>JAIRCJ010001057.1:3817500-5042452 GCA_020883675.1 Bruguiera gymnorhiza | reverse complement strand
TGCTCGTCCAATAAAAATTGGAGAACCATTGACATACGATTACAGGTATGTTCCTATGGTGTATACATGCAACCCAGAATGTACTTTTTTTCTGATGTTAATGACAGAAAGTTCATGATGGAAAGAGTATAATAGTCATCTTTCTGCTGTAGCTCAAAGAATAATTATATAAAGTGTTAATCAACCACGTCAATCTTACGTCTGCTAACATTTGTTTATAGATGGCCAATCTGCTTTGTTTGTCTCTGACTCTTCAGCATAGCATGCAATCCTCACTATGATATTTTCAATAGCAATTCAGAAAAATATAAAATATCTCAACCTTCAAGAAGAAAAGGCACATAACTTGAAACACATTCCCCCTCCCAATCTGCCTTGCCTTTCAGATGGGTTTGTACTTTCTCTTTTCTATTATTTTTTCTTTTATACAATTTGCAAATTGGTAGGCTGTATACGTTTGTTGGCTGTAGGCTGTATAATTCCGTTGGCTGTCATTTTGCTTGAATGTATTTCACCTTGTTTGTTCTGCCAAGATTATTGTTCTCCATTCTGGATAAAATGTCATTTGCTATATAAAGTTGGATTGTCTTGATGTTATTTTGACTTCTTTTACAGAAATTAGTCTCTTTCAAACGAACTTATTGTATGCTAAATTTGAGGCGCACTATTTAATGCCATTGCAAGGATCTTGGACCTACAACCAGTAGGTTTTAGGTTGAGGTTCAGCAGCCTCTTTTTGGCTGTCTCCTCTTTCAATGGCAGCTGCAATGCAAGATTTTCTTGCACTGAGTGAGTGCATGTGTATCATTTTTTTACACTTCCCAAATACCCGTTGAAAAACTCCAATTCTGTCCAAAGAGATTGTGGAGGCTCAGTTGCTCATGATGATTTAGCGCTGTCTCTGTTAAGCAGATATGACAGCTTTTCAGGGTAATGGGGCTTCAATGACTTTAATCCATTGGTTAACTCCAGTTTCTAAGCAACGTGTTAGCCTTTGTATCTTATTCTAACCTCATTCTTTTCTATTGACTGGATGCATCGCTACTTTCAATTTTGAAACCAATGTTTGGCTTTGTAGATTTGTGGAATTTGGGCCAGAGGAAAGGTGCTTTTGTGGGGCTTCTAACTGTCAGGGCTTTCTTGGGACAAAAAGAAACATTGGTAAACTGGAGCTCTGCTGGGGTGCAAAGCGCAAGAGATCACCAACTCCTTGCTTAGCTGTGGTAACTACATAATTCCTATCAAAGAAGTAGATCCATTATTTTGTACATTACATGCAAATCTAGAGAACTGGAAGTGGGAAACTATACAATCCCTATCTGATATCTTTTCGTCATTCAGAGTTTTGCCACATGTAACATTGTTCTTTCATTCTGATAGGCCTCGAACAATTGTGAGAGCGAATGTAATTGATTTCCCTAATTGGGATCACTAAGCTGTAATACACATGTTTTGAACCGAATTGGATAGGGAGTAACATTCCAATTCTTCTCTTTTTCATTTTTTTTTTCTCCGGCACTCATTCAGTCGTAAGATTAAAAAAAGTAATTTTTTTATTTATCTTAACGTGTTTTAAATACTATCCGAATCCTGCATTATTTAGTACAATTGGCTATTTCTGAGTGTAAACGGACACGGATTTTATACTAATCAGTATTGAAGTATAAAACTGATTATTATTATTATTATTATAATAAATATATTAGAGAAGCTCATCCAATTTGTGCGTTGTTTTTTGTTTTAAAGTATTATCCATGGGGGGAAAAAAAAGTTTCTCTACGAAGACTCGATTACGTGGGAATTGTAAGTAGTTGCACGCGTATACTACCAGCTCAAAAGCGATGCCGGAAAATCAAATCAAGAACAAGGACGATAACAATTGCATGGAAACTTCGCCAAGCAGTGGTAAAAAAGGTGTCTGAGGTTAGTTTAGAATTTCTAGCAGAAGCCAATTGGGGTGTGTTATATTTGCCTCGGGCCACTAAATTTTGTCCGGATGATATAGATTTGGTTGATCATTATCCACGCTACAGAAAACTTGGTTTTGGCCCAATTTTCCCCTGGAATTTTTGGTGAATTTGATACTTACAAGTTTGATCCTGATGATTTGCCAGGTATCTCTCCCCGTGTGTGAGTTTACCACAGAATCAAATACATATCATTCTGCATGTTTAATCGACAAAGGGAAAAAATATATATACTCTACGACTTGCATTGATTTCTTGGGTGTTATGCCTCTTCTTCCATCTGTGTGCCTCGAGAGCTAGGCATACAAGTGCGGTGGAAACACCTTCAGCGGTATCTCTAACAATGTCTCAATGTCCAGCTCCAGTTTACATCCAAGGCCGAATAATGCCGCCAAAAATTGGAATCATACACCAAATCTTCTCCACCGTCCACTCTCTCCTCTGACCAGTACGTTGACAATGGTTCCTTATACTCCATCTTCAACATGCCTCCCCCCACTAGCGGAAACCCCATTTGAGTCTCTGCAAAAGCTATGCGCCTCCGGCTTCAATTCTTTGCCTAACTTTGATCCTATGTTTAACAGTCTTTTGTCACGTGGCAATACTAGCAACGGCATTAGTTCACATTTCAACAAGTATCTCCGGCAAACAAACAGTGGTTCACGTCCTGATCTTCAACTCCAAGCATACCAGACCACTAGCCTCGTTCCTTACAGCGCGAATTCTTGCACTAGAATTGTCCTCCTTTTGTGACACTTGTGCTGATTGTGAATGTGAACCTTGAAGACTTCTTCATCAGAATGACAGGAAGACCCCTTTTACTCCAAATCTTGAATACAGGGTTTTAATTAGGACTCAGTACAAAGTAGTCCTCCCACTAGACCATGCAAATATACCAACGTTTTTCAGGATTTGGTTCGTGATTATAAGGCTAATTAGCTGAACCAATTCTTGGTAAAGCTTAGCCAGCCAAAAGAAACATAGTTAATAGGTCAAACGACCAAAATCTAAGGTTAAGGACAACATCCATCTAACCTAGGTCCTTTGAGAAAATTCCTGCATATCTTTTCCCAACACTTTCTATCTGGCTCGGCTACCTGCAATCCTAGCTTGGCATTCTCAGCGAAGTCATTCTGCATATTGTGCGGTTTACAACTCAAAGTGAGCACCAATCATTCATGAAAAAAGAGCATGCGGAAAATTGTTTTTTCATATATTTACCTTAATGCAATTGCTGTTAAGGAGGCGATCAATTAGGTTGCAAAGAATGTCCTTGGTGTACTCAGGATGGCCCTGAATGCCCAAAATGTGGTCACCAATGGCGAACATCTCCACACCTGTTTTGTCTGAAAAAGCAATTACTTCAGCTCCTAATGGCACCTCCCACACCTCGTCTTGATGGCACTCAATGATTGATAGTGAAGGTGGGATCTCACCCAAATCACCAAGGAAGCTGCATGGTGGCAAATCCTCCATTAACCTTACCCTCCTTAGCCCAATGTCCCACCCACCGTATGCTCTTCCAACTTTTCCACCCAATGCTCTGCACAAAACCTGTGGCCAATACCGTAGAAACAAATTAAGAACCCAGTAAAATTCTGCCAACTCTGTCACTGCATGTTAACTATGATTACCTGATGGCCAAAGCAAATTCCAAGAACTTTCTTCTCCATGGCATCCAAAGTTTGCAAGAGGAAGCGAAGCCTGAGAATCCAGTAGTCATTGCCATAGGCATCGTAAGGGCTACCACTAACCACAAATCCATCATACTTGTCGAGCTCATTCATATCAGGAAACTCTCCTTCAACAACCCTGTACAAGTCCCATATCTCCCCTCCATCACCAAAAGCTGCAACAAACACGTTAAAGTAACCTCCATACACTTCCTTCACATAATCAGAGTCTCTGGCTGCTAGCAGGAGGGCATATCTTTTCTCTTCTGTGACCTTCATGTTCCTCAATCAAAAAATTGAAGTATTTGATCAAGAAATTAAGTTTCTTTTCCAGAGAATATTGCTAGGGAATGATTTCAGGTACGTGAATTTGAAGCAATGAATGGCCTTTTTGTAGATGACTATCTGGGAAATCAGTGGGGTTTTGGTACCACCGAATGGACAATTACCCAAATAGGGGTGCTCTTATACTGGGGGAAAAATAGTGGGGCAAGAGTACTTTGGCCTTGGAATGCATTTTTATTAGTTGTGTAGATTCCTATTAATGTGATGCATCCAGCCCCAACCCAGTCTAATATACATAGACACGCCAAACTCAGTCAGTGCCTTCAGCAAAGTTTAAGAGGCCGCCTCAATTGACACCTACTGGAATGACGCGCATTTTTCAGTCAAAGACTGAACATATAATATAGAGAGTTGTATGACCTTTTGATACACCCCATGTGAACCATATGAAAAATTTGGCCTCACAAAGCCACTCAAATATTAATTGGGTTTCTAATTAGTCAGCAATTTAGCCATTAATGACAAACCTCCGCAATGGGAAAGATGATTGAAGCTAGTCTAATTAAATTGAAAGTCAACCGAGTTGCCTTCCTATTGGTGCTATACCTAAATATTGATGACTTATTAAATTGGGAAAGTGGCTACCGAATGTCAATGGATAGAAATCCTGCCACACAATTTGGTAAAAGAATCACAGATTTACCGTTCTCTGTGTGTTGCCAAATCGCCTCCCGCATCCAGGGCGATTTACGTGATAGGCTAGCCGGCTCCTGTGTGTAGGTTTGATACTGGATTGGGCCAAAGTTGGACCGCCAGCCCATCTCGTAGCTCAATTTTCAAACCCTTTTGTAGTTTCTGCTAGTTGAAAGGTCAATCCAATAATTACAACCGTGTTCACTTTGCCAACGAAACTCAATGATTTTTTCCGTCTATTACGAGGCCCTATGTAAAATTCCTCCGTAGACATACGGGGAGTCTGTAATTTCCACTGAACTTTAGACCGACTCGACCATGAAAGTGGATCCACTGTCTTTGAATCCTGAATTATCAAAGTTGATATGTTCGTGGGTTAGATCCATTTCATCTTTAGTCCACCATGTGCGTGTAATTTTCTGGAAACAAGAAAAGGCAAGTTAATAAAAACCTTTTTTTTTTTTTTTGGGTGTAGATAAAAACCATATTTCGTAGCAGCAAATTAGAAGTCAAATATTATGGTCGGAAAAAGAACCGGGGGCCCAGAGACTAATCTTGAACAATAATTTTGGGCCCAAAAGGTCAAAACTAGCCCCTTGGTCTAGTCAACAGAAACTCGGGCCTCTCTGTTCATTCCCGACTAAGAAAACGCGGTGGCTTCTGGCTTTACTCACTGCTGCACGTTCAATGGTGGCTGGCTTTTCTTTTTTTCTCTTTTTTTTTTTTCTTTTCTTTTCTCTAAACCCAAGAAAAGCGTTCAAAAAGATGTCTTGAATCAAGGTTTTCAAATCGCAATGCAGAAATTGCCTACAGTACACCGGCAGACCCCCTACCTTTCTCATTGAAAAGGCTTGCCTTCTTTGAATGAGTTTATTTTATTGGCAAATCTGCCCCACAAAAAAAAAAAAAAAAAGTCCGGTCTCAAAAAGCTTCTGTTCATTTTTCGAGAAATTCGATTGCGACGGTGATTAGTGGCAGCGGGCCTTTAGATGTTTTTGTGTCAATGTATATCTCCTACGCAAAGATTGTCCCTCAATTCATCATAAAGATTTTAACTTGACATCCTGAGCTTGGCAAGCCCCTTTTCGGGGCTCTAACGAGAACGCAAAAGCCTTTTGCATTAGCCAGTAAATACGGTCCCGAGCCATGCCCCGTTCCTTTCCCTTTAATTCCACGTCTCACTCCAAAGTACCAAGAAATATAATCTGAGAGGCTATCAATGGAAACATGAATGCGCTACACTTTCATTATTCTTGCATCTGTCAAGATTTCAGTCACGTCAACAGAAGAAGTACAATGATGATGTATGAGGATCTGGGTTGAAAATGATTGATATCTATTATGATGCCCCTTTTTTCTCTTCTTCGGTTGATCATAACTGAAACATTTATACTTCCATGTTTTTCGAGCTTGTACTTTCTTTAGACCTTTATTTTTTAGTAAAAGAAGATTAGGGAACAGACAAAAAAAAAAAAAAGAATAAGGGGTTTCCAATGCTAGCTTTCGAAAGAGACAACCCAAACCACCATTCTTGCATGAGAGGTTTGTTTCTTTGTGTTTTTCCATTTTGGGTTTCGGTTTATATAAGCCAAGAAAATTTTTGGCTCTTGTTTGAAGGAGTGCCTTATTTCAGGTGTACCACCCTTCCTTTTCCCTGAAAAGTCCATGCTTCTCTCTCTCTCTCATAACTGACATTTTCTCCTCAGGCATTCTGTCTCAAGCTGTTCTAAATTATTATCGTCACTAACCTGACCTGTATCTGGATATCGAAGCCTTTTTATGTAACGCTAAATAGTTGCCAACGATGCACCTCTGTCCAATCACCGTCCACGTCCACAATACCCTTGCTTAATCGCCAGCCAGCCCAGATTCCCATCCTATATGGTACATGTGTCCTGTCTTATGGCTCCCATCGGCTTTTGCATTCTTGAAGGGTAATGCTGTCATTCGAACTTCCATAATCAACAGATGGGCAAAGTAGCATCAAAGCGCATTGCTTTTGCAGTTCAGTGAAACGGGCTTTGGATTAGGGTCTTGTTTCACTATCACAGTTGTGTACCTTATGGCAGAGAGACACATTAACGGCAACTCATCATCACACGACACTTTCTGTTAACATGGAAACGTAAAATCCGGGGTACTTTCACCTAAGGGTCCAATGAGATTCGCACGAACATCTTTCAAACTTCAGTAGCAATATTTGACTAATAGGCCAAAGACCCGGTTAATAGTTGATCAAGGAAGCGGGGCACATTGTAAATCGTACAACTCCTTGCCTCCCTATAACCCGTAAAAGAATGTTAGGGCGGGAAGCATTGTTGTGTAGTGTGTAGGGTTATTGGTGGCCGTCTCGAAAACTTTAAAGCCTCGACCCTGGTGCCTGTCTGGTCTGATTGTCAGGCCATCCTGGTTTAAAAATTGTACTCTTCGTTAAAATTAGAGAGAAAAAAGAATTTAAACATTTTTGTTTTTTTGGAAAAGGGGCCCAGCAACAGATCTTTACATTTAAGAGGGGTAATAGTGAAAGTTCAGGAGTTGGTGAAGAGTTGGGCAAAAGCAAAAAGAGAAGAGGACAGATGTTGCTTGCGCAAATCTAGCTAATCCGGGCTTCTGGTTCGAGCAAAGAGAAGGGGAAGGCTTTTGGGGAGGGACGAGGGGGGGGGGAATGGGTGTTTAGTGCAGGAATTCAAATCAATCCCATGCCCCAAAACGTACAAAACACACCAGCCCCATCCCCTCGTTTCTTACTCACATCTGCTTGGACCCATTATATGTTAGTAGATATGCCCACAAAAATCCTCAAAGCCCTCATCTCCTCTGCTTCTTGCACTTGCCTCTTCTCTTAATTGCCATTTCTTACCATTTTTTTTGTCCTTCCAAGACAGTACCGCAAAAACACCATCAAGAGCCTTTCTCAGAAGAAAGAAGAAGGAAAAAATGTGCAAATTAGCAGCAATCCCATGTCCCTGTTTCTCTCATGTTTGATTTCGATTTGATCACTTCCAATTGCTCCACTTACTTTTCTTTTTTTTTCTAGTTTGTTCTTGGAAAGTAGAGTGTAAAGTAGTCTTCGTTGTCCTTGTTCTTGTGATTCTTGAATAATGGTAGGCTTGAGACCGGGGTGGTGCTGCTGTTTTAGGAGCATGAAGGCTGTGACTGCAACTGCAACTACTTGGGAAATTGAAGCATGTTTCCACTTTGCCCTCAAGATACGTTTGAAGCAAATGGGTTTTTTGGGTTTATGTGAGAGCTGGGCTGGTCATACAGAAAACCCTATTTCTCTAGTTCAAACCTCGGAGAAAGTTCTCTTCTTTTGCTTACTTCTCCACAGTTTTCATGACTTTTGGTAATGGCGTTGAGGTTGGTGGTGATATTGGCTGGACGGCTCAATCTCTCAACTGTTATGATACTATAGAAGTCAACTTTTTTGACTTTCACTTCTGTTGCTTTCTTTTTGGCTGATAATGCACATTTGGAATTGGGCATGTAAATGGTCATCATGTGCAACATCAAGCTTTCATGCTTTTATCTTTTTTCCGCTTTTTTGCCGTAACTAACACTAACATGATCTTTGCTACCTTAATTCTTTTTGAACCAAACAAATGAACTCCATCTTCATCTAGTTCAGACCCGAGAAAATATGGTGCAGTGTTAATTGCAGCACCTACCATCTAGGAGTCTGGCGAGTAAAGCCTTTCGATTTTTTCAAGGGTCTCCTAAAGATGCAGACTTCAACGCTTCAACACTGTTTCATTATCGCTTCAAAATCACTGTCAGTCTTTTGCTTCTGTCCCTTTTACCACTTTATTTTGGGAAACGTGGGGGGCCTGAGATACTCCATGTGTTCTTTTCAAAATCTTCCAGGATTTGTTCAATTGTTTCGTCAATATCTTCCTCTATCCATCCACATGTATGCTCCCCCCCACCCTCACCTTCTTGAAAATTAAAGATTATTGTTGCACAACAAAATTTCATTACTGGATTTCCCATCTTAAGATTTTGGGCTACTGTTGTTTTTTTTATTTCTTTACTTCTAAGTCTGGGTTGTGAAGTGACGGTGCCTCATTTAGTGTCCGGGGGCCACTGGAACTGCCGGTCTAGGGCCCCTAGGCCCATAGACTTTGGCACTATCCTAAGACCCTGCCACATACATATCATTGATAGCTTGCAATTCAACCGAAAAAAAAAAAAATTAGGTGAATTTAAAAATAATAAATTTAAGTAAATAAAATTAATTTTTATTAATATAAAATAATTTTTTATATATTTTATATATAATATAAAAATTAATTATATTTATTTAAAATTATTATTTTAAAGTCCAGTTAATTCAATCTCAACCACAATTGTGTATATCTGAGCAAGAAAAAACAAAAGCAAAGACGGGAAACTTGAGGTCTTGGTGGGCAGCGAGAGGACCCCACTATCGGTTCCTGGAAATGTCCTATCATTGAGGACTCCATTTTGGGGCTTTCCTCCATTTGGTTGTGCTATGCACGTTAAATGGCTTTTAATTATAAGTAGTTCGTTAATAAATCGTGCAGCTTAGCCTTTTGTTATTGGTTGTGTTAGTTGCTCTTTTAAGTCCTAGCTTAAACAATTATAATGGTACTGGCTACTCTAGGGCAGCAAGGCATTGTATCTAAATTAGATATCCAGATCAGAGGCATCTAGATCTGGTTATTGCTTGATAAACCTTTAGATACATGTCATCCATCATCTCCCACTTTACTCCTTACAATTGTGACTCAGTTGCGTATTTCTGAATGTATTACACCTGTTACGGATTGCAACTTAGGGTTGGCCTTCACCAGTTGGTAAATTGCGAACTGCAATTGTCTGTTCTGCCATTGCAAAATTTGCGGCTGTTAAATACTTTATTTAGCTTGTGTGCAGAGCCAAAACAGGCTCCCGAGGTGTTCATTTGTCAGGGCGTTGCCCACCTTGAGCTCAGTTTCATCATCGGTTCGTTGGGCAAACTCGTGTCTTCAAAGTTTGGACTCCTAATCAAAATCATTTCTACCATACCAACAACTGTATATACCCGCAAACAGGGTGTTTATTCAGTACAAACTGCCATAAAATAGCATTTAATTGTATTTTTCGCTTGGTTTTTGTTCGACTTTGTAAATGACAATTCAATTGAATCGTTTCACAGAAAATTTTCTAACTTTTTCAGGCCTAAAACGAGTAAGGAAAAGAAATCAATTCTAACTTCTCGTACACTCTACTTCACGAGAATTTCTCGAGCAGAGCTGTTTACATATAGCATATACGCAATAGTGCTCCCAAAAAGTTTCGACGAAGGCACGAACCTTACATTCTACCAAAAAGAACTGCCACTACTTGATAGAAGCATATAAAAGGAGAATCCTCTATTCTGACAAATAACTGACTTACCCAACCGAACTATGGATAAAATCAGATAGATCCTCCCGCCAGAATGCAAAAGCTCCAGGAAGAGGCAGGAGCGGCCAACTATAAACCAGGTCACGCTATAACAACTCAGCCTCAAAAACTCATCTGCCATCGGTAAAATTGCTACAACACAAGACAACATGCGAAGCCACACAGCCTATTTTAATTTTAAATCTGACTTGCTTCCTGAAATATCTTCCTCTAAGAACCTAGATTTGGAAGATTAGCAATGGAAATAAGTCAGCATCAGAACCAAAATTCTGAGGGAAGTCTTCATCCACAGAATATGTAGAATGCACCCACACACTAACCAGAGGGGGAAGGTCTGTTCTACTTTAGTAGGCCAGGGACTAAACCATGGGACAGAATAAGGAATGACAGATTCGTGGCCAAAAATGGCATATCATGGTTATAATTACATCAAGCAACATCAACAAAACATTCACTAATAGCAACAAACTGCTAATTTAGCCGAAAGTACTCTTTTCACCTGTTAATTCAGCTCCCACCACAATTAGTGGGCCTGCCCTTTCCAATGTGGGGAGGAGACCTCAAGAAACACAAAGAAGAAAGAGAGGTTCTAACACTGCAAGAGATCAGGACCATTCAATCTCTGAGTTACAGGGTACAAGTGAAACAGTCGAAGTGGAATAACACCCTTAACATCATCACACATGCAGTGTGGCGCAAGCCAGGAGGTTGACTTAGAAGTCAAAGGACCATTCTCTTCAAAATTCCCGAATGATTATTGATGTTGTCAACAGTACAAAAGGAAAGAAATTTAGAGCAGCACAAACAAGACCATGAAATTGGTTTTTCAAAGGGGGCCAACAAAATAATACAGAACCTGCAATCAAAACAGCATAGATTTCACTATGCTGTACTTTAGGAGTGATGAAGGAAGCCCAGACACATTAGCCAAGAATGGTGAAGTGAAACACTTTAAGGTAAGAAGAGAAATCTGGTTGCAGGTCACACTACATGAACCTTAAATGCATCAGTTTCTCCCAATTATTTGCCCTTCATGGCCTTATTCACAATAAAGGTATAGCACGGATCCTTTTTTAAAATACACTGCATTACATGACTGGATTTCACCCTGGTGAACTAAAAAATTAGCTTCAATACCAATACAGGCAGAGGATAACCTCAGTGATCTATCTAAGACCCACCAAATCTCACATTCACCAGTCAAGGACAGCACACACAACTCAAGCACTAATGGCAAACATTTCCAAATTCCTACCATTCAAGATATCAGGGAGTTTTGACATTTATCATTTTTTCAAAAAAGAGTTTTTTGAAGTTTTTATAAGCCTTGACAAACTAGAAAATGGATGAACTCTAAGCTGGTTACATTCTTTTTGAAAGTATTACTAGTATTGATATACATGGATGAGTGAACTCAAAAGAATACAGATAGTCTCACCCTCATGTGAAATATAACAATGGTGGAAAAGGAACTAAGTAACTAGCAAGTAATGGATGAACATGAAAGGAGTAACTGCACGGCCACAGAGTGCGAATCACCGTATAACTGAACCTTCATCTCATGATTGTCTTTGTCATTCTGTGACAACTGAGTAAAATGAAATAATGCCAGCCAGAAACAGGCATTTGTAGTTTTATAATCAGAGATACAAAAAAACTCAAAAGTGGAATAAAATTGGCTGCAAACAAGTAAACTGTGGATGACAAAAGAAATTACAAATATTAAATATGAAGCAATTTTAAAAAAGAAATTTATTTAAAAAAAAAAAACACAGCAGACTGGCATATAAACATATAAACTTAATTGAAGAGGCGGCAAGTGACATTTTTGCAATGAATTGAGATGTAAAAGAGAAAAAAGAAAATGACTTTGGTACACGGTGGCTTATAACGTACATGCCCTTTGCATACATAGCAGAAAAGAATTCAACAACGATATTCCCATAACAACGAGCAACACTGACTACTCACTCAAAGAAAATAGAATTGCATTAATTAAGTATGATATTACTAGATCGCTGACGGGCTAGAATAGAATAGATGTATTGCACATACAACTCCGGCATAAAATACATAGTCCCGGCACAGAATTAATGATAAAATTTGTTGCAGGTGCAATGAGAGAACAATCGCAATACCGATGAGGAGATAGTTACCAGTAGTTCGAAAAGGGGGAACATCAGGCATTATTATCACCTGCATCAT
Source organism: Bruguiera gymnorhiza (assembly GCA_020883675.1). Lineage (NCBI taxonomy): Eukaryota > Viridiplantae > Streptophyta > Magnoliopsida > Malpighiales > Rhizophoraceae > Bruguiera > Bruguiera gymnorhiza. Next base: position 5,030,220 of record JAIRCJ010001057.1, on the reverse strand, counting down.
TGTTTGATCACATTCTTCAAGTACCATTTATAAGTATCAACAAGGCCATCCTTAAGCGAAATCTTGGGAGTCCAACCCAACCCCAAAAGCTTTGAGCTATCCATGAGCTTTCTAGGAGTCCCATCTGGCTTTGACATGTCCCAAACGAGCTTCCCCTGAAAACCCACCACCTCCTTCAGCAACTCTGCCAATTCCTTAATAGTCACCTCCTTACCGCTCCCAACATTCAAGTGCTCCAACCCACTATATTCATCCATCAAGAAGACCACCGCGTCCGCCAAATCATCCACGTGCATAAACTCCCTCAATGGACTACCCGTCCCCCACACCACCACGTCCTTGGCCCCCGCCACCTTCGCCTCGTGAAACCTCCTCATCAACGCCGGCAAAACGTGCGAATTCTCCGGATGGAAGTTGTCGTTTGGACCGTACAAGTTAGTTGGCATTCCGGAAATCGCGTCCCAATTGTACTGAATCCTGTAAGCTTGGCACATCTTGATTCCGGCAATCTTGGCTACCGCGTACCACTCGTTGGTGGGCTCCAGTGGGCCCGTGAGCAGCGCGCTTTCCGGGATCGGTTGGGGTGCGAATTTCGGGTATATGCAGGACGAGCCGAGGAAAAGCAATTTCTTGACTCCGTGGCGATACGAGGAATCGATGACATTGGTTTGGATAAGGAGATTAATGGCTATAAAGTCGGCAGGGTAAGTGTTGTTGGCGTGGATGCCCCCAACCTTAGCCGCCGCGAGGATTACGAACCGCGGCTTCTCGGTGGCAAAGAAGGTGTCGACAGCGGATTGGCCGGTGAGGTCCAGCTCTGCGTGCGTGCGGAGGACGATGTTGGTGAATCCGAGAGCCTGGAGCTTGCGGACGATGGCGGAGCCGACAAGTCCGCGGTGGCCAGCAACGAAGATCTTGGCCGACTTGTCAGAAAGGAAAGAAGAAGAATCTACTTACAAAACAAACGAAACAAAACAAAACAAGAGGGAGTTAGAAAGAAAGGGATCTAAGAGAACTGTTTGGCGAGCAAGAAAATGCGGGAAAAAAAAAAACAAAAAGAGTGCAGAAATCCATGGAAAGAAAAAAAAAAAAAAAGTGTGTGACAGTGAGAGAAAGAGTAGTACCGCGGTCGGATTCGCCCATTTGTTCGAACTTCGACGGCGAGTGACGGGTTATGGTACGTCTGGCTGGTGTGCTTTTGCGGAGACAGCGAGACACAGCGGCAATTCGTGTCAAGCCTCTATTCCAATCCAAACTTCTCTCAAATTTAAAAAAAAATATATATTATTAAAAAATAATTATTATGATGATGATATAATAATAATCAAAAGTCTAAACTGCCGGAACCTAGGGCAAAGAAGGAAGCCTACTACTGTCTTGGGTTTGGTGGTTGTAATAGATATCAGATTAGAGGCCTTTTAGCCTGAAGAATACAGATGGGTTTGGCCCAATCCACTTGTAGGAAGGAAAGGTTGTGTTTCTAGGGTTTCAAGTCTTGAGGCCTTCCCCCACAACTAGATTTTGACGAAAATTGGACCGATGCAGAAATTTACCATTAAATTAGCCTATAGCATGAGTTGGGACTTGGGGTCCGATGCCCTTTTTTGCACCTACAAAGCTCTCAAGAATGTCTATATAAATTATTATATTAATTAATTTTACTCTCACTTTTGTCCTCTTGTTTCTCATTTATATGACGAATGCGCTTTTATCGCCCTGTTGCAGCAGCCCACGTTTATTAGGCGAATGCATCAGACTCTATTATTACGGTAAATACATAATTAGCTTTTGGGAAAGGAGGCTTGAAATGTGAGGCTAGAGAATCTCTCACAATCCGAAATTCTATGTATGTATAATGCCAATTGGCAAAGAACCCAGCAGAGCCGAGCGTAGGATTGATAATCAAGGCATTGCGGGCCCCTGCTTGCCCGTGCGCAAACATGATCGTTGCTTATTGGACGCCGACAACCCATCGATGGCTCAATCAATCAGATTTTCCATGTCAAAAGCTACCTTCTGCCTGTTTTTATTATCGTGTGCCCTTCGTCATCATCTTGATTAGACGTGTGGCGTCGTTTTCATCTTTGGTTACTTTTGCAAATTACACTCACAGACGGGAATTTGCCTGTTATGAGTCACGAGCTTGTACATAAAGTTGGGGTCGGCTTCATTATAAATCTTGCCATTTAAAAAATCTTTCTTTTTTTGTTTTTTTTTTTGATACTGGGAACTAGCTTTAACGTAATTGATAACAGCTAAGAGAAAAATCAGTGAATTGATTATGGATGGATATAATTAACCATCGACAGCGTCGAATAAACGCGAGAGACCAAGCTCAATCAGTTTTATTATTCCGAGAAGGACAACAAAAAGACACAATACTCAACCAGACAGACTCAACACAACACCCATATAAAAGTCTAATACCCGGACCCCATATGGGACAAGAGACCGTAACGAAGGCAGTTTGCCCGAGACACCATACCAAAACTTCCATTTAATAACCCTAATAAACTACCCCAGTAAATAGCTGGGCCTATCGACTCACAATACTGACACCGGTTGGCTGTCCCGTCATCAAACAGATGGCAAAATCCCACCAACGGCCGGCTTCCCTTTCACTGGTTCCTTCAGGAACTGCCCGGCCGCCGGGGCCGGTATGCTTTCCACCTCACGGAAAGTCTTGTACACCACCCACTCTCCGCCCGGCAGTTCCTGCTTAACCACAGCCCGACACAGGTACCCATCCACCTCAGCATTGTCCGTGGCCCACGGAAGGGCCCCACTTCCGCGGCACGTGATGGCAATAGAAAACTCACTGGGCCCGAAACATTTCAACACCCTCTTGACCAGTGTCTTCAATTGAAAGTCAGCGGGATCGAACCCCATCGCTTCATAGCTCGCATAACTGAAACCATCCTCTGGGGTCACGTGCACCGTAGACAGAGCCGCACCTTCAATCCCATTCATTGAATACCCACATGGGTCAAAGCTGTAGTCGCAAATCACGTGCGACGGCATAATCTCAGATATTCCCGACATCATGGTCATATCACTGGCCGAGTGGTTCTCCGATTTCTTCAAAAACTCGGCCGCTTTCTTTCTGTCCAAGCCAGTCATGCACATCTCAAGTGTAACCGCATCCGTCCGATCTTTCACCAACGGCGATCTCGATTCCTTGGCCGCCGCAGAGTAGATGTGCCAGCAACGATTAGGAGAAGCAGGGTCGCCGAGGAAATGAGCCTCCCCATTTAGATGTCCAAAGAATTTGTTCAAATAGGCGACTTCCTCGTGAAAGCTACGGTGAGGAACAGGCTGGCGGTCAGGGAAAATGAAGCTGCCGCGAGTGTACTTCACGTCGGAGACGGCGAGTGAGAGGCTGGAGGCCAGCTTGAGAATGGGTTCAATGGAGAATAGTAGCTTAGTAGTCCCGCAAGTCTTGATGATTATCTTTAGCGGGTAAATGAAGAGGCTTGACTCGGAGAGAACATAAGAGTCGAACTCAGTGTTGGATAGCTGATCAACGATGGTGCAACAAGCTGGCTCGAGGATTAAGTCCAGCTGGGGCCGACTCAAAGTACGCAAACCCAGCCCATTGGGATCCTTGAAAATGGGTGGGTCATAGAAAACGACTTCCAGACGCTTTTCGAAGCCCTCGAACCCAATTGGGGAAGGAAGTGGTGGTATGTCAGTAGGCATTGCTAGTTGGATCGAGAGATTTTCAGGGGTCTACAAATACTTAACAGACACTATACTACTCTTTTTGGGTGGATTTGGCCTTTCAGGATCGACTATGGCAATTTGAGTCTTAGACTTTGTTTGTTCAAGGCTGGAAAAAAGAAATGCCAAAAAAAAAAAAAAGCAGGACACTCGGGGAAATCCTACACTACCAAAGGCGCAATTTTTTTCTGGAAACGTATCAGGATGGCTTTCTCAGGCACTGCAAGAACAAATTAGCAGAATAAAAGTCAAATGCCAATGCAAAAAAGAGCATAACAAATACAAGAAACAAAATTGGAGAAAAAAAGTGTGAACTAAAGGAAGAGAGAGTTTGGGATTGATAATATTTACGTTGGAGTAAGCAGCAGATTGGAACTTCTCGATGCCACCGCTTGGACGAACGTCTTCAATGATGTAGCCAAGAGGGACTTCGTACTGATTGCACCTAAGACTGTTCTCACTACGATTACCACTGCTAGACTTCTTTTTCCCACCATTTGTCTCCATTACAACATTCACGCTCCTCTGCAATTCCAGAGAGGGAAACCAAAGGGAAAAAAAAAAAAAAAGACAAATCAATCAATTTTCCAATCTAAAACAAACATGCCAATCAATACCCACAAATGAAATTTTAAAGAAAAAAAAATGTAATATCAACAAGACTTGTACAAACAGTAACACCCAAATGAAATTCTTGAATAAACAAAAAAAAAAAAAACGAAAACTCAATATTGAATTTTAGCAAATAAAGTAGCGAGGTATACACAACAAAAAGAAACTCCTGACCGAAATGCCGAAATACCTGCTTGTTCTCTGACAGGAGAAAATCTTTGATCTTGGAAGAGATTATAGATTGAAATGCTCTATCTGAAGAATTGGGCTAAAAGAAACGAGAAAGAGAGATGGGGAATCAATCTAGCGAAATATATACAATGAGAAAGAGTCACAAAGAGAGACTTCAGAAACGCAGTTTTTTGTGTGAGGGAGAGTTGAGAACGGAACGGGCGTATATATAGAGGCCAAAAGATGGGCAAGAAGCTTTAGGGAAATACCTGCATTGCTCCTAGTCAAAACGCAATTAATAGTGCCTTATCTTTATTTATTTATACATTTAATTTTTTTATCCTAAATTTAATAAGACTCGATTATGCAGTAATACAATTAAAAAAATATGTAATTCATCTATTAACAAACATACCCTTTTCTTTTTTTTCCCCCTCTCTAGTGGAATTAGAGCTTGAATGTATTTTTGCTAGGTTCACATGAGAGAGTGGGTGTGAGGGTGTGTGCATGTGTGATTTTTTTTTTTTTTCCTTCTTTTTTGGTTGATGCACTGTGTGCGGTTTAGTGCACCGGGAGGCTGCGTAACGTGCCGGGGTCGAGGCACGTTGGGCTCTCCATTTTTTAAAATCGCACAAGTCTCCATATTTCCAGTGTTCACACCGCCCATTGGACTGGCATGGAATCTCGTGGGCGTCCGATCGGGAACATCAATTGAGCCCGCTTCTGACAGCCCGGAACGTTTGGGCTGCGACCTTTCGCGGCGAGTAGGCACATTGGCTGGGCTCTTGTATTGACGAGCATATATTTTATAATGGGAATGCAAACTTATGGTTCTATAATAATCATTATTAATTGTAGTTTATAATTACACCCAAAAAAATATATATGTCAATTATAATTATACATTTATAAATTTATATTTACATCCTTATCTATTTTTTATATCTTGAAATTCATATTTTGTGCACTCCGAATCTTACTTCTATGTATTGGTGGCTCCGAATATTATTGTAAGCAAAATATAAAGTATTTCACGAGCAAAAGAAAACTCTCAAGAGCGTAGCATTTTTCCTCTATGCCTGCATCTATTACTCTCGGGGCATTTTGAGAGATTTTGTAAGATAAGAATGCATTTATTCATAGGATGATTACTATTGCATTTAGGGTAGATAGGATAGGACTCTAGTTGATGAAATTATCCAGCGTAAAATTGTCAACATGGCTCTGTACGAGCAATTAGCAATGGAATTGAAGGAACTATAACTAAATTATTAAACATATTGTCAACTGCGCAGCGCAGAAAAAAATGGTACAATATACATTTAACGGCCACCAAAACAGGGATTTCGTCAGTAATCCCGTATTCATTATACTTTTAAATATGCAGACAGCGGTAGGAGTGTGCAGGTCTAATACGAGACAAGAGTGCAAAATGAAATAGTTTGCTACGAGTGATGACAAATTTTTTGTTTTTATCTGTTATCTGTACGCAGGAGCTTTATATATGCTTCTTGTAATCTGTGTAGACCTGATGAGATGAGAAGTCGATCAGCGGCCGTATAATAATTTGAAAAAATTCCTAATTTTGCCATTGTTACTGTAATTTTTTTTATTAACTTATTAGTGAATAATAATCAGTAGATAATAAGAGATTGGAAAACTGTAATACATTAATCATTCAAATAATAAAGTACTAGACACCACAATTCCTCCGTCTTCATAATACGAGAGAAGGGGTCCTAACTACTTAAATTTGATCCACTCAGGCAAATTATGGCCGGTAGATTTAGGATATATATATATATTTTTTTTTTCTCTCCTGGTTAATAAGTTTCTATTGAGACCAATATATAATGAACTAAGGGGGGTCCTCAACAAAAATCAAGCATAAATTGCATGCTTTAAAAGCATCATTATCAAATAAAGACAATGTTCTCTATTCAATTTTGGCTGCACTATCCTATTGACGCAGCACCCACTACCCACACACGACACATCTAATCAACAAAAACAGAAATACACATAATTGGGAAAATGGAAAATGTACGTTTGCCACCGAGTGGGGCGGTTCTGGACCACTGCCATGCAAATGAGGTCAATTCAACAACGAATAAAGCATGTTCGACTCGTAAAGGCCTCTTCATAATTCCATAAAGGAATCTGCACATGTACGATCTGATGCCGAATTGACGGGGGGCGAATTTCGATTTTGAGATATAAACCACTTAGCGCGTGCTTAAATCCCGATGACTTCAAGCAATGGACAAAAAAGATCGCCTTAATGCCTTCGGATCACTAGCTATTATGATATTGCTATTTTCCCCGGGGCGGTGGTGAGGCAACTCTGTCTAGACATGGCGTCGTCGCATCAAAAAATTGATACCGAAACGAATGGTTATAAGATAATAATCGGGGACACGCTTAATTGAAATCTCTATTTTGGGTTTAAAATTTTAAGCATAATCGTTGCGGCTTTTATTACATTCACTTAAGAATCATGAGTAGCTTCTAGTGTTATCCAGCTAGAAGAGGTAATTTTAGTGTTTCTTGCTCCATTTTGCGTTCGAATCTTCTGTAGCCACTTATTCAATTATCTTTTTTTTTCTTTTGTCTTTATTAATCTACTGTGTCATAATATATCTTAGTAGTCACCAAATATAAAAATTAAAGTTAAAGTGATATACTAGGTTTAAACTCTTAATCTCCCTTATAATTAACTTTCCTCTCCAATCTAGCTGGACCCAAAAATAAAAAAATAAAAAAAAACAAAATATTGGGTCATGAATCACTTTACCCCTTCAATCCCATAAATTTTCAACTTGAGATTTCCAATATAAATGTCTTCACTGAAATTAACATTCTAGCTTACACCACACACGCACAGAAGGGAGAGACCGGTAGAAAATGATCCGTAGAGAAGGGTGAGTGTCTACGTTTTTTCGGTTTTTACTTTTCCTTTTTTTTTTAAATTTTTTTTATAGTGCTGAGTGTCTTGGGAAACAGTACAACGGAAATCGTGTCTACTTTTATTTGTTGGGCTAATTTTAAATGTTCAACGGAAACAGCACAGACGTCGTGCGTAGGTGACAAACTTGTTAATGTGGTGGACTTCCTTGTTGTACACGGGACCCAATTGTGGTTGGTTTAATGAGCGTCCACTGAAGTGTTCCGGTCAAACCGGAAAGAAGCTACAGTTTTCTTTGGTTCCTACGTAAGGTTCTTAGGTTTTTCCCATTAATCATAGTCCAGCCACTCAAAATTGACATTGCTCAATAACGCAAGCTAACCACTACTGTAAAGGGAATCCCATTTTTTTTTTTTTGCCTCAGTTTTTATGGAATTCACGCGAAAATCAGTATCACAACTTGGAAGTATGAACCAATGATCCCTAACTTGGAGTCCGAAACACATGGGTACGACGAAGGGTCATTTAAGAGGAAACTGTAACGACTGTTACTTCTACGCATCCAGTTGGTGTAAGAGATGCTGTGGGGTAAATCACTTCAGTGGTCCATTCATCCCAGCTGCAGGCCATGGGTCCTGTAAGAAAACTAGGGCTCTCATCTTTACAGAAATCGGTAATCTGTTTCCACAGACTGCAAAGGGTGAGCTGAGCCTGAGTTAGAACATTCCGTTTGGTTTTCATTTGTTTGATGTATTGAGTGGTTGGGAAGTTAGCTGTATACCTTAAACATATTATTGCCTAGTTCATTATTTGTCCACATTCATTTTTTCGTAAAGATAACGAGAGTTGCCTCGTAATGAATGCCTTCAAAAATAATTCTAAAAAACAATTAAGAAATGGAGATGTTCTTCTGAGAATATTTCATTAATTAAAATTTAAATTTTTATCTTTAATATCTTGAGTTTTAATTTGGTATGAAATTTATATAAATATAAAGAGTTACTCCTGTTGGATCTCTAATGGGAAAAAAAAAAAAAAGGATAATCCCGAACAGAAGGGACTTGGAGTAAAATTTCAAACAAGAGTGGCCGGATTGTTACGGAACCAGTGTGTTAGGATGGACCCATAAAGAAAGCCTTCTAGTTGGATCCAGTTAAAAGACATACTCCAGTTTCGATCTTTTTAGGCTTTCAAATATTATCTAAAAACCCACGAGCTAACAAACCCACTAAGCCCTACTCATCTTCCTAACTTTAAACCGAATGCAAGGAGTCCTACCTCACACAATTGGGCCATATTGTTTAGTTGTGTCTCTTTATGCCTCATTTCATTTAGATGCGCCGAATACACGGCAATTGTGGAATTCCATGCTCCAAGAGCTGAAACAGAAAAGCAACAATCAGCAAGAATTCAAAGAGAAAAAGCATGCTTACCAGGCAAGCAGAACTTGATTTGGGCATCGGGTATTGGTGAATGTAGTAAAAAGTTATGAGAGATTAAAAAAAAAAAAAAATCCACGGAATTTTGGCCTTCTTATATAAACTACTATTGAAGGACGCGAGGATGGAAATTCACATTTCATACAGAGGCCAATCTTTTGCCTAGCTGCTTTGTCCATATGATGTCAGAGCACTGGAACACACCGTGGAAGAATAAACCCACTCCAACGAAGATTTGGATTCAATCCCCAATGTTCTCTCACAACTTCAGTTTATAAGTCACTTTTCTTAATCAAAAGTGTTGCATCCATATATTATTGCACACATCTCCATGAAATCTATGATGGGTTTGGTTTGAATTTTTGGCAATGATAACTTCTACTCTCGTGCCTTTGATTTCTGTTTCTTGGCTTTTCTGTTTTGTACGGGGATGCGTTTGTTGCACAAGCCACGCCATTGTATGAGTGTCAACTCTTGCCAAATTCAAATTCCTCAGCATTTGAATTATCAAATGGAACTGCGAGATTAATGTTATGAAACTATTAGCATCTTTAAAAACAGCAAATGCAAGCAATTTGGCATCAAATCAGACGCCGCTATGGCATCAAAAAACTTGATTTTAACACGCCGTGCTACATAGAATAGTCTGTTGCTTGCATTAATTTGACCAAGGGTACCATTTAATTGGCTCCGGGCAACTCCTCCAATAGAAGTTGCTATGTATATGACGAGGGGTCCCGATCAAAACTACAATTTGGGCAATCAATGGAAGTGGACCGCATTTGTTACAAGCAACATGCAATAAATGGTATTTTTAACATTCACAGGTGCAAATTATGTGCCCATTTATAGTGTGTGCAAGAGTAATGAGGAAATCCGAGACATATATCATATCATATTTGCTAAGAATTGAAATTCAAGCATTTTCTTTGTTTGCTTAAAAGGAAAAATAAAGATCGAGTTGCTTAATTTGGAGTCAAGAAAATGACGGTTATAGCTAGTAATTTTTGGTTATTGATTTGGAGGTGTTTTAATTTCACACGAGAAATGAGAAGTAATTACTTAATAAAGAACAAAATTAATTATTACAGCCTATTGGAGAATTTCAACTGCATCTTAAAGGCATACCGTAAAATTCTCTCCATTTTTTCTTTTAATTTTCATTTTATTTCTCCCGGAGCACAAGAAGGAAAACTGAAAAAAAGTTGTCTCTTCTAATAACGGGAAAGGAAACAAATGTCAGGGTTGCTTTTCTCCCAAGTAATACCTTAATGTCCCGTTGCTCAGCTCGCCTGTCCTGTTTGCAGATACATAGGCCTCAGTTTTTCGCAGTTCGTGCAGACACTCTGAGTGGTCTACTTCTACATAGGTGGGTCGACGAGAATAACCCTCCGCTACTTCACGATTGAACTTCGGGAACGCAGACGCCAACAAGCGAATTATCGGATATGACGACGCTGGTTGCAAGCGTAGGGGGTAGCCCTGCATATTTTTGTGTAGCCACTTTATATTTGAATTCATGTTAAAAGAAAATAAATAAATAACATTAATGAATGAATGACTTGTGATGCATGTTAATAGAGAAAGTAAATTTTATTTTAATTATTTTTTTGAAATTTTTTAAAAACAATAGTACTTTTATGATATACAGGTACCCAAAAAAAAGGGGGGGGGAACTTTTAATTCTTGGATAGCTTTTTCCCCATAAATTCAAGTTATTAGGCAAACATTGATAAGCAACTTGTTACTTACTTGAGTTTTAGTTAAAATTAAAATTGGAGTCCAAGAGTCCGAAATTTAAATCATCCAATCATTCATGAGAAAACGATATCAGTATATCACTCAAGATCTCTTCGGTAGATTCTTCGTAAGACCATGTAAGGATATTGATGAATTAGATTTATTTAGATCCTTTATAATGAACATAAAAGAGATTACCAAGGTTCTTTAATCTCATAACGGCGAACTTGCTTTCTCCGAGAACTGGAACAACCAAAGAAAGCCATGAACCACGCCTAATCTTTAGACAATGCCGTAACGTTCAAATCCTATGCTAAGAAGCAAAGGTCTTTCTCGCCATGTCAAAGCAGAATGATTCTTGCCATAACGTGGAAAATAAACACATCAACTGAAAATGGAAAACATGCCTATAAATGGACCATAATGATGATGCTAGTAGGTTAGTGCAATCTAGGCAACTAATAGTCGCAGTGGTGACCCATCCGAAGCAAGAGGCCAAACTGCTGTTTCTAATAGGTTCTTGTTGTTTTTCTTCTCTCTTTCATTTTCTTTTCTCGCACCCCTCATGAATGGCCTCTCAAATCAAGAAACCCATCATGTGGATTTTGATTCCTGCTGTGTTGAATCACCTCCATCCATGTTTTGGCTGGAACAGGTAATGAAAAGACACAGAGTTCAGTCAGGATGATCAGTTGAGGTACATTTTTAAAGTTTTGTTTGGTTTTTTCACAGTAGTAATCCGGTACTCCTCCACCCATGTCCCTCTCAATTTCTGCACTCTCTCTCTCACTCTCGACTCCCCAACCCGACACACCATATCAGCATCACCAGCCTGATTCTCACCCCATATTCTCTCTCTAAAAAGGACTCACTGACTAGGACTCAGAGAGACCAAGCGAGACCAATGTTGGCTAAAGAAAGTAAGAGTGACATACCCAAAAAGAAGAGAAAAGTGAAAAAGAAAAAAAAGAAAGAATAGATAACATATTTTTAGTTTTCCAAGGGTGAACGAGAGTGCTTGTGAGGCAACAGAAAAGATGATGGACTGAAAAGGAAGAAGTTGAAGCACCCAACAAAGAAGAAATAAAGTGAAAACGAGTGAAGAGGAATAACACATTATAGCCTAAGTTCTTTCTCCCTAAAGACGATATATATACAGAGAGAGAGAGAGAGAGAGAGAGAGGCACGGAGACAACATAACATAACACTTGTTTGAGTTGGTCACATTTTTATACTTCTTCTAAGAGATGGTTCTTGTCTACGATCATTAACTAGCCATGGCTTTGAGCTGTCCGTTTGTTCTTTCTATTATTTGTCTCTGTTTAGCTACGCGTTCTTCCTCATACGAGCCTCGCAACCATGAAGGTATATCCAACGCCATCTCAATTTATTTATACTTAACTCTTTCCGGTGCCCATAATTGGCCCTCTATTTTCTTGTTTAATTTGGGTTTTGATACTGTGATTCACAGTGGAGGCCTTGATAAGTGTAAAGGACGCATTGGATGATCCACATGGTGTTTTGAACAACTGGGATGGAGACTCTGTAGACCCTTGTAGTTGGGCTATGATCACTTGCTCGCCGGAGAATCTTGTTATTGGCCTGTGGGTGTTTCTTGCTTTCTTTTATCTCTCTCTGTAACATTTTCTTTGTCTCTCTCTCTCTCTTTAATGGTTTATTTAATGTTTATCCCAATGTTCTGGTTTCAAAGAAACTGAAAGAACGTATTTTTCTGGGTTTTGACAGGGGAGCTCCAAGCCAATCTCTTTCTGGGACTCTGTCTGGGGTTATTGGGAATCTCACAAATCTTCGCCAAGTGTAAAAACTAATTGCTCCTTTAAATTTTCTACCCATTTTTCTGTTAAACCCATTTCATCTTTCTTGCTCTGTGGTCTGTTTTGTTGCTTGGAAAAGGAGGGTGAAGGAAAGCTTTTGAATTCTCGGCTCTGGTTCTTCTTTTCATGTTTCAATTTGTTGGTGTTTGTGTGAAGGTTGTTGCAGAACAATAACATTTCTGGTGAAATCCCTCCAGAGCTTGGATCTCTTCCAAAACTTCTAGCGTTGGATCTCTCTAATAATCGATTTCATGGTGCTATACCGCAGGCTTTTGGTCAACTAAAGAGTCTGCAATACCTGTGAGTTGATATATGTAATACTTGAACTTTTGTAATCTGCTTGGTTGCTAAGAAATGGAGGCAAAGAAAAGGGGAAAAAAAAAAAAAGAATTGTTTGTCTCAATTCGTAATCTACTGTTCTTAGACATAGAGAAGCGAGAAGCCGAAAGAAAATTAGACGTAGGAGGATAGCTATGGTAGACTTTTTTGACTCGTTGAGGGGAGGAGTTATTTCTTTTAGTCCTAATTTAATATACACTAATTGACAACCAAATAGTTTTGTCTCATTATCAACTCTTTAATGGCTGACTTTGATATCGTTCTTTAGACGATCTCACGTATTGTTTTTGTTTTTGTCTTGTAACGAAATTAGAAGACTGAACAACAATAGCTTGTCTGGACCTTTTCTGGTGTCTCTAGCCAAAGTACCAGAACTTGCTTTCTTGTGAGTATAAGTTTTTCTTTTCTTGGAAACTGGAATAACCTGCAGAATGTTAAATGTGCCTGATTTTATACGTTTTGTTCAATGTTTGTTTGATGGGTCTGTATTTTTTTTTTTAATCATTATTCTGTGGTGTTTCAGGGATCTGTCTTATAACAATCTCAGTGGCCCAGTGCCCAAGTTCCCTGCAAGAACTTTTGAGTATTATCTCTCCGCAGGAATTCTTTCAATATCAATGTTCTAATTGGAGATGTTTCGTGCCTGTCTTACTTTTATTTGGTCATTGACTGTTGTTGAATTCAGTGTTGTGGGCAATCCACTGATCTGTGGAAGCAGCTCCAGTAAAGCTTGCTTTGGAACTGCCAATGCTGGCCCTCTTTCTTTCTCTCTTAATTCCTCACCTGGTAAATTTTGTATAGAAATCTCGTTTTTCTTTCATTGGAGTTTTCTTTCTCTTTCAATCTGTATGCCTTAATTATCTTCTTGACTTATAGGGAAGCATAAGTCCAAGCAATTAGCAATTGGACTCGGTGTTAGCCTCAGCATTCTCACCCTCTTGCTTTTATCACTTGGACTACTTTGGCATAGAAGAAGGAAACAGAGAAGCCAAACCATAAACATTACTGGTTGGTAACACATCAACTCTATTTTTGCTAATTACAAGATTTAATTATTGAAAAGCTCTTCACTAGTCATTGTTTGGTGGCAGACAAGCAAGAAGAAGGGCTAATTAGCCTGGGTAATCTGAGGAACTTCACTTTCAGGGAGCTTCAACTTGCCACAGACAATTTCAGCACAAAGAACATACTCGGTGCTGGAGGTTTTGGCAATGTGTACAAGGGAAAGCTAGGAGATGGGATCATGGTGGCAGTCAAGCGTCTGAATGATATATCTGGGACAGCTGGGGAATCACAGTTTAGGACAGAACTCGAGATGATCAGCCTTGCAGTCCACAGGAATTTGCTCAGGTTGATTGGATATTGTGCAACTTCTAGTGAGAGACTGCTGGTCTATCCTTACATGTCTAATGGCAGTGTAGCATCCAGGCTTAGAGGTTAGTGCTTGCTCCCATTACTGCAAACTAAAAATGCATTGTGGACGTAACTTTGATCATAACTTCTTTTTGTCCCTTTTTTGTTGCAAACTTAACGAAGTGCTTCCTAATTTCCCACATTATTGTTGTTGTTGTTCATGTTTGGTCCTTCTGTGACCAATTGGTAGTTCTGACTTTCAGCCATGCATGTATGAGAGATTTTGAGCTTTGCCAATAATAAAATGAGTTTAATGCAGAAAAAGTCATTTTGAGCTTTCAGCCATCTTGAATATCCAAAAACGTGTCATATTCTGGTTGAGTGCTGACAATGGTATAGTCATGGTACCATCAATGCATTTAAATGGTCCTCTGATGTTGAGCATTAAAATGACAGGAAAACCTGCATTGGACTGGAAGACAAGGAAGAGGATAGCCATTGGAGCTGCCAGGGGTCTTCTATATCTGCATGAACAATGTGACCCAAAGATAATTCATAGAGATGTGAAGGCTGCTAATGTGCTTCTTGATGACTACTGTGAGGCTGTAGTTGGTGATTTTGGTCTTGCAAAGCTTCTTGACCATGCTGATTCCCATGTCACTACTGCTGTCCGTGGCACTGTTGGACACATAGCACCCGAATACCTCTCCACTGGCCAGTCATCCGAGAAAACTGATGTTTTTGGATTTGGCATACTCTTGATAGAACTTATAACTGGAATGAGAGCTCTGGAGTTTGGAAAAACTATTCATCAAAAAGGAGCAGTGCTTGAGTGGGTAAGATCTTCTGCAGCCAGTATGTGTATGTATGTTTTTGATTCTGTAGTTTTGGCAATCGTTTGATACTTCGATTGGAAACAACTTCGTAAGGGTTCTACAATCAATCACTTTGATAATTGTCTTTGTCATTAGAATCCTCTGAATTCTAATATGGTGTGCTTAGAGGTATAAAGTGCATTGTTGGACAGGTTCTGTTTGCGTTAATTAGATATTTTACCCTGCATTTGGGGTAACCATAAAGTCCTGGAAGGAAGAGAGTGATAATATAGGGTCATCTCTCCTTCGTCATAGTGTGTATCTCTTTGATCAAAACAAAGTTTAGCTTTTTTTGTATTTGTGCAATTCTGTGTGTGCCAGCCAAGTGGGACTGAATTAGAGGAATGGAACTTATATCTGGATGCACGTTAAATACCGTGACACCAACAACTAATGCTGACAGGTGAAGAAGATACAGCAGGAAAAGAGAGTGGAGGAGTTGGTGGACAGAGAGCTGGGGAGCAACTATGATCGAATTGAGGTGGGGGAGATTGTTCAGGTGGCTCTTTTATGCACTCAAAACCTCCCAGCCCACCGTCCCAAAATGTCCGAAGTGGTCGAGATGCTCGAAGGCGACGGTCTTGCCCAGAAATGGGCTGCATCACACAATCATGTTAATACTTCTTCGAACCACCTCCCTCACACTAACAGCAGCAACAAGAGTGTTTTTCGTCCGACTACTGCATCAGCACATGATGACCGTGGTCATGATCGCTCTAGCAGCATTTTTGGCACAACAATGGACGAAGATGATGATGAACAGTCTTTGGATACCTATGCAATGGAACTCTCTGGTCCAAGATGAAAAGAAGATGAACCCACAATGAGAAATAGGCAAATGGTTTTTCATCTTCTTTTTTAAACTCCTGGTAATTCTTTACAAGCTGAAAATGACCTTGCCTAGAAAGTATATACAAGCGAGGTTTCTATTTGTATGTTAAGCGTGATCTTAATATATATATGGTCTTCAACTGTCTTTTGTGCCTTTGAATCCTTTTACTCTTTTTTCTTTGTAATAAATGTCAGAGATGCATATGGGAAAAGTTGTTGGCCTCCTTATGATTTTTTATTAAGAACAATTATTCGAGGAAATTGAATGCGAGAGAGAAAGTATCACAAGGGGGGAGAAAAAGGCTTACAAAGAAATTCAAATACTTCAATATACTAAAATTGTCCCGCATATTTGCCACGTGGACATGATCGAATGGTACACAACTAAAAAAACTAATCGATTATTAATTTTAAAAATTAATTAACTGTCTAATAAAATAAAAATTAAAAGGGACCAAAGCGAATTAGGATTTACTAAGGTTTTTTTTTTGTTCGTTTGATGTAACTGGTGCACTTCATTGACGCACCATCAAAACACTGACATGTCAAATTGTTATTGGCTTATGGTACAATTCTAATATATTTGGTTCCTAGTAGGATTGTGCATAATTTTACAAGATTGACGTTTGTTAATTTCGGCAGAGCGGTGTGTGTGTATCACATCCCAAATCAAGACTAGAGTAGTCGATCAGAGCAATGTACGAGGATCGTCAAGAATGCTGGCCCACCAGATCCATCCGATCTAGATTTTGGCGGTTCACACGCATCAAAACCAACAATTCTCTAACCGGACCCACTACACTAAAGCCATATTACAAACGTGCCCTCAGAAAACACCATAAAACCAGCCTTAACTTCTCCCGCACTTCTGTTGTGTTCCGTATTTTCGGTTGATAAACCTGTCGCCAGACGCCGACAAAGACCTGCAGGAAAATTCTCAGGGAACTCGAGAACAACGCAGCAACGCCCCCATCTTCCCCAGAAAGCCCATCAACAATTTTCGTGAATGACGAGCCAGTCCTCGCAGTACCCAATTTTCTGCGCTTCTTTCAATCAAGATAACAGGTAAAACACAAGAAACACGCGTGCCCTTTTCTTTGTCTGGTTATGCACTACCTTAATAGTGTTGTCAACGTCCTTTTCTATGTTCAATTCCAACATAAGTTTCACTTAATCCTTAAAAGAAAACGATTTCTTGTCTTTCTTTCTTTTTTTTTCCTCCCTTTTTCTTGGTTTTGATTTTTTTTTTAATTTAATTTAATTTTGTAGTGGGTTTGCTATAAGCACGAAGGATGGCTTCAAGATATACGATTCCAATACTGGGCGTCTCTGTTATGAACGAGGCAAGTTTTCAATCTTTGCAATCGTTTCTTTCTTTTTTTTTCGTTTTGTTCTTCTTCTATTTGCTACTGGGTTTTAGTTTTATTGTGTGTTTTTCCCTTTAGTTATTATTCTTCTATGGAATTCAATGGCCCTACCTTTCAATTTCATAGAAATTTTGTAGCTTTACCTAAAAATCAGCAATTCCCGTTTCGTTTCCCACTCTTTCTATGCGGGCAGCTGTTGGAGCTTTCGTCATTGTTGAAATGCTCTATAGCACTAGTCTTCTGGCCATTGTTGGGGCTGGTGAACAGGTAGCTACTTGCTCTCTTTTCCTTTATTTTCTCTCTCTCTCTCTCTTTTTTTTTTTTTTTTTCTTTTGGTGTTTCCTTGTTCATATACATTAATGCTCATGGTGTTGTAAATTGGAATTGAACTGGAACAGCCGTCGTTATCCCCAAGGCGTCTTTGTTTGTTCAACACTACAACCGGAACTGCTCTCCGGGAGCTGAACTTTCTAACTTCAATATTTGCTGTTCGTTTGAATAAGAAAAGGTAACAGTTTTGTCTGTTATTGACTTTGGAAGATTTCCGCCGAATTGTCATTGTCACTGCTTATGCTTATATGCTTGAACTTGGTTTGGGCATTTTTATGTTACGTAGTATGGTTATGCCTTGTAGTTGCCTGTAAAATGTTTTACGAAAAAACTAGAAAGAACTTAGGTTTCATAATACGTTTTATTGCCAACCAGAGAAGGTAGTGCATAAGCTAAATTTCAAATTTCATACTTCAACTTGACAGGTATTTTTGTTTCACATTTATCCTCAGAGTATGTCATCTTGTAAATTTCGGTTTTATTCTTGTCAGCATAGCCATTGCATGTTAAAAGATTAATTGATTTGACTACCTTTGCTTGTATACAAGTTAACATAGCAGTTACTATCTATGCAATGTTGTAATTGGGTCTAGCCTGTTCACACTTCCCCATTTTGATGGTTGCAGGATAGTTGTTGTTTTGCAAGAAAAGACTTATATTTATGACTCAAATACGCTAGCTATATTGGATACAATGGATACAGTTGCAAATACAAAAGGTGATGCAAGAATTTCTCAGTTATGGATGTGTAAAAACACAAACTTTGAACACCGCGGAGTTTTTTTAATCATTAGATATTGGCCTTTAAATAAAAGCATATGATTTAACTGTGATACAGGTCATTTGTCTTTGAGCCGTTTGTTCTCTGTTTATTTGTAAATTTTTGCTCCAATGATTATTTCTTAGCTTCCTCTTGTTCTTTGTTCAAAAAAAGATCAGCTTGCATGGAGAAGAGATACCAGACAATTTCTCTAAAATGTTTGATACTTCCTCAGGACTTTGTGCTTTCTCCCCTTGTTTGGACAGCTGCTTCTTGGCTCTTCCTGCAAGTACGATCAAGGGATCTGTGCTAGTGTACAATGTCATGGAGCTTAATTCGCATTGTGAGGTTGTGCATAACTTACCCACCTTCTTTTTTCTTGACAATAGTGATGTGCAAATCATGAGGCCATGAATCATGTTATTTTCTTTCTTTTCTGTTTTTCGAGAGTTATGTGTTCTAGACTAGTGATAAGGATTACTAGTTTTCCCAATGGATTCATGAATGAAATTAGAGAAATTTCATTGAGCTTATGACATTTACATAGC
The DNA here is from genome assembly GCA_020883675.1 of Bruguiera gymnorhiza. Lineage (NCBI taxonomy): Eukaryota > Viridiplantae > Streptophyta > Magnoliopsida > Malpighiales > Rhizophoraceae > Bruguiera > Bruguiera gymnorhiza. The sequence continues at coordinate 5,011,395 of JAIRCJ010001057.1, read as the reverse complement.
ACTAATCAAAAGACGGTGGAAACTTGAATTTCTTAGTCTATTTGTGGATTCTATAAACCTAATGTTGTAACATTCATTGTTTGGCACCAATTTGTGGTGTGGGCACTTAGGCATACAATGAAAGGAGCCTAGTTTGGCATGCTTTGCTGGTCAAGATCAAATGATAACCTGCAATATGGGCAATTCTGCTCCTTACGCTATTCTTGTCTCTATTGCTGTGGCATTGAGTACACTTGTGAATATGTCCCTATCCAAATTGTGAAAGTGAATTTTAAATGCATATAATGGCATAGGATCTTACCAAGTACCTTCATTATGTCTTGAGAAATTTTCTGCCTTGTTTCCTTGAACTTACTGGTGATCTATATTCATTTGGTCCTGTCATTGCAGAGCACTATTTTTCAGTGGGGAGACTTCCAGAGATGTGTGATCCTTTTTTAATTCTTTGAGCAAGGACTAACCATTTTTGACTTTTTTGAAGATTCTGTTATTTGAAGCTTCTTAAGTAAAGAAATTATCATATGTGATGTTTACTAGATAATGAATTCGCTGATTTCCTCTTATACGTTGTCAATGGAGAAAATTCTTGTTCACGTTAAGGCTTGTACAATTTCTTGCCTTTTCCTTTACTTTCTTTCAGGGATTTACTATGCAATGCATTCTCTCTCTCTCTCTCTCTCCCTCTCTCTCTAATTTGGGCATTCTCTCATTTTAGTTTCCACACTTGTTGAATTTATGTGCAGATAGACGCTCACCGTGCTCCATTGGCTGCAATAGCCCTTTCGTCCAATGGGATGTATATTGCAACAGCATCTGAACAGGGAACTATTATCAGAGTTCATCTAGTTTCAGATGCAACTCAGGTGACATAATTGGACCATCAAGCTGCTATATTCTCATTATTGTTTATTACGTGTGCATAATGTGTCCCTCTTATTTCTATTAATTCTTTACTCATTGAACAATAGGTTCCAAACAACTCTATGGTCTTACTGTTTTCCGATTGAGTTATTTATGGATCTTTCCTATTGGAACAGTCATATAGTTTTCGAAGAGGGACATATCCGTCAACAATATTTTCCTTGTCATTTGGGCCATCAGCCCAGCTTCCAGATATTCTTGTTGCTACAAGTTCTTCAGGTTCCATTCACGTCTTCTCCCTGGGCTTTGCCATACATCAGAGGTAGAAACTCAGATGAACATGACACTTTAGACAGTAACATATTATTTAGAATGAATATGGCGCAGTTATCATGCTTATATAGCTTTAGTCAACTGCCAATTAATGCAACACAGAATCCTTAATGTATAATCATTCTACTTCTTTCAAGGCATGCTCCACCTGATTGATACTTGCTTTCTTTTGTACTCCCTGCATTTTTTTAGCTCTGCTGCTGTCTTTTCAGTCGTTGTTTCTGTTATTTAGTACTTTTGCTTCCTACCATTGTCATTGATGCTTCCATTAACCAACCTAAAGTTTAAGACCCTTGCATTTTCACCAATGCTTCACGTATCTCATAGTTTAGCTTAGTACTGTGATTGCAATAATGTGTTTCATGAGGATGCTTGTGCCTTCTATAAACTCCCCCAAAAGAATAATGCTATCTCATTCTTAACTAATAAAAAATCTCTATATTCTTAATGATCCATACTACAAATTTTTTTCTCTTTCTCCCTGACAGCTTTGAGGATTTGCTGTTTCTTCATCTTTTATCTACCACTTTGTTATGCTCTTGAAATAAGAATCTGTTTTTAGGGTCCAATGCCTGTTTACTATGAAAAGGGACATTCTTTGACTAGTATAAGTGAACTAGGACCACAGGCAGTACTAATATTCTTAACAGTTTGACGTGCTCCTTACTTGGGTTTTTCTATATTTGTGTGCATTCTCACATCATCCAAGGATTTGCCAAGTTGTCTGATCATTCTTGCTTGCATCTGACCAGAAGCAGAAGATCAAGCAGTTTTCTTGGATCAATATTGCCTGATTCTGTGAATGATGTACTTGATCCAGCTTATCATCATGTGCTTCGCAAAGCTGTTCCAGCAGGAGTGAAAAGGTGAAAAACTGTCCAGCTGATTAAATCAAGTCATCCAGTTGACAAAATAAACATGCTCATTTACATCCCCACAACACTTCACACTCTATTTGAAGTATACTCATCTCATAATTGGTAATATTAGAGCCCACAATGATAAGAATTGGGCCATTTGATGCAGTTACATTGTGGTGCGCAATGTGGACAAGGCTGTGTACAGGTCATCTACTGAGATTGAAGCTTGTAGGCAAGTTCTCTGTATAATGCACTGGCCTTGAAAGTCTCTGTACCATGCTTATATGAAGCTTGCATGCTTATAATGGACTAGTTGCAAATGTCTTTCTATTGATGTATTTCTTCTAATTTTTGGCTTCTCCAGGGCTACACTCTCTGTGGTAACATATGACGGGTATTTCCTAGAGTATGTGGTAAATGCAAACAATCAAAATGGATCTAAATGGAGTTTGAAGCGTGAATTTAACCTTTTGACTGCGATCTCAGGTAATTCTTAAGGCTCGTGAATAATTATTGTAATGGGTCTCTTTTTCTTGGATGCCTTGACGGTATAATGATTGTTTTTTCGATAAATCCTACAATCTTAGGTGAAGAGCAGAATTTTCAGCTTGTGTGATGTTGTAATTGACTGAACTGCTTCACAGAACCTAAACAAGAGAGGGCTCTTTAGTTTGTATATACAGCGACACAAGAGAGGTTGTAGATACATCTATCCAGAAGAGAGGTTGTAGATATATCTATCCAATGGAAAATATCTTTATTGTTCTTAATTGACAAAAAACGTAAGAATTTTTTTGATTTAACTTTAGTTTGTATTAATAATGAGTTACATAATACTTCTCATGTAAGGGTACGTATGTAACGTCCTCACGGATGACATTTACACGTAACTATATGCAAAATTTTCACCTTATAATATGAATTAATTTGGTTTGATTTCGCGGTTTCATTAAATTTTTGGAAGTTATGAATGAAGGTGGAAATTTCTTGGACGCTGGGAATATTGACAATCGAAATTTGGTGTCCAGATTCATGACTTTAGGCCCTTTTTGGGGGGGCTCACGAAGGTGATTTCCAAATGGCTTGCCTCCCCTAAACGAATGACCATTTGTTGGGCCGGGTTTAGATTGGGCCCGTGCGGCCCAATGCGTCTGAAGAACTGAATCTAATTTGGTCTTCAAATCTAACCTAAAAAAAATAAATAAATAAAATCATGTTAATATAAATTAACCGATTTTAGTATCAACATTATTTTTTCGGGCTATAGGAATTAAAAAACGAACCCTAAACTCAAAATTAAAAGTAATATTGTGTGTTTTTTCTGGTTGGTTTGGGTAGGGATTGCGTCATTCGGATTGGGACGAGCCAGGGCTGCATGAATCATCATCAAAGTGTCGGCTTCGGGCCCAAGTGACGATCGGGTCTTGCTTTGGGTACGTACGCTATGCAATTTTTCGTCCGCGATAAGGATTTTGCCCGTTGGAAAAGTCGTGAGGTTCTTCTTCTTCTTCTTATTTTTTTTTATTGACTAATTTATTATCATTATCATTATTTATATTTCCTATTATAAAGTTCTGAAAGTCTGAGCTCTTATATCAGACTGCAGTTAATTTATACATTTTATATCAAGAAATAAGATACAATTTGAATTTTGGTTCTTTTATTACATATATATATGGATTATATAATTTTTTATTTACAAAATAAAATTAAGAATTTAAAAAAAAAAAAAAAAAAAAAAAACAGAGAGCGCGCCGACTTAGGTTAGCCCAATCTTGAAAAATTGAAAACTTCCCATTCTCACCTTACCGACAAAGGAAGGCCGAAGCTTCGAATGCGGAGCGTGTATGCTTTCATGGCTTCCGGTCGATTTTTTGTTCCTCTGCGCTCCTTCCTACAACAAGTACGTGCCTTCTCTTCCCTCTCTCCCTCTCTTTCTCTCTCTCTCTCTCACACACACACACACACACATGTATTGTTCACGTGCTTACTTCATGATTTATGGGAGATTCTCATATTTGATCTGTTTCTTTGCAGAGGGCGACGATTATTTATGCGGATGGGATTCGACAAGGTTTGTTTGCTTTTTATTGATTTATTTTTTGATAAATTCAAAATTGCTTATTGGTTTTTCATGCCTCTTTTCTTTTCTTTTTTGGCAACCTAGGGCTTGCCAGAAGCTACACCGTGGTTGCGCCGAGTGGGCAAACGGTTTCGAATCTGGACGAGCAAGAAACGCGGGCCGAAAGGGGTGATTCTGTTCTTCTTGATGATGACGTGGCCAAGATTCGGGCAGAGTTTGAAGCAGCCAAACAGAGTTTTCCCAAGATACCTGCGGCGCTTAAAGAAATGCCCAAAATGAATCCTCAAGGTGCAATGATAATACTAAAGACCTCACCAATCTTTGTTTTTCTTTAATCACAATGCCATTAAAGTGCTGTGCTTTTTTTTTTTTCCTTTTTGTATTAATTGTGTTTTTATCATTTGAGTCAGGCATATATGTGAACAAGAACTTGAAATTGGATAACATTCAAGTTTATGGATTTGACTATGACTATACGTTGGCGCACTACTCTGCTAACTTACAGACTTTGATATATGACCTTGCAAAAGAGCATTTGGTTAATGAGGTTAGTTTTGAGCCACTGTTCCGCTGCCACATGTTGATGATTATATAATTGGGCTGCTGTTTACTGTGAGTGGTATGATTCTTTTCACTTTTCGGAATTTTTGCAGTTTAAATATCCAGAAATCTGCATACAATTCAAATATGACCTGAGTTTTCCCATTCGAGGCCTATATTATGACAAGAAAAATGGGTGCCTCTTGAAATTGGATTTCTTTGGATCAATTGAGCCAGATGGATGCTACTATGGGCGCCGCAAGGTTAGATGGTATTATGTCTTTTTGACCAGATAATTTCACTTATTATATTATTCCTATTATTGTTGTCTTTTTAAATTTCATTTTTCAGTTGTGCACAGGTAAATGCATTGAGTAGAGTGACTTGCCATTTTTTTTTTTTTTTTGAATGTATGGTATTTTGTCCTTCGTTTTATGATCCATAAGTTCTGCAACCACTCTGTTCTTGATTTAAAACCCAGAAGTTGACAATGGTGACTTGAATTTCTATTCTGATGCATCCTTCTGGTGAAGTTTATTCTATTGAAGGTCTATATTATATGGTAGAAAAGCATGAACCCCATGAGAGCTTGACCCAAGGAACTAAAAGAATTGCCAGACATTAGTTGGATGAAGCATAACCATTCCTTGACAGAGTGTGGAACATTAACATCTAGAAGAAATCAGCAATGCTATAAATGCTGTTCAACTTTAGGATGCTTGAATAATCTCCCCTCACTCCCACTCAAAAAAAACGAAAAAAAAAAAGTCTTAGCTCATCAATTTGTGAGAGACAGAACCTCTTAGTAAGGTCCATTACAAAACTTAAAAAATTGTCTTGACCTTAGAGTGAGAATATTATGACTTGAAGATCCCATATTGATACTCATCAAGTTTATGCAATCCTGAATATAAATATTGTTGCTTATCATATGCTGTTTTCCACAGCTTAGCAGAGCAGAAATAGAAAAAGTATATGGCACTCGACATATTGGTCGTGATCAAGCACGTGGGCTTGTTGGCTTGATGGATTTCTTTTGCTTTAGTGAGGTCTGTTTCACATTTCTTCCATTATTCATTGTCCAAACAATTATCATAAAAGGGATTTATATGGAGTTTTAACTGTATAAATGGCTTCAATATGTGAGCAGATGTTGAATAAGTTCTCACTTCAATTTCAAGAAAATTACTGTGTCATGTGTACTATAAGGCTCTTGAGTTGGGCATGCCTTTTACCCTGCCTCTTTTGAAAAGAAAAAAGCCTAATTATTTCATTCTAATTTTTATGCCTTTTACCATGTAGGCATGCCTTATTGCAGATATTGTGCAGCATTTTGTTGATGCGAAGCTTGATTTCGATGCATCCTACATTTATCATGATGTAAATCGTGCAATCCAGCATGTTCATCGGAGTGGACTTGTTCACAGAGGGATTCTTTTGGATCCCCATAGATATCTTGTTAAGAATGTGAGCTCTAGTTCTCAATATTTTGAGGGTTTTTTTTTTGTTTGTTTTTGTACATTATCTTACACTGAACTGTGCATGAAGGTTTTATTTCTGATGACCAAATTAAATAGGTGTTTTTCAACATAGGATTATGACCTGTCTTTAGTGAGTGAAAATTTCAGGGCCAAGTACTTCGCTTTCTCAGGATGCTACGGGATAAAGGGAAGAAACTTTTTCTGTTGACCAACTCTCCATTTTATTTTGTGGATGGAGGAATGCATTTTATGTTGGAGGTATAAAACTAATGTCCTGTCATAAATTTTCAGAGTTAGAAGAATAATATCAGCCTTCTCATTCTCCACAGCCAAAATTTTTTATAATCAGAAGTATAATGTCTGCATTTGCTGCTCATGCAGATCCATATTGTAGTTTTCTTTGATCAATTGCATAAGAATAGTGCTTGCATTCATAGTCTATTCTTCAGTAAAATAATTAAATTTCTTTTTTTTTTTCAGTTTTATGTCTCATGTTTATCAAACCTCTGTCTATTTTTTTAACCTTCTTTGAAAGCTATGATCTTGATGTGTTTGAGATATATTCTGCAGAAAGTAAAAACACTAGATATTTGTTTCCTTCTTCAGAAATTTGTGAGAAATGAAACCGGAATCTCATATCGTATGGGAATTTCTTTTTAGTGTGTTGATTTTCTGTTAAGTCTATCCTTTGAAATACTATTGGGAGCTCAATCTTACAACAGAACAAGTTATAGGTGGTTGAAGCTTTTCTGATCTCATTTCACATTCATGTCAGCTAGTGTTGAGAGTACCAGACATCTGATCTATATGAGATGATGTGGAAACTCATTTAGTTAATTTATTACTTCATTTTACATATTGTGATATACTTTATAGATCATAACATAACAAGGGCAATAATAAGCGTCATTGGCTTGCTTTGACATCTTCTTTAGGATTCTATTGGATATAGAGACTCTTGGGGGGAGCTCTTTGATGTTGTGATTGCTAAAGCCAATAAGCCAGAGTTTTACACTTCTGAGCATCCATTCCGGTTGGTATCTTCAATTGTTTTTTGCTTCATGGCATGAAAAATAAGCAAAATTATTTAATAAACACCAAGTTTTCACTACCATACAGAATTATGAGACTAAGAACAGATAAGATACTTTATTTATCTTGTATGACGTTGCTGATTGTGTGCCTTTCTTTTATCTTTTTATGGGGAATTTTGAGGGTCCTGTGAAATGGTCTGTAATTAACTCAAATAACATCGCATGAATATGCTTCTCAGCACATCGCAACCACAACAGAGATTATAGTCCATCTGAAGAGAAAAGCAGCTCACATAGGGAACAAAATATAAATAGTTTTCTCTGCATAAAGAAAGGGGCTTTCATACCTAACAAGTGATAGGTCATGACTTGTTTCTTCTAGTTTAAGCTGGAAAATATCTTGCTTTTGCCTTTTTTTTTTTTCCTCTTTAGAGAACTCGTGAAGACAAATGGTAAAATGACTATTCTATTGGTTTTATTACATCATTCTATTGGTGACTTCCTTCTTTCAATCAAAATCTGGTAAATATGTGAAAAATTGCATTGTTAGAAGGATCATGCTATCATCTCTAGTGTATGTTATGCTGTTCTCTTTCACTTTTTTTGAATTTCATGCCTTTTCCATTTGTGAGTTCTATGTCTCATAATGAGGGATTGCATGCTACTAAAATCTATTTTGGTCATCCATCTCTGTGGAACTTTCACATAGTTGTTATGACACGGAGAAGGACAATCTTGCTTTTACAAAGGTGGATGCATTTCTTCCAAATAAGGTTTATTACCATGGAAACCTTAAATCATTCCTTCAAATTACCAAGTGGAACGGTCCAGAGGTACATCATATTTTGTTGTTTTGTCCTTTGATAATTGCCAATAATTTTTGGATTATGTTTTAAACAACCAGTATGCTCTACTTTGCTATGCAAGACGCACAATTACATAGCCCAAGCTTTTCTTTTAAAAATGGATTTTCCAATCTGTAAATAATTGGAAAGCTGCATTTCTTATTTGTATTGCCTGCTCTTGCAAAAGGAACATGTAGTCAGTGACGGTTTCTGTTTCATCTTCTTCTTCATCTTGAAGGATTTTGTTTGATTATCTAGTTTGCCAATTTCATATTTTGTCTTTTTGATTGACTGTTTATCTTTGTTCAATTTGACATGACTAAAAAAAAATACAATAAGAAAAAAAGAAATAATTTTCTTTATTCAAAGACAGTTAAAAGGAAAAGGAATTGATGTAATTTTGGGGAAGGGTTTGATATCTTATGAGAAATAACAATAGGGGGTTCATATTTTATAGTTAAAGCGTAGAAAATATAAATTTTGTTTTAGAAATAATTAAATAAACTTATTTTGGATGAACCATTTTAAATGTAAACCAATTTGTTATAACTTTGAATTGTGGAAACCAATTTTTTAGACTTAGTTGTGCACTGATTTAAGCTTGTCTTACATTGTTTCTTTCGCAGGTCATTTACTTTGGTGACCACTTGTTTAGTGACCTAAGGGGACCTTCAAAGGCTGGTTGGCGCACTGCTGCCATCATCCATGAACTAGAAGTATAGCTCCCGTTGCTTGCTTCTCAAATCATATTTTATATATTCGAGCAATGTATAATAATCAAGAATCTATTTTTCAATTTGGGATTATTTGAGGGGAAATTTGAGCAATGCCAATGGGTTATTTGTATATTAGTGTCATTTTTAGGCTGGATATGGTGGAAAGGAATGCTTTTAAAACTAATTTTTTTGGCTTGTCTTTGTTATCTTTCATCCCTCCTTTTGGTCTAATGATTTTTGAAGTGAGAGCTCATTGGATGTTGTCCAGATTTTTATTACTCTAAGTGTATTGTCTTATTCGGTCTAATATTTTACCATGCAGAGTGAAATTCACATACAGAACGATGATAGTTATCGTTTTGAGCAGGTATGTTCTGTCCAAACTGGCTTCCTTGTTATTGCTAATTGGGAGGATTGGTCTTGCATCTCCCTTGTGTGCTTCAGATTTAAATGTGCAGATTTTTTAGTCAGAGAGAGACAGGGCTAAAATGTTAGTCAATAGTTTTGATTCATTTCAAAATATTATGTGAAATTTTGAAATTCAATTTTTGCTAAAAAAACATCGTGATTCACATGTGCAAGTCACGTGACACAAAACTCATTCATGCATTTGTGGTTGTGTAATTGAGTTAATTTTTTGTTTCAACAGGATATTTTGGTCCATCATAAGTCCATCTATGCTTTTCTGTTCTCTTCTCTTGCTGCAGGCAAAATTTCACATAACACAAGAACTTCTTGGTAAATTGCATGCAACTTTGGCTAACAGTCACCGAACTGTGGCATGCCAGTCCCTTTTGGAGGAGCTAAATGAAGAAAGGAAGAAAGCCAGACGAATGATGAAGAAAATGTTTAACAATTCTTTTGGAGCCACTTTCCTCACTGACACAGGTCAAGAATCTGCTTTTGCATATCACATCCATCGATATGCAGATGTCTATACCAGTAAGCCTGAGAACTTTCTGCTCTATCCACCCGAGGCATGGCTTCATGTACCTTATGATATTAAGATTATGCCTCATCATGTGAAGGTATGTCCTTTTATTAGAAAAGATTTTTCTTTTCTATCCTAATAGATGCTATGGAAAGCCTTTTGGTTCATCCTATAATTTTTTATTTGTCTTCACCTCTTTGTTTCATGCTCTGAGTAATTGCTCTCAACATTCTTCATATAGACAGCTTGAGTCTCCACCCTTTTTTCCTATGTGACAAAACGAGAACTGAATCTCTGAAGGGTCAAATTGATTGCCAGGATAATGTATCATATCCCCCCAAAAGTATTACTGAGAAATTTTGAATTTTAGAATGCTTGTTTTGTGGCAATACTAGTTTGTTCCCAAAGAGACATTGCTTTATTCTGTTTCCATCAGATGATGACCTTGTAACTAGGCTGTAAACTGATTGCACAACACGAGTTGTAGCCTGAAGAAAGTGATCGTTACTTTATGAAATAGATGCTAATAGGATGTCCTAACAGAGTGTAGAGTAGATGCAAGTTTTGGCATCCGTAAATATTCCTTGAATGTCTCCTCAATATTGATCTTCATGCTTGCTCAGATAAAATACTAACCCAGAATTTTCAGGCTCAAAAGGTCAATCTTGGGTTTTTTGATGTAATTAGATCTTGATACTGCCTGAATGTATCTAATGTCACAGATTAGTATTAGCAAACAACGTGACAGTTTTGCATTTTTCTCGTGAGAATCTCATTCTAAAGTCTTATGTGCTCCCCACTAATGATAATCTTTTGTCCTTTTTTCTTAGGTCCCTTCAGCCTTATTCAAGAACCAATAAATTTATTTGTCAACATGGTAACTGGGCCAATTTTGTCTGCTGTTCACCATGGTGTTCAGTCATTTGGCAACCCTGTTGAAGATTTCTCAGTTAGTGGCGATTCATCAATGTGGATAACAGAAATCAGAGCTTTAAATGTAGAAACCAGGGCAATAAGAAGGATAACAGCCCTTTTATTATTTGTATAGGGGCAAGGAACACACCAATAATTATTGCATTTTACTATAACTACCGTTCGATCTATTATTTAGCTGCAAAGTTGCTCTCAGGATTGCTGCGGGGCATTTTGATCAGTAGGAATGAAACTTTACGTCACAAAGAACAGCATGCATGATTCAATTATGCGTACCTTTTCAAATGCATGGCTTTTCCCCATTTACAACACTTGTTGCGAAGTTTGTACATTGATTTGTAAATTTCTTCAACTATTTGATTGCCTCTTTACCTAGAAGTGCAGAAATATGATGGTTCCGTTTACGATGGACTTCCAGAGGTTCCAAGATTTAGTTTGTGGCATCTGAATATTTAGTAATGACAAGCAATCCTTTTCGGACAAATCCCGGTTTGCTAGCTGGCCGAATGATTAATCACGTCAAAATCCAACTCGGGTGTATCTCCTTCGTGAGATGTTGAGTCAAGCTGGTGTGAATCCTGCACACTGAGACGCCTCTTATTGCACATAGTTTATGCAATAGGTGTTTCGATATGTTCCGACTACCTTGTGCTCCCGAATTTCGGTCCAATCATTGCAAATGTTAATTGGGGTTATGAAGGTCGAACCAAAATTTGCGGATTTTCTCCGTTTTACGTTCTCTTGCATTCAAAAGAAGAGTTAAAAAATAGCTATCGAGAAACAAAAGGAACATTTATGAAATTGATTTTTAGGCTTGTTATTTGGTAAAATATTTAAAGCTTGACCATTGTCAAAAATTAGCGTGAGTTTAAACTTTTCATATCCATCATAAAATTTACGAAACAAAGAGTTACGATCCTATTGTCTAATTTTTGCTTGCTTATTCCCCTCTGCTTTCTTTTCATCCATTTTCCTCTCTCGCTAATTTCTTTATATCCTATCGGCTAACTTCTGTAGGTTCATTCTCGACGCGGCAAAGAAAATATTTTCACTTTATCCCGCCATGTTAACCACCACGCCGGCATCGCGTACACAGATAGTGGCACGTGGAACCGGGTAGCACGTGAATCATCAACGGCTGAAAGATCCGACACGAACAGATAGGGCATGTGTCCGATTGAATGTTTGGGTTTAGGTAATTTGAGGAGAGGAAGAAACCGCGAAGGTATTGAGATCGTATCATTCTAACAACAACCTCAGTAACATCTCGAGAACCGAGTTAAACAATTTTTACAGCACAAGAAACAAAATTACGTAGCAAAAAATTGTCCAAGCTTTGCCTCTTCCTGTCTGGAACTTCCCTGCATATATATATATATATATATATATATATATATATATATATATATATATATATATATATATATATATATATGGGCAGCGCCTACTCTTACGGGACGAAAACCTCAAAAGGTTTCAAATAACTCCCACATTAACGATTCTGTCATCGAGATGGATGCCAATGACTTTGAAAACATTCGGCTGTTTACAACTGCAAAAAATTCTGATTGTAGACGGTGGGTTGTAAGGGCCCAGTTACTAGGATTGGAAACAACCTATATATAAGCAGCCTATCCAGGTAAGAACTAGCTGGTTGATTCTATTTGTGCCAATACATGTAATAATTGATGAGTAAATTCCAATTAGAAGATCCCATGCCCGAATGTTAACTCGACTCAATCTGTCGCTCACATTAAATTGATGTTCTCACTGACTAACTTATTTACTTTTTATTTATTTTATATTTTGTGATTGAAATGCATCCACTCAATTACCACACCTGTGTTAGCAATGCTTTTATTTTCCCATTAAAGTTTTTTTTTTTTTATATTACTTGTCCTAACAAAATTTTAAAATTTATGATGAGATATAATATTAAAATTACGTATAAAAAAATTTATTTATATTTAATAATATTTGATTGATAAATATTTTATAAAAAATATTAATAAATAATTTTTAGTCTTGATATATAAATATAACAATTAATATAATCATAATATACTTTTTTACTTGTCAAAAAAAAAAAAATAACTCAAATGATATAATGACGATATACTTTATAACAATCACAAAATTGTGTAGTTAATATTATAGTGACAATGCTCTTTTGATGTAGATTAGATTAACTATTATTTTTAATTAAATAAATTTTATAAGTGGTTTCAATTGCAATATTTTTGTATAAGTGGTTCCTCCTTTTTTTTTTTTTTTGTGGTCATCAGTGAAATTTGCAATCAACAGAAAGTCACCGGCGTTGTTAATGGCCAACGAGCTTGTTTGCGTTTATTTATTTAGTTTTGTTTCCGCTAATTAATAACTATTCAAACTTAATTGGTAAAGGGTAAAAGAGAACAAATGGTGTTGACATTGGGAAACTGATACGGTCAAGAAGAGATGGCATGGAATGTGTTGGGTTCTCAGGGGTTGGAGAAGAGGGCTTGATGGTTGCCCTGGTGAATTGCCATGGCCATGTCCCAGGGCGCTGCTCTTCCTGCTGCCTATTCTGGTTTATGGATTTGTGTCAAAGTTCAAGAATACAAAATTGAAAGCCTAAACTGGGCAATTAAATCCTTTCTTTCTGGGACTGCAAACGGTAGAACATTGGTAACTTACTTTAAGAAGAATTAATGCACTTTTAAGATTAACAATCGCGATTCAAGGTCCCCTGGCAGGCAGTTTTGTGCTCGAGCGTACAGCAGTCGGATATTGGTTCGGTTTTTCACAAGTTCAACCTCGTGGCAGTTTAGATAGTTCTCCGGAGGCAGTAGGGTTCCGGAGGCAGTAGGGTTGCATCAGCTCCACCAACTGATTGACAAGTTCAAAACTGGGACAGGGTCCATGTCTTCATTAATTATTTGACTCTAATGATTTATAACTGCTTTTAACCAAATAATTAAATTTATTTGACTAAGCAAAGCATTAATCTGAACAGACAATTATAGTCCTGAATTCCACCCCGATTTATCACTAGGCTAACAAATTGACCAACAAATTTGGCCCCGTGCCCTGTCGGGCGTCGGTGGAAATATAAAACAGTATTCCAAGTTCATTGCAAGTACTCCAAATCCCACCTGCTCACGGTGCCGCCACCCGTCGTCGGTGGCTTCATTTTTGTTTTTTTCGAGTTTTTTCTTTTTATATTTTGTTTTCTTCCTAATAAAAGAAGAAAACGCTTTTACAAACAGCACCACCCACCCTCCTTTGTTTTTAACACGCTCTGCATTGGATTCTCTTCCCTGCCTTGGACAAGATTTCCAAAAAGAGCTGCAGCCACCAAGATCTTAATCGAAGTGAAATTACAAATTAGCCCACGATGATTGATGATGCTCGCTGCTGATGAATGATGATGACACTCCGTGATTCGTGTTTCGTTTCTTATATATATATATATATATATATATATAAAGGAAAGAAAAAACCTCCAAAAACAGAAAAAATTGATTTGTCGCTCATCAAAAAACAATTACAACACATGATTGTCGGCAAAGCAAACGAGAATCCCTCTAATCCAATAAAATCTCATGCGACAATGGACTTTACAGCTGGAATGAAGACATGGGATCTGACCCTTTGGATCCAGCCTGTTTGAGAATATGTGGGACCTAATGACAACCTTATGTCACGATTGTACCAGCTGTCACTATCTCTCTTAGCTGTCTCTAATGTTTTTTTTTCTTTTTTTTTTAAAAAAAATTTAATCTTATTCGTCATCCAATCCCAAAAAATTATTTTTTTCTCGAGAAAAAAACAAACTAACCCAAAAGTAACGCACTAAAATGACCTCGTAAACGAGGAAAAATTATGAAAATGACTACAAACTTCTTTTCCTTTTTACCTACACAAAAGGAAAGAACAAAACTATTAAGAGGATTTGCCCCTCAAGGAAAGAACAACCGTGTCTTCACTTTTTCTTTCTTTTTTTTTTCCCCCATTTTTCACTTTTGACTTCTTTACCTGATTTGATTTTCTTTTTCCCACACTTTCTCCTTTTTTTCGTTATATGGGAAAAATGAAAATCTCTAAGAAAAGCAAAAAAAAAAAAAAAATTTCAAAATACAAAAAAGGAAAGACAAGGGGGAAAGTTAATTTACAGCTTTGCCGTGATTGTAGCCGTAATAGTTGAGATACCACTTAACAAACTTCTTCAACCCGGTTTGCAAATCGGTTGTCGGTTTGTACCCGAGTTCTCTCCGGGCCGAGCTAATATTGGCATGAGTAAACGGTACGTCACCGTTTCCAGGCATATCTACCATGTTCCTTTTCGCTTTCCTCTTCAAGTGCCTCTCCAATATATTCACCAGCGTCGGTACCGTCACCGGCGACGTGTTGCCCAGATTGAAGATCCGGTACGGTGCGGGTCCTCTCTTCTTCCCGCCCGACCCGGTGCTGTGGCCCGCCGTATCCAAAGAACCCAGGCAGCCTTTTACAATATCATCAACGTAAGTGAAATCTCGGGCCAAGTCGACCCGGTTCTTGCCCCGATAAATCGTGATGGGCTTCCCTTGCAGGATGTTTGTCGTGAAAGAGAAGTACGCCATATCGGGTCTGCCCCAAGGGCCGTACACGGTAAAAAACCTCAACCCGGTCATTGACAGACCGTAAATGTGGTTGTAAGTGTGCGTGATTTCCTCTCCGGCCTTCTTCGTAGCCGCGTAAAGACTCGCGGGCTGGTCCGTCCGATCAGATTCTGAGAAGGGGACCTTATCGTTCAAGCCGTAGACGGAGCTAGACGAAGCCCAGACGACGGCTGGCTGAGGATTAGCCGATTTGCAAGCCTCAAGAAGCGTGACCAAGCCGGCAATGTTGGAGTGGACGTAAGAGTGGGGATTCTCTATGGCGTATCTGACTCCGGCTTGGGCCGCCAGGTGCATCACATGGGTGAAAGCCACCACGTCAAATAGCTTCGCTAAGAGCCGCGCGTCGTTAACGTCACCTTCAACCACGAAGATGCCGTGGCTGCTGAGGAGAGACTTGCGGGCTTTCTTCAAGGACGGATCGTAATAGTTGTTGAAATTATCGATTCCAACGACGCCGTCTCCGCGTTTCTTGAGTGCCAACGACACGTGGGTGCCAACGAAGCCGGCTGCTCCGGTGACGAGCACCGACATGCCACCGGTGCGGCGGATCTCAGCAGAAATGCGCACTTGCTTCTCCCACTGGATGCCGCCCCAGGAGGCGGAGAAGAACCGGCTGCCGGAATCAACGAAGCTCTGGAAACTCAAATACGACGCCGTCAAGGCAATCAAGAAAAGCGCCCACAAGAACATGGTGGACGTGGACGCGAAGCAGCGGTGGAACTGGCGGTTCATGGTGTGGGCCCGGTCGATCTTGAACTTACCGGGGGTAGACGGGAAGAGCTCCTCCTCCAATGAGGGCATTTTCTTGGTTTCTTTCTTGCTCTTAATCTTCTTCTACGAATGTGCGCCCCGCTCTCCTCCCCTCCTCCTTTTCCTGAAATGGATATTCTTTTCTTGAACTTGCAAAAAGTGGGGTTCGATTCGATGGTTGGAATTTGGGGAAAAAGAAAGAACGAAGAGAGAAAAAAAAAAAACAGAGAGATAGAATAGAAGGGGGCTTTGGTGTGTGCGCCTCCGCGGGCAATTGTGCGTACAGATGCTGAGAAAATAAACTGGAAGGCCTTATTTTCTTGCACCTGCTAATTAAGAGATGGAAACGGAGGGTTATATATATAGTGGTCGCCCACAAAGCAAGAAACGACAAGTAATACGCGTGAACGCGTTAATGGACGGCCAGATTGGATGACAGAGTAAAAATTTAAAATTCAAAAAATATATATAAATAAATAATAAAAAAAAATGAAAGAAAGAACGCTGTATAACAAAAGCAACCTAATTATTACTCGTATTTTATTTCTTTTCACACTATCTGCTGCACATTCATTGCTGCTTTGGACGTTTTAACGCGAGAGAAAGAAAGAGAGCGTGATTAATGGAAGAAGATGGACCTTTTTTAAATAAATAAAAAAAAATTATTATCTTTCTTTTTTTCTTTTGTTTTTTTTTTCCCTAAGTTAGTTGTTATTTGTTATGCTGCCATTTTGTCTATTTTGTTTTCTTTATTTTTCGTGCGATGTCCTAACTCGCAAGACTCCATCGGGACATACCTCCTAGAGAGAGTGGACTTATAATACGGAGTACTAAAATACAAGATAGTCATCAATATACATGAGGTTTGTATTCATTTATTTATTTTGGGTCTATGTAAGTGTAGCTTTGCTTACACGAAACTGCGGTAATGACAACCTAGCAAAATCAAATGTCACCATCGTTGCCTACGCAAAAGAATGTTCCATTTATTATTGATTATTTGCTTTAGCCATGGACATGTCAAGCTAGGAAACAAGTGGTGCTTTTCAGTTTTCAGCTTACATTTCTTTCTTAAGATACGTGGGTAATTTGTTTTGCTTTTTCATTAGTACTCTGAGCAATGAACGTGGTTGCTCTTCGGGTTAGCGAATAGAACATGGGCGTCATGCCATATTGCCATGCCATTGCAAGAAACTAAAATCTAGGGGGGTATTTTGAATTTTGTATTTTTAAGACTTTTGACAAGCAGGGAAACTAATACTTCGGCACTGATTGCCTACCGAAAGAAGCGGTCATGACTGGAAAGGAAGCCGAAGCAGTTGACGAAAGAGACTAAAATTAACCGGGTATAGCCCGTGTAGCGTATATTTTTAGCTGTTAATCCTTTTTAGTGTCAAATATAAATCACTCTCCTCTCTCTCTCTCTCTTTTTTTTTACTGTAGATTAGTTTGCAACTAAGGGTTGTTTTATGGTTAAATTGCAAGATGTACTATCCGTCATCTGTTGGCCAGAAACAAAATGATATCCATCATCTGTCACTGCTTTGCTCCCAAAGTTATGTCAGGGCGGTTTCCCAGAGCATAGCGGCAAGGGGTGCAACAATCCCAATTCTATAAGCCCATGTTTCTCTAAATTGAACTAATTTAACAATATAACTATAACGACAGCGGGTCATGAACATGGTATAACTTCAAGCAGAAAAAAGAATAAAAAGAAATAAAAAAAGCAAGAGATGAGCTTGTTTTTTAACGTCTAGCGCATTCAATCAACACCCCTTTTTAGTTTCTGCATTTTTCTTTTGGGTCCCCACAGGTCATTGCCTTTGTAGGAAAAGTTATCCTGTTTCTTTCCTCTCAATTAGTTTGTTTTTGCCAGGTGGAGAATTGCGGTGCTGGATGCCACCGGAGTGAAAGTGAGGACAGTCTGTCTTTTTGGTACAAAAACTCGTCTGAGTGTTTGAGATGAACTATTATATCCGGCCAAATTTTTTGTCAGATCTGTACGTCACGTACAGATACGGGTCTCTGGTGCCTTGTGGGAGCACGAGACCTCTTAGTCTTGGATTATTACTGTGTACCATTCTGCAAGTCATCCCTGGACACTCGATTGTAAAGCCAGTGTTTTTTTTTTTTTTTTTTCTTTTGAGTCTTGTTAAGAAGACCTTATATATTGATGAGCATCCGATGAATATTTAGTTGTCAATGATTGTTTATTATGTTATGTGCAATTAATTTTTTCGTTAAGGGACTTAATTTTCCATGATGCTGATCAACAACATGGCATGGAAAAATTATAAGTACCCATCTCTAGCTTGCACTACAGTTTTAATCTTCATGAGCATTGTGTCGTCCACTCGACCAAGGATGAGCTGATGGAAATGCATATAAAAGCTGGATAAAGAATTAGAGGGTAGTTACTAGTCATGCAAGTGATTATCCTAATAGCCGTTCTTGCAATTCGATTGCTCGCGACTGCTATGAAATTGTAGTTTATGACAGTCAGATATTCTCTAATGTCAATTCTATAAATTGACTTTGTGTGGGCAATAGGCATGACATGGGTTTTTTTTTCTTTTTTTTTTCCTTCTCAAATAGTTGCGGTCAAATAGTCATGTTTTTTTAACCAGGCTATATTCGGAACATAAACCCGAAATTGGCATATTTTAATTGTCTCTAAAAAAAGAAATAAAAGAGTGATGACACTTTGGTTAGTTCTGATACATCACAAAATTTCTTTTTTCTCGCATGATACTAGCATCTTCCCTGAGACCTGTCTTATTATATACCAATAAATCTATTTGTCGTTTTTAAGAGAAATTTTAATAATTAATAACTGAGATCTAATCATAATAGAAATTTTGTAAGATTTATAAAAATAAAAAAATTATTTTTATTATATCAGTGACCATTCAATGAATTTCTTGATTAACTAAAAAAATAAATGTATTCGCTCAATAAAGTCAATAGTGCCCCGTATGATGAATGGATGATATCTACTTGAACAAAACGAAAAGAAAAATAAAAAAAGGGAGTGAAAACAACTTATTATTGCTGTAACTTCTATTATTATTTTGTTTACAAAAAGTACATCATATATATATTATTGTATTTGTAAATCGAAATTAAAAATTATTTTTTTATTTAATTTTTTTTGTATTTAGTTTTATATTAATAAATTTAAATTTTAATATTATATTTTTAATATAAATTTCTATTCATTAAAGAGTAGAAAACAAAGAGCAGTAGACTCAAACTAAGTTAAGACAAAGATAAGTGTATCAAATTACTAATAAGATTACCACCTCAAGTGTTCTATTACGATTATTTCCGGGGTTTGCAAATTCGTGCAATAATATATTAATACCGAAAAAATAATATCCACTGCGATCCCTACGTCTCAGCATGTAAATCACTGTACCGGCCCCATTCTTCGAAACTTCTTCTCCACCTTGAGAACCATACTAATTTGAGCTAAACGTTATGGATATTATATATATATTTATATAACGTACTCCCCTTAAATTGACCTAACCATGGTATTAAAAATAATAAAAATAAATAAATAAAAACAAATCAAACCAGGAGAAATGAATTATTCTTGTCTAATGGTTTTGTTTCTCCCGTACCGTTCGTTGGACATTCTCGCTTTGACTTGTTCTTCATCATTTTCCGATTACAACTTGATAGTCGAAATGTTAACATCAGCTGCCACATAACAACTTGGATGGCTTTTATATTGCAATTTAGCTCTCACCTGAAGTCCAGTCTTATCAAGATGACGCCTTTTCGCTTGCTCGAGATTACTTCATTTTGCGTGAAATTATGAATAAAAACTAGCACCGTTTTCTTCTTAGAGGTAAGCGTAGATAGCCCAAAGTTACTAGCCACTTGAGCCAGGTAGGTATGAGCCCATGGTAACAATGAAATGAAACCAAGGTTCACCCGCTCGTCATTTTTATGTTAAAAGGGCCAACACACACGTTCTCCAATGGCAGTGGCCCAACTATAATCATTGCAAGCTCTTATTCGTGACTATAGGCGTATCCTTTTTCATATTCTTCTCGCCATGCCCATTCGATGCCGACACAGACCCGGCTCTAAAACCCACGTAAGATCCAGCATATGAGCCCGCTTCTGACCCAGCACCGCCAGACCCCTCCCATGACCCAGAACTGGAGGAAGCCGAAGAACTAGAGGGCTAGACAACTGGAGCCAGCTCCTTCACCAGAGCCTGCTGATCCACCACCGCCTAGCCCAACACCTAGCGCAACTCCTAGTCCTCCCCCAATGTCCTTCCTTGCATTGCGGCTTTCACTCACAGAGGTTGATCGAAGAGAACATATCTATATTATGACTTGTCATTTACAATCAACGCGTCATTTGGATGCATCTGCTCCATCTTAATGGAGAACATATCTAGATTAGATTAGCAAGATGTATGTTGCAATTTTGATCGGAGAAGTTACGTTAAAATTGAAAAGCAATCGTTCCAAAAAAAAAAGAAAAAAGGAAAAAGGAAAAAGGAAAAAACCATAAGTCGGTCAGTCAGTCGTTAAAATTTATGGCTGTAACTCATGCCACGCAATCCTCCGATCAAAGCAATACAGGTTTTTTTCAACGTTGACTCACAAGCGTCTTACTGTTACTGAATTAAAGAGAAGAGAATGTAAATATGATTTTTGATCCATCGGAATGCGCATAAAAGGCTTTTCAAAAATAAAATTCAGTTGGATTAAACCTTTTTGGACAAACCTCGTGATTTTGTTTTTTTTTTTTCAAAAATAAAAGGCCACACTTTGCTGATTTTAATAAGTCAATAAGTCTTATTAAAAAAAAAAAAAAACAATAACTCAGTAATAAGCACCCATAGAAATAAACATTGGAATAACGAAATAAAATCCTTTTCAAAAGCAAACAATAAATAAAAAAATTAAAAAACCCCTCTTTTCCTGTGAAATTGCAAGTTCACGAAGTTTAAAGGTTATTGAGAATCCTTCCTAAAAAATTTAAATAAAAAAAAAAACAGAGAGTATTTTTCAGAAAAGAAAAATAATCTTTCTATCAATAAACTTAAATAAAGAAAACAGATTCCTCAGGATCCATCTCATATTTTAAGTATGTCCTCTCGACTTTTAACGTTTTAATAGCGTATTGGGTTTCCATTGATCAGTTCCAGATCAGAACTCCTCGCGCCTCGATGCCCACTTTACGGCTAGGCCGCCGTACGTACGTACTCGCTTTCCTTTATTTCTATTTACATTCTTGTGTTTGAAATTTTCTTCTTTGATTGGACCCTCTTTTTTTTTTAACTAATTTTTGTGATTTTCTTCTTGGATGGAATTTTTCTGTTTTGCTTTATTTGATGTCATTCGCTTCAAAAATTGTATCACGGCTTTCAATGAACTCGATAAGAATCGGATGTCCAAAGGGTCTTCCAAGCTTTAATTTTGATCCTTAATTCATGGGTTTGCTAAATAATTATGACTAGAATTTGGGGATTTCTTTACTTTGAAATTTGGAATGATTGCACAATTAGGCTCGTGGGGTTTAGATTGAGAGTTGTATTGATTTAAGTTCCAAGCATAAGAAGAAGAAGCAATTGAAGCTAAAGCTGGAAATTTTGGACTTGATTTTTGTTTGTGTGGATCAGATTTCTTGAAAGTTTTTATGTTCGTGTTTTTTAATTTCATCGGTTTCTGATATGTTCTTGATAGACTTAATCTGTAGAATACGGATTGGATGGCTTGACTTCTGGTGTCATAAGCACATGTACCCTTTTGAAGCATCGGGGAATGGTACAATCTTGGATTACTTTGTTTGTGATAACAGAAAGGCTGCACCTCAAGGGACTGTGATTGTGGAAGTTTTTCTTGTTGATGGCTGCACGAGGCCGTATTCCTCCAGCATTGGAGGGACGTGTGGTCCAAGCACCTGGGTCGATGCGGCACGGTATAGTTCCTGCCAGCCATAGGTTATTAGAACTGATTCCTAACCCCGATCTCTTAGAAAATAAAATCGCTGCTCAGGCAGCTGAAATTGAACGACTTGCTGGAGATAATCATAACTTGGCTCAGAGTCAAGTGGTCTTGAGGCAGGACCTCGCTGCTGCCCAACAGGAAGCCCAAAAACTCCAGGCACATATTAGGAGCATGCAGACTGAAAGTGATATCCAGATTAGGATTTTACAGGACAAGATTGTCAAGATGGAAACCCATATTAGGGATGGTGAGAATGTGAAGAATGAACTGAAACAGGTACATATGGAGGCACAGAGCCTGGTTAAATCTAGACAAGAGCTGTCTATACAAATCCAGCAGGCTTCACAAGAGTTGCAGAAAGTCCAAACTGATGTTAGGAGTCTCCCAGATTTGCATGCCGAGCTTGACAATTTGAGACATGAGCACAGGAGGTTAAGGTGAGTTGTGTGCTATTTTTTGCTAGAACTATTCCTGATTGCTGCCGTGCAGCATGTGACATGTGGCATGCTGCTAGCAGCTTAATGAAGGATTTGTTAGAAAACAATAAGAAAATTTTTTGTGGGGTTGTAGAGAGGGGAAGTGGGTATGAAATGCAAGAAACTAGCACCAATAGTTAAGTACTGGAGTGATGTCAAAATTGTCTTTGCCTATCTTTTGCCCTCATCTTTTGCTCATGGATGCTTATGATTCTAACTTTTGTTTCATTGTGATGTAGCATGTTGATTATGATTTTAACTTGGATCAAAGAATTTCATTAATCTGTTTTTGGGGTAAATCTTGTGAACCTGGATTCTTACCTCTTATGCAATGCACTGAGCTTATGTGCTAAGTCTTGTGATTCAAATTTGGGTCAATGATTCTCTTTAATCTGTTGTTGTGGTTAAACAGAGCTACATTTGAGTATGAGAAAGGTGTAAATGTAGAGATGGTCAAGCAAATGGAGGCGATGGAGCAGGATCTAATTGGGATGGCTAGAGAAGTGGAAAAGCTGCATGCTGAGGTCTTGAATACTGAGAAAAGAGCACATGGTAATTTTTTCTTGCCTTATAATTTAGGTCTCTCAATCTTCAATTTTTGTTTTGCAAATTTTTCCCCCTTTCTTCTGATACATGTGCTGGTGTCATGTCACAGCAGCACCAAGTACATATGGTAGTGCCTATGTGACTCCTGATCCTTCATTCCCACCACCTGTTGTACTTAGCGGTGGTGCCTATGTTAATGCATATGGAAGACATTTTGCTCAGAGGGGTGCTGTGCCAGCAGGAGACATGATGGTGCCTTCTATTACGGGCAATTCTGTGGCCGCCACTGTTTCAGTTGTCCCTAACGCTGGTGGGGGTGCTGCTTCCAGGGTGCCTTATGATCCATCACTTGCCCCTATATGAACTCGATGGGTCATCCTTTGAAGGATCTTTAGTTTTTCTTCGATACATGCCCGTTTTGGGTGCAAATGACACCTCACGGTGATGCCGAAGGCTAGGGGTAAGGCTTTCGTTAGAGGCTGTTCGAACGACTTCCTTGGTCCAGTTGTTTGCAATTGTAAGGCTCAATTTTCCATCGATGTATTCATTAGAGGCTGTTCTAGCGATATCTTTTGCAATTGTTTCTTACAATTACCATTATTGCAATCATGTAAAATTTGAATTAGATCAGATGCTTTTTCTTTAGCAAACTAAATGTAAACAACTAAACATTTTGATTCACATCCGAAATAAGCCTTTTTGGCTTCATTGTTTCCTATTTTGGAGGATTATACCGTTTTTCTGTCCTTCCAATCTCCCTGATTGACACATTCTGTATTTGCAATCTTTAACCGTGTTTTTCCTTTTGTTCCCCAGGCGGAACTAACAACTGATTGAAGGAGCGGTACTTCAAAAGCACATCCGGCATAAGCAGAACAAGAGTCTCGCGAGAGAGCTCTTTTTTCACGGCTCAATGATAAACCATTTTACTTCAGAATAAGATAAAATTACAGGCTTCAACGGTAATCAAGAATGGTTATAGAAAGGTTGTCTTTATTGAAATATAAACTACGAATTATATAAGGAAAAGATTAATCATTTATTAACATTAAAAAAAGCATACAAAAGTCTAAGAATTGGGAGAGGTGAAAAAAAAAAAAAACTACAGAGAGAGAAATGGGAAAACCTACAACCTTTTCGCTTCAATGGCTAGGTCAAGCAAACAAAGGTGGATGTATGGGTGAAATGGGTTGGCAAATCTCTCAAAGATCATTGGATTTGAGGATACAATTCTACCCATTATAGCGCTGCAACATTAGAGCAATGAATAACAGCAAATGCGAGGTGATGAGAAGTGTGCCCATCAAAATGAAGAAGACCCCGAGCTTCCACCATTTGCTTTCCAGTGTTCTCACAAATCCAATTTTACAAGGTTCACAATCGTAACACAATACTTCTGGATTGTTCTGCCAGATATCACAATCGCGAACATAGGGGTGGGATCCATCCACCGTTCCATTACCATCAGCTCTTCTCCAAAAAGTGGCATTTACGTACTCCATTCCACAGATTGCTGGCGGCTTGCAACATCCATACTGTACAGAGAAAAATGAACAGAAAAAGAATTACTAATAAAGCCAACTATAAACCCAAATAACAAATCTATAAACATACAAATGAAATGAAATGAGACTAGCTAGCACCTCTACGAACGATAATTTCTTCACGCTGAAGTCATATGATTTGAGAGTTAAAAACCTTGATGCCAAATCATCACATATTTCTGCATTGTAGATGCATGACTTGATATCCTTCCATTTGTTATCATCGTGGACCTTTTCCCTGAACCACATTGGCGTCGCGATGATCGTCCGACTTTCTAGCTTGTTAGCTCCCGCAAGAGAAAGTCCAACGGTGAGCAACAGAATCAGTGCCGTCATAACCAAAAAGAATCCTGCCACTGGCAACCGAGACCCCAAGAACACAACAAGGTTGCTAACCAGAAAGACAACGATCATCCCAATTCCGATTTCCATTCGTAGTTTCGGTAATCTCAGGAGATATTCGCAATCAGAGTCCTTCATGTATAGTAACCATATGACTGATGCAAGAATGGGAAGAGAAAGTACAAAAGTCGTTATCGATAATAGACCTGCAACATTTTTGGCTTTGGTTGCTTTTTCTGCCATCCTTTCTTCAGATACCTCTTTAGCCTTTTCTTCTACTATTGCCACTGCAGCTGCTCCACGGGGCTTAGCGTTTCCTGCCATGTCAGTAAGTATAAAATGAACTGAAAATGCAGCAAAGAAAAATGAAAATATTTAGCATCGTTGATTTGGTTCGTTATCCACATTTTGTTATTGCACTATTAGCACGTTTTTCACTAATTTTTTCTAAGGTTTAGAGAGATTCTTAATGAATGAGATTTAAACAAAAAAAAAAAACAACGAAGAGAAAATCTGGATGAGAGATACTCGGAGGAGGAATTGGTAATCTGCAAGATACTAGGAACCTCTTTAATTATTCTAAACGAAAAAAGGTGGCTGGTCGATGCGTCCATTTTTTTTGTTTTTTGTTTTTTGTTTTTTGTTTTTTTTGGGTATCCATGCCACAATGGATTTGGCTATATCAGCGTTACTACTACAGGTGAAGATGACGACGCATAGGAAATCTGTAATATTATAAAGGTCATCTTTTACCTTTTACGGTTGCTTTTATAAAAAATAAAAAAAGATTTATCTCCGAAAGATTTTTTCTTTTTCTTTTTCTTTTTCAAGATCAAGATTCAAGATCCCAAAAATTCAGTCAAATCTGCGGTTTCTCGCATTTCCGCCCTTAAAGCCAGTGGCGGCAGCATCACGGCTCAGAAAAGAAAAAGGAAAACCAAGGAGACAAGTGAAAATAATAACCATTTTCTTTTATTTTGCTTCCCAGGCACGTAATCAAGTCACCGGAGGTCAAAAAGCCCCAAGGCCCATTGCACACGTAGATCTAAACGCCATGGTAACGTTGCAGCTTTGAGGCACTAAGCACATCCCATCTGGTCATCCGCCACCGCTCACCTTTCAAAAAAGACAAATTTTGTATGCGTTTTGTTTAACCCGCTACACAGAGTTGCAGTTTCCAAGATCCGCGTTTTCCAGGCATTGCCATTTCGTTCCAATTTGCAAAGGACCGGGTGTGAGAGTGAGAGAGACAAGGGTGCCAAATTAACTATATATATATATATATATATATATACACACTTTATTTTTTTATTAATAAATTATTAATTGTGAGTTGCATAATAAAAATATAAATTTTTAAATATTAAAAAGACATGTATTGTCATATACTTCGTATAAAATTATGCGCCAGAAAAATATTTCTATTGTAAAATAAATCGTATACAATATGTGCAATTGAAACGAGAGTCAACTTTAGAACTAGATACACTAAATTGGGGTTTAGGATATCTAAAGCAAGAATAGCGTAGTTTCAACGCTCCTCTTGCTCCCGCGGCCAAACGTGCTCCTTTCTTTGATCCGTTTCGTATTGGTCTGTCTAATTCCTCGTGGGGCCCTATTTACTACGACGTGACGTGGTTCATTGTCATTGGTCAATTAACGATCCGTAGAGAAGCTTGGGTCCTCTCATAAATTGTTGCCAAACAGTCCCCCAATTGAGCTCGGAAATTCCCCACCTGGACTCGATCGCTATCAGCCATGGCGGACGAGGTAACCTTTTGACTTTTCCCTCGCTCAGTTTCATCTGTTTGGTTGCGGGAAGCCGCTGGGAAGCATAATCGAAATTCAAAATTCGAGAGAAAGTGAAAGAAAATATTTCCGAGATTTCAACTTTTTTTCCCTGAAATTCCTGTTTTTGTTTGCCCGTTATGCAAAGGTCGATTTGATTACCTTTTGTTCTGCTGACAAAGAAATTCGTTTTCTGAGGACTTACATGTATTTGAATAAGTTTTGTGAGACCAGAAAAAGAGCAATAATTGAAAACAAGTTGTAAGCTAGATCGATTAGGCGTTACACAAAATAAAAAGAGAATGAAAGCCAAGAAAAACAAAATAACTTGCTTGGTGAACAATAACATTGGAAATGTCGCCATCATAATCATCTTCCAAAATTTGTGAAATCAAACTAAGAAGGTCAACGAGACCGGGAATGTGTTATGGTAATTCCTGTATCCATTTTATAGCTAATCTTCATCCTCTTCCCATCCTCGACGAGGGGGGAGTTTATAATCCTATTCTCATTCTCAACGAAAATCAGGATACTCGTCCCCAACCCGTCTCTTTCGTTTGGGGCGAGATGTTCGTTACAGAGAATATAAGAGGAAATGAATGAAGTGGATGCATGGGAAGAGTTATAATTAGTATGTTAATTTATTTAATTGTTTTCTTCCTGAAAAATGTTGGACAGAAAATATAAATACTAGCTCGTCTTCATCTCTAATTAAAAATTCGGGAATTGAGACAACATCCCCGATTTTAAGTCAGTTTCCTTTGAGGCCCCAGGTCCCACGGGGGTGAGTACCATTGCTATCCCTACTTTTTACTGATAATTCTTGCCTTCTTTTTGTTCCTTTATGTGGGGAATGTGCATGAAATTATGATGTTTTGCGGCTCTTGTGGAAAGAAAGTCCTGGATTTTATGGTGTGAGTCGAGTGAAGAAGGCTAATAAATGTAGAGACACATTGTAGTTATTGATTGTTTAATATGTACCAAGAATTAATTGGAGGTGAAGTTTATGGATCTCATAGTTCACTTGCCTAGCTTGCTCGCATTAAGTTAATTATTGTCTAGTGAACTTTGATAAGTGTTTATAAACAGATTGAGCTGAAAACTGCTCCTGCTGATTTTCGATTCCCAACAACAAATCAAACCAGACACTGTTTCACTCGCTACATCGAGTTTCATAGGTATGGATTTTTGTGATTTTGTCGAAACTTGTATTTGGTAATGTATTTGTTTTACATACACTTCAACTACTAGTTGTTACGCCTCAAACACTAATTGCAGGTGTGTGGTAGCAAAGGGCGATGAATCTAATGAATGTGAACGGTTTGCCAAATACTATCGTGCTCTTTGCCCAGGTGAATGGGTGAGTACCCAAAGCTTTATTCATATTTTCTAGGTATTGAAAATTATCTAGTTAGCTGTTGGCCTTGCAGTGCATTCTGCTGTAGTTTTTGGCTAAAGCCATCTGAGATAGTTATATTATTTGCCATCATAAAAAATGACAAATACTTGAAGTTTACTCCCATTTTTTTGTTGAAATTTCATTTTTTCTTATGGGTTTACGAGGGATGTTATGCGAATAAAATGAAGAGAGATAACCCTGGATTCTAAGTCCAAGAAACAGAAACAGGACTAAGAAGTTAAATTTTGTTCTCCCGTTGCCTGACATGTTGTGCTGTCCACATGATAAATCTTCACTCGAAGCTTTTGTAGGGCATCACATTGACACTGAGTTGTTCAGTTTACTTCTTCATATCCCTAAATAGTTAAATTTTCTTCTTCCTAGATTGTATGCAGGAATTGGTCACTTTTTTTAAGGCACATTTTGCCTAAAACAAATATTTAACTGCTGATCCTGCACAAAAAGGGGAAATTTTTGAGTTGAAACTTGTTACACTATGTCTTTAGTGCTTGATTAGTCAGATTGCATACGGAAATGGTGAACAATGCCTGCCTTCAAAGTTAATTTCTACTGTTTCTATGTGCTCGAGTTGTTGCAGGTTGAGAGGTGGAACGAGCAGAGGGAGAATGGAACATTTCCGGGCCCTCTTTAACCTCACAGGAGCACTTAGGTGAACTGTCTGGCAATATCGCTCTATTTGGTTATATTATTCAGCTACTTTTTGGGTCCTCCATTTGCAATAAATTAATAAGAGGCCACAGTAATTCCTCCCGTGTTTATGATCTGAACGAAATTATTGTGGATAAATGACATTTTTGCCGGTTTTTCTGTTCTTGATTGTTGATTTCTTTTCAGGTTTCTAGCTTCATATTGCTTTTTCACATACCGTTCAATATCCAATCCTCGATTATTGACAAGGATTGGTTGTGCAACATTTTTTATGCTTTGAACTAGACGAATGTGATCGAATATAAGTTCAGCGGTTCCTTGAATTGTTAAAGGGAAAGCCTCGGAACTCGCAAGGATGTTGGAACGCTGTATCTTTGTTTTACACTAGAGGAATTTTCCATGGGACGAGGTTTCCAGCTGTTCCTATTCTTGAGAAATCCAGGAGATATGATCAATGTCATTCAATTTCCGCAAATAAATTTTCAGGGGCCAAACTGAAATGTTTCGGGCCTTTTTCTTTTTGGGATTTGCCGGACTGCCCGCGGGACGACGTCGGCTGATTCTTTCACATCTGTATATATGGATCTTCTCTCTCATTTAATAAATATGGGCAGCGTTCAATTCAAATGATTGCCAAATCTGAAATGGCTCTTCGAAGATGTCGACACAAAATCCAAAAAGAGAAGCTAAATGTACTAAAAACGAAAAAGAAATTTCAAACGTCGTCGCGTGACACTCTTTTCTTGGCTTCAAATAAGTAAACAACACGTATTTTTATCTTTAAAGTTTAATATATAATTTATTTTTTAAATTTTGTTTAATAATTTAAAATTTTTAGTTAAAAAAATATAATATTAAAAATTGTATGGACGAATGCTTCATGTTATTTTTATATTTAATTATAAATTTGTATAAATATAATACACTGATATATCTTAAATTTTATTTAATAATTTTAATTTTTTAAATAAAATAATTTCTTGATATTGATGACTTGTGCGAGTCTTTCATTTAAGAAATACTTGGATTGGAGAAACGTGGGGTCAATCTGGATATATCAAACTCTTCTCAAGTTCCTTTCACATTTTGGGTCATGCTTCTTTTTTTTATTATTATTGTTTTATACCATTATTCCCCCTAATTTTTAGACAAAAAAAAAAAAAAACGTTTTTATTAATGGAGACGTAAATACAAAGCAACGTACAAAAATAAGGAAGCAGTGTGGTCAAATTCCACGTACGCATTCAAGAAATCAATCTTTAATGACTGGATCAAGAACCAGTCATTAAGAATGTGTACATAAATGGTTTGTGATAAGAACTTAGAGGCCACTCGGTTGCGTGATCTTTATGGGTTGAAACTTTCATATAAAACAATTATTGATAGACCTCTTACTCGCATAGGTTGAAACTTCCATTTTTTCAAGCGGGGACGCGACGTAAAGTAGTAGTAGCAAAAATATCAAGGAAAAAAATGTTCATAAAATAATTATCGACACTCCCACTCAAAAAAAAAAAAAAAAAAAGAAGAAAAATAATTATTGATGCATCTCACCCAGTCACCGTGTCGGTAAGGGGAACATGGCGAACACGAACACGTGGAGATTCGAGAGTCGGACATTGACCCCAGAGCAGTAGCTTTGCTGATTCAGGGCGACAAATAACTTATAATCAATTATAGCTGTTTAAGACTAAAAAATTTTTAGTGTTATTATTAAATAATTATATTAATATTTTATAATTTTATTAATTAATCATTTATAACGAATCTCTATTAATTTGAACAATAGTCTCTCGATCAGATTTAAGAGGAAAAGTTAATCATAAATTTAAAATTTGTTCATAAACCGGTCCAAAATTCAAACATACACTTGGGGTGCATATTTGCCTTTTATTGTTTACTAATGTTGCTGGTGATATCATTACGTAACACAACAAATAGAGGACAATGACAGCTCATTCTGCGTGCTTGTTACTCAAGATCCTTTTTTTTATTTTATATAAAAATTAAGTCCTATTTAACTTATTAATAATATATTAAAAATTATGATTATTTTATATATTTTTTACATATAAAGTGTTTGTCAAAAAATATTAAAATTGAAATTAAGTTAATTTTAATAATTTATATTATAAAATTATTTTTTTTAAAAAATAATTTATTAAGTGTATAATATTTATAAAATTTAAAATTTTTCATTTTTATCCGCGGGAACTAAATCGTATTTAACCCATATAATATAATCCATCGCCGTCAGTGTCATAAACCGTACGTGACACTTGCATTTTATATCGTACCGCGTCTGCCTTTTATATTATCAGTAATATATTTTTAAGTTTTTTATTGCGCAATTTCAATTATAAAAAGAAAAAGATATTTATACGTACAAATAATTTAATGCACGCACAAGACAGCACAACAACTACTTGCGAATACGCGTTCCCTAGCTCGTAGCTATAATAACCGTCCCCACGCAGAAGACCGAACCTTCGTCATAACCACCCTCCCTCTCGCGTTTATCCTCGCACGATTAGCACCGCAATCATTACATATTAAACACTTCAAATCTCCTAAAAAAGAAAAAAAAAAGAAAAAATTTTCTCGCGCTTTCCCTCGCTTTCTCGCGTTCCAAGCACCGGAAAAATAAGTTGAAGAAAAGAAAAAACGAAACATTGCGACCATGTTTCGTGTGAGCAACAATCTGGTGGGGATCCTCAACTTCGTGACCTTCCTGCTCTCCATCCCGATCGTCGTTGCTGGGATCTGGCTGCGCCACCACGGAACCTCCGAGTGCGAGAAGTTCTTGGACACACCGGTGATACTTATAGGTGTTTTCTTGATGCTGGTGTCGCTGGCGGGACTGATCGGCGCGTGCTGCCGCGTGTCCTGGCTGCTCTGGATTTACCTTCTCGTCATGTTCCTCCTCATCGTCTTGCTCTTCTGCTTCACCGTCTTCGCCTTCGTCGTCACCAACAAGGGCGCCGGAGAGGCTTTGTCGGGCAGAGGGTATAAGGAGTACAGGTTGGGACACTATTCCGACTGGCTGCAGAAGAGAGTGAATAACACCAAGAACTGGAACAAGATTAAGAGCTGTTTGGCCGATAGTAAAATTTGCTCCAAGTTTAACGATAAGTATTTGACTGACACCGTCACCCAGTTCTACAACGAGCAGTTATCTGCTATTCAGGTAATTTTAATTCCTCTTTTTCTTTCAAAGATTTGAAGAAAATCGGATTTCTTTTAATTTTGGTTTGGGTCCTTCGATTTTACTCCCAGATTTTTATCAAAGAAAAAGTCTGTAGAAGAATTAAATTAGGGTTTGATCCGGTGAGCATTTAATTGCAAATCCAGCGAACTTTTAGAAAAATAGTTGTGATTCGTCATGTTCTTGGGGAAAAAAAAAAAAGTTTCGTTTTTTCTCAAAAAGTGGATTCGGTTACTTTTCTATTGACTTTGGAGAGGGGAAAAAGAAAAGCAAGATGACTTTTAGGTGGTCTAAGTCTGGTACTTACTTTTGGATTATATGGACGTCTGGGAAGATCTGCAATTAAAGTTGAATTAATGGTGAATTGGGTTCTGAAGGAATTTCTTAATTGATTTGCAGTCCGGCTGCTGCAAGCCATCCAATGACTGTGGGTTCACCTACGTGGGCCCAACCAACTGGACCAAGACGGCCACAAATTCCGCCAATCCTGACTGCGCTGCCTGGGAGAATCAATCAAATGTTCTGTGCTTCAACTGCAATGCATGCAAGGCTGGGCTACTGGACACCCTGAAGAAAGATTGGAAGAAGGTGGCTGTTGTCAACATCGTGTTCCTCGTCTTCCTCATCATCGTTTACTCTGTTGGGTGCTGCGCTTTCAGGAACAACAGAAGCGACAATGCTTATTTTGGTGGATGGAAGAACACTTAGAGATTGTTTTTGTTGATCGGCCACCGTGGGTGCGGATTTTAGTGTGTATATTTTAGTCAGGCAGCCTCCTCTTTGTGTCTCTTGCTGCACAAATCCGCTATTATCTTGACCAGTTCTGTGGATTGTTTCTTGTGGCACAAACATTTCTGTGCTTTATTTGTAGTACTTTTGGAGCTTATTCGCTTTCTGGTATATATTCCTTATCTCGTATGCTTCACTGTTGTTCACATTCCAATCTGTTTTGATCCCTCTGGTTTGATGGTCTTGCCATCCTAATCCTAAATTCTTTTGGCTAATTATGGAATTGTAAGGTTGGTTAGATTATTAGATCCGATATTGAATGGATTCGTGGATTGCACCCTTTGGACGTTTTCTGCCCTCGCGAAACGAAGGATATTTTACAGGAGGGCACTGACAGGCAGGGTATGTTATTTCCCCGGTCCCATCCCTTCAGTGGTGGTAGTGGTCTAAAGGCTTTTTCTAGAAAAAACTTGTGGTATACAATGCACCAGCCGGTTGGGTTTTTCACTCGCATTCAAATTAAAATATTAGTGACAGTATGACTAATCTTAAAATCGCGACCGAAAAATTTATAATAATAGTTTTAACACAAATAAGAAAATAATAAAATGAAAACTAATAACAACTTAAGTGCAACCAGGAATTCTAATGAATATAGTTAAATGAAAAGGGTACAATATTATCAATATCAATCATCTTATTTTTAAAACAACACATTACACAAATATTAGTGTCGATTTAGTTTCATTTGTTTGCAAATTTTAGTTCTCCAATCCGTAAGACGTAGTTCTTTCGAATTAGCATCCGTGTCTTTATAACGGTTTGGTGGTTTCAACTAGGATTGAATTAGTTTGGTCCAATCCTTTTTATGAACACACTAAGATGGAGCAAGTTAAGGACGACTAAAAGAAAACGAAAAGAAGTCAAGTGACAACACGTTCACACTTCTTCCTGTTCCTTGACCAGGTTGCCCCCGTTTCCTTGATTTTTTTTTTCCTTTTTTTTTTTTCTTCCCCTCAAGTTCAGTTTTTTTTGTTTGTTTGTTTTAATTTTAATGTGAATTTCAAATTGTAATTGCAGCTTTGCACAAAATGATACCGCCTAATTCTCTAGAATTATTCTTCTTTGAGATCTAATTGTGTATTAGTTTTGTTATCTTTTCTTTGGTAGATTCCAAAAACTCCGCGAGAGTTTAATTGAGTGTTATACTTTTCATGCTTTCAACATAAGGGTTGGCTTTAAGTCATTGAACATGAAACTTGTCAACTTCGAAATAAAATCAGGCCTCCCGGATGCAAAATGGTGAGCTGTCTTAGCACATTTTGTGGCAGGAGAGTTGCTGTCCTCAAGAGCATGACACTTCATCAGAGTTACTAGGCTTATAGGACACAAGTGTTTCTTGCAAATTGTTCTTATGGGCATATTTTCCTGAATGTTCATCTACATATGCTTGTGCTGTAGGTTGATCGGCTTCTGGCCTTGTACTCATCTCGTCTTGTGTTGTTATGGTCCTCGGCTTTACCCCACGGCACCACATACAGGCTAGTAATCAAAACAAACCCACCTACCAAGCTGAAGGCCGAAAATAATTCAGGTCCAATACAATATTTCCGTAAAGAACAAAAAATAATGGTCCAGATAGAAATAGTCCAACGTCCTTTTTTTTTTGGGTACATTTTTTTGGTGCGTTAAATTTTGACCTTCCGGTGCAAATGTGCGCTCTCAAGAATATCGTAGCAAAGGTGGTGGTGACAATAACAGGGCTTAGAGGGTTGAACATTGCTGAGAATGCTGAACCTCTTTGTGAAATGCACCAGGCTAGAAGAAGAATGTTGACTGCAGTGGCTATTCCCTGATTACAGCCAGATAGATGGCAGGTTATGTTATTGCCAGTTACTACTTTCATTTGAAAATATTGCAACCGAACTACTCAAAAAGACTTAAAACTGCATACTACGAAGAGGCAGGAAGCATATTCCAGATTTGAATGCAGTTTCCACACTTCTGGATCTCCTTCTGGGATGATGGATGATGCTGATTGTAAGGCTCCAAAGTAACACATCCAGGAGGTTGACAGCAAGTGGTCGGGACAGCTTGCTGTTACTGGGACCTGGTTTTCAGAGGCAGGAAAATTAATTTCATTGAACGTGATACAGGAAAATTTCGAGAGAATCTCAATATCAAATACCTGCATAATGAGCCAAGCGGACCAGCAACAACTGCTTCCGAACAGATAAGAGACAACCTAGAAGCCAATTATCTCCTCCAGAACCAGTAGAGAGCTTGGTTGGCAGCAGTCCCGCGTATAATAGCTTTGGGCCTTTTAGCAATGCGAGGGAAATGGTTCCACCAACGCGAATGCCTGTTCCTATTATCTTGGCAATGTTTCTCAAGCTTCTGATACTGACTTTTTCCAATTGCTTATTTTAAAGACACGGAACCATTTTTGCATGTCCACATTTCTTAGACACATTCGTTTGTGGAATGGTAAGATGTACACAGTTTTACTTCTGTGTCTACACATAGTCTATTTTCATTTGGGAAACAAAATGAACTTCCAGTTACACGCACCAATACTCGCTTTTCTTGAAAAAAGTGCTTAATGTTGGGAAAAAAAAAAGAGAGAGAGAAAAAAATGAAGAATTCTTCATTTACCCCAGGACGGCTGCCACTACAAAAGTGAGTGCAGGTACCAGATTATTCATTGCACTTGCAACAGTGGAGTTAGACAAGTACATGCCCTTAAAATAGCAATTAATATTGGTTGTTAAGCTGCAACTCTAGTCTATCAGTTATACCATAACAAATTTCGAGATAGCCAATCCAACGAGAACAATATACGAGAGTCTCTGTCTGTGTTTGTGTATAATACCTCCATGAGAAATAGGTGCCACGACCAATGTAGCAATGTTCAGCCTGTAGGCTACAAGGACACTAGCATGTAATCCCGGCAAAAGAGCTGCTCTGGATAACATTAATATTCCTGCTTGGGAAAATTGTACCAAAACCACACCCATTACAGGCTTATAAACATCGAGCATTCCCATACTTATGCTTCGAGAAAGATCAATTGCGCGTAGGATTGAGAGCACTAATGTGACGACGCCAGTTATATATGGGGCCGAGTCTCCAGACATTTTTCGTGTTTGTTCTCCATCCTTGTGTGGGCGCAATGTGCATCCATGTTTACTTGAAATTTGTTATCTCTAATTGGTTACGAGTCTCAACTTCAACACTTACCATTGAACTCGCATTTGTCATATGTAAATATCCGAAGTGGGTTTTTGCTTCTTGAGCGAATGCCTTGAGGGCATTCAATGTTGTCCATCTTGTTTTATAAACTGCAACCTCGTAACTTTAATCTGACCACGGCCGGGCTACAGTTTTGATTTAAATTTTTCGGTCTGATCGGTGCAAAAACGAAATATATACAAAACTTTTGGGCTGCTTTGGCTCCAAAATTAGTCGTCCACATTTAAAAAGATTGATTTGCATCGCAAATTGCTCCATCGTTTTTGCCTGTGAAATTTGCCAACCGCACAGGCACACGCTTAAACCTGATTTAATTTGCTCTTTTAACGACAACAAATTCAATATGACAACTTTAGTTGCAAGAGAAGTCAGTGGAAAACTGGGTTAGAGAAATTCAATAACACGAACAACTTCATCATTAAATGAAGAAGCACGGCCCTCCAAGATACCAGTAAAAAATGACAAGGGGATTCTTGGTCTACTAGTATTAGGAAGTATAATTGAAATAATTACTTGATCAGAAAAATTAAATTCGAGAGAGATGATAATTAAAGTCTGAGTGTTATTATTTTTTTTTTAATAAATTTTATCCATTGTTTATTTTTCCCTTTTAATTTGGAAGTTGCTGGGAAATAAATTTGAGCAATAGCAGTCTCCTTGCGTTATTAATCTTCCTTCAAAAGAAGAGCAGCGCTTACTGTGCCAGCTAATTTCAGTAAAAATGGGCCTAAAACTTGGGTCTGATCCACTAAAAAAAAGAAGGTCCTCATCTTGTGCATGCCCCAACTTATGGCAGTATTCTGGGCCTAAAATGTGGGCCAGTTCGACCAAAATTGTTATGTTCAGTGTATTTACTTGGGCCATTGGGCTTATATCACAGAGGCTAAATTGGGCCTACGCGCACAATGAGGGCAAGATCTTCCGTGGATAAAAAAAAAAAGAAAACACAATTAGGCGCTTCTTTAAAATAATTGATATATAAATTTTGCATTAAAAAAAAAAAGAAAGAAACAAAGATTCTTATATATATATATATATATATATATATATATAGCCCTTCATTCCAATTTAAAAAAAAAATCAGAAAATTAAGGTTTCCTTTTTATCTTTATTAAAAAATATAAAATTTATAAAAACAAATAAAAGTACTCCTAAACCTCCTTAAAAAAAAAAAAAACCAAAGGCCCATTTCGAATTTTGGTTTAAAAATTGCCCTCTGACGTTCGCGGCAGCGTCGCCGCTGTCCGGAGAAAAAACGATCGAAAGAGACGAGCTACGAAGCCGGAACGGCCTACAATCCGCGGCAATACAATTTCACCAACCTCAGAATCTTCGTTGAACTTCCCCTTCCGGAATTAATTGTTGGCCGATCAAGAGGAAACAGATGTCATAATCCGCTCCAAATGTAAATGTCGACAAAACTTCCGTATTTCCGCCGTTCTGATCAGCTTCTTCCACACCTCTTCTTCGTAGGATTTACACGACAGCGCCGACGTGTCTGCGCCACTCGATTTACCGACTTCCGGCAGAGGTCTTCCGGCCACGGCAACGCACAACTTCTAGCAACGGTAATTTTTGCATTCTCTCTCTTTTTTTTTCAATTTTATTCTGAATTATTGGATATGATTGCGGATTTTCACTTGCCGAGCTTTTCGTTGCTTCATTGGTTATGTACTTAGGCGTCATTTGAAAAAGAAGAAAAAAAAAACGAACGGGAAGTCTTGTCTAATACATAGGGTGTTAGGATCTAACATTGCTGTCAGATTCTTTTTAGATGAACTCAATCCGTGAGTTTCATCTTCACGAATAATGGGTTTCCTGTTGGGTTCCTTTCCTATGTGGACTAGTTGGCAGCCGTGTGAGTGAGTGAGAGAGAAAAAAAAAAAATAAATATAAAAGAGGAGAGTAGTTGGCTAACGTGTGAGAAAAGAAAGAAAAATAAAAAGAAAATAGAGATAAGTGAGTGCGGTTGTTCGGCCGAAAAAAGACAGAGAGAAAAAGAAAAAAAAGAAAAAGAAGAGAGAAGGGAGAGCGTCGCCCGAGAGAGGAAAAGAAAAGAAAAGAAGAAGAAGAAAAATAGTCACTTTGATTTTACGTTTGGAAGAGATTTTTTTGTCCGATCAATTTCAAATTTGGTTGGTTGATAAAGGACGTTTAGTTCTTATTTCTGAACGGTGGAGATTGGATTTCGAGCACTGTAAGTCCTACTTTTCTTCAGTCTTCGTAGGTCTATTCTCTGGGCAAGTTTCTGTGTGCAGTTTTGATCAACCATATAATTGAACAACTTTTTGTGGTCCGATCTAACTGATTTTTGGTCAGTAGTTGAAGGACACATAGATCTTGATTGTGAACGGTTGGATCTGGTTTCTGTGAACTGCAAGGTCAGGTTTTCTATTAGAATCGAAGTCTCTCGTTTCTGGTAACTCTCTGTTCTCTCATCTGTGACAGTTTTGATCAACCGTATAATTGAAAGATTGTTGTGGTCCGATTGAACTGATTTTTGGTCAGTAGTTTGAGGATACATAGATCTTATTTGTGAACGGTTGGATTGAGTTTTTGTAAACTGAAAGGTCAGGTTTTCCATTTGAACCGAAACCTCTCAATTCTGGGAACTGTCTGTTCTCTCATCTGTGGCAGAATTGGTAAACCGTGTTGATGATTATTGATCTGTGGTCCGATTGAGCTGAATTTTGGACAGCTGGTAGGGGACATCTGGAGGTTCATCTTGAACGGTTGGATTACTACCTTGAGGTTTACTTGTTGAGTTGTAGTTGACAGAACGTGGTTGGTTTGTCTTACTTAACTCACAAGTCTCTTGTTTAATCCAAATTGAATTGTATTCAATTTGTTTGATGTAATTGAGTTTGTATACCTCTATTGTACTCTCTTGATTATAGTAGAGCTGACCTCTGATTTAGAGTGTCCGTGGTTTTTCCCCTCTTTTGATTTGAAGGGGTTTTCCACGTAAAATTGGTGTGTTCTCTTGTGTGGTTTATCTGCATTGCCATTTTTATTATTCAATCATCTCCTCACCGGTTCAAACAAGCGGGAGAAATTTTTTTTTTGGGCTATTTATCCTCCGCTACGCCTCCCCCTTCTCCCATCATTTCCAAAGCTCCTCCAAATTTTGTTTACAGATTACGGTCTTGATCAAGCTAATCATGAAAATAAATGCTTAAATTCGTTTATCAGAGGGGAAACTGAAAGAATTTCTACTGGCCTCTTGGATGGAAAACTTATTAGGGGTCTGCTCCCATTGGCTTGTACTGT
Organism: Bruguiera gymnorhiza; assembly: GCA_020883675.1. NCBI lineage: Eukaryota > Viridiplantae > Streptophyta > Magnoliopsida > Malpighiales > Rhizophoraceae > Bruguiera > Bruguiera gymnorhiza. The sequence goes on along the minus strand of JAIRCJ010001057.1, from coordinate 4,972,190 downwards.
TCATCATTTGCTTTATGACAAAAGCGGTTCTTTCAAATTATCTTTGTCATTTGTTTCGCTTGGGGATTCAGTTGTCAATATTTCCACCGTTTCTCTTTGATCGACTTCTAGTTTTGGATCTCTGCCTCGTTGGATTTCTATAAAGTCTTTGGCTTTACCCCATAGCACAACATATAAACCAAACACGACACCAACTGCACCTATCAAGCTGATGTATAACAAGAAGGTGATTTAGCGATATTCTTGAAAAGCATTGAGAGTGAGTATGTTAGATGTATTGTATATGGATAAAGAAAACAGTGCAATTACCTTCCAATATATATCTCTTCGTGTAGAAGCAGAGTGGCCAATATGGTGACTATCACTGTGTTTAGAGGATTAAACATTGCAGAGAATACTGGACCCTTTTCCGAAATGCACCATGCCTGAACGAAGAAAGCTAGTCCTGATCCCAGAATTCCCTGTTTGTATTATACAAGTTTCTGGTTCAGGGTCAGAAGGATGTAAATTGCAATCCAGAAAATTAGTCATTTTGAACATGTTCATGTGTACTGTAGACAACAAGGAGGAAAAATACGTACTGAAAATAAAAAAGAAACCACTTCCATATAAGAATGCGGGTTTAATACTTCCAGGTCTTTCTCTGTGAATAATGTTAGGATTGCTGATTGTATTGTTGCCAAGAAACACATCCAAGCTGATAAAGATAGGTGGTCCGGGTAGCTAGCTGTAATTTGAACCTGTTAAAAAATTTTGGCTGTCTTAGAGATGGGAACGTCAAGTAAGTGAAATAGACTAATACATCTGGATACCTGCAAAATCAGCCACAGTGACCAGCAAGATGCACTTCCAAATAGAAGCAGACAACCCAGTAACCAATTCTCCCCTCCACCCAAGCTGCTAAGATAACTGTTTAGTAGCTTTGGTCCTCTAAGTAGTGCTGTTGAAATTGCTCCGCTGACACATATTATGGTTCCCACTATTTTGGCAATGCTTCGGTGGCTTTTGATGTTAATCTTCTCTAATCTATTCAATTAGAGAATGAAAAAAAAAAATTATGGCAATTGTTTAGTGCATATAGATATAGCCTCTTTTTTGTTATAAAATAAGTTAAAAATTCATGAAACTTCAAAACTTATTGTTGAAAAAAGTGTGCATCCCAACATGGCATGAAAACATTGATTTTAGACAATTTTAATCACCTAGAGAGCTAATGTACTGTGATCTTCATATCTTTTATTATTATTATTATTATTATTATTTTTATTTATTTTTTTTGCCTTTGTCAAATGAAATAAGATGGTGCTCGGAAAGTGTTCAAACTGACCCAGGTAGTATGAGATGAAAATTTTAAGCAGATTGTAACTTTGGTTATAAATGTCATGGTTGCAACTATGTGCCTATATCTTCAGGCACTCTAAACATTAACAAGAGAAAAAGATGTGGTTTTCCCATTATAACATCCAAATCTATTTGTTGGCATGGATAGGAATGAAACATCATTGACCAGGATTTGTTTTCAGATTGTGCAATGAACCTCATAGTCATTATTGAGCTAATTTTTGAGTAACTGATCACATTATTAGATTTATAGGCAGATTGTGTAAACCCCGAAAGATAGTATATCAGATGAGACTATATCTTAAATTCTGAAAAAACCTCTAACTTTGTAATAAACCAGAGGTTGATGCCTTTACCCGAGAATGGATGCCATTATAAATGTGATTGCAGGGATCAGATTTGTAATAGCGCTGGCAATTGATGATGAGGCTAAATACAGGCCTGCAGAGAACATATTCTGATTGATGGTCACCCTGTGGTAGATTAGAGTCAATAAATTCTTGATATGGTGAGCACGTTACATACAACTACAGAAAAACGAGAAAGCTGATTCAAGCTCACACGTACCCAATGAGTGAGGTCACAAAAATTAAAGAAAAGCTTTTTAAACCCATTGATGGAGTGCTACCTGATTTTCTCCTGCAATAAAAGTAATTTGAATACAGTGCTTGGATGGAACTGTGTGTGTGTGTGTGTGTGTGAGAGAGAGAGAGAGAGAGAGAGAGAGAGAGACAGAGATTACCTTGAGAGATAAGCTACAGGTGCAATGACAAGCGTTGCTATGGCTTGCCTATAGAGAACAAAGACTCTTGGACTCATTCCTGTAAGAAGAGCAGCTTTCACCGTGAGAGAAACACCTGCATAACAGAACTGCAACCCAACCATAGCCATTACATACTTATATTCATCTAATCCACCCATGTTTTCCGTTGTTAAGCTTAACTTGGCAGTAGTAAAAGACAATAGGTACTTTAGCAGGTAGACGAACACCCCCAAGAAATAGTGAAGATTTGTAGAGGCTAGACGAAGATATAAATGGACACACACCGTATGGAGAAAGACTCTTCATATGCAAACTGACAAAAATGGTAATTGGTATGCCAGCAGTGTCTTATGTTTGTTAAGAAATGTTTTGACGAATATAGAAATAGAGAATGACAGATCTCGAGGCTTGCCGAATATATGCTTTTCATTTTCGGAAATATTACTTGAACTCAATGTATATTTTTGGTATTTTATGTGCATCATAATTAAAAATAAAAATTATAAATATATATTTAATAATTATAATAATATATCTTACAAAAGTGTCTGCACTACCTTTAATGTGTCAGTGTCGGTGTGATGAACTGCTTTTAATTTTACAATTTTTTGTTCTTGTGGTTTTTTTTTATTTTATTTAAAATTTTGTCCAATTCCTCTTTAATTGCCCTCACGGGCTCACCCAATGTTTGGCTCCTGATAACGTAGGAATCTTTTTCCTTTTTCATAAGTGAATGGTGGCACCTGGGCTTAAAAGTCTCGACTCTTAGAGCTTAAAGCGCGGAACCATCCCAGAGTCATAGACTCTTAGTTATAAGAGTCCGAATTTCTTTTATCTTAGAAGAACTTATCTTTCTTTTATTTTTTATAAAGATCGGGAAATCTTTTCTCTTAAGCTAAAACTAACCTTCTGTAGGAATCCAACTTGAATGATCTTTCAGAGTATTACTGTTTTTCATTTTTTCGTGACGCGAGTCATTTGCCTAATAACACTTACCCTTCGTATTTGTTGGATGTAGTAGGTCCATCCTGTTTATTCTTTTAATGCAATGCCTGAAGAGCATACATTGGTGTCCGTCCTGTTTATTCTTTTAATGCAATGCCTGAAGAGCATACATTGGTGTCCGTCCTGTTTATTCTTTTAATGCAATGCCTGAAGAGCATACATTGGTGTCCATCCTGTTTTATAAATGTCAACTTTAAAACTTAAATGTACCCACAGCTGGCGTAAATTTTGGATTTAATTGAAGATGAGGTATAATCTAATGGTTACTAAACTTAAAAGTTTACGAGTGATATTTAAGATTTGAATTTCCAACTTCGTTTATAAAGAATATCACTTTTCCCAATATACCAATAAAAAAGACAAAAGCATACTTGGTCTACTAGTATAACGAAGGATTGCTGACAGGATTGGTTGATGGGATAAAAGAAATTGGTGAGAGATATGATAATTATGACCATTGTTGAGGCACACAGGATGATTGAGCAGCTACATTATAATTGACAACTTGCCTCTATAAAACACAGCAAATACCTCCACTAGGAAAGAGGCCAGCCATCAAAAGAAGAAGAAGATACGTGCATAGCTCTGCAGACCAACATTGCATCTCTCTCCAAGACTAGCCTGAACAATCAACTCTTCTGTACTCATTCCTTGTCAACAATTTCAAAATCTGGGCTCCTATAAAAAAAAAAAGAAAAAAAAAAACAGATCAAAGAAAGTCATAACTGCGATGCTCTCCGCCAACCCCTACACACAGATCAAAAGCACTTGATGCCGTGAATGAAGCAACGGTAGAAAGCGAGACCCCGTTGCTCACATCCACCTAGCCAGAGATGTTCACCTGTAGCTTACTCGCCTGTGCCCCCACCACCATCGAACCACTAACATAGGTTTTGTCTTTGTCACTGTCTGTATCATATGGGTATATTTTGGCATCAAGAAGGTCCAAGTACTAAAACAGAGATGAAGAGGAAAAGTTTATGATCATCATGAGAATATTGTCATCCCTTAGATATGCATTTCGTGGCATTCTCTACCGGAACATGGGCCCTATTTACCACCGCAGGTTATTTTTTCTTTTGATTTGGAAGTCATCAATAATTTGGGGCAATCATTTGTGTGTCTTAGGGGCATCGATTCACGAGCCATAGATTCATACTCCCAACACTTCTCACCATTTCATCCTTTGTGTTATTTATTTATTTATCTATTAATTCCGAACAAGATTTTAAAAGTTAAATTAATTATTAAATTAAAAATTGAAAGTTTAATTAATATAATTAAAGTTAAATTAGTAAAATTAATATTTTAATATCAATATAAATATTTTATAAAATTTATATATTTTAAAATTAAAAATGATTATAAGAAAATAATGTTGTTTTAAATAAATTTTTTATGTTGTTCTATTAAAAAAAAAAAAGAGTCCAATGAATTGAAAAATAATTATTTTTTTTTTTACTATTTTACCTGGAAAAATCAAAGTCAGTTCATCAGCTGATGGTTGAATCGACTAGTTTATTAATTTTTAGTTTGATTGGTTTAAAAAAGATCGGACAAAATTATGAACTAATTTTTGGTTGAATCAATCGGTCCGATTCGATTCTTAAAACACTAATTCTGAGTTGGACTGAACTCAACGCTTTTAGACGAGATTAATTTCAGTGGACATGAGCCGAACATCTGAGCCCGATCTATTAAAAGAAAGGTCTTCCTCCTCTTGTGTATGTCTCAGCTTATCTGAGTAATCTGGGCCTAACAATTGTACCAGATCAACCGAAATTGTTATGTTCAGTGGATCTATTTGGGCCATTGGGCTTATATTAATGAGGGTACATATGGCCTAAACTGCTCAGTGACAGTAACATCTTCCGTGAAAAAATTAAAAAAAAAAAAACAAAAAAGGAACGAGAGAAAAAAAAAAAAAAACAGAAGAGGAAAAATTAAACCCCCACGCATGATATGTCGGTTGGTGGGTCTTCAATATTCCAAGACCCGAACCGACCCACTATAAAGAAACTGATCTACGACTCCATATATATGGAAATAATGAGGCTGAATTCAAGGTTTGTGCTGATCCACCGAATTCCTCTTACTATTTCTTCTTCTTTTTTTCTTTATTGGATTTTTCATTGTTCGGCTTTCTCCTTAAGAAAGAAAATTGGAAAGAGAGTGACTGGAGAGGCAGGGAAAGGAGGGGAGAGATCATGTTATAAGAATCGGGAGTTGGGCCGAAGGAGCCAGTCCTCTGGCCAGGGACGTCAGTGAACTTTCGACAAAAATAGAAAGCTAAAGCCTTTTGGGCTCTGACGTTTGCATAATCGACTCTACACTTATACTGGGCTTTGAAGGGTTGGGCTATATTTTCGACTCTACAAAAATAGAAATGTAGCATGCCCACGATAATCAAGTTCACATGGTCAATGTCCTGCGTAGAACAACTACTGAAAAGAATGTGAAAGTAGCTTGGCTTTACATTTTTTTCTTTTTTTCTTTTTTCTTTCTTTTTTTTTTTTGGGGTACATCGGAATAGGGTTCTACATTTGATTATGATAATACGTTTCAGTCAGGCAACGTAAAATAAGAAAATTACAGCCTAAAGTTCAAAACCTAACAACAGGGGACAATATTAAATGCGCATTTACTGTCTTCTCTCGGTGTTATTCGTAATAATGACTACAGTTAATGCGCCATATTCATCAAAAACTAACTAATGCCAAACGAGATCATATCATTTACGTCTCTTTGGTTCATAAAAGTCTCCGAGTATTGATAATTTATATATATCATACAACTCCGAAGTAGACATAATATGGAACAACATTCAAGCAAAGTTATTGAAATTCGGAGTCACGTTATACGATCTTACAATTCTATAATTATAAATAAAATTAATAATTTAAATCATACAAAAATTAAATATTCATAAAATATTGATTGGAATTATATAATTAATATAATAGATTCTTATTTTTACACTTTTCTCTTTTCTTGTTATTTTACTTATTGCTTACTGTTGTGCACCTTATTTTAACGCTTCTAAGGTATCATATGGCAAAAAAATTGAACATTTGATTATATTTTAGTTAGATACATATACATAAATGTGAAAATTATATGACACGTGTTTTATCTTCTGGTTTAGTAATCACAAGAGGCATAAAAACTAATTAGCATGTATTAAGTTCAGTTCTCTATTTTAGTTAGAGGAAGTAAGTTTACATAGAGAGAAAAAAAGAGTTTCAACGCTATTTCTTGGCTACATTGCCGTGTTTTGCGAGTAGAAACGAGGAGCTGGCACCACTGCTCCACAACCCTAGGTAGTCAAAGATCAGGTGCGACTTGTCGGACTAAGCACCGACTTCCAATTTGTTGACTTTGATCAACGATCAATAGCTCCTCCGATCTATTAAAGATTCATTGACATTTGTGAAAAACCTAACCTTGATCGACCTCCATTTTTAGTTGGACGTTATGACAATGAAATTTTAAGTTTGCAGCCATTAAGGAACAGGCTGTGGCTTGATTCGTCGCTATCATTCCACAGTTCCCTCATGGTTGCCTTGGGGTGGAAATTGTACTTTGTGTTGTACAATGTTTCAGCTCTTCGGCCGAATTTTTTTGGGCTTTGTAACTTTTTGTTCTTTTTCAGTTGCCTTTGACCTCATTGATCCAAAGAAATCAGCGGAAAATGGTATAACGAAGTTTGAAAGGACGTTTATTTGAGTAATTAAAAGTTTAAATTTTTATTTAAAATTTTTAAATTTTAATCTTAAAAATGATAGTCTCATTAAGCAAAAATTTGATCATGGCATTCTTGTCGAGAAGGCATATTTTCATTGGCATCCTTTTACTTTTCTTAAATCTAATCGCAATCCCATATGTCACTAAAAAATGTTTTCCCCATATTCAGAGAAGCTTTTTTTATTGTAATTATACGTGTTCTATAACTTTTCAATGCTAAAAATTTTCTTCTTCGTTATAATTCATAATTTTTTTTTTTTTTTTGTAAAAAAAGGGCGAGCAGATAATATGAAGCCCTCTTACTTTGTAAGTTTTGTTTTCCATAGGTTACTAGTCTATAAGATATAAGACAGGTTGTCCAGTCCATTAGCAAATCCAAGTTCCTGGATGCTGTGTGGTACAGGGAATTTTCCGTTTATTATATATTAGATCCAATTAATATTGTAGACCATCATCATCAGAAGACATCCCTCTCATATACAAAAGCTTAGTCTCTTTGGCTAAGCCGAAAAATTTGTTGTAACTTGAAACAGATTTCAACTGCAATGACATGACATCGCCTTCATCTCTCCTCGTAACTTTGTCATTAGACAGTTAGGGAATTCCCCATCTTATGCTACCACTAAATCTGCATTGTTTATCTTCTAGACACTTAGTTTAAATCAATGATGATGATTGTATGACAACTCTTTGTCAAAAACCACCGAATTCCTTTTGTTAATTTGCCCTAACAAATCAAGAATAGACCCCACGTAATCTGGGGCATTTTGCACACAAAAGAGCGTTAATGTCCTTAATTTCATGGGACTCCATCAAAAAGAAACAACCACTTACGTTGTATTTGGGACATTTTTTTTGAAAGAGAAAAATAGAGGAGATGAAAATTAATTTTTTTTTCTTGCCCACCAAATCTTTTTTTTTTCTAAAATTAGAGGAAAATTATTAATTTTTATACTATTTTTACTAAAAGATTCTATTGTTGATGTTATATATATATATATATATATATATATATATATATATAATATTTTTAGTATAAAGTGTAAAATTGACATTCTTATATACATATTATTTCACTTTTCCTTGCTTTTTATGTTCTCGTTACCTTTTTTTGAAGACAAGTAACGATGAAAAATTTTTCTCTTTCCCAATTTTCATTTCCCTTATTTTCCTCACCTCCACTTTCCTCTCCTCATTTCTTGTTATTGTAACGAAAGATTAGTTGCCCATCTAATTCATCAATTATCTGCTAGCTGGAATGAATCACACATTTTGCATCTTTCGGGCGGCGCACATTTTCCTGGAAAAATGAAATTTAGTCTTTCGATCTTAATCTAGTTACTCAATGACATTAATTCATCTGCTCTTGTATCTTACTTTTTACCCACTCGTTTTTGCATGAAAAAGGTCTCAAAAACTTACTTTGAGCATGCATGTCAATCAATCCACAAGTATTTACCTGCTAAACTACAGTTAGCTACCGTACTCACGCGGTGCAAAGTCTTGAAAAGCTCGGAATTCCATTTGAAGCCAATTTCATGTGGCACTCCTCTAAAATCATTGTCCTTGTTAGAAAATAGGCGTGCGTTGTACCAAACATAAAAGGTAATAAATTCGGATGATAATTTCTTTCTGAATTAAGATGATCATATCAAGAGATAATTTCTCTGGAATCTATGGTTCCGATGTTGTTTACCTATTTTTTACCAGGTTGCAGATATATTATATACCTAACTAGAGTTTGGCTGTAATAAGTTGGCCGACATCTGGACTTAATGTAACGCTGAAACTGGCCCCTAACGGTGGAGTCCATGATCCTCCATTCCCCCAACCATACGATTCATTAAATTCTGGTAGTGGACGTGGCCATTACTGACATGAGAAAGCCTTGAAAAACCGATGTACAAAACCGTAATTTTTTTGGGGTCACGATTGACCACTACCCCCCATTGTATATATATATATATATATATATATATATATATATATATATAAATGTATGTATGTATGTATAAAAGATCGAAACTGTCCCGGAAACTAACAAGAAGTTTGGTTTACCTTTTGGATTATATAAATAGGCTAATGTTTCTGTAAAGGTGAAGCTTTTGTAAGAGTTGGCATTTTTTAATTTTCGAGTGGGAAAACACATAAGATTAGCAAAAAGGAGGAGAACACTTGAAGACTCAAGTTCAAGAACTACAAAAATTCCATCTTTTCCTATCTCAACGTCACTTCTGCATTGTGGCCTTTTGTTCGCTTTCAAGTCTATCTTGCGATTTTGCGCCAGTTAATCAGTTTAATCATCCCGTTTGCGGAAACAGATAGCTTAAAGGAGGAAAAGGGTCTTGTTATATATTTAAAGGTCAAAAAAAAGAAGGAAGTGAACCCATTACAAGATCAATGTTATTTACAGGGAAAAGAAAAATGGTTGCTCCCTTATCAACTTGGCCTTGGGAGAAGCTGGGTATTTGTAAGGTAACAGAAATATATAGCTCGTAAAAATGATGGTTTCTTTCTTTTTTGGTTGTTGGGTGCTGATATATGTTGTTCTATTCTCCCCAATGTTTCTTGTTTCCAGTATTTGCTCTATGCACCTCTTGTTTCAAGGGTCCTGTATTCAAGAATTTACGAGGGTGCCTTCAGAGATGATTGGTGTCTCCATGTTCTCATTATATGTGCTCTCAGAGGAGTTGTTCATTTTCTCTGGAGCTCCTTTACCAACATGCTGTTCCTACATAGCAATCTCCGGATTAACCAACAAGGCTATGATTTCAAGCAGATTGACGAGGAGTGGAATTGGTAATAGCTGTTCTGAAACAAGCTAGTTCAATCCCTTGGATTACTACTTTAGTGTTGGAACTTTCTGGTTTTTTTAATGCGTGTATTTTACAGGGATAATTTCATTCTTCTTCAAGCTGTCATGGCATCCGTGACAGCTTACATGTTTCCACCTTACCTTGAAAACGTTCCGCTCTGGAACGTGAAAGGCTTTATTATCAGTTTGATCCTCCACATGGGAGTCTCGGAGCCTCTATACTATTGGGCACATAGATTTTTTCACAATAGTTATCTCTTCACCCATTATCATTCACTCCACCATTCACCTCCAGTTCTCCATCCATTCACAGGTAAAGGATGAAAACGTTTGTACTTTTGAGTGCATTTACTGTTTCCTGAAACTTGCTTAATTATTCTGCTATAGGTGTAAATGCAACACTTCTGGAGCATCTTGTGCTGACAATCGTCACTGGAATTCCAATAATTGGATCTTCAATTATGGGATATGGATCAAGAAGCCTTATCTATAGCTATCTTTTAGTATTTGATTTTCTTAGATGCTTGGGACATTGCAATGTTGAAGTTGTTCCTCGGCAATTGTTTGAGGTCCTTCCCTTCCTTAGATATCTTCTTTATACACCAAGGTAAGTCTAAATTGGTCCACATGCACATTAGGATCCCTTCTTAAAATAGCTGTCCTTATCAATATACGTACAAATACAATTGTAAGGGAAATGCCCATTTCAGAAATGATAGATCTATTATTGGTTGGAACATCAACCCTAATAGCATTTTCCCATTTTTATACCTATCTCAGTGAGTTAGTCTGCTAGTAATTAGCAAACCATACCAGCACTCGAAGTGCTAGGCAAGTGGTTAATTGCAGTTTCCAGTTGCATAGCAATATATCGGGCGCGCTCGTGCACGCCATGTGACCTCAATTTCAGGAGGAAGTTGATGGATTTGCGTATATGCTGTTATTACAAAGATTCCCTTTGATTAACTCTGCTTTTTTGGTTATTTTTCGCGGAGAGATGCAGTTACCACAGCCTGCACCATTCAGAGATGGGTACTAATTTCTGCCTGTTCATGCCTCTCTTTGATGTGATTTGGAAGACCCATAATAGCAATTCTTGGGAACTGCAAAAAAAAATAAGATCAAATGCTGGTAATTCCAAAAGCATAGTCATTACTCTGTTGTTAATTCTGAATAAGTATATGGAGTCCTGTGAATGACACCGCATGTTTATAACTTCATGATCAATAGAGAGAATTTTTAGAAGAATTTGGTATTAACACGTGGTCATAGCCCTAACAAGTATATTCTAATAAATTTCGGTCCAAAAAAATTTAAATTTTGTTGGCTCTTTAGCAGACAGGACAAAATTTTGCAAATTAATACTTCCTGATTTGGAAAGCGGAAGCCATTCAAATTATACAAGTACATCTAAGGTCCACAGTAGGAAGCACTACATGGTTCTTACTTCCAGGCCTCTGCCAGCACCAGTCCAGATGAAAAAGACTGTAGTCTGACATAGATTAAAAGCTCGAATATTTCTTTGATTTTCATTTTCTTTTACAATATCAGCAAGATTAATTCCAGAGTTCCATTTTTGAATCGGATGATGCAGGAAAGTATGGAAGGGTAGCAGATTTTGTCTTCTTAGCTCATGTGGTAGATGTAACATGTTCAATGCACGCTCCATTTGTTAGCCGAGCCTTTGCATCCTTGCCCTATACGACAAGGCTCTTTTTGCTGCCCTTCTGGCCTGGATCTTTTGTCATTATGTTAATGATTTGGGCTACTGCTAGGACCTTCTTGATCAGCTTCTATAACCTCAGAGGCAGGTTGCACCAGACATGGGCCGTGCCAAGATATGGCTTTCAGGTTTGGTTCAAATATGGCATGAAATTTTATGTAACTGGCGTGTCAAACAAACCCAAGAAGCTGACCACGTAGTGGTTTCTTTATGCAGTATTTCTTGCCATTTGCTACAAAGGACATCAATAATCACATAGAAGAGGCCATACTCAGGGCTGACAGACTTGGGGTCAAGGTTATTGGCCTTGCAGCGCTGAACAAGGTTGGCATTTAGTAACTTTGTATTTTCTTCTTATTTAATTGGACCTGGAATTATAGCAAAACCAGAAAGATTTAACTGAGTTCTAGTGCTATCTGATCATGTTAGTTGAAAGAATTTAATATTAGATGTCAAGCTAGCTCCCCACTGGAAAATCCGTAATGGAATGGGAACCTTTCATCTGTTCTCAATAGTGGTACCCTCTAGTCTGGGCCGTTGTGTTGGCAATTCCTCCAAGACCAAATACTTCAGAAGCAGAAGTGTCTTGTCAGATAACAAGCAAGGTATTGATGTTGTAGGTGCAGAAGGCTTATGTGAGAGAATTTATTACAAACAAAACTTCAGAACTAAGCCACCTTCTGCAATGAGGCAGACAATTGTTACAAGGCAGCTTGTGTTGATTTGGTGCTTTTATGGCACGATTGCACTTGTTATTGATGATCATAAATTCATGATTACAAGTAGTGAAAATAAGGCCTGTTTTGTTGATGTTTCTATGTTTCTCCTTCTTCTTTGTTTTTCCTTTCGGGAAATAAATTGTTGCAGAATGAAGCACTCAATGGCGGTGGGACCCTGTTTGTCAACAAGCTTCCACACCTAAAAGTCCGAGTAGTCCATGGAAACGCTTTAACTGCTGCCGTTATTCTCAATGAGATCCCACGGGATGCAAAGGAAGTGCTTTTAACTGGAGCTACTTCCAAACTTGGAAGGGCCATTGCTCTCTATCTTTGCCAAAAAAAAGTTCGAGTCCTTGTAAGTATTGTCCCACTGAATTGTATTGTCTACATGGCTACAATGGAAAAAACATAAAACTTGGCAACAACAAATATAATGTCTGACTGTTTCCGCATGTGCTGATAATGCGATATCAACTAATGCGGACAAGTTGATTGAGATCGAATGCAAAATGCAACAGATGCTGACTCTGTCGACAGAAAGATTCCAAAAAATTCGGAACGAAGCCCCTGTGGATTGCGAAAACTTTCTAGTCCAGGTGACGAAGTACCAGGCAGCTCAAAATTGCAAGGTATGCAACTTCTCATAGCATGACCACTCTCTAGAATGCAACTGGAGTTCAATTTACAAGACTGTCTGAACCATGACCCAAAAACCCAAAGAAAGAAAAAAGAAAAAAAGAGAGAGAGAGACGCGAAATCAAAGCAGAAAGAGAGAAATCAAAGCCGTGAATTCGGACATGCCATCAACGATGAACCTCAACTGAACTTCTTGTTCTAAGTGAGATTGCACGGTTTGTCATTTGACAATTTCTTGAGCTTCACGGTCATCATTTCGTAACAATTATAGACTTGGATCGTTGGCAAGTGGATCACACCGAGGGAACAAAGTTGGGCCCCACCAGGAACGCACTTCCACCAATTTGTGGTCCCACCCATTCTGCCCTTCCGAAGAGACTGCACTTACGGTGATCTTGCGGCCATGAGGTTACCCGATGATGTTCGAGGCCTCGGCAGCTGTGAGGTGACCACCTTCTCACTTCATTCTCCTAATTTCAGTACGATTCTGCGGTTCATTTAAAAGCCCATAGTACGGTTTCCAGTGGTGGCTCGACGGTGTCAATCTCTATCCACCCAAAATAATTCTTTTTTTTTATTATTATCCGTTCACACGTTATATTATTATAATTATTAATTATATATTTATAATTTTTATTATTTATTATAATTATATATTAAATAATTAAAAATATATAATTCAACAATTACGATGGCTTGACTCTTGTCTTCGTAATATTTCCTTTTATTGGGGTAGTAGAAGTAATTTTTTTTTATTTTTTATTTTTTATGATGATGTGTCGTTACTTGTTTCCTTTCGGATGGACGATGCAACAGTACACCATGGACAGAGGAGTCGTGCACGCGTGTCATGCGGGCGGTGTGGTGCACCTGCTGGAAGGATGGACTCACCATGAAGTCGGTGCGATCGACGTCGAAAGAATCGATCTGGTCTGGAATGCTGCATTAAAACATGGACTGAGGCCGGTGTCAAGCCCCGAAAAGAATTCAATGTGAAATGTCACTCATTGCAAGCAAGCAAGAAAAAATCGAACAGATTTTAATTTAGCTGTACCTGAGTCCTACCATTCTGTTTCTTTTTCTTCTTCTTTTTTTTTTTTTGTTCTTCTTTTCATAGGTCACAGATCATCATCATCAAGAATTAATGAATTCTCACCAGTGATCTTTGGAATTATTTTACACGCCAGTGAATCAAATTCATGGTTGTTACTTCTATCATTTCGTATTATTTTACACGGCGTACAGCTTGAAGTGAGCATGGGCCCGTCTCGGGGTTAATGCCGAAGTTAGATCCATGGCGGCCAGTTATTCAAAGTTTATTTTGATTTATAAACACGTAACCGTTTGCCCCATCTCTTCTGCGGATTTCTCACGCGACCTAAACGCTCGTGAATGCGACGCCGGACTACCCTTTACGTTTCAACGCTTTTTAACGTTTTTTCAATCCCTCGAATGCCACTTTTTCCACGTGTACTCTACGCGCATCCGGGGGAGAAGGCACTGTAATATCCGACCCGAACTGCGCGACCCATTGCTTTGACGTCGGCCGGTTCTGCCACGCGTCCACTTAAGCTGAGGCTCAGGAAGACGTGCGACCTTTCTAGCCTATGACACGTGTCAAGGGCGATTCCAACCGCCGCTGCATCCCTCGTTGCCTTTCTGTTAATTGTTTCTGCTTTCTGTTCACAGAAATTTGGGGGGGGGTAGTAAGGAAAAAAATTAAAAAAAAAAAAGTGGAGAAGAAAGACTTGTTAGGAATCCAACAGAAGAACAAGAAGAGAAGTACCATGAAGACTTGTTAGGAATCCAACAGAAGAACAAGAAGAGAAGTACCATGATCAAGAGAAACAAGAAAAGGCTGATCAAGAAAGTTGTGGACTATCTCATGTCTGATCCTTACATGTATGCTCCTTTGGTCTCTCCTTCAATGCCCCATTTTCCTGCATCCAAAAAGTTCACTCCTTCTTTTGCCGCAGGTAATTGGTGATTTAGAACTTCTCTGGTTTTTCTCTTTTGGGTGAGTTGTGTTACCCGTTTCTGTTAATGGGTTTTTTTTTTTTTTCTCCTTAATGGAGTCTTTATTTATTTATTTTCTTGTTGGGAACGGGAACGGGAATGGGAATGGGAATGGGAATGGAAGGTGACATGAAACGGAGGGATAAGAGATTGCTAGAGAAGATTGGGGAGTATCTAAAGTGTGATTCTTACCTGTACGGTCCTTTGTTTGCTCCTCGACAGGTTACTTCTAGAGGTAATATTCCTTCTAATGTTTGGTGCTTTTCATTTTTGCAAAGTCAAAAGCCTTTTTGTTTTTTTTTTTTTTATATAGTTTTTTCGTTTCTTATTGGTTTTATATTCTTGCTGGATCATCTTAGAATGTGACACGTGATAACTAGCGTAAAGATGGTGTGCCTACTGTATAAAATTCCTTTCTTAGGAATTTAATTTGGTCGGTATGTGGCAAAAACATGGTTACTAGGGAAACGTCAGCAACATGTCCTGTGCCATAGCGCAGATGGATCGCTGAGTATGGAAGTTTCATAGCAAGTAGCCATGGGATATAGCTTGGCTTATCACGGAATTTTCACATATCCAAATTCTTTATTGTTTAATTGTTACATGCCCAACTATACCCCTTTGTTTTTGTTTTTTTTTTTATAAAAAGGAAAAAAAAATCTAGTACTTGGTAGTCTTTATATCTTCCTTTGGGATAAAAAGCCAGTCAGTTTTTCCTCTGTAATTGTTGGTAAGAAATCCACCTCAACGGAAAGCAGCCATGAAGAACCAAAAGATAGTGTCACAAGAAAAAGATAAGATTTTCGTATATGAATGGGATTAGGAAGAATCGATGATGCCTGGCTTCTTTCGCAAACAGTAATAAAATTTGTTTGCCATCTTGAGTTGAGTTACATGTGTTATAGGATTTTTGACTGCGAGAAATTCTCCCGTATTTGGAACCTCTGTTTTGATGTCAGAGTCTAGAATCTTTCTTTCTCATTTTACAGAATTTTCTCTAGCTTCGAGGATGACCTCAAGAAAATGATTGGTAATGTTACTAATTGCATCCGTTACTAGAGCATGCACTTTTTCTTGCTTTGTGTTTGGTGAACCAACTAGTGTGAAACTCAATGAGAAACTAGTGGTTTATTAGATGTACTTTACTAAGTTTTGTAAATGATTAGGGGTCCTCTGACAATAAAAGTTGATCAGGCAGTAGTAAATTGATGGTGTTTTTGGGTTAGATTATCTGCTGCCGTCCATGGAATAAATCATCTACAACCCCTCTGTATATCTTGAGAGTTTGCATAAACTTTTAATTCAGGGAGTTGTGGTTTGATTTGATCGGATTTCCCTGCTCTGGATAATGTGTTGTGAGGATTACAAAATTCACCTGTTAGTGTTTCTGTAATATAACATCCATTGCTGCCTCACATTAGATCCCACTGATGAACTGCCAGGTCTCCGTAATCTAGAACACTCTTACAGGTGATAGCAACCATTTCTCTGTGGGCTTAAAAATCTGTAGTAAAAAGTAATTGAACCAAGATAGAACTAGTTCCTTTAGATCTTTTCCAAGAATCAGATCCAATTACTGGCTGTAACTTGGGGTCATGGTTGCTTACAGTATAATCTGTTCCTAATTTCTTTGTCGGGCGTGGTTATTAATTAGTCTATAAATTTCAGGACGTGCTAAGTATATAAAAAGAGTGACCATGGAAGTCTCAACGAGAAAATTAACAACGAAGAACAATGAATCAACTGTGGAGTCGTCAAACGTCACAGTAGAGGATCAATTCTCTGAGGATGACATTCCCGAAATAAGTGTTGCTGGTGATAGAGAGAAATTACTGCACAGGGAAACGTTGAAGCATGTTGTTTACCAGACTTGTCGCTCTTCTTCTGTGTCAGGTTTGACTTCTTTACCATATGGAATGCTTTGTTCGTCATGCATGCTGTTTGTCTGAAATGTGGAACTTTAAAATGATGTATGTCAGGTCAGTTTCTGACATAAATACTATTTTCGCAGGAGAATTGGTTAGAAAATTGATACTTTTGGCTTCTTCTACCACAGGGAAAGGGGTACCTGACTCACGAATAAGGAAGCTTCTAATTGACTAGACTGACAATGAAGGCCTGTTTAGGTGTTGTACTATGGAGCTGGTTTAAACTTTACTTCTCTTTCCGGGTCCAGTAGGAACTCATTAATATTACTCTTGCCTTAAGTATCTTTTTGTTTTCTTAACTTCACGTCTCCGCCCTGAAGGGTGTTAGTCGCTGTAGTCTCTGTTTTTTTTTTTTCCCCTTTTCTAAATAGCAAAAGGAAAACAGGAAACTGGTATTTTGAATTGGAATTACTTGAATGACATTTTCAGTTTCGCAAGTACGTAGTTCTGATAATTACCATGTTACGATGAATAGAATGCTTCTTGCATTAGGGTAAGATGGTCTTTAACAGATTGGACCGAAAGGTTAAAGGAGCCCCCACATGCTGATCACGTCTTTGTCCAATACTGTTGGGGATTGACAATCGGGTAACACTTGCCTGCTTGATCCACAATGTATGGTTAGATCCGGTCGAACATTATGGACATTTGCTTTTTATAAACATAGTGATTCAATTCCCGTTACATAATTTGGCCTTTTCCCTCTTTTGTGTTCTTAGCCAAGATTCTAGGCTCTCGTTAAGAACGTAGGCTTGAAGGGGGAGTTATTACTGGATTGAACTGCAGATGTGATGCCATCTAACCTGTGGCTTGGAGAAAAATCTTCCCCTGTCCGTAGTACAAATCCTCTTCCACTTTTCTTCAGTCACTGTAATCAGATCTTTTTTAAATATGCTGCAATGGGGCAAAAGTAATGATTTCTTTCCTACTTCTTCGAGGTTGTCTCAAACAGAGACACGCCCACTTTTTGTGCGCTTTCTTGAAGTACGTGCATTGCAGCTGAAGGATGAAAGCTACGTCTCATTACTGTATTTCATCTGTAACTCGGTTAGGTACCACGTTAACACGAAATTCCTCGATTTCTTGTACAATGAGATACTGTTTTGCCATGTTGGTTTCGACACTCGGGCCATGAGCGGTGAATGTATCTTTCTAATCACAGACGACAATGACAGCTCCCTAGCAAGTTCCTAGAATCAGAGAGTTAGCATAAGCATATTCTGAGCTTTAAGCAGACCTTATTGGTTTAGTACAGTGACTTGGAGGAGCACACAGTACCGTTAGAAGTTAATACTCCCCATGTGAAATTGTCTCGGAAAGTTATTTCACAAGAACATTAATATATTAGTTTCTGGTCTCTTGTTTTGAAAATGCTAGAATTCCACCAGTATTAGCTTATAATATCGTGGATATACTTAAGTGAGTAGTTTTTTTTTTTTTTTTTATAATAATCTTTATGGTTTATTCCAAAATATTCTTATGGTCATTTCAAAAGTCCTGCATATCACAGCTTAAGATGAAACCCTTCTTACACAATTATCGAATTAGTCTGTCAAATCAACAGAAAATATTTTTTGCACTTCGTATTTAGCGGATCTAATGAATTGTTAAGATATGTGCTAGCGATTTCCGGAAATAGAGACCAGCTATATAGCCAATGGCTTCTTGAAAAGATGTCCAATCCGGCCACCAGCAAACCTACAGTGGAAATAAACAGTGGTTCCATCTTGCTGCCAGTTAAGACATTAGAACTCTATCGGAACTGCGAAATCAGATGGCCCCGTTGGCCCATCAATATTAGAATCGATGTTGTACCAATCGGAGAACCACCAATCAATCTGTGCACGAGCATGGACATTACTAATGGAAAATGACCTCTCTCTCTCTCTCTCTCTCAGACCTTGAACACTTGAAAACACATGCAGATGCATAAGACAAGCGCATTAATGTTATTGATGTGGGATAGAGGACTGTTTTCGGGTTACCTGTCGAAGAAGCCCCCACGTTAGAAAATGACCTTTAATGGCCATATTAACTCATTCACGGCGAAAGGATTGCTGATAAGAATGTGAAGCCAATGCCTCTTGTTGTAATTGTACATAGTCCAGTGGGGTCTCTTAGTTTACGCATCTTCTTTATACCATGCAACTCACACGTAAGAGCTTGAGCTTTCGGTTGAGTACATTTCGCTATCGTTCCAGGTCCAAACTGTCGATCATTGGTTTTATTGAATTGAGCTTGAGAGAAGTACGGGACACATCATATTCACGTTGATCAAGTACTTAATCAAGAGGAAATTATCTCGAGAGTAATTTTTAGGAAGGCACCGCCGCACCGAGCCATGTGGACTCTGGCCTAACTCCATCACCCATGTAGATTCTGCCCCCTCTTTGGCAAAACTGGGCATAGCTTTTGTTAGGAGTCTAATCAGGAGGAAATTATTCGAGCTATTGTTACCAATACTGTAGCCCTCTGGGCTCGGGTAAATGTCAATTCCGCACGTTTAGTAAATTGGGACGGTGATTTGACTACATGGGGTGGTTCGATCCTTAGCTTTACGCTAGCTTTCTTTTCACAATTTAACCCGTTTGTTCTGTAACTATTTCATTGAATGATTGATTAGTGATTGCTCAATCTTCTTGATTCCTTCCTTTCTTTTTTGCCTATTTGATAGAGGGGAGAGTTCGTTTTTTGGTCCGTCCCTTCCGTGGGTAACCTTTGAACAAGCCCACGAATATAGCAAATGAATGTCACATGAACTGGATATTGAGTTAGCCTCTGTTGAATACCAGGATTCAGATTCTTTTGGTCCCCTTGAAATCTAAAAAGGAAAGATTTTATTTTGAAGATGGACAACAAAAACACTTAAATTCCAAATTCAACAAACAATTAAGAGCAATTCACAGGCTTGAAACGAGGGATTTACATAATGTTGCTTAATTCTTCTAGCTGGCCACCGAAGCTAGCTTGGCACGATGTCAATCAAAAGTTTGGTGAAAGTATCAGAGTTTGGTGTGGAGTGGACAACCTTGATGCATCCCCTCTTTTCAAAGGTCAAAGACACATTTAATTTCAGCTAAGTGTAGTACGATGCTCAATGACTAACTTTCCTGCACATGCCATGCACTAGGAATTTTGACAATTTCTAGCCGTCAATCCAAGATTGTACAATGAACGTTTCACGGGGTCTCTGAGTAATATCGTCCAAAAATAGAACGGAATTCATCCTAATTATTGAGATAATACTCAGAATTCTTATTAGTTAGGCCAGACAGCAGCCATCATTAAGATCAAAGTAAGATTAACTCCGTTCCAGCAATGTTCGATGCAAAAATATAGAAGAGAAACCTATGTTTTAGTTTAAGAAATAATTAAACATCAACCAGTAGCCATTTCTCTAGCAAACATTTACAATTAATTTGTCGAGATCGCTAGAGTTACATACAGCTGGCGGCCTCATCAAAATCTAGGTAATTATTTCTATATTGCTACTCTTTTAAAAAAAAAAAAAATTATATGGTGACGTGCACAGTGACGCGAATACCCTTAGCTGCAATTCTGTCCAGATAATGAACTTTTATGATTTCTCCAACTTATAGTTCCGCACGCACAACTTGTCTATTCCTTGTGCTGTGTGAGTTTGCCCCATGAGCTGTTGGTGACAGTTTAAGCATGTTTCAGGTACTTTTGTGCTTAAAATATAGGGTATAGGTGATTGTAATGTGTTTCTTGTTCAAATTTCCAAAGGGATGGTTTTGCTTAAAGAGGAAAAGGGTGCCCAAAGAGTGGGTTAGAAGCAACCAAATCCTTGATTTTAGGGGGCATCATTATCACCAATGAAACGGCGCCATCTAGTGGGCTGTAGCCTGCAAATTAAAGATGGTACAATAAATAAACTGGCTGCCCCAGCTACTATTAAGGCCTTGAAATACTGCGAAGTTACGATGTTTCATAAACCCTAACCTAATTACTAAGTTCCCTTTTGCGGCAAGCCGCAGCGCTTATGTTGAGCTATGCTCTTAGTTGCAGCAAGCTAAAATATTGTTAAATGTTACCATATGAAAATGATTGAATAATTCAAAATATATTACTTTTGACAAATCATTTTCGGTGCGAAAATTTGTGCAGAAGAATAAGCAAGATGTTAATTTGACATTGTTAATTTATTTCAAGTAGAATACGCAATTCATATTTAAAACCAAAGTTCTATGCTGTTTTCATTTTTAAATTTTCTTTTTCAGGGGTATTTGCACGAAGGCAATAATACGCCAATCCCCAACCAAGTTTTTAAAATTAGATTGAACTGATCGGATCAATCGAACAAAATTAAAAATTTGTGTACTTTTTTAATTACTAGTTGACCAAACTAATGAAAAGATCAATAAATCAACTGGTTCAACTAGGAATCATCAAACTGCACCATATCTTCATGTTGTTATTAATATGTTTCCAAACGTATTTATTTTATTTGATTGTCGTTCTTTTTTTCTCTGAAAATTTAAGTAACATCTATCTCATATATTAATTTACTTTGTAATCTTTCATTCTAGACTATATTTTTATTTTATAATATTTTTTTAAAAAAATATATACTTTACAATATACTTTCTATTTAATTTATTTATCTTAATTTTTTTAAATCTATTAATACAATATATTAATTAATTTTCTAATATTATCACATACTAAATTATAAATTACCTATAATTAAATCTTATATATATACATATATATATATATATATATCATACTTACATTAAATATTATTTTAATTAATTGACTTTCTGTTAAATTAATTAAACCGATTAACTTTTGATCATCTAAATTTTTCCGTTGGTTTTTAGACTCTACATCCCGAAGAAGCTTGGGAATGGGTTGTCAGCAAACGGCTAATACTCTACTTTAGCCCTATAAAAAGAAAGGGTTTGGGGGGGGGGGTGGGGTGGGGTGTCCTTAGGGGATATTACTGTATTAGTAATGCTGTGTAGTATGGGGTGGGATGCCCCCATCATTGAGTCCCGCAGGGCTGTACAGCTTTTTAAGGACATGTGTTGGGTCCCACCATGTGTGCACATGCATGGGTCGTCCCTTGGGCCCTTGTGTGTGTGCGTGCGTGCTCGATCATTGCCACTTTAATGCTCCTCCATCTTCATGGTATGCAAACACTCAAGCACACGGTTGTCTGTGTCACCATTTCTACGACGACGTGCCGGAAAGTTTGGCCTTTTCCTTTGGGATTTCTATCCTGTGTGAACGCGCTCAGATGCGTACAAGTACATCAACTGCTAATCTGTTGACCGCATGGTAAGGTCAATTAATCTGACGCTTGGCATTCCAGTACATGTTTTGATACGTTTGCACTAAATTATATCTCATTCTTTGCTTCCGTTCTCCTTTGTGACTTCTGAAGTCCCTTCCACATTTACTTTTACTTGAATAACGGCACTCGCGGGTTTAATTTATTCAAAAAAGGAAAACCACTGGTTTTGATTAATCGTAACAAAATGATACTGAAATCATGTCTATGGTTAGAAGTCTTGATGTAGAGTCTTGTTTAATATTTAAATTTAATTTTATCACTATAAATTCTTAATAGAAAACAATAATTAATAAGAAGTTAATTAAAATCGTTAAGTTTAGAATTTAGTCTTTTTTAAATCTATTACCAACGAATTTGATACCTTCTAACTTGAGCTCATTAATTTGATTGTAATCTTTTACAGATCCTACAACTCTTATAATGAATATCTAAATAAGTAATAAGATCCATCAGGTTAAGTGTCTTTCTAAATTTTGTAAATAAAGGGGTTTTTTCACCCTCCATAAGATAAGGGTCTCATTTTCCTACCACTCTCCTACCTCCCATTCTCTTAAAACATCTTTTTACTAACTTAGACATTAAGTGTTAATTTGGGGCTTCATAACCCTTCTCATGTTTTGCAAGTATTTGGCCTTGATCCAGCTTAGAGATCCTTCAACCTCAACGGAACCCAGCTCCCTCCATGATGATTTCTCATCATGTAGAAAATTAAAGTGAGGAAGTTGGCCCTAGATGTTGCACAACGTATTTTTAAACTCATGAAACAATAAAATAGAACGTTAGACACTCTCTCTATATATATAATCCACGTTACAATGAACTAAACTAATAAATATTTTACAATTTAGCATTTTATATTTTGGGTCAAATTTTAATTAGTTTAGTTTATTAATAATGACATAAATCTTGCAATGTTTTCAACAAAAATGATAGTAAAAGAGTTCCATGAAAGGGAAAAGAAAAAAAAAAAGGTGGGGAATTACAAGGAGGCATTATTATTTGATACAAGCAATAATTTAGCATGTCAGCGGAGAAAGAAAAAGCGGGCCAAAAACACCACAAAGAGTGTGCAATATCCCAACACACAAATGCGAGAAATCCTCCAAATTCTCTGGGACCAAAAGTCCCGGCAGCAACTCGGCTCAAGGGGGCATTATTAGAGTAATTGCAAGTGAAGAATCTGCATTGTGGTACTGACGAGGAGTCAGTTTGTAAGGATAGCCGTGAATCACGGGGGTTGACCCCAAGAGCTCGTATCCATGGGACAGCCTTTCCCTCGTCCTTCAGCCGTGGGCTCTAAATGTAGTTCATTAATTTTAGCCCTCATTGTATGCATTTTCTAAAACAATAAATCTTTTTTTTTTTTTAAACGTCCCTATGTGTACGTTCAAAGTAATCTTTGCTAACGGTACTAATCATACTTATTAAGACATATAGTAATAAGAAAATAATTTTTTATTTTTAATTTATTTATTTGTAGTTAAAAATATTTTGTATCTCTTGTTGTCTATCGTATATTTATTTAAACATGTTTAATATCTTCCCCCCCACCCCCCGCCCCTTTTTCTGTTTTCGATAGTGCCAAGGCAAACTAATTCCCCGAGCTCAATTTTCGTCCATTTTAGCGAGTGGCCCGTAATGGGTTTTGTGTGCTACTGCGAACATCTTCGATCTTGTGTCAGTGAGTAATACCTTGGATATTTCTTCTGAATTAATTTGATTTCCTGTAACCACAGAAGTTTCCAAAAAAAAAAAAAAGTTGGGCAATGGTTTGTATTGTGTTTTATACAAACTATGGCTAGTATTTTTACACGATGCATCCTACGAACAGATGTGAACTATAAGGATCACCATTTCCTTTCCCCGAAAGAAGAAGAATATTAGAGGCAAATTAATGCACTATAATCTTATCATGAGTACGATTTTGTAATGCTTCCCTGAACCATGAAAATATGGATCATGGGTACAAGCTGGTGAGCAATTGCCAGAAGCCCCTTCTATCACACATTTAGTACAATTCAATGATTCGGTGATGCATGGAAGAGGATAGTATAATAAAGCCACTATTCCAGTTGAAGTTCAATTAGCTTTTCCCTGACAGGCTCTCCATCCCGAAAACAACAACGATGTCTTCTTTGTTCTTTAATCTTTAGTTATAATATTTTATATAACAGGGGTAGTTCTCTTTTTTCTATCATATAAAGCCCTAACCTTTATCGGGAAAACCCAATAAATTTGAAGTGCTACAAAAAAAATTGACCATTTTAAATTGTGGAGCCAAAAGTTGAAGAGCACGAAAAAGACACCAAAAAGAAAGGAAAAAAAATAAAAATGAAATTAAGAACATAAAAGGAAGGACAAGGCAAAGAAGATCGATATGTGCTTTGAGTTTGAGAAAGCCTGCACAAGGCCATACTTTTGAAACGGCCATGTGGGGGACTCCTTTTTCTCTGTACTCTACAGCCGAAGCCCATCTGCCCATGCCCCGTGAATTTTTTTTCTCCTCTTTGTGGGCCCCTTTTACTCTCTCATCATCACCAGGTTTTCCGGATACTGCCAATTTCTCTCTCTCAGTCCCTATAAATCAACATCGTATGCCACCAAAAAATATATATATTTAAAAAAAATAAAAATAATATACTACACAACATTCCAAACTCAAAACCCCAATTCCGTTTTTCCCTTTTTTGTTTTTTATTCCTAACTTTTTTAAGGGCATTTTTCATTTTTTATGAGTTAAATCAAGAGTCAAACCCCAAGTTTTCGTATTTCAGGTTTATGTGAGACAGCAGTACCATAATCAGGGTGATTTTTCCATGTTCACACTGCTGTCACCCCAGTCATTTGAGTTTTTCCCATGTTGACGAGAAGAGGAATTAATAATGTGGGAAACGGAGTGTTCGAAATTTACTTCTTACACCGTGTGGGTTGAATTATGTGGACCTGCACTTGATCAACGTTAAGGGAATTTTACGATGAATGTCATTGAGAGCATAACATTGGCGAAATATATAAAGGATACGAATAAATTACCCCAAGGATTTAGAGTTTTAACATTTTTTTTTCAATGACATGTTGATTTGTTGGATCTACACATTATATTTTGTGACGATTTTATTTTATATTATATTATATTTTTATTCATAAGTGTATGAGTGTATATCTAATTCGTATGTCTGAATGTTTTTCTTTATAATCTCTTAGTATCGACATAACAAAATCCACGATCAAGTCAGACAAGCCGTGGAGTAGCCCCATAAAGATAAAGCGGTTATTATAACACCACTGTAATTCCCGATAAAAATTACTAAAACAGAAAATCTCAGGACGTTTGTTATCAACGAAATCAAGGCGGCTACAAGTACAGACACACTATTGTTAGGTCGTTTGTAATGGCACAAAGAATTACGCATGGAGGAATTTTTATTCTAAACTGGGGGCGTTAAAAATTTTCAACATATGAATCTTTCTTGTCTTCTAAACGCCCTGCCACCAACTACTGTTTCCATCCGTCTCCCCTTTACGTCCTTAGAAATTCTATCGCATGGAACAACTGCGCGAGAAAAGCGGCGGCTTATGCTTTCCTGTTTTAGTTATCCTGTATATCCAACAGTGCAATATTGAATGGTTATTGGATGCAATATCAAGGACTTCACAATCAAAGCAATCAACTAGTCATGCGTTTACTCATATTTTCTCTTTCTTTTGAATTTTGGGTTCAAGGAAAAGGGAGAGGAAGCTTGGGCTTGACGATGAAAATGTGGGGAGGAAGAGGAAACTTTCCGCGAGCAAAATAATGATTGCTGAACTTAAGCATATCGGTCGCTGGTACGAACTTTACTCTATGTCAATGTGGAGGGTTTCGTGAAATGACCATTAATTTGGAGACTCTTGTTTGTATACATAACAAATTACAAATGTTCGGTTCGCATTACGCTAGGACCCCTTTGAATTTTTTTCTTTTCTATTACAGATCTAAATATAAATATATATCTTTTTTCTTTACATCGTCTAGGGCTTGTGTGGTGGGCCATGTTCACCATGTGCCTGCATGTGCTGTGTCTTTCTCTGGAGGCCCACCACTTCTTCCCTCTTGCGCAAATAAATGGGGGCTTTCCCCCATGGTCTTCTCCCTCTCATGATTCCTCTCCCTCCCTCCCTCCCTCTCTCTCTCTCTCTCTCTCTCTCTCTCTGAAATTCTAGGATTATGCTACACTTTCTTGGATCTGCAGAAGAGGAACTCTAGAACAGTACAAAACCGCATCTCTCTGCAAATTGTCTCTTTTCTCATCCAATACAAGATTTCCATCAAGGTGTGTGTGTGTGTGTGTGTGTGTATGTGTAATATTGGTGATTTTGGCCGTCCAATATATTTATCATTTCTACGTATTGTTATTTCAAGACTCTCACTGCTAGACCCATGTCCAAACCCTAATTCTCTTACCCTGTAAATGTATGCATATGCATTAATTATTATTCCTTCTTTTATTTGTTTTTTTTATTATTATTATTCATTTCTTTTCTTGTTCCTTCTTCTTGTTTTTCTTATGAATTCAATTCACTTCTTATATGTTATCTTTTTTTTTTTTTTCAGAGAAAAACTTGAAAGAGGACTTAAAAAAACTTGAATGGTTTGGAGCGTTTAAAAGTGTTTGGATCCATAGTTTCATAGTGTTTTCTTAGTCTTTTGCAGAATAATGCGTGCTTCTAGCACAATCAAGCAAGAATTCCTCAAGAAATGGGCAATGGGTCTCCAAGCATGTAGTTCCGTAAAGAAAAACGTGAGTGTCTTGGACAGAAAGAAGGCTATAAAGCTATCGGCAGATATCGCCATGGCTTGCACAAGAAATGGTAAGACTTGTTGGAGTCGCGCTCTCATCGCAAAAGCTTCCAAGAACTGTGACGAAAAACTCCTTCTTGAACACATACTAGCTGATGATGAGAGGCAGAAGAACATTGTCTCAACCGGGCTATTCATGCGTAGCAAATGGATTGCAAGTAAGAAGATCTCGAAGAGGAGTCGCCGCGTTCGAAGAGTTAGAAGTAGCAATAGTAGTAGTGTACTTCTTGCTAAATCTATTGCAAAGAGAATGCTAAAGAAAAGGACACAAGTGTTGAAGGGACTTGTTCCAGGAGGAGAATTCATGGATGATGTCTCATTGATTCAAGAAACCCTAGACTACATTATGTCTCTGCGTGCCCAAGTTGATGTAATGCGCACCATTGCCAATGCCTCAGAGCCGGTGAATGGTAATTAGATGGAAAACTCAATAAAGAATTGATGACAACTACTTTTTATTTATGCTTTTCCCTTTTATTACTTTTTTGTATTTTTGCAATAGCTGCTATAGCCCAAGGGCATGTGCAGATGAGAAGCAAGCATATTTATGTTAATCAAGCCTTTCAATTTTCCTAGTTTTTCTGTCCAAGTTTGGCTGGCATTGAACTTGAAAAACATAAAAGGGTTTGCCCGTATTATTCGTTTCATTTATTTTTTATCCTACGTTACCACACAAATCTTTGTTCAAGGCTTCAAGACAATTGGAACAGTTTAGGAAACCGAATGACCCAGAATAGGTAAAGTCTACGGTGACTAATTAGATTTTGAAGCTTTTCTTGGGGATTCTATATATTACTTTGGTTATCTATCATGTGGGTGTCTCTGCGTCTTCAAATTAAAGATAAAGGCATGAATGCAATTCAGCGTACCATAGTGATGCCATTTCAAGTATTGCTTACCTTAGACGACTTATTTATTCTTCCTTATCGTTTTAATTAAGAAACTGAGACAGTTTTCGGTGGTGGTGAAAATATGTAGCAGACAAAGCCAGTTTTGACATATAAGACGATGAAAATGTGAAAGGCAGGCCAAACTGCCACGCCAGGGCAAAGTCCCTCCTCGACAGAATATTTACAAGATGCTGACAGGTGCAAAGGACTTTAGTGAAGAACATATAGCTAACTAAAATATTTTTAATTGCTCTCAACAGGTGTGAATTTTTTCTTTCCGTTAGTGCAACTTTATGAATCTACCTATGCCTTCAACTGGGAAAACCGTGAGCTGCAAAACCCAATTTTGTACTATATCAAGTTTATCAACTACATTAGATTCTTCTCTTGACCTGGTCAAGTCTCGAACAAAAGTCAATTTCAATAAATAGTAATCCAAAAGCCAGATTTGCAATCTTTGATCTTTATACTCTTCAAACTCATCAGTAAATGGGTAATCAAAAGCAATGCTAGAAACAAGCAGATGAAGATATGATGGGGTCCGCGGAGACCAAGATCTTTCTTCTTCTTTTTTTTTTTTTGATAGTGGAGACCAATATGTTGAACTTTAGTCCAACGGAATTAAATGGATCCTATCATATGTTGGACTTTAGTTTTTTCTAAAGTAATTAGACCTATATGTTGAACTTTACTCATATGGAATTAAATGGACCACCCCTATGGAATTAAATGGACCAATTTGTTGAACTTTACTCCCATGGATTTAAACGAAGATATGAGACCAATATGCTAGAAACAAGCAGATGAAGATATGATGGGGTCCACTGAGACCAATGTGTCGAACTTTACTCCCATGGAATTAAATAAACTACCCGATCATTTTTCTAATTGGCACTAATTAGCTGGGATGGCTTGCTAAGAAATTGCAGTAAGAGCCATCGGATTCACTCTTCATCAAATAAGAGAATTAAAATAGTATTGGATAAGGTGGGTTTGTTCTAATGATAAACCAAAGCATGAGAATGGTTCTCTATCACACATCCCATCACACCGAATGTGCTAATGCTTACCCAATCTAACTCCCTTTTTACGCATTTATTCTAAATGAGATCTATAATTCCAATGTTGGATGGCTTTTAGATTAAGAACTACTCGTTCTTCCTTCAAAATTCCCGCAGAGGAATGTGACAGTACATGCATATTCCCTGTTCGATTTAACGTCTTCTTTCAATAGAAATGTTAGCATCAACTGACCGTCAAAAAGTTACAAAGTTGGAATTGATTGGTTTTTCAAGTTCCTGCATATAAGCCACCTGTCGGACCAGTGCAGTTCCATATGAGTATCATGGTCGGGGCCCGGGTTGCAAGTCGCTGGAATCATGTATTGGGTAAAAGTATTAAAACATCAAGGTTTTTTTTTTTTTTTGGTTTTGTTTTTCTATTTTTGATTAAAAAACAAACAAAATTGGACTTGATGAAGACGGAGAGATTCTGAAAATTGGCGTCATTGACCAATACTGTTTTGGGTTACTGGGCTTTGGTTCTTGAATTGGGGTTTGATTCGTGGCCTGAATAAAAGGGCCTTGGAGGCAGTTGACAACCAAACCCACAGACTGATGGACAGGCAGCCTCGAACCCGTAGTTTGCAGCGAACTTGCCGGTTTACCAAATATTTAAGACTCCCGGCCGAAGTCCAGGCCCACTATTGCTGCTCCTATAACGTTACTTAGACCTGTGTTGGACGGATGGACCCAACAACAGACTATCCAGATTCGGCTAATGAATGAGGCCCAAAACCGCACCCACTCTTTGCAAAATTTTCCTTTTTTTTTTTCTTTCCCACCTAAAATCATTTTTGGGTCGCCTATCTTGTTAGTATCCATCCACCCATTTGCTGTGTTAATTCAACTTCTATTACCTGAACTCCCCCGATTCCCAAACCAGAAAACAAGACTATCTCTTCCTGTAACACAGTCTGCCAGCGTATAATAAAAACTTGGCCAGTGGACTGGATTTTCTATTTACTGTTACTCTGTTACTACCATGAGCCAGAGCCAGAGCCAGTTAGTCTTCACTTCTGGAAGAAGGATTGTGAATATTTTCTCTTGCTTATTGGATGTTTAAGAATGACCATATGGAAATAGCCCCAGCAAATGTACAATGAGGATTTGATTTAATGAAAACTTTTTCAATTCTGTGATCCGGGGGGGCTTCGCACATGATGCCTCTCTGCTGTGGGATTCCCCTAGCCAAACAATGCTGCAATCATTCGGTTTTGCTTTTTGAGATGGTGTACGTTATTATCAAAATATCCTTCGGAGTTGAAAGGAAGTCAGCTAAATGCGTAAGCCATATATCCGTAGCTAGTAGTATAACCACATATCTTGACTTTTTAATGTAAGATGCTTAGCCTCATTACATACTTTATGTCAGTGTTAAATTTATCATGTTCTATGTCCTAAAACTTTTATTGAGAACACGAATCTTTAGTAACATTTTTGAGGGAAGTGAAGAAGCAGTGCATTGGGCATGGTCTCACATTCATGCTTCTATGGATCTCACCTAAACAATTAATTAAGAAACGGATATAACAAAACATCCAAGCGCAGACGACTACTTGCTTGTCACATGAGCTCAATAAGTACGCCTTCCGACGGAACCTCCATAAATCTACTACTCCATCATCAAAGTAGAATAGGCGGACCCCATAGTCATTTTGTGAAATAATCAACCCATAAAGATTACTCTTTAATAGATAAAGTTAACATTCATGAGTATTTGTTTAATGAATTGTTAATCATGCAAGCACTATTCTGACGAAAGAAAGTTTAGGTCCATTGATATAAGTGTCAAGCCCTTTTATCATGGTTATTGATTAACATCAATCATGTGTGTCTACTGCCTTTTTAGCAATGTTGGCCATAGTGCATGCTTCGTTATAATGCCTTCCAATTTATTGTTTTGTATGCTGTTCCTCCAACCTTTTCTTGCGTCTCTTACGATTAGATTGGCTAATGGGGTGGCCCTGGACAGCTCTGACAAGTGGTAATGTGTCGCATGTTCACGAAAAGAAACTCTTCATACTTGGCTTCAATTTAAATATACAACAAGAAGGGGCCTCTTGATTCCCTTCATGATTTTATCCTACAAGTATGCGTGCTTCTGTAGTGGCTAGCAGTCGCCATTGTCTCAAAAACCCATCTTATATTTCATCCACATTTATCACATATCCCTTTCCAACTGCAATATCTTTTCTGTCTACAATATTTTGTGAGGAACTTTTGGGTCTAAAATTGCATTGAAGGACAGGAACAAGCTGTACCAACCGGCGCAGCAACTTTTAAAGTTTTAAGCCACATTTCTATAAAAAAAATCGCATAATTATTTCTGATCTACAAGTGGGTCAACCCCAACACCGGCAATGATGCAAGGAGGAAAACCTAGTCCCCTCGTAGCAGCCCAGATGATAGTGCACACGGTTGCGCGGGCCATATGTTTTTATTTTCTAATGCAAAATCAAACATTGACAATTTGATGGGTAGCTGATGAGGCGTGCCTATTTACTTATGGGTGCCTGTTAAGTTATAAGGCGTCATCTGAAATAGAGAGTACACTGTTCTCACTCTGTTTAAAATTTCTAAATTTGTCAGTCTTTAGCTCCCAGTTTCATGGATTCAAACCTGAAACCAACACCCTCTGAGGCACACCCCGAGACAATGGATTTTCTTTCGCAGGCTTGGTGCAGCTTCGCAGTTCAAGCTCTGCAACCAGAGCTACAAGACCGGTCAATTGTTCTCCTAGACAAACCAATCAAGGAGTCCGAATGCCACGTGAAAGCAGCTTTTTTGGTGAGTGACTGTCATCGTAGAGCAGTTGCAATGCTTATTTCAACGCATTGGTTTGGTTCAAGTAAGCGCAATAATTCTTGTCATGAATGCAGAAGATGGACAAGAGTGTAAAAATAGATGAGTCAGACTTCAAGCCTCCACCCCTGTGGAAATCCAATGATTTGAAGGTACAAGTTCATAAAACCATAGATATAACATGAACCCAAAATTTTATTGATAAATAATAATATTTGTTTTGCTTGCACTTTCAGACATGGATATGGATGCAGCAATACATGCATCCTGAATTGAACTACAACAGTTGCTTCCTCAAGAAATGGGTATTTAATTAAGAAGCTAGTCAGTCAAGTCAATCCTTAATTTACAGCTATTTATCAGCATCTTCTTTTTGAGCTTTCTAAAGTTGATGCCTTTATCTAATTATCTTGAAATTTTGACGCAGTTGCCGTGGAAGAAAATACCCTTTAAGACAATTTCGGTCAAGAAATGGTTGAAAGAGTTGAAGTTAAAGCGAAAGGAAGAGAAAAGGCTACAGAGAGCAGAAGTCCACGCAGCTATATCAGTGGCAGGGGTAGCTGCTGCTCTGGCTGCCATTGCTGCTGAGAACTCCAAGAAAGGCGAGGTGAAAGAAGCTGCAATAGCCTCTGCAGCGGCTTTGGTGGCGGCCCATTGTGCGCAAGCCGCGGAAGCCATGGGGACAAAGAGGGAGCAGCTCAGTAGCGTGATGGGTTCGGCCATGAGTGGCACAAGTGCAAGTGACATCTTAACACTCACTGCTGCCGCGGCCACATGTAAATTCCCATTTCCTCCACTAACTCGCAATTGCTTGTCCGAATCTTTCATTGTAACTGTGAGAGTTTTATTCGACCGAAACGACCGGACTGTCGGTCGGATATCTTTGGGTTTGGTGGATTAGATTTGGCACATGTTGTTGAGCCTGGACCTAAGTGTTGAGCTCGCCCAATTCGCATGTAGGTGGGCTTCCAATTCATAGTTTTCCAGATTTAAGAAGCCCGGGAAGCCCACAAACAGAAAGTTATGACAGGCAGGCTTCAGACATAAGCCCGCTCCCCTGGTTCAATGTTTTGTCGTTTCTGCCTGACCAGGCCCCATCTCCGAATTGTTATGGGCCCAATCGGCCAATTCCGGGCCTCTATTTATCAATTTAGCCTTGCTTTATCTTTTTCACTAATGATATCGGGACGGTAGCTTTCTTTTTCTCTTCTTTTGTTTTGTTTTGTTTTTTTTTTTTTGCACTTTTCTTTTATTTTTGTGCAGACTTTGATGTAGGATGGTTAAAAGTAGTTAATTGTTGTCGCTCACTGTCCGGGCGTGTTTGGGTGTTGGAACTTGTTGCAGCGCTGAGAGGAGCTGCTACACTCAAAGCAAGGACAGGATGCAAGAATAGACTAAACGGGTGTGCCCCGGTTCTTCCCATCGAGGACAATAATGATACTGACTTCGACTTTGAGATGCATAGATCTATGCTTGCCAGCGGTGCAGAGCTCCACGTCGAAACCCCAGATGGTATGCGAAAGAAATGGCACATTAATTATGTGTCATTTGGGAGAATAAATAAGTGAAATTTTGATACTATATACGATCGTTTCTTTTAATTATATTTATATATATTTCTTTCTGATTTCCATTTGTTTTTCCTCAATTTCACTTGATTATATGTTTCTTTTGTTCTAAGCAGGAAATTTTAGAGTGCGATCAGTGTCCATCATCCTAAATGGTCAAGCCAAGGTTAGACTCTCTATGCTAATCTTCGTAATATGGCCATTCTGTCACAAGTTCTTTGGCAGCAATGCTAGCCGAAAATGAGATGAACAAAGAGGCCTAACGCGTGGCAACATTACAGGTTATTCTTAAAATGAGGAAGCTCAATCTTCTGAAAAGCAAGCAGGAAAGTATGTTCTCCATTTCCTACTGAATTTTGAGTCCGCCAGTGAGCAAGTAGCCATTTAGAGAGAGCACTCACTAATTAAACCACCTTGATGCCTCTGGGTTTGCTATAGGCATTATATTGGACATGCATGCTGAGTTGTACAAAGAGTCAGAAGCTGATCAAGAGATTGACGATGGTACATGCTATCTTATTGTGTTAACAACGGATCGAGGGATAATCAAGCTAGACATGGGTGACAATTACAATCGTTACAGCACATGGGCCGCAACCATTAATCATATGCTCGTACTTTCTAATTCCCTCACAAAATACGATCTTAAATACTACAAAAATTGAAGCCACTGTCAAAAGTTGGAGCAGTACCAATTTGTGATGGACTTTGTCAATCTGCATCTTTGTATGTTAATTATGTAATTATATCAATTATATTGTATTTTTATTCTACACAAATGAAAACAAATTAAAATCTGCACCAAATTATTACTAGCAAGCAAAAAAATATTTACCCTTGGGCCATGGATGAGAGATGACAAGACCTTAATCATCCTAATTAGCTTCTCACTTTGAGACAGTTGTTTAGGCAAATGCTCTAGCCATGGAGACAGCTTATGCAATCCTAAAAGCATATAAATATAGTAGTTGCTACAATGGTAGTGAGTTCACAATACAGAGTGAAAACAGACTGTCTAGCAGAATCTGCATTAACATCTATTCAACTATGGAGGATTGTAAAAGAGAGAATGGTGCAGCTCACAACTTCATGATAAACATGACTGACACATAGATTGAGTTAAGTAGTTTCTAAGTGTCATAGAACTTCAGCAGACTCTTGAGAAAATCAACTTGCAGTTTTAGTTTTATGACATGCTCTATAGACTTCTGAAACAAGCATTCAATATCAACCTCCTCAGCGCAACCTGGAATCATCCCTCTCAGGGTATCAAGATTTCTCCGCATTGAAAATTTAACCAGCTTCACTTCCTTTTTTCCCATCAATCGAGCGTTCTTCTTCTTCCTGTTTCTGAGATCTCTTCTGTTCATGGAGAATAATGAACAAACAATACTAGCGATAAAATTAACCGATGAACTCAAGAGAATTTCAAGTCATTGAGAGATCATGGGGGCAAAGGAGGTTTATATAGGTGCTGCACTCGCCTCACCAATAATCCAAAGCATTACGGATTAGATATGGAGCAGCGGAAAGATATTTCCAAGGTCCTTTTCACTTTGTCAGAGTTATCGGCCCATGTGCACCCTTTATCTCAAGGCCTTTAATTTCAGCTCTTTGGAAATGAACCCGAAGCAGTTGAAAAACAGTATCACATTAAAGACAAACAGTAGTTTTACTCAACAAACAACTCGTTTTCCCTATTTGATTAAATCTCTCTAATCAGATGATTGACTATTGATACCATATCGTGAAATCTCAAATCTAAATCAAAAGCGGCTTAAGCTATCAAGCGGTGAAACTCATAGTTATTCAAACCCAAATTGAAATGTGGTTTTTCACTCTTAACGGTAGTCAACGACGCTTGTCTGAATTGAAAATAACCATATAGTAATAACAATAATAATTTGGTATCGTCAGGTCTTCTTCTATATATGCTTGTCTGGAATACGTTTATCTATGTTTATGCCTTGGATTTTGTCACAGGAGGCTCTCCCAGGGAAATGAATGTATCGTGAGTTATTTCTGAATGTACTTGTTTTTCTGCATTATATTCATGTCTCCCTCTCGTTTCACCCTTCAATGAATGTTCTGAACTTATAGAAAAGAAGTGGATTTAACTAAATTTGAAGTACATATGACCCAGGAAACGAAGCTTTCACCTTATGCTGAAAATCAGCATCCCAAATTCTAGGCGCAATTTTTGGCCCTCCAGCAAATTGTCTGTCATAATCGTAACTTCATATCTAACAGCAACCCTATATCTAACAGCAACCCATTACCATGGGGACGGTGGTGAAGTACATGTATGAATTTTCTATTCCAGGTTGGGGTCCTTGCACAGCTTTTCCTTTCCTATTGGCACATGAACCTACAGCTGGTGGGGCTTCATAAAGGCCTTTAATTTCAGCTCTTTGGAAACAACACTAAAACAGTTGAAAAAACAGTATCACATTAAAGACAAACGGTAGTTTTACTCAACAAACAACCCCTTTTCCTCGTTTGATTCAATATCTCTAATTAAATGATTGACTACTGATCATATCATGAAATCTCATGTCTAAATCAAAACTGAATTAAGCTATCAATTGGTGACTCATAGATATTCGAAACCAAACTGAAATGTGATTTTTAACTCCTAACATTAATAACCGTATAATAATACCCATAATAATATTGTATCATCAGGTCCCCTATACATATATGCTTGTCTGTAACATTTTTATCCGTGGGTATGCCTTGGATTTTGTCACACGAGGCTCTCTCAGAGACATCAATGCAATGGATTGTGGTTATTTACAGCAAGATGCATTGTACTTTATTAGTTGACGTGGGCATGTACTTGCTTTTCTGCATTTGTGCCTGTTTCCCCGTCCTTTCTCGTCCTTCGATGAATGTTCAGTACTTATTAAAAAAAAAAAGGACTGATATGACACAAGTAACCGTACATCCTTTGCGAATTGCCGCCCCTAACTAGTCATTCTGAAGGAGGCTGCAAGTTGGCATCCCAAATCTTAGGCGCAATTTGTGGCCCTCCAGCAAGATGTCTGTCATAATCGTAACTTTATATCTAAGAACAACCCATTACCATGGAGACTGGTGAAGTACATGTATGAATTTTCTGTTCGAAGTTGTGGTCCTTGCACGGCTTTTCTTTCCTATTGGCACCTGATCCTACAGCTGGTGACGCTTCGTACAGGGCAGTATACTTAGGTGGGCGGATCCGGTGATTTCTCCTCACATGGGGCGGGCCCCAGTCACTGCGAGAGGGACGTGCACTTGACCCAGTCCACCCCATGATTTTCACCTTATATATCCACCCACCAACATGGCTAATTTCGGGCTTTTTGGCATGAGCCGCTTCTTGCAAAAGGCCAGGCCAGTTCTGTGGGATATACAAGATCAGATAAGCTGAGAGATATTCATTATGGGCAAAAACTGGGAGAGAAAGCTTTGTGTCAAATTGGTGGAGATTCAATGAAAACAAGCTAAAGAGTCAAGTGGGATAAGCAACTTGCAAGAGGAACTCCTAGCATTTTGTTTGCAGTACACTGCATCAACAAGAATAATGAAAGTTGTAACGCCTGTGTTAGATCTTTAACGTTTATGGCTGTCTTCAAAGTGATTAGACGTGAGAGAACACAAAAAAAGTTGCCAGATTTAAATATATTCGGTGTCTGCTTGACAATCCAAGCAGAAATTTCCACTTAAACTGAAAAATAAAAACAAAGAATGTCTAACTCCACTCACTTTAGTCTTGCTCGTAAATAGTATGTCGAAAATTTCACATGTCTAAAGTTAAATCTTCAATTCTGTACATCAGTTGGCATAGAATATTCTTCTCACTTCAGTCTTTTCTTTTTGTTCTCCGAGAAGCACTCTCACTTTAGTCTTCCTCGTAAATAGTATGTAAAAATTTCACATGTCTAAAGTTAAATCTTCAATTCTGTACATCAGTTGGCAAAGAATATTCTTCTCTAAAACTAGATTTTCAATTCATTGGTCTTGTTCGTAAACCTCTCATATCTTTCTCCTATTTTTCAACTCTCCAACATGTTCTCCTAACCAAAATTTTCTATTCTCCGTCCACCATTCGTTGTGCTGCCATGTATCTGCTGTCTATCACCGGAAAAGCATGCTCTCTGGTCATTGCCCTCCTTCTTTCTACAGTTTTGATACTCCCACTACCCAGAAATCAAATGGGGTCACATTGCCGTATCTTTATCCGCATAGCAAACCCCACTTTTTGGCTTGATCAGCTTAAACAACCAAGTGGCACAAGTGGTGTTCCGCTAAAAGTAAGGATACATGGAAGAGTTTCATAAGCGGGGAGTAATTAGGAATCACTACAATCAATCACCAAGTGGGCAATACGCACAACAAATTTGGACATTACCTATCCAACACAGTGCTGTATCCCATTCTTGTGGCTGCTGATTAAGAACTAAAAACAAAGAATAGGACCTGAAAAAAGAGTCAGGACGTTTGCTTCGGCCTACAATCTGCTGCTGAACTTCATGAGAGAAATAGACGGAAAGCTAAATTCTCTGTGACCCAGTAGAGTGTAAATAACTAAAACCCACACAATTGACCCAGAAAGCTTCAAATGCTTAAGACTTGGTGCCGCCAGATTAGCAAATTTTATGAAAGTGAAGCATGACTGAAAATCCCAAGGGAAGTACCAGGCCCACTTGCGAGGTCCGTGGTAATCTCCGCCAGAGGAATGAAAATTGAACCTTAGAAAATTAAGTAGCCTTTAAGACATGAGCCAACAAACACAACAGTCCAAAAACCAAAGCCCTGATATAATAAGCAAACAAGTATAAGAACAACGCCAAAACCATATCCAACAAAAAGTTTGATGTCCGCAAGAAGAAATATATAAACTGATCAGATGGAACCTTGCCTGTCAATTGACCTCACATGTGGCTTGGACATATCCCTTGTGGACCTAAAATTTACCTAAGATGTCTTTGAAGCCCAGCAGGCCGCATGTGTCTGCACAACTAGCATGAAGGAGAAAAATCAGCCTTTTGGATGCCTCTTCTATTCCATCACCTAAAATATTGTAAGATAGAAAAGTCTCATGGTCATTAACCCAATATCCATCTATTCAAGCAAATCAATGACCCAACATAAGTGTTTCGGTGTTACACTAAAATTTCCTATCTGCGGTTATCCCAACTTCTATCTCAGCCTACGAACCTTTTTACTTCAATCAAAACATTGCCCCATGTTAAAATACCTGCAACAAAGAGCTGCTAGGAGGCCAATCACAGAGTGTCACCATCAAATCCTTTCACTAAAAAGAAATCAATGGATGCAGAATAGCCACGTATCCCCTTTTTCCGTTGCCATGTCAAATGACCTACATGCACTTACCTAAGCAATGTAAATGCTGAGTTGAAGAAGGCTGAACCTAAACAAACTTAGATAAGAAAGCCAAAAAAAAAAATAATAATAATAATAAACATTCCCCGCAATTTCAGAGACTTGTCAAAGACTTTGCAAATGAAAAAACCGAATCAAAACTTGCTTCAAAATAAATGGTTTTTTGAAACAAAAAGAAAAAGGCCGATTTATCCAAATACGACGCTATGGGTGACTTCCAGGGCTTGCCAGTGCTCGTCCGGGTTGAAATAGGTTTGAACGGCCAGAGAATTGACTATTCAAAAAGGGCAAACAAAGCGCCTAAAGACGTTCTTTGAAGAAGAAAAGATTAGAGAGATCGGTGTTTATGATCTTGGGTTTACTTGCATCTTCCCAGTCCTTGCCGCTACTGGCAGGGCTCATAAATTCACAATTCTTATTGCTTTCTTGAAAAACAAAAGGCAGACCCAATCCCTCTCTCTCTCTCTCTCTCTCTCTCTCTCTGGCTATTACGGGCTATGCAATGCTAACGGTATCAAATTTTCAGCATAAACAGGATCAATTTCCAATAAGCAAATCTTTTCATCTCCACAAATATAAATCTCTATTTATTATGCATTGTGTTAGTCAGATTCCCATTTCGTAATTTAAAAAGAAAAAATTGTTGCTAATCGGGTGATTGCAAGAAAGCACATCCGGGCAGCGCCGCACTAATTAATAATTTATTATTAAATCGATTTTGTTGTCAAATTGAAAGCCGGTTAAACCTGTTTAAATTATTTTATACCAAAATCTTTTTTTTGTTTTTTGTTTTTGTTGGTATCAGAAGCAATTTAACCGTTAATTTAATATTTGACACAAAGGCATTCACCAAATAACTATTTAAAGAAAAAAAAAAAGGAACGTTTTGATATTTTATCGTTTCCAAATAACAGTGTCTGCAATGTCGTTTTAAGAAATTTGCATGGAGCCATAAAAGAATAACAAACAACCGTTACAAGCAACAAACGTGATGGGCCAGTTGATAAATCCCAGTTAAAATCCATCTCTGACGTTAAACTGGATTCTACACGTTCTAAACTCCGGGACATTTCCATCATGTAGTACATTTGAAACAGAATTAGTTTCCTTAACAGAAGCTGTGTACTTCATTATAACAACCAACAGTGATCTTATACTGTTTAGCCTAATTCTTGATCACATTTATTTAATTACAGCGACACCCATCATTTTACTTCTCATGATCAGACTCAAAATAAAGCTTATTGTTACTTTGTCTCGTCCTTTTCTGTTGAAAAATGGGTTCCTTTCTTAACTTCGATAACAACAAAGAGCAATGAGTGCAGTTTAATGCTATTTTTGGAGTATCAGTATCAGAATCTAGTTAGCACAGCAACCTTGATCGTAGAACATTTGCTTCTAACTAGGAGGACAAAGAAAAGAAACCAGAAGAATTTAACAAAAAACCCGTAGCCAGCTTTTGTCGTCCCTCCCCTGCCTCAGATCGCAAAAACCAACTTATATAATAGCTGCACTCAATATCTCCTCCCTTTACCCAATATTGAAGGAACCCCCATCTCTTCTTCTTCTCAAATCCGGTCAGCAGGAGAGAATAATCACAAAATCTGTGGCTATACACTACAAATACCTGCCCGATGGAGTATGGATTTGGTTTCGGGAATTTCACTCGTTGCATTAATTTATCAACTCCCATGGTCTCGAAAGGGATGTTAGTAGAAAAAAGTATAAACAATGTACTATATGGTGCTGTACCAAATTTAGAGCTTCAGATGGGACTCATATTTCTCGTCGCTCAAGGAATTAGTTTTGCACTCAAGAACTTGGGAGTTCCAGGGTTGGTGGCACAGATTCTGGTACATATCCTGCTCTCTCCATTTTTTATTGTTTCCTAACATTTCATTCAATTATTTTTATGACAAACGTTCGTGGTTATGATCCAGGCCGGCTTAGTTTTCAATCCAACAATACTTGGAAAAGTTCCTGATACAAATCTGTTCACGAGGGACAATGTAAACGTTCTTGCCACGGCTGCGGCATTAGGCTACCAATTCTTCATGTTTATACACGGAGTAAAAGTGAACGTGGGGACACTAAAAAATGTCGGAAGGAAGGCAGTACTGGTTGGCATTTTGTCTGTGTCGCTTCCAGTCCTAATTAGCGCATTACTCTCACAGGCTTTTACGTTAAGTGCCTCAGCTCTCAAGAAGAAGACGCTGCCCTTCGAAGGCTTTCCCATGGCATCTGCATTTTCTATGACTTCATTGCCAGTCATAATTTGCCTCCTCAATGACCTCAAACTTCTAAACTCAGAGCTGGGTCGATTAGGACTGTCGACTGCACTAGTCGGTGACCTTTTCAGCCTAGTCATCATCATTTGTAACGCCATATTCCAGGAATCGCATGCAAAACAGATGGGGCGCGAAAACTTCGAACAATCGGCAACTAACGATGTGCTGCTTAATCTGGGATTCATTATTTTTGTTGTTTTTGTGCTTCGGCCGATACTGAATTTCTTGGCGAAAGGAGTAAAGGACGGAGAAATTATGAAGAAGGAATCGCACATTTTTGTCATCATTGCCATGTTCTTGGGATTCCTTTCCATCACTCATTTTTTCGGACTGTTTACAGTGTATGGGGCATTTGTTTTCGGCTTAGCCGTCCCAGCCGGACCTCCGTTTGGTACTGAAATCGTGAACAAGTTTGAAGTCATCTCCGAATTTTTCTTCCAAATCTTTGTGACTACTTGTGGCATGAGGGTTGATTATAGATACATTCATCGAGTGAACCTGCCAAAGATGAGAAGGCACGCGTTCATCAGTCTTGTAGTTTATTTGTCCAAATTCTTGGTTTGCTTCCTGTCCCATTTCTACTGGGAGTTGCCCAAAGCCGAATCTGCGGCTTTCGCTCTCATAATTTGTGCCAAAGGTGCCGTCGATTTAGCCTATTATTGTTTCCTGAACGATAACCTGGTAAGTTACATAATTTCCTTTTTTTCTTTTAATCCTTCAATTAAGTTTCTAATTGCTTTCTTTCTGATTGCAGTTTATAGGCAACGATATGTTTAATTTCATGTTTGCTTCCGTCGTTATCGTCGCCACCCTCGTACCAATTCTCATAAGGCAGTTATACAATCCTTCCGATAGGTACAGAGGACTCCAAAAGCGGAGCGTTATGGATTCCAAGCCGGATTCTGGTTTGCAAATTATTTGTTGCATCCATGTGCCTGGAGACGTGCTTGCAGCCATCAAACTTCTTGGTGCAACCGGCACCCGAGACAGCCCCGTTGTAGTAAACGTCATTCACCTTGTCAAACTCGCAGGACAGTCCAATCCAGTTTTCATTTCCCACCCAAAAACCAGCATCGTGATCTGCGAGTATCAGCACTCAGAAAATGTCGTTCGTTTCTTTAATGACTTCGAGCGCGACAATCATGACACCACGACGGTACAAGCCATGACGGCAGTCTCTCCACCCAGCTTCATGTATGATGATGTATGCAACGTCGCATTGGACAAGCGTGCGGCCATTATAATACTTCCATTCCACATTAGGTGGTGGCCCAAAGATGGGTCTATTGAATCAGAAGATCAAAATATCAGGAATTTGAACCTTAGTATCCTCGAAAGGTCACCATGCTCTGCAGGAATACTCGTTGATCGCCTTGGTAATCGGAAAGTGCGGACGGCCAATGAAGCTAAAAATTCTCCCACATACAATGTTGCCACGATCTTCTTGGGTGGGGAAGATGACAGAGAGGCATTGACATTCGCGAAACGGATGGCCCAGGACACTAACGTAAAATTGTCTGTGTTGCATCTCATGGCCACGACCGATAAAAATGTCAATAGGTTGGAATCGACGTATGACAACATGGTCCTGGCAAGCATTAAGGACAGTGGATACGTTTCTTACAGAGAAGAGGTAGCTAATGATGCAATGGCCACTTCTACAATCCTGAGGCCTATGGTGAATGAGTATGATCTTCTTGTAGTTGGGCGAGGCATCGATAGGGACACCCCACAAATAGATGGCCTAAATGAATGGTGCGAGTACCATGAACTAGGGATCCTTGGAGACCTCCTTGTGTCCAAGGATTTCAATGGCTCTTGCTCCGTCTTTGTTGTGCAAAAACAGCAGTTGTTTTGATGATGTCAAATGGAGGTTTAATCAACAAATGCAGCAATATCATTACACACGAGTGATCCAGATTCAAAGCCTTTGTAAACCCACTGTCTCAAGGTGGGTGGCGCTCTAATTCTATTTTTCAGTTTACTCTGCAGGGAGAGAGAGATTTCATTCAAGCTACTGTCTTTCATTGGGAGAAAAATATTCTTTTATTTTTTTTTTATGTCTGCTTTCTTCAAGATAAATCACAATGTCACTCCGTGTTTCCTTCACATGGGATGTTTAATGCATTCCATTACCATAATACTTTCGGAATGTAATCATAAAATAATCACGCATATGTAAACCAATCAAATTATAATTTATAAATGGATCAAACAGAAATATAATTTATTAATTGTATTACTAGATTTACCATCAAATGAGAAAATTTGTCATACAATGCATACATTTATAAGATTTATTTGTAAGTGAAGCATTTTCTTTTAATAACAATGTTTCAAAAAAATAAAATTGTTAACCCAAAAAAAAAAAAAATCCAGTACATTAATGTCACGTTTGGAATCGCCGAATCCCTTGGTGCTATGGTATCTAAAATGAAGATTTCTCGACAGGTCAGATCTGGTCAATAAAAAAGTTTTTTTTTTTCTTTTTTCTATAAAACAAAAAACAAAAACGGCAATCAGCGTCTTTCAAACGGTAACTTTTTCAAACAGGGGGAGAATGAAAAGGCCCCCATCAACGTCGTCAGTCGTCCCCGCCACGAGAAAACAGTAACCGGTCGCTTAAGATTAAGAATTTAAAGGTTCCGTTTATTTAATAAAAAATAATTTATTTATTTAAAGTATTTATCGAAAAAATTTCAGTAAAAAATTATTTTCTATTATTTGGTTGTAATACTGAAATTTATTAATTTTTTTGTACGTATAAAATTTTAAATTTTTTTTCTAAAACAATGTAAATAATGATTTATAGTAAAATTAAAAAAATAACATGTAAATAAGAATTTATCTATTTTTTAGGTAATTAAAAACTTATAATGATACTCGTTATCTAATAATTCAATAAAGCATATTCTAACCAATTATTCAAAAATTACAATATAAATAAAATCAAGACAAAAAAAAATTGAGAAGGATAATAAGATTTAGGGTTAGGGTTTGAATATTGAGAAGTAAAAAAAAAGAAAAGAGAGAGAGAGAGAGAGAGAGAGAGAGAGAGAGAGAGAGAGAGAGAGAGAGATAAATGCAATTAATTTAAAACATAAAAAATGTAAACACTGAAGAGAAGTGATTCTAACAAGTCAAGATAAAAAGAAAAAATATATAATTTTAGGGTTGAAAATTCTCAAATTGAAAGGTAAATTACAAATAAAAAAATAATGTTATCATAAGAAGAATAAGATCTAAAAACAGGTTTAGAAAGAGACTGAAAGAGATATAAAAATGAAAAATTTTGAGTGATTATTTTGTCACTATCTTTTCTTTTTTAACCTTGCATTTCATTTTTTTTTTTATAGGACGTTCCCTTAAACAAAAATAACTTCCGGCTTGTTAAAAGATGAAATGATTTCCCATAAAAATCTCAACTTTTTTCAATTTAACTTAAAAAATATTTTATTACAATTTGTATTGCGATAAATATTAAAAAAATAATGAAATTATTTATCAAAAAAATATTTTACGCAAAATAAATAAGTCCTAAATCTTTATTTGCGATATCTCGGTCTCTAGTCTTAATAAAAAGTTAAAATTTATAAAAATAAAAAGTACATCCCTGTTGTGTTGCTCTCAGACAACGAAGCTTCTAAAGGAAAAAAAGAAAAGAAAAAAAAAAACAATAACCCAGTCTTCATAAACGGGCTGTCGTCGCCGCCGCTCGTTCTTTCCTCCGGGCCCAACAAATCCGGCGGAACATAGGCTGGTGGTTATGTTTGACGAAATGATTGTACGGAGATTCGTGACCAAAAGGCCCAAAAAGCCCAGCCCAAGCATGAATTTTAGAGGGGAGAGAAACGGGGACATGACCAAAAGAGTACTGAATTAAGCTGTCAAATTGTCAATGCAAACGAACATTAACAAAAAACATAAGCAAGAACAGTCATTCAAAACACATTTAATGTGAGGATAGGTGTGACGAACAGCACCAGAGACAATGGCATCCAACTGTTTTCATGACACTGTCATTAACACCCATTTAATGTTGTGTGCCCCTCGATGCTCTTCCAAGTA
Organism: Bruguiera gymnorhiza; assembly: GCA_020883675.1. Lineage (NCBI taxonomy): Eukaryota > Viridiplantae > Streptophyta > Magnoliopsida > Malpighiales > Rhizophoraceae > Bruguiera > Bruguiera gymnorhiza. The sequence goes on along the minus strand of JAIRCJ010001057.1, from coordinate 4,927,275 downwards.
TTCAACTAATGGATATGTGCCTGTGCCTTCCCATTTAATGCTAACAGCCTGTGTTATTGAGGGGGGCAGCGGTGGTTGTGCATTTCAATTTGAATCGCACATAGGATTTTTAGAAAATATAATCAAGCAAGGCCTTTTCGAATCCTGCATTTTTAATTACCCCCCAGGCGAAAATTATAGACCTCGAGAAAACTAAGATAGTGGAAACTTGCACCAATATTTGTGCTACTAAATTTCTACCCGGTTCTTTTCCTTTGTCTTTTTTTTTTTTTTCCCCTTATTTCCAACCACAGATATTCAAATTCTGCCTTGCAGAAAATAGCACCAATCCAATCCGGCTCGCACAATGAAATAATAGAAGATGATTTTCCCTGAAAAAGAAGCTACACTTTGGTTGTAAAGGATGAGTGAACAACCTTGTTCTGTCTTCCCACAAGCCAAAGCAGAGTCCTCCTTGTAATTGAAGGTGTTTTCGTTTGAGAATCTAAGCTGATTCGGCTCTGATTCTCCTCCTCATCACAACACAATTCACTGCCTCCATTTCCCCATCTGCCAATGCCCATCTCAGAAAAAGTCCTCCTTGCACCACCGTTTCCATTCTTCATTTTCAAGTCATCGTCAGCAATAACAGCACTCTTGTTCACAGGGAACCGAAAAGAGAAGGCCCTTCTTGAAGAATCCTGAGTTGGATTCGGCTTTTGGTTTTTACCCCTTAGCCAGATCTTTGATATGGAAAAGCTCTCTCCTTTGCTTCTACCAATGGCACTGGCCCCGCCAACACTAGCAATTCTAGCACTGTCGTTGGTTTCAAAACTTTGAATGCCTTCAAAGCCATGGAATTCTCTTCTTGATTCACAATCACACTCGGACATCGCCTGCCTGTGGCCAGGAGTTAATGGCAGAGAAGCCTTTTTGCTTGGTGGTTTCCTGGACGGAGTCCTTATGGGTACTAGCAGTGAAGAATTCTCATCCATCACATACTCAAAAGACCCCATAGAGAAGCACCTTCTTGCACTAACATTACTGTTGCTACTTCCTTCACCAGTATCCACATTCCTAAACTTACCCAGCTTAACAAGAACAACTTTCTCTCCTGATCCCACCACAGTTGTTGGGCTGAGATCATCTTTTGTCACAATTTCACATGATTTGTGAGAAATATCAATTCTTGATGACCCCAATTCATTGTCCCAATTACAACTCAGGGGGGAATTTGTTGTCAAAAGTGAATTGGTTCTGCCCATAGTACCCTCTCTCTCATTAGCAATCTCTCTCGAACTCTCACTGCCAGATTCAAGAACAAGAACAATGGGAGAGCAGCTACTGTTTGGAGAGAAGTCAGGAAGCAAGCTAGCTCTACATAGAGGGCAAGTGGAGTGAGACAATAGCCATGTCTCTATACACTCCATGTGAAAGGCATGGCTACACTTTGGCAACAATCTAAGCTTATCCTCAGGCTCAAACTGACACAAGCAAACAGCACAGTCAAAAGGGTTCTTCAACCCTATAATAGTTTTGTATTGGAACACTGGGAGTGTATCTATCAATGACTGTTCAACACCAGCATCGTGGAGGTGAAAGAGTTGCCGCAACTGCCCCTGATGTGCAGTCACATTATCCAAATCATCTGGGTCTCTAGTGTTTTGTCTTAAAATAACTCTAACTAGGAGGTGAAGCAAACCAGAAATGAAGAAAATTATGGCAAGAATTATGATGATGAGCAATAAACTGGGACTAACCTTGTTGTTCAAGTTGAAACCATCAGTTTCAATTTTTTGCTGGGGAAGTGGCGGAGAAAGTACATATGGTTGTTGTGAGGGAGAAAGAAAGGTGTTATCCTTGATTTGAAGGAAAATCAAGTCCATGTTTAGCTGAGAAAGGATTGAAAAAGTTCACAAAGGCTGAAGCCCTGGGATAGAACAATGAGACATAAAGAAAATCTCATTTGCTAGGACAAGCAATTCAGAGCCCAAGGAAGGATCCCCGAAAGTTGGCTTAATGTCATGTGGGCGTGTAGGACTTAAGCAGGCCTTATAATGGAGACTAGTGTTTGCCTTAATTTTCTGCTAATTACTATAATACTATAATGAGAAACTGCAGGTCATCGTGGGGGTGGGGGGAGACTCTGGGGAGGGAATTCAATATGGGACTTAAAGGCCTGATCTAAATAAATGGTGTGGTCAGTGCCAGAGGGTGAGATTTCAAGAGCATGCAATAAATCCAGCACCAGGGCTCAAATAAATAAGATTAGTTAGCTCCCATTAACTTTCGCTCTATGCTGTTGCCCGGGCCACTCACTTCAGCTCTATGATTCATTGTTCAGTCTCAATCTCACTCATGATAAAAATGAATAAACAATTGTTTTGGAAGACGACTTTCCCATAATTCACAAATTTTCTTTTAGTTTGACTTGCAAAGAAGCCTCTTTCATCACCTTCGATGTCCATTTTATTTCCCCATAAGATAAAAGTTGCATTTTATTTCTTTTGGGAACCTGAATTCAAATGGGTATTCTCTACACTACTGTTTATATATATATATATATATATATATATATATTTTATTGTAGCTGTTACCCATTTTCTCTGCTCACATTCTTCTTTGTTCTTCTATTCGACCTTTTATGGCATTCAAAACGAAAAGAACAAACTCTTTTTCCAACCCTCCTTCTCTTGGCATGCAAAAACAAAAGATTAACAAAGTCAAAAACATCATAAAAATCCAATATTTGGCAAGATGAATGGGGGGAAGCATAGGATTCTGGCTTTCTCCATCTGTTGTGAGGAAGATACATTTTCGAGGCGTACAATCAGCAGCTTATGGACGGCTGGACCAACCAACAGTGCCTGCCTAGGATTTGTCTTTTAAGTTTTTGTCATAGAATTTGGTGCTGGCTTTTTGTGCTGTGTAAAGTGAGGTCAATGATAGAACCCGAGCACCCGCGTGGAAGAAGGGTCTAAACTTTTGTGTCCCCTTTTAATAGCCCACGTCTGGATTATGGGGGTTTCGGATTTGATGCATCGCAGAAAAAGAAGAGGGCCACAGGAACATCCCACAACAAAGTTATTTATATTAATCTGAGGCATCATTTATATAAATTTTAGCATAATGAGTAATGTCAAGTGTGTGGTGTTAATGAATATATAATTCATTAACATCAACACTGGATATAAAGATATTTATTTAGATTCAATAATTTTTGAATATAAGTTTTCTTAACGAAAGAAATTGTTTGTATAAGTTTGCCATTTAATGATTATTAATTTCACTTTATATATATATATATAATTAAAAAATATTTTCTTTCTTTAAAAAAAAAAAAAAAACCCTCGGATGTATCGTGGATCAAAAATTGACTTAATATTTAGTTCATAGAAGTTTGAAAGCGTTGACCTGAGTCAAAGTTAAAAAGTTACTCAATGTTATGAATCAAAGTAATGAAGAAAATGCATTTAATTCAATTTACAGGCAATTTAATGGGCTGGGGCCAATCCAATCGTGTTGTTGTATATTTATCTATCGGAACTTGCAATTAATAAGTCGGTCAGATCATGCCAATGATCGCCAAACACATTCGTTAGCGATTTCCTCAAAGAATAAAATATTGCAGCGAACCATCTATTTTATATCATTTACAATAAGAGAAATCAGTAGTTGCATATGTCCAAACAGCCAATGAAGATAAAATGAACGTAATGTAATCGGTAGGCATTGGAGCCTTGGGGTAGACCGGACAAAAATGAAAATAAAAGTTAAACTAAATAGATCAACAGAAAACCATGGTGCTGGTTTTCAATAATTGCCAGCACGTGATTGCCCTATCATCTCCACTCACCTTGAGACCCCCCCTGCATTAGATTGCGTTCCTTCAATAGAAAACTGTCTATTAATAAGCGTCAAAATTGTAAGCGCAAATGACCAATAATAAATAAAAAGAAATTGTGACAGCAACATAATAATTGAATTGCCAGGATATTATTTACGTAAGATAACAAAAAAATATGTAAATATTATATATGAAAATAAAATTACATTTTACAGACTACTTTGACTCATTTTTTCGAAAACCAAACCTAAACCATAAACCATAGATTTTTGAATAATTCAAACCCAAATCATGTTTTCCAAACCACCAAACAAAATTAAGTTGTCAAATACAGTTTAGTTTAGTTTAGTTTCGTCGTACATTTAAATCAAATAATGCAAACCCCAATATGAATTCTATAGTGCCGGGGTAACAGAGTTTATTTATAGGATTAGGACCACCGTCTCTATGTGTAAGGAGGTGCGCGAGCTTGACGCTGCAATCAGGGGACCGTGGAATGGGGACTCGCAAGGCCTATTTGTTGACATCGCCTTTGATCTAGCACTTTGAGTTTCACACATTCTTGAATGTTTTGTTTTTTTTTTTGGTCTAGGTTGTAGCATCTCAATTCTATGAACAGCGATCAGATGACGTTTTTCTTATGACTGAAATTAATGACATTTCCGTTGTTCAAAAAAAAAAAAAAAAAAAAGGAAAGAAAAAAGTGAAAAAGCCAGCAACCCTTCATTTAGTCTTACCAAACGCCAACCACTGCTTTGACAAGTCGGAAAGTCTGGCCCCTATTCGCCAAGGAAATGTTGTGCGGGCACCGTCTGGCTACTAATACCATAAAAATTGACCATATTGAACCAACATGAATGTAGTATAATAAAGCATGTGCATCACTAATTTCTACTCTTTCGTGTACAAATTGGAGAATAAAACGAACGGCCATCAAAATATATATAGCTAACACCTATCTGGTCAAAATTTCCAAAAATGATTTCCCCTTAGTTTATTATTTCGACCACGCTGCAAAGTCATATTACGCAACGAGAAATTAAATTGTAAACGTTTGTTCGTTTGCTCCTTTTTTCTCGCCCTCAAGTTCGGAGGCGCATTGCAAATTCTGTACTCGTCATTTTGAGAGTTTCAATGCACTTTTCGTCTATTATATGTGTGGACAGGTGTGTCGCAGTGCTCAATGTGAATAGCAGCCTGTGTAGGGGTGTGAAATAGAAGGCTACTCGTGGGGGTTTAAAAGAAGAAAAATTGCTGGGCTTTTGCAAATAATAAAAATATTGTAGGAGGGACGGCACTTCCGGGAAATGATAGGTCTAAATTGATGTGCAAACTAATCTCGGACGGCGGATTCAATTGTAGATTTGCACGTCAGATCCAGAGTCGGTCCAACAAGATCTTTCTCTAGCCGAAAAGACCAAAAAGCCAATTGTGCAAGAAAAGGATGCCATGTAGTTAACACACCCATTTTTCATTGCCTTTAAATTTGTCAAACAGAGAGAGATCATAACTCTAACTAATCCAACACTTCTTTCCCTTTATCAACTTTTCAGTCTCATACTGTATTAATGTCAAATGTTAGCTCTGAAAAACAAAATGGGATGGGCTCCAATTAAGATAGATATTTTCATTACCTCACACTACCATTTCCATAAAAGAATTTTCAAGTTAAGTATTAGTTGACATGAATCAGAGGGTGCATGTCTAAAAGAGTAAGAGAATTAGAATTCATCTAAACCTTGTGCAAGTGCAAAAGATATCCCATTTTGTTTTTTTGCCGCCAACGGCCGACAGTACCATTTGGGTTTTGAACTCGGGATCTGTCAAACGGTTGGACTTATCAATCATTCCAAGACATAAAATATACAAGGAGCTCCGCGACATATAGGACAGAGCCAAAGATTTTGTCCTCGACAGCGCTAATAAATTTCCATATGTTCGGATCCCAACAACGCTTTGTTTTAACTCCTCTCTCGACAAGACAATTTTCAGACAGCAATAACCGGACCCTGGTTTTACAGATTCCGCCTTCGAAGTCCTAAACACCCCCCCCCCCGGGAAAAAAAAATCCTCTTTTCTCGTCAGAGTACAGATCCTTCGTTTGGGGGGTGCAAAGGAGTGGGGGCGGTTTTATCGATTTTGAATCTCGGTATCACTCTATATGTACGATAAAATCTTGATTTGAGTGGGGATCATGCGGTTCAAATTTCAAAAAATTGGCTTAATATGGCTCTGGGAATTATCTCATAAGTCATTGTTATTTATAATAAAAATGTGAAATGAATTCAATAATTTACAGATCAATTTAAATCGGTTTAATATCATGATTAAATTATGTTAATGTTAAATAAAGAAATTATAAATCGAAGAGAGAAGTTGTCCATTCAATCTTCGTCGAAAAAAAATAAATATATATATATATATATATATATATAATTTCTAGTGAGAGGATGAATCTTAAAAACTAAATAATAATAATAATAATAATAATAATAATAATAAAACAAGGATTACCTGATCGAACTTTTCATGGGCACTTCGAGCTTGGGGAGCACCCAAGGCGAGACTTCGGGCTTCTAGGATCGAGTTACAAATGAACAAACTCAAGGCCCGGAATGTAGACGACCGGACCGGGTCCCGTCCAATTAAGGCTCGACTTCTATTTTGGGCTCCGAGTAGGGTTGTTGCATTGGATTCTTTTTTTTTTCAAAATTTTCCGTTCAAATGAATGTGGGCTTTGGACCTACAAAGTGAGGAAAACTAGAGGGCCGAGTACAAAAATAAAATGGTTCAAATCATTTTAGGAACAGCCTTATTAGGTAAACTAGATAGAAAAAAATTCGAAGGATGTAACCAATAAACTTCAATTCAATGATATTTTCAATTAAATCAGGAAAAAAAAATCACGCAACATTTATCGAATTTACATAACTAAATAATAACACTAATAATAATAATAATAATAATAAAAGCTATTCAAATGCTTAAGCACACCAACTGGAAAACAACGATGAATAAGAATAACAGAAGCGAAGGCGAAGATTCCAAAGTGCGCGCCTCAGATGGGACCCAGACAACAAAAGCTAACGATTAATCATTGTAACTTAACATGTCGGTTTGGTACCTTACTGCGTCTTTTCTTCTACCTTTCGCTAACCAGCCATTATACCTTTTTTTTTTTTTTTGTGAGATTTGTTTTTTCGGCCCCATATTCTAAAATATTTATGGTTTGGTTGTTGTGGACTTGATTATTTTAAAGAACAATAGTAAGTTCGTACTCTAGCCTATTTGATATCGACTTTGGCATCTAATGTATACTTTTTTTTAATTACATAATTTCTACTAATGAGTCCAACTAATGTGTCAAAAATTCCCCTGAGACATATTGACGACCGTGGCACCCTAAAGCGGGTGCGGCATGTTTTTACAATTTTTATTTATTTATTTATTAAAAATTTCTAAAATCTTAAAAATAAAATTTTAAAATTTCAATAACTTATCATCTCCGAGAAACTTCTAAATTTTTTTATATGTTCATCTCTGATTTTTATATTTTGGGGTCATTTTTTTATCAAAGTGAACAGTTGCATAGGTTTTAAAGGAACCTCCAAAACAGAGTTCTCCCTTTGTCTTCCTCCGTATCTCTTGTTCCAAGATGTGCTGGATGGGGAAGAAAAAGGTCAAACTTTGTTTTTTTTTTTTTCCTAAAAAGCAATTCACTAGTTTTTTTTTCTTTTTTTGGCAATAAATATGGGCTTTGCGTTGTAAGTTAATTTTTATTTTGAATAATTCTTAAAACTGAGAGCATGATAACAAGAATTCTCCAACTAAATCATTTTCAAGAAAATATATTTTATCCTTTTATTTGAGTGAAAAAGAAAATGCATTTCTCCTCTTTGCTTCAAATTTCTGTTAAGATTAAGAATTACGAGGCAACAGGTAGAATAGGCTGACTCTTTTCCCACTTCCATTAGCCCCTCCGGTGTTCGAGGAGAGAGAAAGAGAGAGAGAGAGAGAGAGAGAGAGAGAGGGGGGGGCACTAAACAAGACAAAGTTGGCTAGACCAAAAAAGAATTTAATGACAGGAGAGGCACGCCTCTCATGCTTCGTTAATAATAATATTATTTGATTGGTTGGTTGAGGTTGTAGTGAAAAGTCGTCTCCACCACTTATATGGACAAAGAAAAAAAAGTGTTTCTAGCTCTCATCTTTGACAAGTTTCAATTTTGGCAAATTTATATTTAGGGTCTGTTTTAGGCATAATCCTTCCAATTTTGGCCAAACCATTATAATTGGGGTAGATATTTGATCTTGGTTTTTTGGGTTTGGATTCTTCAAGGAGTAAATAGAAATGAAGATTGGTAACCTAGGTTCTTTAAGATAAAATTTTTGTCGGTTGGAAGTTAAAGATTTCATCTTTCTTGAGGGAAGATTTGGGAATTGGCTTATTTTGATGAATCGAATGAAAAGATGGGTGTTTTGACATTTTGATTTTGAAAGAATATGCGGAACTGGGTATTGGACAATTTTCTTCTTTGATTGGAACTTTAGAAGATTCTGCTGGAGAAGAATTTGGAAATGGATAATTTTCCTTCTTTGGAAGTTAGTGGTTGTCATTTCTCAAGAAAAAGTGAATGACAAGTTGTTGAATCTTGACTGGGAATTCATTATTGTATGGTCATGTTGGTTGGTTCTCTCGCCGTTCTTGAGACCTTACCTACATGGAGTCACATCTTGATGGTAATTTTTTCCTGTTTCCTTTCTTTAGGGAGCAGTTAGGGGGAGCCTGTTTTTGTTGTTTCTTTTATATGTCAACTATCTCTCTCCTGCTGTGACCAGATTCTCCCTTAACAATCATATCAGCGAGATCGCAACCACTTTTTTGAGATGTATTTGAGTTTTTATTGTGATCGGCTAATGGTTTGGTAGATATAAAGGAACCCAGTTTCTGCCTTTGTTCAAGCTTGTAATTTATTCAAGAATTGAGGATATATGATTGTTTCACCTATCCTTTTGTACAAGATGGAAGGACTTTTGTGTGGGGGCAACGGGGAGGAATCTTGATTGCTTTTTCCTCTCAATAAAACCATGAAATTCCTTTGCATCATGGGCAATTCTTTTGGTTGTTCTGCTTCTGGGGAGCGTTTAGTTTCTGCAGCGAGAGATGGGGATCTGCAAGAAGCCAAAGCCTTATTGGACTGCAATCCAAGGCTGGCGAGGTATTCAACTTTTGGTGTCCGTAACTCTCCTTTACATTACTCTGCAGCTCAGGGCCACCATGAGGTACGTGATAGATTCAATTCAATTGCAATTGCAATTGCTTTACGTAGAAGACTGAAATCATTATCTAGGAGATTGATATCATTTTACTCTGCAGTTTTTTTTTTTTTTAAATAACTTGGTGTTTGTGTCTCTAAATGTTTTTAGATTGTTTCTCTCCTGCTTGAATCTGGAGTTGACATTAACTTGAGGAATTATCGTGGCCAGGTAATGCCAAGATTGTTGGCTTGTCTTAATTTTTGGATTCTTTAGGATCCCCGTGATTAGGTTAGCATTTCAATCACAGAATTAAAAGTCTACCTTTACTTTTGGTTGAACAGACGGCACTGATGCAAGCTTGTCAACACGGTCATTGGGAAGTTGTTCTTACTCTGATGCTTTTTAAAGCCAATGTAAGTGGTTTGCTATGATGTCAATGATCACATTTTCTAAATACCCGAGGACTTTGATTCTGACAAATATGGGGGGCACTGGCCTTCAGATTCATCGAGCAGATTATCTTAATGGAGGTAGTGCACTGCATTTTGCCGCTTTGAATGGTCACACTAGATGCATACGGCTTCTTCTTGCAGATTACATACCCAGCGTTCCTGACTTTTGGAATTTATTGAGGAAGACATCGGACGATGATGAGTCAATCTCAGAGTTTGATGAAGAGTACACTCGAATTTATGCCCTTCTGCAATTTTGTGATATTTATGCCATGTCATGCAGTTCCGATTCATGTCTTTTCTTTGTGTCACTTTTTTGCGTGCCCCAGCGCCCTTCATGATATAATTAATAGGCCTGCTGATGGAGGGATAACTGCTCTGCATATGGCAGCACTGAATGGGCATCTTGAAACTGTACATTTACTTTTGGACTTAGGAGCTTCGATTTCTGAAGTTACTCTAGAAGATGGAACTACAATTGATCTGATTGGTAACTGTCTTAAACTTTTGCTTTTTGTTGATAATTATTGACCATTGCTCATGTCTGCTAACATATAACAAATACTGCATTTTTTTGGGTTTTACCTTATTGTTAATCGTATTTGACACTCTCTGCTTTGAGTAAGAAGCAACTTGATAAAGTCATTCAGAGCAATCTCCTGCACTGTTCCAGTGGGGAGCTAATTTGCAAAACACATTTTCAAATTATTATCCAGTACCACACAGAAAATCTGAAACAAGAGCAAAGTTTTTGCCCTTTTCATTGAAAATCAGAAAAAGGGTCAGCAAGGAATTTGTTAGGTTGTTTAACTGGAGTTTTGATTCCTTTGATGGAAAACTGTTGGTGTCATTTAAGGAAATTTTTGCTTTACTTCACTTTTTCTTGGTCTCTTTTTCTGCATATCATCCAACAACCTTGCATAACTGCTGTCTGTATAAGATGTCTGTCAATTGGCTGCATATTTGAGTGTTTTATCTTAGTCAAACTCAACCATAATGGCCCTTTTACAGCACTTCAGACCACATTGTGAAGCTATGTCTAACAACAAATGGAGTATAACATGCTGCCCATTAATATTGCCAAAAAGATTTAATAGAGGAAATCATTCTTTGCATACTTTTAATTGCAAACACATTCATAAAGTGACATGCCTGTTATGATTTTGCAGGGGCTGGAAGCACTCCTCTCCATTATGCTGCCTGTGGTGGAAATGCACAGTGCTGTGAAGTATGTCAGCATACGTGTTTGATCATGGTGTTGTGTACAGGCTACAGGCTTATTATGTTTATTTTTGTTGTGGTTCAGGTTTTGATTTCCAGGGGTGCCAGTCTAACCACTGAAAATGCAAACGGGTATGTGCTCCATAAATTTAATATGCAAATTTTCTCGGGTAGACTTTAACATGGATTTAACTTTATCCATAAGCCTAAATTAGTCGTATCTCAGCCATACTAGACAAAAATTGAACGTGTGCTGTGCATAATGTCTTCCATTCCAAGAGGCTGAATTTGCAACCAAAGCCATTGCCATTGACATGTCATTATTAGAGATCGTAAAGTGGAAAGGTGAATTCTCTGCTGCTGTTTGATGGCTGCTCAGTAAAACTCCCTTTTTAATGATTATACATGACCTACTTGCTTTTTAATTCCACCATACAAGTTTTATTTCCGAAAATAATGAAAATTTTTCCAAGTCAGATAAGAGTGATCAATTTGTCTTTAAATTGTTTGTCACATGTGTTGGGAGAGCTTATAGCAAAACTGGCAATTTTATGTTATGTGCATGATACCATTGATTTCAGAAGTGTTAGGCCATGAGTGGTCCATGGATCATTCCATTTGTCATGATCTTGCCTCAGGTTTGGACTTTACAGCAAATTATTGCTACATTCCAGAGTAGGTCTGTGTGCCCTGTTGCTGTATGGTGCATCATGGAGGCTCTGTTCAGAAAAACGTGGAATTTTTTCTAAAGTGTTGACTTGTTTCTTTGTTGCATGTTTTGGCTCAAGGTGGACACCATTGATGGTTGCTCGTTCATGGCATCGAAATGAACTTGAGGAAGTCCTAAGCACACAGCCAAGAGGCCCATCATTGATATATCCTTCGTCATATCTATCTCTTCCCCTTATGAGCATCATCAGTGTTGCCAGGTCAGTGAAAGTTTACTGTATCCTATTTAGCTTACTTACATTACCACATGAAGTATGCTTTGCTACATGCTATTTCCAATCCTGCAACTTTACAGAGCCATGCTGTAACTAGAAGGGTTTGAACACTTTTCTCGGAACTTTTTATTTCACGAGTGTTAGCACATCTGACTACTCAAGGAAATGTGGCTTTCGAGTTGAGTTCTAGCTGTGCATAGGCAAAGCCATATTCAAAATTTTAGAAACTCAAAGATGTGCTGTCTTTTGAGGCATTTAGAGCTGTTGCACATTATCATCTATGTATGAACCTGCTCATGGAATGTATCTCACCATTTCTGACCTAGTTAACAGTTTATATATCACATCGAATGTGATATCACTGTCAAAATAAACTTGATATGCATTTTGCATCAATATTGCTTTATTGCCATGCCCCTTTGTTCAGCTGACTTCTGTATTTAAGTAATTCTGGTTATGCTTCTGCCTCATGCTTAGGTTTACTTGTGTCCTTGAGCCACCTGATTGAAATAATTGCTTTATTGCTATTTGCATGCTATGCATCGGCATGTTGAAAGTGGGATATACAGTAGTGCTTACATGGTATAGTTATGGTAAATGCTTGATGTCAACATTGTATAACAGAGTGGCAGGGGATTTGAAGATGACATCCCTCAACATCTTTTTCCCCTTCTTTTGTGCATAAGAGACTTTAAACCTGATTTTTTTTCCTTTTCCTTTTCTCTTTTTTCCTTCCATTTGTGAGTTTGCACACATTCATATTTGTGCTATGTGGTTTATCACAATGTTGAGATGTTGATTGTTTAGCAATATCATCAGAATGATTGGAATTTCTCCTTTCTGGGTCATTTGCAGAGAATGTGGATGGAGGACTAACGAGTTGCAACCCTCATGCCTAGATCCATGTGTGGTTTGTTTAGAGAGGAAGTGCACAGTCGCTGCAGAAGGTAAGTTATGATTCAAAAGAATCAGTTTGAGTATATCCTTCTATAAATGCAAGGGCTAGTTTTGGTATAACAGTAAGATTACTTCTACAATCTTCTATAAATGTGTTGGACTGGCAAGAAAAAGCTTGCCAGTTCAAGGCTTGTGAGAGGAAGACCCCAAAAAATGGAGGTGTTTCATGATAGCAGCAACGGTGGCAGTCTGTGGGTGGCGATAAAAGGTGATGATGTGGCTGCTTAGTACTGAACAAAGCTGCCCAGTGGGGGCTTAGTCAGATCTTGATCAGGCAATAGATTTACAATTGGAGTTCTTCATATACGTGGATTGGTTTCTCAAAATTAGAACTGCCAGCTAAAGGATTTATGAGAAATAATAAGTTGATGTTCGAAGGTCATGTGGTCTTCAGTTCATGACATGATAATGGCCGTTTAATAAAGCACTTGTGCTTCAAACCACTCCTGATATGGTTAAATCCCAAGATGCATCAGCAGGTGAGAAAAAAGATCAACTAAACATTTCTGATGGTGCAGGCTGTGGTCACGAATTCTGCACATGGTGTGCCTTATATCTCTGCTCAACAATTTGCCGCACGGTTGTCGCTCAAGGACCCCCTGGCTCAATCGCCTGTCCACTTTGCCGGCACGGTATAGTTTCATTTATCAAGTTACCCGACACAATCCCAGATGCCAAGGCAATTGGCAGAACAAGTTTGTCGCTCCCATTTTGCAAATGCTCTCGCGAGGAACCGGAACCCATTTCGATGACAACCCCACTTTGTAATCCTGATTTCCGTTGCACCAGAATTTCCCCACTTTCATCTTCTTTCCGGTCTTTGAGTTGCCAGAAGTTCCCATCGATGAGATTCAGTACTAGTCGTTGCAGTGGAGCTCCAGACGCAAATCCTTCTTTAGTTCCTTGTACTGATGGCCCTAACCTGCGGCAACAACTGGTACGGTGTTCAACATCAAGATACAGACGATCGACTTCTACCACCGAGCGTAGGAGGTCATGGTTGTCTGCACTTAATCACTACGTAATTACAGGATCTGGTTGCTGAGACATTTTGAACTCTTCCCTTTTCCTGTCTTCAGAACTATGTTTGTTTGTAACTCCTTTTTGTCCACAATCTGAGAATGTCTTTCTTTTTATTATTGTGTTGTAAATATGAGATAGAATCCACTACCATCTGGTCATGGAAGTTTGGCTATTGCTTTGTAATCAACAAAGAAACCTGTCGATCAAGCATTCAACATTGTTTCGGTTATTTTCAATCGTTGTGCAATTGCTTCCCCCCCATCTGGAAGAGTACTGGGGTTAAACGTACTTTTACTGATTTTACCCTTTTTAACAGGCACAATTTTTCTTTCTTTTGTTTTTTTTTTGTAACTTGCACCACTGTAAAATATTATTTTTGTTTTCTATATGTATAATGTACTGCATATGTTATGAATAGTTGGTTGCCACTGACCACAGTAGTATAGTTACCAAAAATAGTTCTTTTACTAACGACGGCGCTTTTTAATTTTTGTTATTCGGTCCCGGAAAAAAAAAAAAGAAGGGAAGAAAATAAATGAGGCGTCGCCAACCTCCGAAAATTTCACATTTGGCTACGATCTTGTTTGTGCAGAGACAAATTAAGGATCATCTATAGCAGCCTCGTGCATGGCGGTTGCGACAACAGCAATTTATTGGCCTTAACTCGGAACGCGTTTGTTTTACTTAAGAATGATCAATAAATTTTTACTTCCATAATACGAAAATTCTTTAGAATTGAAAGTTTTAAATTCAAGTTTAAATTGACGTCAATTAACTAAATAAAAATGCTTATAGTTAGAATATATAATTTATGAATAATGCTATCTAACACAAGTCAATCTTCCAATTTTTGAATAATACCATCTATCATAATTCAATCTTCCATTTCTTACCATTCTACGCAGAAAACTAAAAACTCCCATATAGAATCCATCTTTGTGTAAAGTCCCTCCAAGCTAAAATTGTTTTTCATGTTCAAAAAAAATTAAGAGATTATGCATTATATGCGTTTGTGTGTGTGTATATATATATATATATATATATATATATATAATTATTTTTATTTTTATTTTTCCCCCTAGAATAAAACAAAACAATTATTTTCTGTTTTAGTTATGTTTGGCAGCCCAGGATTTCGGCATTTTAATGTACTATTCATATACATTATGGACCTTGATGGGCCTTACGCATCGACTTTCACTTTTGGACAGGATCGCTTCTCATAAAAAAAACTGGTCCAAATTCAATGCTTTATGTGGGTTCGATTTGAAGATTGGATTAGTCCAGTTGAACAGGTTAGATAAGATTTTTTTTTTTCTCTCGTAAGATTTAGACGTTTCATGGAAAAATCTACACCAATTACACATTTGATATTAGATTGACCAGCGCACATTTGTGTACCCCTGTGCAGTCACATGCTGCAACTACTGTTGTTACCGTCTTACCGTGTACACCGCAAGTGCAAACCATAGTCTGGTTAATCCTAACTAATGGATCACACACGTGCCTTATGAAACAAAAACTGACCCCCATTCGACCCTTTTCACCCCATAAAATTTTAAAAAAAGAGAGAGAGAGAGAGAGAGAGAGTGGGGGGGGGGATACTGACCTCTGAGCCGAGTTCATAAATTTAGGATTAATTGTCTGCCAAGTAACGTAGTTCATCTGTCTAGAGGACCAGATACAAAGCAGACTTCCAAATTGGCAGGCAACGCAACGTACCATTTCTTGAAGCAGAAACGCAATGTCAAACGGTTAAACGATTTAATATGGCTACCCCAACTCAACTTGAAAATGGTGGGAGCGCATACATTATTGCATTTTGTGGGATTATAAAACATGCAATTGCAGGATAATAATGGGTTCTTTGATCCTCAATCCTTATTTCCATGCGTTTATTTTCTCGGTAAAATCACTAGCGGAACCAACTTAACAACTGACACTCATTAACCCTGCATACATAGGTTTGACTGACATTAAATGACAGTTTTCCTTCATAGTTTACATATTCGGGTAAGTAGCTAGCCGGTAGTTACACTTCCAGTATTCACACTTGAATTGGAGGAGACGATTGATTGATTTACATAAAACCATTTACAGTGTTTCATTGCCCCCCTGAAATGCAGTGAGAAAAGTCTGTAGGCTGGTTTAAGCAGTGAGAAGTGCTTTCTTTCTGCGAGTCCACGCACAAATTTCAGCAAAGGATAATAAAATTAAAACTTTTTAACAATTAAGGAAAACACAAAAAGCCTTCAAAATGTAGAATAACAGGTATACAGAAGGAAGAATCAAACTCCGTTAATAAATGGTAGTACAAAACTTAAAGCTCAGGAGGAATAGATTAAAAAAGAAAATATGAAATAATTGGCCAAAATAATAAACAAAAATTTGAACATTAACATAACAAAAAGTGGCCATAATAATCATGCAAGACATTTAAAGTCTTGCAAGGTCAAGAAAAAAATTAAATTTTTTTTAAAAAAAATTAAAAAATAGAAAAAAAGGCATAGCTCGGTCAGGATAGCACCACTGAAAACCTATTTTTGTTTCACTCTCCATCTGTGCAGGAAGCAAAGCATGATGACCCCGCTTCCTCTTACAAAGTTCAACTTGCCGGCGCCTCGGGGGCTTGTTTGATGCCATTGCAGAGAGCTTCTAAACCCAGCAAAGATCAACAACATAAACGAGAATGAAAAGACGGGGAAAGAGAAACCCTTGGAAACTATGGTGTCAATTGTGCATGTGAAGTGATGTAAAATAGTAGGAAGAGATGCTTGTTGAAGAGATGGATTGGAGTATTTATGGTGAGAAAAGAGGAGTGGGAAATAAATGTTACGCATAAGAAACTGACATTCCAAAAATGTGTTATTGTTCCAGCAAAGAGTTAAAGAAGGCATCAGATCAGTGGACCCAAAAAACATGAACCACCTAGCATATAATATACTACAACTCTCTCTCTCTCTCTCTCTCTCTCTCTCTCTCTCTCGCTCTCTTACTTAGAAGTCCAGGATTATCGGGTTGATAAGTGGTGACTGATTTGAGAGAAGGAAGTGGGCCAAGTGCAGAGTGTAAGTAATGTTGTGACTTAACCATCGCTAAAAATGCACCTGTCTTTCTGTGTATCCCTCGTCTGTCTCACATCTTTTACCCTCTCAGTTACGTAAATCCGAAAGAATAAGAAGCATGGGGACTCAGAATTTTTAAATGGGTTCTTGAGAAAGAGGAAAAGGAGATATCAAACAGTATGGTGGTGTACTGTGCAATCAATAAGTACGTATAAAAGACAAGAAAGAGTAACATATACATGTATGCAGTCTCTGCTGTCTCTTTCCATATCAGTTGTCTCTCCTGTACAAGACTTTAATTTTATAGTTAATTTTGTTTCTAGCATTTGACCTTTCAATGGCTTTTGTCAATGACCATGCCTTTTCAATTGCCTAAATGCAGGAATGCAGACATTTTGAGCTTGTTTTGTTTAAGTTTTACTTGAAATACAAGAGGAGCTTTTTGGAGCAAAGTAATGATTCGATGGGAAAGCAATACAGGAAAAGATGATGGCCTACAAATATTTATTGTTGTACCTAAATGGATGTCATGTTGACATTTCAAACCTCAAGTACCCTGCCAAGCAATGAGCAGAAGAGCATTGAAAACGCCATAAAAAGGGCAATCCAGTGATCTAAACAGCGACCCTACAAGTCCTGCTAATACACATGCATGCTAATAAGTTTCAGCACTCAATGTCAAGGGTATAATTACTCTTTCTTTCTTTTTTTTTTCTATTAATTAGTATACATTTTAAACCACCTGCTGCAATTCATGAATAGATCCTCATTATAACGTTCCTAAAATCTCCATTTGTGCATCTAATGCAGGTATTATACATGCATTATTGGAGCCTTTTAGTAAAGCCAGCAAGGAAGCGTAGATGTTGACTGTGGTACATGCCTTCAAACACGAGCCTCGGATTGACTCATGAACTCACGCAAGGTCCAATGTTGGTTAGACTGCCAACCGATATCTTTTGATGCCTTTGTGGGTGATAAAAAACATAAAACAGCTTTGCAATGAAAAAGCTGGCAACAAGCACAGATTGGTTGTTGTCTTTCTTCACCTCTAGTCTTTCTTTCTTTTCTTTCCTTTCTTTTCCCCCCATAACCTTCAGTTTTCTTTCGGACGAAAATATATTGGAAATGTGTACCCCATCAAGCTTTGTGCCCTTCTAAATAAGATGGGGTACCATAGAATTATTTGATCCAATAATATGAATTTATTCGCACCTGCACATAGTTATACACGAGGTTTCTAACTGATGAGCTGTTTTTCAAATTTACTGGAGGAAAATAAACAGCAAAGACCAATTATTCCAGCATTGGCAAAGACCAAATTTACTGGAGGAAACTATAACTTGTTTCACAATTCAGCGAAGAAAATTAGGCACACTTTTTTATATACCTACGATTCCGGGAGATATTATTGTTACGACAGGCTTAATTATTTCATCTATTTTAAAATTTAAAATTATTGTCTTAAATCTATGGCAACGATTTTATGCTGATAATTATGGTCACACAACCCCATAATTCCACAATGACAAAAATGTACAGGTCCGGTCCAAAACTACTTTGAGTTTTGAGACTCGAGAGTGGAGAGTGCAGAACAAGTTGGTGAGCGATGGCGTGAGGAAAGAGAGGACCATTCACTGACTGCCAGCTATTAATCGTTGGTAATCATCACACCCATTGTGATGTGACCACACATCGTTAAGTTTGTCAGTCCCCATTTTTTTCTTTTACTAAATTTCTTTCGATAAACGCAACCAGAGAAAAAAAAAAAACATGGAAAAGAATTATTCCATTCCATGCTTATACTCCTCCTCTGAAACTCCTGCTTTGCAGGGACCCATGTGTGTGCCTTCGCTTAATTTATCTTACAGAATTTTATTGACTAATCCTCTCTCTCTCTCTCTCTCTCTCTCTCTCTCTCTCTCTCTCTCTCTCATCTTTGCACGATTTGGATACTGGCAATTAAAGCATGACCATCTATTTCGGTATTATAAACATGGATGGGATAGCTGTGGCAATTCACGAACCATCATGCTTATAGTACAGCATGACTGATTGTCACTTGAACTGTTCAGATTTATTGTCCCATTCCAGATTTTTGCTTGGAAAAATTTGCCACATTTGTGACTAGATGGTTCAGGCCATTAGAACGTTTTACTAATTCTAGAGGTTAATATAACTTTTTAATACATTGTTTCATCAATTATCTAGAAAAAAACATATGATAGAGTTCTTAAACAAGCGCTCAGGTGGTGCTGGATGGGAGCAAAATTTTCACTTTATCTAGTTAGAAATGTGTATGACAGAGCAGCAACTCGTCCGATAACAAAATGAGGTAAAACATAATTTTCTTACCCTGGTTTGTCTGCACAAGATGTTTTAACTCTTTTCTTATTTATTGGTTTTTTTTTTTTACGGAAGAATTAACATAATTTTCCGTAACATATGTACTGTGTACGTGATATTGTTATGAATGAAACTAAAGAACGATAATACTGTAAATTAAAATTATAAAAAAATCCTAAAATTTAGAGTTTTGGTTCCTTTTTACAATATGAAGTGGGTGCGAATATAAAAGCAATTGTACCACTCCTCTTGTTCTTGTAGCTGTTTAAGTCTCCAAATTTACTAAAACCCTTATTACATGGACACATTATTTTGGTAAATACGGTGAATATGATATAATTTATAACAAAAAAATAAAAAAATATTTAATTATATAAAATTTATTTTATATTTATATAATTTTATTATATAATATTAAATATTATTTATATAACACAATATAAATTATTATATTTATAAAATAATTTACCAAATTAATAGTTTTAATCAATTAATCTACTCATATAAATCACGCTTATAATGATATCCATGATTTTTTTTATTTAAAATAATTAGTCCACTTATATCTAACAACACAATGATAGGTGATTGATGTGAGATGTCCAACCCGTGCCCGCATCACTCTTGACTGTTGACGAGAAAAGTTAACGGTACGGTTTTAGTATATGCCTTTCTTAAATACAACCTAACGGTCTACCGAACGGTCTACCGTATGGCACTCACCGCGCCTGCCGTTCTTATTCTAAGGCACCAAACTGGACTTTCGTTGGGCCGTTGTAAATGACAAGATTGTCCCTATACTATGAAAAATCTATTTTAAACATATCAAAAATATTTTGATAAAACCAATTTGATGAAATTTTTTGACTTCACCATTCAAAGGGAAAACACATAAAAATTTTGGTAAATTATATAACATTCGTAACATATTAATTAGGCATGGTTTGTTATACACACAATAATAGGAAAATATAAAGTACATAACATTGCAAATAAATTCCTTGCACTCGTTAATTCCATAAAGAAATAATATAATTAGTATAATAAATATCTGTAATCATTACATTAAATTTTAGATAATAACATAACTTTTATAATAAAGAAATTGAATTTGAGTAGAGAATGCATAATTTAAAATTAAAATTTAATTGTGCATTTTTATTTATTTATTTATTTATTAAAAATTTAATTGATTGTGAGTTATATAATAAAAATAATTCTTTATCTTTATAAATTTTACAATCATTCTTCATAATTCAAAATTAAAATATTAAAAATAAAAATTTAAATTATTAATTATTTAATACTCATGATAAATTGATTGTAATTTTATATATATATCAAAGAGAAGGTCAACAACTAAACATCACAGAATTATACTATATGACATTGCTACTCCTCTCATATCTTCCAAGATAAGCTTATTGATCCCAACCTGCCATACAATCATGTTTATTGATTGTATATTTGTTTTTTTTGTTCTTTTTTTTTTAATCAAAATTGATTTTGTATTTGTGACAATGCGTGTTTTTATTTTATCC
This sequence comes from Bruguiera gymnorhiza, assembly GCA_020883675.1. Taxonomy (NCBI): domain Eukaryota; kingdom Viridiplantae; phylum Streptophyta; class Magnoliopsida; order Malpighiales; family Rhizophoraceae; genus Bruguiera; species Bruguiera gymnorhiza. Next base: position 4,906,641 of record JAIRCJ010001057.1, on the reverse strand, counting down.
CTACATGGGCTTTATTTTACTGAAACCTGGGCCATTTAATATCCTTAATTTCTTGGATGTGGGCTTGGCAGAGCCCAATATCGGAATCGACCCAGACGAGAGATCTCCTGGGAAAATTGCTCCACGTGTCCACATTTGTCCTGTGGCTAAAGTATATATACACGTAATAACCCATTTTCGGAATAAGAAGTGCGGGAAAGAGAAAAGATCAAAAAAAAAAAAAAAGGATAATTCGGTACGAGCAATGGCGGTCCTCTGTTCCTCTGCTTCTCCTCCGCGAATATTTAATTTTGGCCCCATAACTTTTCCGAATTTCTACTGTTACCCCAATTCCGAAAACCTCCTTCACCGGCCCCCTTCCTCTTATCGCTCTGGCCAGCTCCTCCTCCGCCCAATCGCCGCGGTCACACCCGCGTTCGCGCCACCGCACCGAATCGACGACAAGTCTTCCCTTATAATATCCGAAACGGCGGTGGAGGACGAGCTCTGGGCCGCCGCCCGCCTCCGCGTCCGCTCCTTCTACGACTTCCAGCGCCCCTCTTACGGCATCGAAGTCAGTCGCCCCATTTCTCATGCTTTCTTTCGTTCTTTCACTCTTTCTTTCTGTTTTCCGTTTCTCTGTTTGGTGCCCGAGAAAATTGGAGAATTCCTGGGAATTTTGATTCTGTTGCTCTAACTAAATCAGGACAGGAATAGAAACAAAACAAAACAAAACAAAAAATAAATTTGCTTGAAAAGAGCTTCAATTGACTCCTTTTTTTATATATTTTTAATTTATTGTAATTTGTTAGGCTATATGGAAACTTGATGGTATTTTGTGGTGTGTCAAGTCCTATTAGGATCATCGAATGTACTTGGCGGAGCGCGAGTTTGAAGCGCTAAAGGAACGTTTGGCGGGCAAGACGACAGGATTTAGAAGGGTTTCTTGCATAAATGCTACCCTTCCACTGTCACAACTGTCAAACATGTTTGATGATTTGTGCGCCGAATGTAAGGTTTGTTTGCTTTCTTCTTACATTTAGTCTTTCTGCGAAAAATATTTTTTACTACCTTTTTTTTTTGGTTTTGGTGGGTCGCTTACGTTTTCTTGTTGGTATAGCTTTTCTTTTTAGGCAGAATTTGTAGCTTATAAATTGTTGGTGATTAAGTTGTGTTTCTTGAGAAATGATTGTCAGCTTGATGGGTTGAGTTGAATATTAGTAGTTTGAGGTTGATTCAGTTGTTGTGTGTCCGTGACATGGTAGAGCGTAGTGGAAATAACAGCATTCATGTCTAGCAACAAAATTATACTAGTAGGGTTGTTTTAAGTTGTTGATAATTTTGGATAACTTGGGAATGAATTTGAGATCTTTTGAGTTACAATTTGCAAAATCTATTGTGGAATTAATAGGTATGTGTCTCTATTTCAAGAATTGTTTGAGCACCTGAAATTGTGCACAGGACAGTTAATGTAGTCACGTTATTCTAATCTCCAAAGGGAGGTCATTAATTTCTAGTCACATTAGATTTGTGGGGTACAATCCTTCATAGATTGGAGAACGTTGGCTTATCAAATAGGCAATTGGTCACTTTATAGTTGGAAGAACTATTTCCAAAAGTACTTAAGAATCTATCTAGTGTATGCGGTAAAGCAGTATGCATAGTCTGATTTAAATCATACTGGTTAATGTACTACCATTTTTCCTTCTTTTTTTTTTTTTTTTTTCAGTACACAAATGATGGAGAAGATCGAGTAGTAGTTGGGACCCTTGATATTAACCAATGTATGAGTCTTCCTGATGAAATAGCTGGAAAGAAACCTGAGGTACATCTTATGATTCATATTGGTTACTCTTGTGTAGTATGTAGACCTCACTGTTGTCTCTAAGTGGCAATGATGGTTAAAGTATTTTACAGGGTCAGCGCACATTCTGTCTTCATAATGAAGTTTGCATGCATGCATTCTTCAACAAATACAAAATATGATGATGAGTAACTGTAATGCTTGTGCTTTTCAGTTGTTCATGAACAGAAGAAACAAAGGGCTGAAAGTCTTGTTTCAACAAATTCAGGGAAAGCCAAAACAGAACTGTTTGAACAATAATTTTCTATTATATAATGAAGAATTACAGCATGGGGAGGGGATCTTGGAGTTGACAAATACCATCCCAAAAACAACTAGATTATTCAACTAGTTTTATGTATGATATGACTGGGCTTGGGTTCTCCAATGGTTGCTTTTGGCTAATCAAAAGAAAGAAAAGAGGATGAAGGTTGCCATTTTGTTATTTTAAAGTGATAATCTATTCTTCATATTCATTTTAAGAATTACGTCAACCAAAATTTGTTGTTCTTTATTGAAACCCAATGATTGTGAATTTGATTTAAGGATGGTAATATTTCATGAGTTAATGACCTTATAGTGGGAATTTATACCAACAGGGTATTGGAGCTGATTTTGCAAGGGCTTACCTGAGCAATGTATGCATTGCTAAGGAACTGCATAGGAACGGATTGGGGTATGGAATAGTTGCAAAGTCAAAAGATGTTGCTCAAGAGTGGGGTGAGAACTACTCATCATGACTTTCATGGCTGTCACAGCCTTTGTTTCTCTTCCAACATGTACTCCATGCTCATTGCTTCCATGAAAGTTCCAAAAAATAGTTTGTCCAGTGATCTGTAAGGGCTGGGAATGATGCAAAGTATGAAAATAATAAATGCTCTCTAATTGCAAGGCTTTTTCTCTGGCCCGTATCTTCTAGCTCTTCCTACAAGCAAAAATTCTGCTTGCATACAACATTGACCAAGTTTGCTCAGTCTTTTTACAGGAATAAGCGATCTATATGTCCACGTTGCTGTGAACAATGAACCAGCAAAGAACTTATACATGAAGAGTGGCTTCGTCTATGAAAATGATGAGCCTGCATGGCAAGCAAGGTTCCTCAATCGCCCACGAAGGCTTCTATTGTGGATTGGTCTCCCCAACTCGCTTGACTTGTACGGTTAACAGATTCAAACGATCATCTGGGGTGTGCCATATATGTTTCACCTTTTCATTTCTGGAATTCTTCGTTTTGTCTTCTGTACATGTCTGCAGATTGCACGGGCAGTTTTTCTTCTCCCCTTTTCTGTAGTTTGGATTGTATAGTAAGAATCTGTAAACGATACTGAATTCAAGGAAGTTGCGTCATAGACTCATAGTCAATGAAATAGCCGATTCCAGTCTATTGGAGAATTACAAGATTTTATTCCCATCAGATTGAATTTTGCTGATGACGAACAACAACGAGACCAACCATTAATGGACGTAGAGAATAAACAACGAATTCAAACATCAAGAACCGACTTCATTTGATCATGCACGCGAGCGAATAGGCACGCGCTTGCAAATTGGTTGGACCTTTGCTCTATGCCTTATGGTGAAAATAGTGTGAACAAAGCTTGCATCTTTGTTACTCTTATAAACCCAAGTACCCAGCATATACTCTTATGGGCCCTTATCTAGAATTGAAACTTCTAGTCTAAACGTGAAAAATGAGCCTTCCTTTGACTCTAATTGACCTGGGTTTTTATCTTATTGGCTGATCAGGTCGAATCCTCCGCCTACGGCGTATTGTCAATGAATGTGGCACACACCGTGAAGGTGAAGTGGTTCCACCGTACCTCCATTCTCAGGTCTCTGGCAATCTCTCTTGTCCAGTTCATAGATCTGTTTGAGTTTCTCAAATTGAATTTTATGCAAACTTAAGATAATTGATAATTGAAGAACCCGGCCACAGACATAAACAGAGAAACACACACACACAGGAAAAAATCATAGAGCTGTCTCATTTTCCTGTCATTATTGAAATTTGACTTGGCCAACACATTGTGCAATCCTTTTTCATAATATTTGCTTAAAACATTTATAGAATAGGTGGGAAAAAGAAAAAAGAAAAGAAAACAAAAAACTAAAGAGTATTCCCCATTAAAGAAAATTAGCAACTCATCTCAGCTATAACATATGGGTATCGTCTTGCTAACCTTATGCACTTACGGTAAAATTTTATCCAGTCCGAGTGTTAATTAATTAGGATTTTCTTTTCTTTTCTTTTTTGTTTTTCATTAATTAAGATATGTTTATGCCATTTTGCCGTTATACCAAGAAGAAATAGTATTTAAATGTGTCATTATCGTGGTGGAAGATTTTGTAACGGTCACTAATCTTTGTAAGAGTATCAAACATTCAAATTTTGAATGAATTAGTTGGGAATTTTTTCAGATATCATTAGGATTTTTGTTTGCTTTAGATTCTGCAACGGTTATGTTTATTTATTTCAGAATGGGCTGCTCGAGAGCTCTTGAACAACAAATTTCCGTCGCTCCAAAATCCAAAAAAGGAAAAACCTTGGCGTTGCAATCAACCCCGCTCCTGTCGTTTTTATTTATTTTTCTTTTTTTTTTCTACTGCAATTACCTTCTTGCTTTCGAAAGATTTCCGTTTATTTTGCCAACAAGATTGTGCATTCACTTTTTATTTCTCATCAACTTGCAAATTGCAGTTAACCGATCTTTGAGCAGTGTATAAAGTCTTGGTTGCACGTTTTCTTTCACTTTTTATTTCTCTTCTAATGCAATTTTTATAATTCCGTTTTGCCTTTAATGGGGGCTTATCTTTTTGTGATATAAAACTTCGTTTGATCTGCTGTGTCGTCAAGACTTCTAGGATGCCTTTTCTTTACCGAATGATGTGATGCAACCAATAGGGTGTTTTTGGCTGTCATTGTTCAAGAACAGATACACACAATGATCACGATTACCCTGTGGTTGCTGCATTATTGGTGGAAAAGTGTTCGTTGATGTCTTGGTATCACTGGTGTTACTATTGGTTTTGTTCATCTCTGATGGGAGAAGGGAGAGGCGCAGCGGAGTATAAATAGCCCCAAAAAAAAAAAATTTCTCCCGCTTGCTTACCAGTGAGGAGATGATTGAATAATAAAAATAACAATGCAGATAAACCACACAAGATAACACACCAATTTTTACGTGGAAAACCCCTTCAAATCAAAGGAGGAGAAAAACCACGGACACTCTGAATCAGAGGTCAGCTCCACTATAATCAAGAGAGTACAATAGAGGTACACAACCTCAATTACATCAAACAAATTGAATACAATTCAATTTGGATTAAACAAGAGACTTGTGAGTCAAGCAAGACAAACCAACCACGTTCTGTCAACTACAACTCAACAAGTAGACCTCAAGGCAGTAATCCAACCGTTCAAGATGAACCTCCAGATGTCCCCTACCAGCTGTCCAAAATTCAGCTCAATCGGACCACAGATCAATAATCATCAATACGGTTTACCAATTCTGCCACAGATGAGAGAATAGACAGTTTCCAGAATTGAGAGGTTTCGGTTCAAATGGAAAACCTGACCTTTCAGTTCACAAAAACCCAATCCAACCGTTCACAAATAAGATCTATGTGTCCTCAAACTACTGACCAAAAATCAGCTCAATCGGACCACAAAAATCTTTCAATTATACGGTTGATCAAAACTGTCACAGATGAGAGAACAGAGAGTTACCAGAATCGAGAGACTTCGATTCGAATAGAAAACCTGACCTTGCAGTTTACAGAAATCAGATCCAACCGTTCACAATCAAGATCTATGTGTCCTTCAACTACTGACCAAAAATCAGCTAGATCGGACCACAAAAAGTCGTTCAATTATACGATTGATCAAAACTTCACACAGAAACTTGCCCAGAGAATAGACCTACGAAGGCTGAAGAGAAGTAGGACTTACAGTGCTCGAAATCCAATCTCCACCGTTCAGAAACAAGAACTAAACGTCCTCTATCAACCAGCAAAATTTGAAGTCGATCGGACAAAAAAATCTCTTCCAAACGTAAGATCAAAGTCACTGTTTTTCTTCTTCTTTTCCTTTCTTTTTCTTCTCTCTCGGCGACGCTCTCCCTTCTCTCTTCTTTTCTTTTTTTTTTTTTTTCTCTCTCTCTATGTTTTTCCGAACCACCGCACTCTCCCACTTTGTTTTCTTTTTATTATTTTTATTTTTTTTTCTCTCTCTCACTCACTCACACGTGGTAGTCAACTAGTCCACATAGGAAGGAACCCAACATTTTGTTCATCCACGATTTTTTAAGCAACTGGATGATGAGTCCGTTTTCTTTTTCTTTTTCTTTTTTTTTATATATTATTCTTTTGTTAATATCTTCCCTTCTCACTTTCAAGTTTGTTTTCACAATGGCTTATGATTATCTTTCCTAGACACTACTAGATTATAAGCCTTTGATACATTTCTTGCATAACATCACCCTTTCGGCTCTATCGTTTTCTTTTTCGGGGCAAAATTCTTTTGTTCATTTTGTTTTTGTGGGGCTTCTCTTTCGTCCAGGGAGTGATCTTCTAATGACTAGTTTTTGTGTCATCAAGACTTCTATGGCATCTTTTCTTTGCTGAATGACATGACGCATAAAAAATTCTACAACTAATGGGGTATGCCGCATGCAAAAAATATGGACAGATACATACTTGGATTGCAATTACCCTTTTATTGTTGTGTCATTCAGTAGGAATATGCTTATTGAAGTCTTGGTACCACCCAGTTATTTGAACATTGCTCATCTGTATTTCTTAACTTGATAATGGGTATTTGTTTATCTTTGTGTTTTTTATTAATTGATTTTTTGATATTAGTGATCTTTTGATATTAGTCTTCTTTTCTGACTGAATTTAATGGTTCTCCATTTCCTTTTAAATTATTCTCCTTAATTGATATTTTCACCTGTCTCCTTTTGATCTTGATTTCATAGTCACTGAATATTACACATCCTTTAGCAGCACAAGAATAACAAGTTTTCATTGCATGTTTTTCTTGAATCTTCTCTTTCAATTCGACTTTCTCCCTCTTCTGGTGTAAAACTTTTTATCCCTTTTGTTTTCTTTGGCACCCTCTTTTGTAATTATGTTTGCACAGAATGGTCACTCGGGCACTAGTGCTAAGGTCATCAAGTCATCTATGATATCTCTTATCTACTGAATGATATGGAGAATTAACATCTTGCATGCCAAATTAATTCTCTACTGGGATCACAATTTCGTTTTAGTTGCTGCATCTAGTAAGGATGTGTTTGTTGAAGTCGTAGGATCAATAGCATCAATATTAATTCTCTTGATTTATATTTGTTGGGTATACTAAGTTTTAGTTGCATGCTTTCATTAAATTCTCCCTCAATTATATTCTTCCTCTTCTGGTGATTTTTTTTTTTTTTTTTTTAAATTCTGTTTGCTTTCCATGGGGCTTATTCTTTGCAATGAAATTCAACAAGAATGATTGCCTCAGGAGCGTTGCTAGGGCCATCAAGACTTCTAGGATGTCTTTTCTTTACTGAATGATGCGGAAAATAAAACCTTTTGGCGGTCATTTTTCAAGGACAGATACATACAATGATCACAATTGCCATGTGGTTGCTGCAACATTCAGCGATAAAGTGTTTGTTGAGGTCTTGGTACCATCTGTATTACGGTTGGTTTTGATCATCCATATCTTTTAAGCAACTGGAGGATAAGTCCATATTCATCTATATTTGTTGATCTTCTTCTCTCTGTTTTTTGAGAGTATCTATTGGTTCTTTTTGTTTTTCATATTATTCCTCACTACTGTTATCTTCACCTCTGGCTTTTTGAGTTTGTTTTTGCAATGTCTACACTTATCTTTTTAACCAGTAAGAATATAAGCCTTTAATTTCACCCATTGAGTTCTATTGTTTTCTTTTTTTGGTGCAAAAATCTCTAATTTGTTTGCATGTCCGGAGACTGATCTCTTATGGACTAGTCCTTGTTTTATCAAGAAATTTTTTGGCATCTTTTCTATACTGAATGACACGAAGCATCAAATATTGTGCAACTAAGGGGGTACTCTGCGTGCAAAAATTATGGAGAGATACGTTCTTGGATCAGAATTACCCTTTGGTCATTGCGTCATTCAGTAGGAAGGTGCTTGTTGAAGTCTCTCTGTTGGTCTAATTCGTCTCTGTTCCAATTTCTTCTCTGGCAGCCCTTTTTTTTATTTTTCCCGTTTTATTATGTAATTGTTTCACACACAATGGAACTGATTCTTATTTTTCCGTTATGTATACCTTGGGCACAAAGTACAAGTACTTGAAAATTTCCTTTTTAATTGCTTTAAATATGATAAAGTGATTAACATGCCTTGCCATATGCAGCGTCCTGTCTGACTCCTACTTCCTTAAAAGTAAGTAGATTCCTTTCCATTTTCAAAGTATCTGTCACATGTAGCAAGTGTATTGTTCATTGTTTGTTATCACAAAGGTTCCTTTTACCAACCTGAAAGGGTTATGTGGTTTAGCCTATGTAATAACACAGTCATTTTGTTGATGCAATTGGGTCCATAGCATCCTTTGTTTTTGTTTTACAGTGATGCCTATATAACCAGATACGGCCAGTCATCATGCAATTTGGATTCTGGATTTTTGGTTTTCAAGGATGGGCCTTTATGTATGCAAACTTCAACGGCCGAGGTTGGAGAAGAAACATCCCAATCTAGGAAAGACATAATACAGCATCTGTTCTAAGCTACTTCTTCTCTGCTAACCAGTGAGTGTTTCTAACTTCTTTTTATATTTCAATGTTCACTCTTCTCTGCCTTCCGTGAAAGCCTTTGACTTTTTGGGAAAAAAAAGGTGGCAAGGAGGCAAACAACATGGAAACAGAAAGAAAAAAGATGAGGCAGATGGAATTGCAATCTTACAGGTGAAATATATTGTGATACTTAATATGTTACTATTCTGTATTCTGTTTTTCTAATTTTCTTTTCAATTTGATGCCGATTCCCACCGAAGCAACTTTGATAAAGTTGCTTGCAGAGCATTTCTAGAGACTATATTATAACAGACATCACTTGTGGAAGATTCTTGTTCGCTTAAGAGTTGCATTTCTAGACGGTATTCAGTTTTGGGTCAAATTTGCTGCAGTAATATGCCTTTATAACAAAAGTTGGAACTTGACCCAACCTGCACTAAGGCTACAAGTCCATTCTGAAAACCAAGAAAGAGATGACATGGACAAAGGTAAACTACGACTTTCTGCTTTTTCTTGTTCTTACTCTAGCTGGTCTTTCTTCCTTGGAGGAGTGACTTTTACATTATTTCTCTTGCAATATGCATGGACCTTGTCTTATCTAAGCCATGATGCTAATGCTATGGCTACGCCATGAAGCTGTCCTTAGAAGGTTGATTAGTATGTTAGGAAATGAGTTTGCAGAGGTTTGGAGTTTGATTTTCTTTGAGAACTTCGAATATGAATTTTGTTGTTGTCTGTGTCATAGTAGTTGTAAAATACATGCAGTTAAATATGATGAAGAGATTGACATAAGCATAGGACGTGCCCTTGCCCATATGTGGCATCCTGTCTGACTCCTTCCTCAAAAGTAAGTAGATCTCTTTTCATTTCAAACTTTTGTATGCCGCATGTTAGCACCTTGTTTATTACCACGGAGGTTCCCTTTACCCACCAATTTGTCCTCCTGCTACATCCATACCATTCTTTGTTTCTGTTTTATAGTGATGCCTATATATAACCACATATAACCAATCATCATGCAATTTGGATCTTGGGTTGGCAAGGATGAGCCTCTCTATGCATGGCGAACTTCAACGGATAATGTTGGAGTAGAAACATCCTAAACGAGGCAAGACATAATTCAGCATCTTTTTCAGCTTTTTCTTCTTTTGCTTTCTTCTTCTCTTCTAAGTAGAGTGTGTTTCTAGCTTCTGTTTCTCTGCCTTCATCAAAACCCTTCTGGCAATAATGGTGGCAGAGAGAAACAGAAAAAAAAAAAAAAAAAAAAAAAAGATAATAAGGCAGATGGAAGTGAAATCTTACAGGTGGAATATACTACGGTTATTTTCTATCAATACAAGCTTTTTGTATGTAATATGTTCCGATTTTTTACATGACGTGGAAGTTTTGTTAATCTTCTATCAATACAAGATGACGTTGGTTTTGGATCAAATTTGTTGCAGTAATATGCCCAATTATAAAAGCTGGAACTTGATCAAGCCCAAAGACTCCTGGGTCGCACTCTGAAAACCAAATAAATAGATGATCTGGACAAAGGTTAATTCCCACTTTCTCCTTTCTTCTGTTCTTATCGGAGCTTGGTCTTTCTTCCATTGGGGAGAAACTTTTCCATTATTTCTCTCGCGATTTGCCTGGACCCTGGTCTTATCTAAGATTCTTCTTTTTTTATTTTTCTTTATATATTCTTGCTCTTTTGGTGGTGCAAATGCTATGGTTAGGCCATGATGCTGTCCCTGGAAGGTTGATTAGTATCATAGTATGTTATGAAATTTTTGATATCCTAGAATTGAGATTTATATTTATATTAAGCTCAGCCCATTGGGGGCCCAAAGATCCATAAAATAATATATCTATTTCTTAGATAGACTTAACTGGGTCAAGCCATTGGACAAGTCTAGTTTTTGAGAAGTACACTGGACGTTGTACCGAGCTGTTTTTTGACGTTGGTTTTATTAAGAGTTATATTGCATTTGCACGTTTAGCTTTCACTAAAGTTCTAATAAATCCTTTTCATTTTATATTTGATTGATGATGTAGGTCGCTCAGAGCGAGAGAATGTTTTTATTCTGTCACTATGATTACATTTATATCATTCTAAATTCAAGCTCAATTTGACTTATAAGAAACGCACGGAAAATGTCACAGCTTTCCATTAAGAGCTTTTTATTTTAATATTGTCATTAACCTTGCTATTTTGTACACCAAGCAATTCAAGCCCTGCAAATCACAAGTAAACAATAAAATATGTTACCCTTGCTATCGAGTGTGAAAAACATGTAAATAATCACATTAAATGATGGGAAACAAGATTGAGAAATGTACTTATAAGTTGGGGCTTGCTGGTTGTATTCGATGTTAATCTGAGAGGAGGCTTCCTGGGAAAGATCCATAGTAGCTTGGCATCCGGGAGATGGGCATCGATCCACAATCTTCACCGTGACGCTGCCGCCTTTGCACCTGTTCGTTGGGCCCGTGCAAGTAATTCTGTACATTCTCCCACGTGTAGCCCCGTTGTTCCACAGCGCATCGCCTGCGGCCGCAACCATGACACCTTGATCTTGTAATCCATAGCACGCTGATGCTGTAACATAAACAAAAAACAATTTTGAGAATTTTTCTCAAACAATATTCATCAGTTACCTCGATGCATTACACAAAATACTTTCAACTTTTGCCGTCTCATTTAGTTTAATCATTTACGTCACAATTATGAAATTGTTGTTTAAAGCTTTGTATAAAATACTGAATTATTAATTAAATTATTTATTTAAATAATTAAAAAATTGTTATTAATTAGTGATGTGCCGAAAATAAAAATATATTTTATTTTACTTGATATAAAGATCTTCGGGGATTGATTACTGTATGAATGACTTTTTGCTCAAAAAAAAAAAAAAACAATTGCCGACATCAGATATCAAGCTATTGGATTACTTGCCCAACGGCCATCAATCTTGCAATCTTTATTATGCTATCATCACCATACATAGATTATTGGAGACCTATTCTTGTAGAGTTATACGTTTCAACTGTACTAGAGCTTCAAAGCCTGCAAATATCAGAAGAAATTCTCATGTTAATCGATTGTAACATTTTGTGTGTGTGCGTACCTCGGTGATTGCCAGAGGGGGGGCGCTTACGGGGTGTAGTCGATGTTGACAACTCCAGCGTCAGGATTTGTGGAGGTCTGGGTAAAGGCCTCTTTGGAGATGGTCATTGTGCTATGGCATTCTGGACAGAGATCAACCATCGTTACCGGATCCTGAGCATGTACATGGATTTGTCGCCGAAGATCCTGAGCCCGTGCATCTGACCCTGAACATTTTACCGCAAACAGCCCAACCTACCCACAAGGTTTTGTTGCCTGCTGCCAACATAACACTCTCTGGCTGGAGATCAAAGCATGCAGTTGCTGCACGTTTCAATGTTAAAAATAATCAAAATGTTAACTGGGGAATGATCAAAGAAGAAAAAAAAAAAAAGAAGAAAGCAAGTAAGAGAGAAAGGAAGAAAGAAAGAAAGCTTATTCTTTTAATTAATTACTGTGACATGTTCATTTAAAGGCTGCATAAATTCTTGCCGTCAGCTTTATGTATTTAACCCGAAAAGATAAAAAAAAAGTACTTGATTCACAATGATTTGGATATAGATTAAGGTTCTAATTCCAAACCAAAAATTTACGTCAGTCCGAAAAACTTGAATCGAGATGTGATGTTATTATTGAACGAAAAATGACACTTAAGAATATCAGGTCTACGTATGAAGGGAGTAGCATTTCCAGGTGTAGCAGCTGCCATTGATACAAGGCTGGCGGTAATGGCCACTATTATCACGATTCTCTCCATGTTGCCTTCGCCCTCTCTAAAAACACACAAGGCTCTTTGTTGATTGATAATATCTACCTTGGAATAACAGAAAGTACAATTATTGTATTGTCTCCAATACATAGGAATGGCATAGCCTATTTTGATATTATTAACATATATGGTAACATAATCCAACATTCAAACACGCTTTGGAATGAAGCTTGTAATTAAAATAATTTACATGTACGGGCATTTCAGATAGATTCTCTCCGTTACTGCTATCGATGCTCTCTCTCTATCTCTCTCCTCGCGTGAATATTCCCTCTTCATGATTGAAATATAGACGTGGTGCGATGACAAATAGAGCGTGGCCACCAGCCCGCTGGGAAGATCCAATCAAAGGAACCATGCCGTCTTTTGATGACCCTTACAACCACCACCACCACCACCACCACCATCCTCAGGGCGGTGCACCGCCGCCAAAACCAAACCAAAAGTTCTTATCTTTGATCCTAAAAGCCATGATTATGGCCTTTGTAACCACCCTTTTCTTCTTTCTCCTCGGAGTCGCCTCCATCGTCCTCCTCCTCGCCACCGCCGCCCTTCACCGCCACTCAACCCCATCCAATTCCTACTCTAACGAGTTCTCTATCAAGGAGCTCAAGAAGCTGCCCCAATTCAGATATTGTAAAAGATCAAGGGCTGATGGTGAGACTACTGATTGTGTGGTCTGTCTAGAAGGGATTAGGCAAGGCCAATGGTGCAGGAAGCTGGCTAGGTGCGGCCACGTTTTCCACAGGAGATGTGTGGATGCGTGGTTCGTAAAGGTGCCTTCTTGTCCCATTTGCAGGACCTCGGTTCGGCCGCAGATGGAGGCCGTGCTAGAGGATAGATCATTCTGGGGTTCTAGTTGGAGAAACTAATTGGGGGTTTCGTAGATTTTATAAGTCCTTTTTTGTTAGTTTGTTTATGAGGCTTTTTCCTCCTCTTTATATATATATACATAGTTAACCAGTAAGTTAGATTCCTAGTTAATGAATAAATGACTTCACATAATTCATGGCAATTGCTGAATGGCTGTTTTGTTTGTTTCTCTTTTTTGGCTTCGTTTATGTTTTGTTAACTAATATTCCTCTTCATCAGCTAATTATTTGTTCTCCCGAAAGTGAAATTGGGATGTTGGTTTTTCAGGATCTTGATTGCTTAGCATGTGGGACATCCACCTCTCAAGGGAAAATAAAAAATAAAAAATCCCAACCTGAGAAAAACCTCCCCAAGAAAAAATTACTTACTAAACTGGAGAGTTGAATAATTTTCTTGCTTTTGTTTTTCATCCTAATAATTTGCCGGAATTAACTAGCAGGATGAGGAAGAAATCAAAAGTTTTACCTGGTTTTTATCTGACAAGGCGGGGTTGAAACTTTTCTTCATTGATGAGCGTATTATAATATGAACCTTGGTTTTCAATTGCTCATAGATAGTAAATCTGATGGAATGTTTTATGCTTTGTTCAAAAGCCCCATGCCTTCCTGAATGAGTGGAATCTTATGTGGTGTGGTGTGGTGTCATCGTTTCAGAATCTCTGGTTATCATGTTCACTTTGAAGTTTGTTTGGCGTTATTAGAGTGAAAGTATTGTAGAAGAAATGGATGAATACTTGTTGTTGCTTTAAGTGGCTTTTGCCTTTTCCAAATGGTAGATTCAATCATGATAGGCAGACAATAAAAATTAATAATCATATCTCCTTTGACTACTTGGATTATAGATATACGGTTGGCTAAATAATCTTACTTGAAATGAGAAACGAAAAGAAGCTGGAAAAGGTTGCAAATTGTGCCATAAGTTTTTGCAATTTAGGCTAAATCAAATAGCTGTTTCAATGGGATTCTGTTTGTGGCTTTCTCTTGCACTCACTTGATTATGACATGCATATGGGGTCTGAATTTTTGGATATGTAGATTTTTTTGTCTGATATTTTGGATATGAAGTTGAGAATGTTAAGGGATTCTCATCGATATGCTGCTTCTAGAAATTGAGGGTCCAGAGTTATCATCGGATATGTTCTGAAGGATCATCAAGTTCTATTTGCAGGCCAGTTACTCAATTCTAGCTGAGATGTTATGCAGATACATTATCCGCTTATGTTGCAGATCTGTCTTCAATATCTGTCCAAGGGACAAAGCAATCGAATTGTTACAGATCTGTTTCCCTGCACTTTGCCCCCTTTTTCCCCCTTTTCAGCTTTTCTCCTCCCATCATGTCTTGATTCCATGATAAATTGCTTGTCTTTACATCTGTAGCCAGCCTACGCTTCCTCCAACAGACATGGTGAACCAATATATGCCACTGTTATATCCACTCTTCAATTTTCTTTGAACTATCAGGTGGCAACCATGTTTTTCTGACTTGACTTCCACAAGAATTTATGGCAGAGATCTCCAAATCCATGCAAAGTGCATAAAGATCTTCATTACACAAGTTTTCTTGTGTACTGAATGATCCAGGGTATGGTGCAGTGTATCCCGTTTTTCCTTTCCAACATAGACGTTTCCATCAGTAACACATAGAAGTCAAGCATAGCAATGTTAAAAGCAGAGTCCAACCTAAGTACCAGTTTTACAAAAATGGGGTAAGAATTGGTTTTAATTTCCACCGAAAGTTATGCTTTTGGAGCATTCGGTTGCGTGGAATATCTCCGAAATGGAAGTTGGGCAACGTTGTTACTGCATTCAGGGGCTATCAACGGAAGGGAATGAGAGTTCAGCTTCATGCTTTCCTGACGATGGGAAATCTGACAGACATACGGCGAATGCGTTGGCTGGAGTTATGAAGATTGAGATATTTAGATGACTGGGCAGTCAGAAGCTTATGAAATGCCTAATAACGTGAACACTTGGCTTTGGGGCATGGACGTATGTAAAGATTGCTGTGTGCTTTTGTGTGACTTGTGCTGATGGACTACTTTGCTATTGAAAGAGGCAATGGATTAGTTTCATATGATTCGAACCTGAGTATGAAATTATGATGAAGGAAGTAAGGAACATGCCTTATTGTCAACCAAGTCAACACTTGGATTTTGATGTGAGAAAATGTTAGTGCCTTAATGGGCTACAGATCCTTTCAAGTATGATCCTTAACAGCTTTTCTCGTGCCTAGCCTGTGGTCTTTTTCTTTCTCTCTCTTTTTTTTATAGTTTTTTTGTTTTTCTTTTAGCAGGTATTTTCCTTGATTCATAGGAATACATTTGACATTGTCTTTGCTCACTCAGTATTTTTATTTTTTTATTAATGCACACTTGCTTGGTCAGAAAAAAGGATTCAAACCTGATAACATTGAACCCCAAAGCGGTTTAGCTTGACGTTTCCCTGGGATATGTGGGGTTTCAGTGGGTTCTCTGGTTCATTTTCCAACAAAGCCAACTTGCCCAGCATTTGTTTAGATTCGTTTGTTCCAAAGGGGCAAAATGCAGAGCCATTCTTTATGATTTTATGGTTAGGTTTTCCAACTCACAGGACAGCACTACAAAGTATATAACATTTAAATGATAAGGTTTGCTCCGTCATTGCGAAAGCGACCTTTTCAATTTATTACTCTTGTTTGTTTGTTGCGCGTTGGTTCTCTCTTATCTTGTAGATGATATCTGTTCGTGTTGACGTTTGCGCCTTACAAAAATATCAGATCCAAACACGGCCGCCTTTGTTTTTGTTTTTGCTTTTGCTTTTACTTTTACTTTCTTCTCTGATAAGCCATCCAGTTTGGATTCGATTAAAGAACCGAATAAAGCGAACTTTCGTTCCTACAGTCTCGGTTGGAATTGAAATCAGGAGGAGCGTGACAATTCGGTTATGGGTGGTCTCCTTCAAAAACCAGAACAGCATCCATTACTAGAAAATAAAACAAACCGGTGAATTGAACAGAACTGAACCGAGCTAAAATTAATAAGTAAAGCGAGCCCTCGGTGCATCGCACGCTCTGTTAATAACGACACTAAATTAACAAGTTGCCATGACGAGGCAAATGATGAATGAAGTTAATACATGGATGAGCCAAAAAAGAAAAAAGAAAACAACAAAAGTAACAAAGTTAATGAACAGAATGAAAAAAGAATAAAAAACTTATCAGCGACCTGTTCATCATCTGTGAGTTAAAGCCAGCCGAATCAAGCCGGCTCTGTTGGGCTCATTTTGATCCCTTTTTATACGGATATACCACTCAAAATAATTTAAATAGGTTTAAATATTTCTTTTAATTAAAAAATCTAAGAAAGCAGATCGTCAAAAAGAAAAATAAGTAACTGAAAGAGAGAGAAAAATAAAGAGACGGCAGAAAGAAAAGAAATAAAAAATAATATTATTTAATTTTATATTTAAAAAAGATATTAATATTTAATTAAATTAAAAGTTAAATAGTTGATATGTTGATAAAAGATATTTTGTTCTTATTTTTGAATAGTAAAGATTAGGTTTTGAGTACAGTAAATATCATTTTTCTTCAGTTTTTATAGGTTTACACTGTAAGTAATTTTTTACATACAATTTTGATCAACCGTGAAATCAGAGGATTGTTTGTAGTATGATCAAATTGACTTTTGATTAGTAATTGGATGATACATATATCTTTTTTTGAACGATTAAATTAGGTTTTTTGCGAACTATAAAGGTAGGTTTTTTATTCGAACTGAGGTTTCTTAATTCTGATAACTTTTTACTTTCTCATCTGTAAAAGAGTTGGTAAATTGTGTGGATAATTATTGACTTGTTGTCCAATTGAGCTGAAATTTGGACAGTTAGTAAGGATCATTTAGGAGTTTATCTTGAACAAGATCTACTTATTGAGTTGTAGTTGATAACACGTGGTTAGTCTGTTTTTCTCAACTCATTAGTCTTTCGTTTAGTTTAAATTGAATTTGTTCAATTTGTTTGAAGTAATTGAGGTTATACACCTCTATTATATTCACTTTCTTATAATGGAATTGACCTCTGGTTCGAAGTGTCCCATGATTTTTTTTCCCTTTTGATTTAAAGGGGTTTTCCACATAAAATTGTGTGTTCTCTTACGTGATTTATTTGTATTATTATTTTTGCTATTTAATCACCTCCTCATAGGTTCAAGCAAACGAGAGAAGTTTCCTGGGCTATTTATACTCCATTGCCCCCTTTCTCCCATCAGAGTGGTATCATAGTCAAGTTGGTGTATTTGACTCATTTAAACGATAAGGTTGAATGTGAAAAAGTTGGTTTGTTTAAATGACATAAATTATGGTATATGAAGGAGTAAAATGAAAAATCTCCTATTTGTAGAGAAATTACATTTGTCTGTATTTACTACTACAAAATTTGAGTTCAAGATTGATGAAAAATGGAAATTTGAGTATGAACAGATTTGTGATTTTATACGGCAATTTGTTGATGATAATGTTTATAATTACATTTGCAATGAGACACATGTGCGAACTTTATAAAGCAAACTTGAGACTTTATATGCTTCAAAGTCTTCAAAGTCTAGTAATAACAAGTTGTTCTTATTTAAGAAAATGATACAATTGAGATATAATGAAGAGAGTTTAGTTGTTGACCACTTAAATGAGTTTTAGGATCTCATTGATCAACTGTCAGACATGGGCATTAAGTTTGATGACGAGGTTCTTGGGCTATGGTTACTTGCTACCTTACTTGATTCTTGGAAGACTTTTCAAATCTCTCTTGCTAATAATACTTTTAGTGGTGTTTTATCATTAAAACTTGTAAAGGGTGGTGTGTCGAATGAGGAGATAAGAAGGGAATCTCAGGGTTCATCATCATCCAAATAAGAGGTTTTAATTACTGAAAATAAGATGAGAAGTTAAGAAAAAGGAAATGGTAAAAATGGTTGAAGTAAAAGTTGGAGCAAGTCAAGATTTAAGTACAAAAATGTCCAGTGTCATCATTACGGGAAAATGTGTCATATTCAAAAAAAGTGTTACAAACGG
This sequence comes from Bruguiera gymnorhiza, assembly GCA_020883675.1. Lineage (NCBI taxonomy): Eukaryota > Viridiplantae > Streptophyta > Magnoliopsida > Malpighiales > Rhizophoraceae > Bruguiera > Bruguiera gymnorhiza. The sequence continues at coordinate 4,888,280 of JAIRCJ010001057.1, read as the reverse complement.
AAGAGAGAAAATAAAGATGATAGTGATAAACACAAGAAAAAGAATACGAGTAATGATTGTGTTACTATTACATACACTTCTAGTACTAGTGACCTTATTATTATTTATGATGAGGATGTGGTTAATTTGACATCTCATGAGATTGATTGGGTAATAGAAAGTGGTACTTCTCTTCATGTTACTTTAAGAATGAAATTCTCTATAACATATACTTCTGGTGATTTTGGAGTTTTGAAAATGGGTAATACTAACTTAGTAAAGGTCATTGGTATTGGTGATATTTACTTAAAGACCAGCAATAGAGCACAACTAACATTAAGGATGTTAGATATGTTTCTGATATCAATTTAAATTTGATTTCAACAAAAAAATTAGATGATAAAGGTATTTGCAGTACCTTTAGTGATGACCAATGGAAACTTACCAGAGGTTCCCTAGTTATGGCACGAGGTAAGAAATGCTTCAATTTATATCTCATGCAAGTTGTTATCTTCAAAGATGTTGTAGATGCAACAGAGAATGATAATTATATTAAATTATGATATAAGTGACTTAGTCATATGAGTGAAAAGAGAATGAATTATTTGACAAGAAATAACCAATTTCCAGACATAAAGAGTGTAATTTTAAAGAAGTGTCATAACTGTTTTGCTAGAAAACAGAATAAAGTTACATTTAAGAATCACTCGCCTTCAAGGAATTCAGAGTTGCTTGAATTGGTACATTCTAATGTGTGTGGTCCTTTGAAAGTACGTTTACTTGGTGGTACGCTTACTTGGTGGTACTCTTTATTTTGTAACTTTTATTGATGATCACTTAAGAAAATTTTAGGTTTATGCTTTGAAGACTAAAAATCAAGTTTTTGATATATTCAAATAATTTCATACCTTTATTGAGAGATAGACTGGTAAGAAGTTGAAAAGTGTCTGCATTAATAATAATAGTGAGTACAATGGTTTATTTGATAAGTATTGCAAAAAGTATAAGATCAGACACTAGATGACACCTTTTAAGACACCGCAGTTGAATGATTTAACAGAAAGGATGAACAAAATGTTGATTAAGAGGGATAAATGTTTTCTATCAGATGCAAAATTACTTAGATCATTCTGGAGTAAAACTTTAAATACAGTGACACATGTAATTAATCTATCTCCTAGTGTTCCATTATAAGATGATGTTTCATACAAAGTTTAATTTGGTAAGAAGGTCTCTTATGACCATTTACGAATCTTTATCTATAAGACTTTTGTTCATGTTTTTAAAGATGAAAGAGGGAAGTTAGCTGTGAATAGTCAACAATGTATCTTTTTTGGTTTTGGTGAAGATGATTTTAGGTACCATTTATATGATCCGGTTGAAAAAAAACTTGTGAGAAGTAGAAATGTTGTGTTCATTGAGGATCAAAACATTAAACACATTGAAAAATCAACTCTTCAGGTTAATGATAATCCTGTTGATATTATTTCATTTCTTTAGACACCTCTAAGTGATCCGATTGATATTCATGGTGATGTTCAAGAACATGATCATAATATATAGGGTGTAAGTAATATTAATGTTCCTATAGAAGATCATTCGCACACACCTTCACCTTCATTTCAACTACGGAGGTCTAATGGAATTTCAGTACCTTCTACTTAGTACTCTCCTGATGAGTTTGTGATGTTAACTGATGAGGAAGAACCTAAGGGCTATAAACAAGCAGTTAAAAGTGAGTACGAGCAACATTGGGTAGATGTCATGATAGATGATAATGTTACTGATATAATAACAAAAAAATTATCAAGATAGAGATTTGAACTATGTTATGTATTGATCAGGATGACCAATATTTCCACATAATCGGGAGGAAAAAAATTATTAGGCTCATTGATTCATTCCTACGTGGATATATAGCCCAAAATTTTTAGGATTACAACTCAAAATAATTAAAGTATATATAAATACCCATTTTGGTTGGAAAAACCTAGGAGAGTCAATCGTCAAAAAGAAAAACAAGCTGCTAAAAGAGAGAGAAAAGGAGGGAGGTCACAGAAAGAGAGGAAGTAAAAGACAGTATTATTTGATCTTACATTTGGAAAGGATATTGATATTTGATCAAACTGAAATTTAGATAGTTGATAGAAAATGTTTAGTTCTTATTTCTGAATGGTAGATATTGGATTTTGAGTACAGTAAATTCTACTTTTTTTCAATTTTTGTAGATCTATACTGTAAGTGATTTTTTATGTGTAGTTTTAGTTAACCGTGAAATTAGAGGATTATTTGTAATCTGATCGAACTAACTTTTGGTCAATAACTAAAAACACTTATATCTTTTTTTTTTTTTTGACAATTAGATTGAATTTTTTGTGCACTGTAAGAGCAAGTTTTTCATTCAAATTGAAATCTCTCAAGTGTGCTAACTTTTTATTCTCTTATCTGTGACAAAGTTAATAAATCATAAATTGTATAAATGATTATTAATTCGGGGTGTAATTGAATTAAAATTTGAATAACTAATAAAAAATATTTGAGTATTCATCTTGAATGAGATATACTTATTAAATTGTATTTGACAATACTAAATTAATTTGTTTTACACAATTAAGCTCAACTCATTAGTTTCTAATTTAATTTAAATTAAATTTATATAAAATTAGTGTGTTATTTTATATAATTTATTTGTATTATAATATTTGTCATTGAATCATCTGCTGAAGTCAGCCGGAGAAATTTCTTGGTCTGCCCCATTTTTCCCGTCAGTCTCCTCTCACTGAAGAAGCATCTTAAGATACATTTCCATTAAAACGAACAGAAAAAAGAAAAACGAAAAAGGAAACAGAAATGCCCGAACGAAAAGCTGGCGATTCTGCTGCTGCAGTTTCTCATGATCAACAACAAAAAGCTTCTTCTTGTTCTTGTTCTTCCACTAGTTGTCTCAAAACCCTCTTAGAATCCCTCATGATTTTCCCGAGAAACAAACAAGTTTTCTTTCCCATTTTTGCCCTCCTCGCCCTCCCTCTATCCTTCCTCCTCTTCTCTCTCTCGGCCTTCTCTTATCCGATCAAGTCCCAGATCCTCAGCCTCGAATCCCTCGCCGCCCTCTCCCACACCCGCTTCGAGGCCCGCCACGTCTGGAAGGAGTCCCGCGACTACGCCCTCTTTCTCCTCCGACTCAAGCTTCTCTACTTCTTGCCCACTTACCTCCTCTCCCTCCTCGCCGCCATAACCTCCGTCGTCTCCGCCGTCTCTGCCCGTGAAGGAAGACCCGCTACACTCAAGGCCGCGTTCTCCGCCGTCAGGTCCACTTGGTCACGGCCGTTCGCTACTTCAATTTTTATCTACTTCGTTCTCTTCTTGTACTCCGGCGTACCGCTCACGTTGGATGCTATAGTTGGTGGCCGCACCAGTCCCGGCCCAAGATTGCTCGTATGGGTCATCGTGTCGGGCGCGGAGTTATACCTAATGGCGGTGTCGGGTATGGGATTGGTGGTTTCGATCGTGGAGAGGAGAGTCGGGTGGGATGCAGTTCGGGTCGGGTCGGATTTGATGGAGGGGAGGAGGGTGTGCGGGTGCTTGTTGTCGGGGACGATGGTGGCGGCGATGGGATGGATCGGGTGGAATATGGAGGCGATGGTGAAGGACGGTGGAGATTCTTCGAGGACTTGGAAATGGACGGCTGTGATGGGGGCGGAGGAGGGGTGGACCAGCATGGCGTTGGTTGCTCTATACGGAGCGCTGGTGGTCTGGGGTTTTGTTGTCACCGCTGTTTTTTACTGCGACTGCAGGGAACGGCGTGTCGTTGGGGAGGATGATGAGAGCGAAAATCTTAGCAGCGTCTCGTGATACTGTCCTTCGTTTCTTTATTTTTATTATTATTATTGTTATTATCCTTTTTTCCTCGTGTCGACATTTTACACGCTAAAGCATTTTTTGTACTTTTTTTTCTTTCCTTTTAAAGCAAATTCCAATTTTGAGGTTCTGAAGATTGTTGAAGTTTCCTTTCTACGAGCCAGTTTCTTCTTGCCTCCTTTATTAAGGGTTAAAATAATAATAATAATAAGCTCATAAAAGGGATTTGCTTTTCGACCACTTAAATTTATGAAGAGAATAATTGGTCATTAATAGAAGCCAAGCTAATACAGTGAAGTAAATGTTGAGACACAGCAGTAAATTTATGTCCATAAATGGTGTTTTGCTTTCGCCGAAGACTTTATGCTTTTATTTGTACAAAGTTGTACTCTTAAATGCGCTGCATACGGTCAACCACCAAAATAACTGAGATAAGTAGTTCTAGAAGAGACAGCCGTTCAAATACTAATATAATTCCATCTTCATTCATCTGGGTAGGGATAAGGGATAACTATAACAAGATGCAACATAGGGTTTAAGAAGGGCCACTGTTATTTTTAACAAGTCGTCCGTGCCCATTATCTTGAATTGGAACGCCCGTGAACAGGGATGCTGAATTGCCAGGGACTCTCTCTCGAAGAGCACAGGACACCCGCAGCTCCACAGACTGATGAAAGTAGGTGTACCAAGATCAATGAAAATATCCGGTCTTCGAAATCTTCTACTTTCAACAGCTTTTTGGCCGAGTCACTCCGCTTGTCTGCTTTTGTTTGTTTCTTATATGCACGCTGAAAGTCTTTCGATTAATCTTTGACAAGTTAATTCTATGCCGGATGTTGAAAGAAACGTGAAACTTTAATGTTAATTTCAGATTTTAAAATATTAAATTTATAAACGGGAAGGCCAAGTACTCAAGAACGATTCCAATAACTTAGTTTTATAATTAAGGTTAAATTAGCTCGAGTCACCGTGTACTTTTCTTATAAATTAATATACCTTCGTTGGTTTCACTCCATTTATTTTGAAGCCTCTTAATTTGACGTTGATCAATCCCCTTGAGTTGGATTAATTGGAGAATTCTAGCCTCTTATAATTTTCTTGTAGGCCTACCTGCCCATTTCTCTCTTACTTTTTCTCCACGGAAATAAATCTGAAAACGCGCCAATGCCAATGCTAAGTCATTCGCAAGACCAAAACTATCATTATAATGCCATAAATACTTAGAATTATGTTAAAAATCTTTATCAAATGACTTGAAAGATAATGTAAATTAATAAATTTTTTTTTTTTTACTAGGTATTCTTATTTGTGGGAAGACTAAGCTTTCGCTAAAGGTATAAAGTCTGTCGTGACTGGCCTTCCGTCATAGGTGGATTGGAAAATTAAACATGTATATGCCAGGCAGCGTGCTCCCAAAGGTTTGTTTTGGCGGCAAAAGTAAACAATATATCGTTCAATGGGGTGGAACGGACCAATTCAAAAGACGCGTAACTAAGATGATATATAAATACAGGTCCCAACCGATACTCCCTGGCCACATAACAAGGCAAAGATATCTCAAATATCAACTACTAGCTATTTCCAATGGAATTTTACATGATTAATATGGGGTTAGTGGGAATTATAGGAGAAGCATACAAAATCTCTTTCAAGAATGGGAAGATCATGGTCTCCATAGTCTTGCTCAAACTCCTCATTGGCCTTCTCCTCTATCTCCTCAACATCTTGTCCATGAAACCATTGCTCAATGACTTAGTCACCCAGCAAATTTCCCTTTTAGTCCTAGCTCCTGGTAGCCCTGAATTCTTCGATACTTTCATCCATTTCAAAAGAGACACGGGTCTGGTCCTTGTGGTGCAATGGATCATCCTTTTTGTCAGTTCTATGGCTTCCTTATACTTGGACAGCATCACAATCTTGGCATCGGCCATGGTGTATCGTGGAAAGGACTTGACCTTCAAGGATGTTCTGGTGACGGCTGCCAGGTCGTGGAAGAGGCCAATTGTTACTTGGTTTTACACTACTATCTTTGGTCTAGGCTACTTTTTTGTTCTGTTTGGGACATTTCTGGTCCCTAATGCGCTAATTGTTGAGAGTCCGGCTGATGCTGTTATCCCCAGTGCTGCGCTCATTGTCCTGGCCGTCCTCCTCTATGTTTATATTGCCGTCATTTGGTCTTTGGCACTTGTCATTTCAGTTCTGGAAGAAAAATGTGGAATTGGGGCAATTAGGAAGGCAGCGCAGATTCTTAAGGGCATGAAAGTTACTGGCTTTCTTCTAAATCTTCTGTTCACGATAGTATCTTGTGTCATATTTCTGGGTTTGAAGGTGACCTCTGCAACCCCATCAATGGCAATTCAAATACTCGTGGGCTTGCTGACCACTTATTTTGTTTACTTGGTCAACATCTTCTGGTCGATGGCACATACTATCTTTTACTACCAGTGCAAGAAGACCCATGGAGAGGAGGCTGAACTGCAAGGGATTGTTGAATACGTTAAGGTGCCCACAGCTCCACAGATTGGTGAAAATATACTATGATCAATGAAAATATATTGTCAATGTATCTTTTTTTTTTTTTTTCACCTTTAAACGGATTGCCGTTTGCTACGTCCCTCCCCTGCTTTTGCTGTTTTTATGTTGCAAATGTTTCTATTCTTGTAGTCCAAATCATGCACAAATGAGTCATTTGCTTGTACAGTACGTAGGTTCCACTCAATGAAATTCCACGGTTGAGATCCACGTTATTGCATCTGTGGTCTATAGAGACTAAGCTTCGTCCAGTAATTATACATACAATTCAAAAAGTTTTGACTTGTTCACTTGAAGACTTAGCAAATTGAAGTCCTTTTTTTTATTATTATTATTATTTGATATATTGAAACTAAATTTCCCATTTTGTAAAAACTGAGAAAACAAAAATTAGTAATAGAAGGGGCACCGTCGTAAATTCAAGAACTAGTCCTCTTTTTCCTCTGATGTTTGGTTTGGAGTTAAACCAAAGTACATTTATTTTTTTTAATAATTAATTTGGACTTAAATTTAATACATTTAGTTCTACAGAGACTTCTTTGAGCTCTCGTTGGTTAAACTAAAGTACATTTATTATTATAAGAATGAAAGGACTCACTGACGGCATGGATAGGATCTACAAGCAGTTTTGACCCAAAAAAAAAAAAAATCAAGCAGAAAACAAAAAACAAAAGCGAAGCGCTGGGTAGATGGTGACCACAGCTTCTCTACTGCCTATCAATGGAAATCCCCTACGTAGCCCATCTCTCTCTCAGTATCCTAATCGCCCTGCAACTTTCCTCAAGTAAGTTCTGCTCTAATCTCACATACCCATTTTCTCTTCTCTCTTGTTTTCTCTGTTTCTCTGTTAATTTTCTTCGACGCTTCCGCCTGACCCCTCAGGAAATTCATCGAACAAGAACCCCGTTACTGAAAAAAAAAAAAAAAGGGTACCAAATTGCTAATTGGTCTTTTCAATGGTGAGAGTAAAGGTTCTAGGTATGAAAGTACCAACTTTTCTACTCAAGCGAGACAGAGGATGCATATATTAGATTGCTCAGTGTACGCACATCTTACTTCTGGCATCAAATATTTAAGTCGTTCAGAGTTGGAATGAGTATCTTTAGAAAAAAGAAGATTCTAAATGTTCCAATTGATCTTCATATTGATCCAATTGAAACTCCAGGTCTCCAAGTCACTTGAGTTTAGAGAGATAACATCGGATAAGCTCCTTAATTCGGTTATTTGTTGAAATGATTCGAAGTCTTTGCATGATGGTCAGTTCTGAAAAATTTTTATTTTCAGGTGGGAATTTAGCAGGGAGGTAAATCGGAGCTCAGTTACACGTAGAACCAAGGGCCAGGCATTTCGAATTTTGGCAAATCCTAATGTATGCGTCAACCCAAGGCTTCTCATGTATAAGCCAATATGGTTTGTTTCAATATAATCAAAGGTCTTTGTGGGTATGTGATTGTTGATTTAGTCCATGGGTTGCTTGTGGTAGAAAAATAGGCTTTCTTAGGTATTCCAATATTGTTTGGTTTACAGGGCTGATAATATAATATTTTCAAGGTCATGAAACTCCACAGTAAGAAGAAATCTCCAATCTCGATTGTGATTGCTTGATTTAGATAATCCAGTCCAATTGATCTCCTCTAAGGATAATCTTTCTTATTATTTTCCTGTGCAAACTTCAAAGTTCATTTTCAGGCAATACCATTTTTCACTGAGAACTGGTCTACCCTCTTAATTTACTTGCTTGATGCTCATAGTGTCCCAGTTTCTCTAGCATATAAATTTCTTTTTTTTTTGGTTTTATTATCAATTAGGCCCAGAGGTTCCTGGTTTGCCCAAATTTTAATGTAATCTTTGTTGTTTCATTCAGCATATTCATGTAAAGCATGTATCTATGGTTTAGATATTTACCTGCAATTTATTTGAAATTTTACCATTTAGTATATCCAGGCAATGTTTGTCACCCTTTTCGGGAGCTTGTTTCTTAGTTACCTTGAAAATAGCAAAATATCTCTGTCTATTTGGCTCTTTCCACTTCTACATTTTTTTCTTGATGGTGTCAATTAATTTTTTGAGCATAAAATGGTTCTTACTTCATCACGTGCTTTCTTTTTGATAAGTGTGCAACTTTTTTTTAAGCTATGCTGAGAAAATGATAGAAATGAATTGGCAATTATTTTTGTCGTATAGGTCTCAAGAAAAGGAGATTCAAAAAATGAAATCATCATGGTTGATCCTTTGGAGGCCAAGCGACTCGCTGCCAAACAAATGCAAGAAATCAAAGCAAAAGAGAAAATTAAGGTGAATGGAGTGCATAGTACTTTGTGATATTGAGTGCCAGAATGATCTGCACGTGTTTGTTTTTACAATAAAGTACTGATGGTAGGCAATTAACTGCTGAACTTTTTTGTTGGCATGGTAACTGCAATATGTTTTATGAATCTCTACTTAATTTGCAGCATTCCTCTATCTGTTGATATAGCTATACCTCCAAGTAGAACACACATTGATTAATTAACTGCAACACTTGTGATCAATTCATTCTTTTGGTCATTGTTTATGGTTGCTGATACACTTGTGCCTCAGCAAAGCTGTGAATTATTAGACATCATCTATCGCCAGCATTCCTTTTGTTTGTTTTTCTATGACTGAAATATTTTTGGTTATGACAGGCATCACCACTGTAGATTAATGTCGCTAGTGTAAGTTTGTGTTATCCTATATCCTCAACAATGATGATGCCAACAATTGTTGTTTTCGTTGCAGAGACAACGTCAAATTGAGGCAATTAATGGAGCATGGGCAATGATTGGTCTCACAGCAGGCTTGGTCATGGAGGGTCAAACTGGTAAAGGCATACTACATCAGGTACAACTAGTTTTAGCTTTGCCTATGCATGAAGTAGATGGCACTTATGTTAGTCTTATCATTTTCAACTAAATTCTGGCTATTTAGTCATTCAACTAAAATCATTTTTTCTCTCAGTTGGCTGGGTATTGGTCTTCCATCATCCATTTTTTTGTGCAGTAGACATGGCTGGATTACAATGAGAGCATCGCAAACTTTGCATTTTTTTTTTTTTTTTGAAATATTCTTTGAATTAACCAATACCATGTTAAGAAAACTGTTCTTCGGTTCTCAAATATTGTATATTGTATCATTGACTCTTGTTACATACACTCGGCAATTTATGTTGTACCTTTCTATAGAGTAATCGACAAGAACAATAGCATATGTGGAAGGAAACGTTGTCCCTTAATGCTACAGGCATCATATGCTGAAGAAAATTGTGTAATTTACAAGCTTGACACATTTGTAATACGGGGACTGAAAAATTGAACAATGCAGCAAGTGGGTGACAGCCTGCTTTGGTTAACGAATCTCTTGCTGTCATTTCATAAGCCGAGTGATCACATTTTGGTTACAGATCGTGTAAAAGAGAGGGCCACTGGGCCTCCGAACCCAACTAACTAAAAACGGAATTGGAATAGTTGTTGATTTTCCTCGGCTACATGTGGAATACTGTCTCCTAAAGAAGTGATTCACCCATTTTCCCCGTATAACGTGGATAATCTTCACCTAAAAATAAGATTTTGACTGACTTTGAAGAAAAAAGATTGTTTCTCTTCTCGGCACCCAAATGGTCGTGGCAAGAAGAGGTTGCAGATACTGAAATGGTTACGGATTGCTATGTTTTTGAGGTATCAAGCAATGAAAGTACACTTCAGCCGCTTGCACGCAACTTTTGATGAAGTGTGGTGGGGTTTGTGGGAACTTCCTTATTTATTTATTTATTTATTTGTGATTTGTGGAAATTCAGTATTTTAGATTGCTCTCTAGAGCCACGCAGTCAAGATTCCATGACCCGTTATAAATAAGCACAAGGTCCATCGAAACATGTAAAGCCCATACATGCTTTTTTTTATGACGAGGATTGCTCAGCAGAAGAGACGTGTGGAAGATAGTATCTAGTCAGGTTGATACAGGAGTTGGTCTGATAGTCGAGTCTCGGTCAAATTCTGCCAGAAAACACATGATTAAGCGCTGAAGATAAACTCAGGCATTAACACTCTGATAATAAAGTTAATAGAAAGTCAGAATTTTCAAACAGGTGAGTATAAAATGAATAATTATTACTATCAACGAGCGTTGGCCTGACTTTATATATATATATATATATATATATAACTTGATTTGTCTGAGTGGGATCTAGTATAGGTGTGACGTTTGGGGGCATCCATCATCTGGTAAATTGAGTTCCATTTCTTGGTGTAGGTGATAAGACGAGTGTGACCTATTGAACTTTCCCAAGTTTAAAGGAGGATGTGATGGGCCTGATGCTATTCTCAAATTTATTGTAAAGTGGTTTGTGACTGATTATGGGCCTTCTTATCATTTTGGTATCATGCAAGAGAAGGGCAAAAGTCATTTTCGAAGTCAGAAAAAACAGAAAAAGAAGGAAAAGAAAGAAAGAAAGAAACGAACAATAAGGCAAACTCTATATTATTTAATAACAAAATAAATATAGAGCCCCATCATCAACCCATTTTGCCTTTTTCGGAATTTTAGGTGCGAGAGGTTTTGACTGGCCCAGCCTTATTGTTTGGGTTATATTAAGTGAAAAATTTCCCCCGACTTACTGTTTCTATCTATTCTCAACACTGATTAAAGAGGGCTTACATGACTTCCCAATTCCGTTTAAACCCAAGACCCAATGCGTTATAATTATTGGCTTTAGCCCCAGTTAGGCGAATTACAGACGCACCTGCAAATATGATATTAGCAAAGAAAAGAAGGCATAAGGCTTTCGTTTTCAACTGTTTGATCTTTGATCCAAGTAGATAAGTAGACTTTTGATGCTAAAACAAGCTCCTGATCTGCCAATCCGGGTACATAGGGTAGGCACCAAAATGGTTGGTAACCAATGATGCTACAAAATAAAAAAAACCTCTCAAGGAAAGTACCTAATGACCCGGGTCTTAATTGTCTCTTAATTTCGTCCTAACGACACTTTAGCTCATCAAATTCAAAATCCCCATCTATTTTCTAACCTAACAAGTTCAAGCCCACATGGGAAATAGCCTCTGGACTCTCAAATTCAATTCTTTTCTTGGATAGGATATATTAAATTAAGATTAAAAATAATAATAATAATAAAGGATGGATTAGGAATGTTAGAACAAGATATTAATAGAAAAATACCCATCAGAAATTTGTAACGTTCACGGGAAAGCCGCCAACCCCACAACACAAGTACGCGACCCTCCTGCAGACGTGGCCAAATTCCATTTACTCCATTTTCAACGATGTTTTCTCCTCTTTCCCCAATCCTTATCTAGGGAAGATCGTGGTGGGCCCGTGTCATCTGTAAATTAGATATTTGCACAAGAATACTAACTGGTTTTTTGTTGATGACAACTAGCGTGACCCAGCCAGGTTGCCTAACTAGAAGAGATGTACGAGGATATGGTCAAACCCATCGCACGCCCCATGCGTCATCTGACAATCGGGCCTTAAAGTTTGACCGGGGTTTTGCTAGTACCAATCGAAAATGTAAAATGATACGTGAAGGCTCCAGGAAGCATCCTGGCAACTTCTGCTTGACTTTGCGTGTCCTTCAGAACTTGGTCCGAAGAAAAGTTCAATGGTTCCAAAATAATGGTCACTGCATTGGATTCAACAATCGGGGGGGGGGTGTGTTGATGAAGATAAACATGGACTGAGTTGGAGTTAAGGTCGGGGGAGGGAGGTCCACTACAAAATTCTCGCACATTCGATTTCGGCCCATCCATTAAGGACTCGCCACATGTCAACGACGAGTTCCAAAATAATATCACCAGGATAATTGTGACTTGCGTTCGCATCGTATGGTTATGTTTTATTACCTTTAAAAAAAAAAAAGTTTTATTTTTTCACTCAACAGGCATTCGCGATGGCGACTTGCTAACCAACAATTTCGTCAAAAAAAAAAAAAAAAAAAGGATTAAGTTGCTTTGTGTAATGGCCGTAGTAGACGAATTGGACGCCCTTCCGAGGGAAACGTTTGTCTTGTTTTGTTTTCGTCAAAAAAATACAAAAAAAGATTAGACTTGTAGAACTTGTCTTTCTGGTTTGACATGTAACATCTGCTTTTAGCGTCCCAGAACCGATGATGCCCCTGGTCAATCTCTTTTTTCTTTTTTTTTTCATTTTTTGGGTGTTGGGGGGGGGGTCCGATCTTGAACAGATGTGGGTAAATCCCAATTTTCGTGCTTAATTTTTCAGAAAGTTTGGCTGGGCATGCGTGCATCTGCTCTGCACTTCAAAATTCAATGTTATTTTCATTCATGAAATTAATAAATACCAACAGCTGATAAAACCATATTATACAGAAGATTTATAAGACAGACGGTAGTTATTTACAATTATTAAAAATACCACTTATGTTTCGTTATAAAATCTGTCTGCGAATCAAACAATATCAGAGAGATATCTTCTATCAAGAAAAGGGACAGAGTTATATGGTTGTTAGTGGAAGTCAGCAATTGAATTTATGTGGGTAATGGTTGGAAATTACAACTTAATGCGGCAGAATTGAACGGATTAATTAAATATTCCAACTTTGATCCATAAGTTTATTTAAGAATCAAATTAGTTGGAAAATGAATATAATTCTTTGCCTAAGTGACTGAATGTATGAGAAGAAAGTAATATACTCGCGACGATGTCAACATGTAGGTGGGTAAAAAAGAAACGATATATATCACCAACTCAATTTCTCAAATTTTCAACTCGAAAAGTAATTTTTAGTAAGACAGACTTTGTAGATTGAAGTAGAAGAAAACTCTATGTGAATTTTTTATTTTTCACATAATATAATCAATAAAAATCGAGAAATTTCAATCGTGACAAATATCATTATCTGTCGTCTCCGGCAGTTGTGAAACCAAATGCTTGGTAAATTACAAAATGACGAAAGTCTGTGAAGCCTAGCTAGCTAATGGGATAATTCGTTGAAGCTGGCAGTTGAATATTAATTTCCTTTTGGATTTGGAGATTATGCGATTTGTACCTGCATAAGGCCTCTAGAAAAGTCAAATGCATATTATTACAACTCGATAACGTTGATAGTTTATGCTTTGGCGGTCCCCCCTTAATTGGACCTTTCATCGGAACATTGTATATTAGTCAATTGTCATGTGCAATGAACTTGTGTTCATGAATGGCGAGGAAAACGAATGCATAACAATAACTACAACGGCCAAAGAGGACGAAAATTAGGAATATGCTTAAGCATAGAGAACTATATTTATTTTTTTGTTTGTGAGTGCTCGAGTTTAATACCAAGAAATACAAAAAGAAAGAGATTAATTTAAGATTATTTTTTATTTTTTAGTAATTATTTTTTTAAAAAAATTACAAGTATTTGTATCGATGAATTTTAAATAAATAAATATATATATATATATATATATATATATATATATATATATTTGTTAATATGAATTGAATAATTTGTATGTATATTGAATAATTCAGATAAATAATATAATTTTAATTTTATTAAAATATTAAAAAAAATTATATTTAATATTACGAATCATAAAAAATAAAAAATTAGACATTTTTTAAGAGTAAACAAATATTAATTATCTCTTACAATTTATACTTACATATAGATTAAATGAGATTGCACCTATTTACACCCACGAGAAGAGGTGTCGTGTGAGACAAATCCTCACAAAGTCTAAGTCAGCTGGCTTATCCACGGGGAGATTATATCGCTGCAGAATTTGGCCAACTAAAAGCCTAAAAGTAGAAGGGTATACAAAAGCAAAGATGCCGCCATATGTATTGAGAATTTTACAAAAGTCTATTGATCTGACTATTGACATTTAGCCGCGGTATACATAAGGAGAATTTCATAAATTTTCCTCTCCGAAAGATGGCTTCATTGACAAAGTGAATATGTTCTCATCTCATTAACCGAGATGCCAATCCTGTTGTTAAATTCCAAGTTGGCAATTTCCCGTGAATTTCTTAGACTAATCAATCTTGTAGCCGTGGAACACAATCTAAATTTTAATGAGTGAAATATGAAATGAATTATTTTCCCAACAAACGGATTCATTTGATCCTACGGCAATGTTCCAAATTGTTTATAGAAAGTGAAATTGGTTTTGGCACGGTCTAGCTATATTCTCCGGGGAACAATTTGACTTAAGGCTCATTAAATTAGCAATGTCTGTGGAGCAAAATTAACAGCAATTACCAAACCTTCTTGATTGGGGAATCTTGATTGATAAAGGGTATGAAAATGATGCATCCCATATGTCGTTTGTTTCGTTTTACTTCTATAATACTTTTAGCACCAATACTCAATGGATTGATTATTGGATAATTTATCTAGACTAAGCAAACACCTATTGCTTGATAATGATGGACTTGGTTTAATTAATTTGCTTTTTTAAAGTTAAGTTACAAATCACTTATTATATAACTCTTTTATTATTAAAAAGATGTTTATTAATTATTAAAAAAAATAAATGATTCGTAACTCTTTTTTCATCATGGTTAGATTAAATAATTATAGATTAGTTGCTTATATCTTTGTCAACAGAGAAGAGAATAAAAGATGATTTGTAGGGAACAGAACAGTGTCTACGGGACATCTCCTTCCTCCCAAATTAGTTCTTCATTGATTTTTAAGATTGAAGACTCCGGACTGTAAAAATTAGATGATGCTCGATAATTTTGATACCGTCGGATCAATTAAATGTTCGTTTGCGATGATATTGGCGGTGATCAGTCCTTGGTTATCACATGAAGATCTACAAAAGATAAATTCCTCCGTCACTTTTATTTTTCCTACAATATCACTCTCTGCTCTTTTCCAATTTTTACGACTCTTCAGCATCATTTTAGCCGCCGTCAACGTTCTACGCTTCGAAGATAACTGCGAAGAGTATGGATACTGATTGATAGATCAATGATCGCACGAAAGCTATCAGAGCACCATTATACAAAAAGAAGACCAACCGGCTAAAGTGGATAGTTATATTAGGCATTTTCTACATTCGTACGCTTAACCCATTTGACAATTGTGAGATGAATTTCAATATATAGACGAGGATTACCATCTACTTAATTAAATGGGCACAGGTGGTCGGGAACAGATCGATGAAATTATTATCTATTAGGAAAATTGATAATAAATTTGAAATCATATTTAAATTTAAAATTTTAAAATATTAAATTTATAATTTTTTCACTTATATACTATTTACTTTTTTTTTAAATATAACTTTTTAAACACATAATTTATATATTTATATTTAAAATTATAACAGAGTAATTAGGAATCTACAAATATCAAATATAGTTTTAAAATTAAACTAAAAAATTAATGACCCAATCATAAATTTAATTAGATTTGCTTAAAAAATCAAATAATACTAAAATAAGAAAAAAATTCACTTGAGTTGATTAATTTAGATAATACTTGTGAATCGAGTAAGATTTTGCTAATTTTTAAAAGGAATTTTGTATATATTCATATTATTTTATTTTAAAAATTATAGATACATATATATACACTTTATTATTATTATTTTAATAACATATAATCTATTTTTATGATTTTTTTTGAAAGTAAATTGACTCAAGAGTGAATAATTAAATAGATAATTTATTAAATAGAATCTCTCTCACTAGGTCAAGGTTTAATTTGTTTTTTTTTTTTAAAAAAAAATATGATATTGAGGCAGATGGAATAGTTTCATGCATCATGCAAAGTAGTTATATATTGGTCTATATCATATTTCATTAATTCTTTCCAAAGTTATTGTCGATTGGAAGTGCATACTTTTCAAACGGGTGAATGGATGAGAAGAGCTAAGATAGATCTAATAATTAATTGACGTGAATTTTGAACTTTGAAGCCTAACCGTGTTCCTCTTTATATATTTGTTTCCTTTTTCAGCTTCTATGTTCCGCCAGTGCTACAAAACATCTTGGCTTTTTTAACGTATTTTCGAGCAATCCGTGTTTCAAAAGCTTCCTCGGATTTCACGACGGATGTCTGTGGAAAGTGGGCCCAGGAGATGATGCGGGTCCCATGATCGGCACGTAACTCCGTGGAAGATGTGCGGGACCCGATTGGAAACGTAAAATCAACCCCACCCCACCGTCCTCCTCCAAACTGGGCAAAAAAAAACACAAAAAACAAAAGGAATCGATTCGGACACCGCCGGTGGGGTCCACTCTTATTTGAACGCGCGGGCATTACTCTGCCGTCGACACTTTGTTGGAAGAAATATATTTGTTATTCTTTTTCTGATTAATTCTTCTTCATTTATATCACACTTTGTTTCTTTCTTTGGATCTTCCTTCCACATTTTTCTATATATTAAACAAATAATTATAAATTTAATATATTTTATACTTTTTTATTTAAAAATTTAAATTTTTATGTAAATTTGAGATTTTAATATATTATTTATTATGATATCTTTTTTTTATTTTAAATAAATAATATTATAACTTATTTGATATATTAAGTACTAAAAGGTGAAGATTTATATAATTTATAATAATTATATTTTTTATTTATAAATTTAAAATTTTAAATTAATTTAAGATGGTAAAGTAATATTTGTTATTTGTTTTTTTTATAAATAACATGAGGATAATACGGTCTATATATTTATTAAAAAAAATAACAATCTTTCTCTTAATACCAAATTTAGAGTCTCCTCTTACGGGATCATTTAGAGTACCTTGTTAAGGGTCATTATTTTTTTTAAATAATTTATTAAAATATATAACACTAGATTCAAAATTATTTTAATTTATTTAATATACAAATTAAGTCATATTAAAAATTTATCTATTATTTTGATATTAATAAAAATTAATAAAAAATATTAAAATTGAAATCAAGTTAAGTTTAATATTATTTATTATAAAATTATTTTTTTAAAATAATAATTTATTTATTATAAAATTATTTTTTAAAAATAATAATTTATTAAAATGTGTCATTCATATATTTATATATCTTAAAATTTCAGTAGAAGATCGGGTCATACATAACAACTTACTCGTTACTATGATACGCGTGTCACAACCCGGTCTTAATTTTCTTTTTAATTATCCATCTATTAGACCAAGCGTTTAGCACCCAACGGTCCACCAAAAAGCCGTGGATTCGCGTACCATGCATGCTCTGGAAAAACTGGACGGTCAAACAAAAACTAGGACGACGTATCAGACCCCGACACGTCACGTCTTACGGCGAGAGAGCACCACGTGGGAAATTTCTACCGCTTGCCAACCGTGTGAAAGGCGCAGGAGAAAGGCCCAATTATTATGACTGGATCTCAAAGACACAAGACAGGTCGACTTCGTCGACAACCCCAGCTGTAAAAGGTACCCCGTCCACCAGCTGTCTTTTATGTATTTATTTATTTTTGTACTAACAAAGATATTACTTAGTTTTTAATTAAAATAATCCCGCAGAAATTAGCACATAAAACGGTTTCTTGATTCAACCAGCGATACAAAATACACCTGGTCACGTCCAACTCTCGTTCATAATTTTTTTTCCAGCAAAAAAAAAAAATTAATAGATATATTATATAAATCATAATTAAGAGTAATTTATTATTTTTTTATTAATTTTAATTTTAAAAATTATTAATTTTAGTTATATTTTTTAAAATTTAAGTTAATTTCTTTTCCTTCTACTTCTATCTTTTTTTTTCCCTTAAATTCCACTTCACGTTCTCTTTATTTTTTTTCTTGTGCCCTTTTTTTTGGGACAATCTTCTTATGAAATAATAAGACATCAAATTTTTAACAAAAATAGAAAATTCGTATAAAAATTGTACAAAAACAAAAACAAAAAAAAATGTGGTTTCATCTACATTACTTATTTATTTAATTATACATTTGAAATACATATGAACACATTAAAAAAAAAAACCTTAATATGACTTCATCTGCATCATTCATGCATGATAAATGATCAAAATTCATTAACTTTTCTCTCTAAGGTAAGAACTAAATTGAGAAATTCTATATCCCAACCAAAAAAAAAAGAAAAACAAAAATGTAAATACAACGAAAATTATTCTCTTTTTGGCCACTGATTCAGGCAATTTAATCGTGAAACCCCACTAAAAAACAGAACAAGAAGTATAGGATCTAATATGTAATAGAATTGTTAATTACTGGCTCATTCTGACTGAATGGATTCAAAACCAATGGACTTAGTCTTCACACACCTAATGCAAATACGTAATAATTCTAGCGTGTAAGAAATAACACTGTGCACTTTTCTTCTTATCAATCCAAAAATAACAAAATTAATGAAACCCAATCCACTCTCAAGCCTACCCCAAGTGACCAAAAATATACATATAAATACCACACAACCTAGTCGGTCTGCTCTGCGCGCGTCTCTCTGTCTGTTTCTGTCACCTTGGGTTCTTATCCACACCGTCTTTACTGTGCATTGCCGTTCCTTATTTTATATATATATATATATATATATATATTACCTTCAATATTCAGAAGGAAAACGCTCTCTAATATGGCAGCGGAATCAGTCCATTTGATTCTCATTATTACGCCAACCCAATCCGCTCCTTTTTTATCTCTTTAAAACCAAACTCTGAAAATTTATTTAATATCTACCCTTTGAAAAGAAGGAAAGAAGAAAAAAAATTCAGACCCAGATTGCTAATTTTCCGTTTCTTTCTTATCTTTGGTTCTCGGAACAAACAGAAATATATACTTCTTTGTTTTCTTGGATCTTTTTGATTGTTTGAGAAAGAAAGAGTCTTTCTTGATCAGCATGATAGCGAGTTCTCGCATGGAGTACATGAATCTGATATCGGTGGACGATTTCCGGGTCCTCAACCGCATTCCTCGGGTCATGAAAGTGCCTGGAGTGATGTCCGAATTCGAAGATGACGACGATGATGGTAGTCATGATGGAAGCACCGAGTCCAACGAGGCGACGCCTCTCCCGCAGGAACGGCGGATCATAGTGGCTAACCAGCTGCCTATACGGGCGTCCAGGAAGGACGACAAATGGTGCTTTGAGCTGGACCAAGATAGCCTTGTCTTGCAGCTCAAAGATGGCTTCCCTTCTGGCACGGAGGTCTGGTACGTGGGGTCTTTAAGGGCCGATGTTGAAGAGAAGGACAGGCAGGATGTTTCCCAAGATTTGTTTGATAAGTTCAGGTGCGTGCCGGTGTTCTTGCCTACTGATCTGCAGAACAAGTTCTACCACGGCTTCTGCAAGCATTATCTTTGGCCGTTGTTTCACTACATGTTGCCTTTGTCGCCCAGCAATTGTGCTCGTTTCGATCGTGAGCAGTGGCAGGCCTACAAGTCGGCCAACAAGAAATTCGCGGACAAGGTTGTCGAGGTGTTGAACCCAGATGAGGATTCGGTTTGGGTGCACGACTATCATCTCATGATCTTGCCTACGTTTCTGAGGAAAAAGTATCATAGGGTTAAACTTGGTTTCTTTCTACACGGCCCCTTTCCTTCGTCCGAGATTTACAGGACTTTACCCGTCCGTGAGGAGATTCTCAGAGCCTTTTTGAATTGTGATCTCGTTGGGTTTCATACATTTGATTACGCCCGACATTTCTTGACTTGCTGTAGCAGGATGTTGGGTCTTGATTATGAGTGCAAGAGGGGTTTCATTGGGCTGGAATACTTTGGCAGAACTGTCAGTATCAAGATATTGCCGGCGGGAATTCACATGGGTCAGCTCCAATCTGTTTTGAGAATGGAGGATACTGCCAATATGGCCAAAGGATTGAAGCAGAAATTTAAAGGTAAAATTCTCATGGTTGGAGTGGATGATCTTGATATATTTAAGGGTATTAGTTTGAAGTTTTTGGCAATGGGGAGGCTTTTGGAAGAGCACCAGCATTTTAGAGGGAAAGTGGTATTAGTCCAGATTGCTAACCCAGCAAGAAGTAGGGGTAAGGATGTTCAAGATGTTCTAGACGAGAGCAGTCTTATTGCTGACGAGATTAATCAAAAGTACGGTGAAGAAGGGTATGAGCCAATAGTATTCATCAATGGCCCTGTTAGCACTCTAGAGAAGGCAGCATATTATGCTGTCTCTGATTGTTGTGTAGTTACTCCTGTAAGGGATGGAATGAATTTGGTCTCTTATGAGTACACTGTTTGTAGACAGGGGAGCTCTGTTTTGGACGAGGCATTGGGTACTAATGAGAACTCGGATCGGAAGAACAGCGTTCTGATTGTGTCTGAATTCATTGGATGCTCCCCATCTCTCAGTGGCGCAATCCGGGTTAATCCGTGGAACATAGATGCTGTGGCTGATGCCATGAATGAGGCTATTGTAATGAATGAAGAAGAGAAACATTTACGGCATGAGAAGCATTACAAGTATATCAGCTCCCATGATGTTGCTTATTGGGCGAAGAGTTTTGATCAAGACCTTGAGAGGGCTTGCGGAGAGCATTATCTCAAGAGGTATTGGGGTGTTGGATTCGGTTTGGGGTTCAGAATTGTTGCCTTGGGATCAAATTTCCGGAAACTTGCAGTGGAACCGATTGTTGCTGCTTATAACAAGACAAACAGCCGGTTGGTCCTTTTGGACTATGATGGCACGATGAAGCCGCAGGCTTCTGTGGACAAAGCGCCCAGCGACAAAGTTATTTCAGTCTTGAACAACTTGTGTAGTGATCCAAAGAACGTTGTTTTTGTTGTTAGTGGCAGAGGAAAGGATCCTCTGAGCAAGTGGTTCTCTCCATGTGAGAAATTGGGAATTTCAGCCGAGCATGGTTACTTTACAAGGTAAAAGATCCCTCTTAACAATTTTAGGTATGATCTTTTTTTTTTTCCTCATTCGTCGATTTCTTGCTTTCCAAATTTTAGGTGGACAAGGGATTCTGCGTGGGAAACATGCTCGGTGGTCAGAGATTGCGAATGGAAAAAGATTGCAGAGCCTGTAATGAAGCTTTATACTGAGGCAACTGACGGGTCATTCATTGAACACAAAGAAAGTGCAATGGTGTGGCATCATCAAGAAGCTGACCCTCACTTCGGCTCCTGCCAGGCTAAGGAGCTTCTTGATCACTTGGAAAATGTGCTCGCTAACGAGCCCGTGGTTGTTAGAAGGGGCAGCCACATTGTAGAGGTTAAACCACAGGTAGGAGATCTATTTTACATTCTGCAGCTCACGTGCAGTCGTGTTTGTCTGGTATTATTGGGGATAGTCCACAAAAAATTAAAGTTTTAAGCTGGTAAGAATAAGTCAATTGGTAGTTTACAGTTGAATTCGTGAGAAACGTTGCGAGAATAGTCGATTTGAAAAACATTTTTAATCATGAGAAGTGTAGATAAGAGGGCAAAGGGAATGGAAGGTTTGACGAGGGGAAGAAGATTGGTTTTGGAACTTGTGTATTTTTGGTCATACGGGAATTTTGTGTCCTAATTTATTTCCTAAAAGTTTGAATAATGGTTCAACTTTGTGAGTAAATCTGGCAAAATCGTTCTATTCATATTCTCATGGATTGGAAAGTTTTTCCGGGCAGCAATGTTTACGCATTCTCTGGTGAATTTCAGGGAGTCAGCAAAGGTATGGCTGTGGAAAAGCTTATCTCAGCCATGAGAAGAAATGGCAAGTCACCAGATTTTGTACTCTGCATTGGGGACGATCGTTCTGATGAAGAAATGTTCGAGACTATTGAAAATCATGTTCGAAATCCTTCATTGCCAGCCATAGCAGACGTGTTTGCCTGCACCGTTGGTCAGAAGCCTAGCATGGCAAAATACTATCTCGACGACACTGTTGAGGTCATCAAATTACTTCAAGGCCTTGCATCAGCCTCAACGGGCCTGAATTATTCATATAAGCTGGAAGAACAGGAATCATAGGAACTAATGTGCAAAGGTGGAAACAGGATTTTGGAGCTTTGGTTTTGCTCTATTTCGTTCCAAGTTAAAGGAGGACAGGCATTTGTTATAGAGCTAATTGATACAGTCAGAAACTTGTACAGAAACAGAATATCACAGAAACTATGATGCTGAAGAAAATTTAAAGTTGACCCATTCATGTTGTTCCCATAATTTTGGGGCATAATTCCTTGTGTAATAAAGCTTTTGTTTCTTTTTTAAACTAAGGTCTCGTATACCCCTTTGCCTTGTGGCAATTAGTTTCTTACAATCAGCTAGACAACACTGCGAGATACCTGGCAATCTTTGGTCAAAGCTTATTCCAATTTCATTGTACATATGGTTTTTGTCAGCAAAGCTGGCTGGATTGTTCAAAACCACGGAGGCACATACGGACAATAGCCTGTTTCACTCAGAAAAAAATCAAAAAATGTGTTCCAGCAAGCTCTCACACTGTGGAGGGGTGGAAAAGAGTCGGAAGTTAGGCTTTCAACTTCTTGTCTTCTCTATCCATCAGAGTTGCAGGCCGAATGGACCTCAAGCAATGTATTCTCGAGTCCAAGTCCAACTTGTCTTGGGGCATGAGTTACGAGATATGCTTCTGATAATCTTCAATTTCCAAAACGTTTGCCCTTAAATTCCATCAATTGACCGATTGGCCAGTGTTGGCGGCTAATTCCATAAACACTTTACCAGTCAAATGCCTTAAAAAATGATTTCAAAAAAAAATTCATTTTTTTTTCCAAAAGAAAAAGTATATATTCTATTTAGGTACAAATAAAAATAAAAATGAAGGGCCGTGAAGAGCCTTGGACCGAGGCATGTATTCAAGTCCCTTCTCCAACTTGATCTCCGTAAGGCCCACTTTAACAAAGAAGACATTAGTTGTTTTTTTTTTTTTTTATAAAGAAAATATATTAATTAGTTTCCATTACTAAAAAAATACGTTCCAATCTTGTCATTAGTCACAGAATTTAATATTAAAATTAGATAAATTTTAAAATTTAAATTTAAGCCGTTTCAATTCACGATAATCCTCAAGACAAAAAATTCTTATACAACATTGTGTAATTTTTCTAAATTACACGAATATATCAATATTTAAGACCTTATGATCCATGGCTAAATCATTTAGTATTGCGTGTAATATAGGAACAAGGTTCCAAATTCCATGCATTGATCAAGAAATTCATGGGTCATTGAGGTATTAAGTATGCGTTGATGTCATGTAAGAAGCCGGAGGTATCTTTTCCAGTTTTATTTGTAAAGTTACTATGAATATAAATACTGTTTACAATTACTACCCTACTATTTGACATAACAATTTATTATGTTAACTCAATCCAATAAACATCAAACATACCCACGAGCACCCACTGATCCGGTTCTAAAACAGTTGAATATATGGTGAAAGTTATGGTGACATAGTAATTGTGTTATTAAAGTAAAAGGAGGGAAAAAAAAAAAAAACAGAGAGAGAGAGAGAGAGAGTTGCATCTTTGAGGTTTGACTCGTATTGTCTGTCGCTTTTCTTGGGGTCAAGTCTTTTTCTGGTTTAGTAGGAGACGTTATTGCAAGCTTTCGACGTACAGAACAGATCAAAACCCCTCTGCCTTTGTTGGATGCTGTGATCCCCAACTCGCAACAACAGCCAATCCATCGTGCTCATCACTCTCCAGCTCACAGTCTCTTTCATTGACAATTTCTAGTGGAACCCAGATTTTTCAGAGTGCAGAAAGATTCTTTCTTGGGGATGGTTAGGGTTCTTGGAAAGATCAGATTTTGGGGTTAGCCTTTGTTCAGTGGAATGGAGTTGAAGAAGGAAAATCTTGTGAGGTAACTCTTTTGTGTTGTTTACTCTTCTTATACCTGATCTTGTATTGGGGTGCTTTATTTCTTTCTTGGAAAATGTCTTGAAAATTTTTACATGAAAATGCTTTTTATTGGCTACTTGCAGGTTTAGTTTCCCGATCTTTGAAAAATATTAGGTTTCAATTCTTAGCCTTTGGGTTATTTGGAGGAGAAAGTGACATCATTAGGGGGCTGCTTAGTTGGTGAAAAAATGACCCATTTTTCTGGAAATTTTTCCAGCAAAAATGGGAAATAGATCTTGTGCTAAAGTTTGTCAATTTTCTGTATACGAGAAGGGAAAATATGTTATATTTTCTAGGTTTCTGGAGTTCTTCAATTTCTATGAAAAGTACTAGATGGTCTGGTTAACTGAGTGTTGCAGAGAAATGCGAGAAAGGCTTTAAGTTCTGGAAACTTGAACACTTCATTTTTGTTCTGTTTCTTGTTTAATTTAGGCTGCCAAAAGAACAATGGAATTGACAATGTAGGCTTTTTTTTTTTTTTTGGTTTCTCACTCCTGTTCATGAAGCAATATTTCTTTGGAAGCTTAATTTTATTCCAGGGAGAGAGTCATATGAATATGGGAATTCGGAGATTTGCAGGTTTTATTTTGATGGTAAACATGAAAA
Organism: Bruguiera gymnorhiza; assembly: GCA_020883675.1. Taxonomy (NCBI): domain Eukaryota; kingdom Viridiplantae; phylum Streptophyta; class Magnoliopsida; order Malpighiales; family Rhizophoraceae; genus Bruguiera; species Bruguiera gymnorhiza. The sequence continues at coordinate 4,863,507 of JAIRCJ010001057.1, read as the reverse complement.
AGGAACCCCATGGGGTAAAAATGACCCGATACACCTGGAAAAATCATCTTCCAAGGACAAGGTATCATCTTCTTTGCTCAAAGTGGACAATGCGATGGCGGGGGGTAGAAATAGACTCCCCGAGACACACAAAATGGGGAATTCCAAGGTTTTTCCAGAGGACCATGCACCGTGGCGTCAGAAAATACTTGATCCTGGAAGCGATATTGTGCTAAGATGGAACAGAATTTTCCTTGTCTCATGCTTGATGGCACTTTTTATAGATCCGTTGTATTTTTACTTGCCCACTGTTGGTGAGGATGCAGACCATTCATGTGTGGATACAGACTTCAAGTTGCGGATAGTTGTGACCTTCCTGCGTACTGTTGCAGATCTTTTTTATTTGTTGCACGTGGTTATAAAATTTAGGACTGCTTATGTTGCACCAAGCTCTCGTGTGTTTGGAAGGGGTGAACTTGTCATGGATCCAAAGAAGATTGCTTGGAGGTATCTAAGATCAGATTTCTTCATTGATCTCATTGCCACTCTGCCTCTTCCTCAGGTATGATGTTTTATTATCATGATAGATTGTTGCTTATGCTTGATATGTTGATATAATGAATCCGCTCGGTCATGAAATAAACAAAATTGACTGTAGAATCATGTATGGACATGAAAATTGTCCAAAAATATTGGTTCTCACATGTCAAAACTTAAAGGAAAATTAATACTGAATTCAAATTCCTTACAGATGGTCGTCTGGTTTATTACACCGGCAACAAGAAGCCCTCGAACAGACCACAACAACCATGCCCTTGCGTTAATTGTTCTTATACAATATATCCCGAGATTGTACCTGATTTTCCCATTGAGTTCTCAAATGATTAAGGCCACTGGACTGGTAACAAGGACAGCTTGGGCTGGGGCTGCTTATAATCTGCTACTTTACATGCTGGCAAGCCATGTATGTGTTGGTTTTTTCTTTTCTTCTTTAAGTAGCCATTCTGTCATTTAATGCTTGATGATTCAAGTTCTATAATCTGATATCTCCTCTACCCTTTTCTTTCATCATAGGTTTTAGGAGCAGCATGGTATTTGCTATCACTTGACAGGTATACGTCTTGCTGGAAATCACACTGTGGAAAGGAAAATGGCTCTCTCAAATGTGTCCCCAGTTATCTAGACTGTGATACTTCTAATCATGATGATCGCAAAGTGTGGGCAAACAGTACCACGGTCTTTAAGAGCTGTGATCCGACTGATAAAGATGTCGATTTCAAATATGGCATATTTGAAAATGCAATTACAAAAAATGTTGTCTCATCGCATTTTGTTGAGAAATATTTCTATTGCTTGTGGTGGGGTTTACAGCAGCTAAGGTATGCTTTTGTATTTTTGTTTTATTTTATTTTATTTTAAGCATTGGAATCATCAACATTTCTAATGCAGTATCCACAATTTTTTTTCACTGAAAATATCCATTGTTTGAACTGCATGTTGTTGGGAATGACTGTTATAGTTTACTAAGAATTCATGAAGGTTGCTTTCTTATTTTCAGTTCATATGGGCAGAATTTATCAACTAGCATGTTTATGGGGGAGACATCATTTGCAATACTCATTTCCATAGTGGGTCTAGTTCTTTTTGCCCATTTGATTGGCAATATGCAGGTACTGGAAAATGCTTTATGCTTGAGTTACTATTCAGACTGCCGAGTTACTTTTCTATCCAACTGTGTTTTATTACCCTACTCTCTCTTTGAAGGATATCTTCACATTTCTGTTTTCAATTTCACTGCAAACATTTAACGGTTTGGCATTTGTTTATATGTGGTAGACATACCTTCAATCTCTTACTGTGAGGCTCGAGGAATGGAGACTAAAACGAAGGGATACTGAGGAGTGGATGAGGCATCGCCAACTACCTGAAGGTCTAAGACAGCGGGTTCGACGTTTTGTTCAATACAAGTGGCTTGCTACTCGGGGAGTAGATGAAGAAGCTATACTGAAGGGATTGCCTGCTGATCTTCGGCGTGATATCCAGCGCCACCTGTGCTTGGCCCTTGTTCGACGAGTAAGTTTCTTCTCGTACATTCAGTTCTAGGGAAAATGGAAAATAGGCCAGACGGATTTGGCTGTAGCTATTGTGACAATGGTATTTTTGTACCAACAGTATTGCAAATACCACATTTGCTCCAGTGTGGTGCATGGGTTTCTTCCTATGTCTTAAAATTAACCATTGTTCTTTTATCAAGAACCTTCTTACCCTGAGCAGGCCAGATTTTGTATAGCGCTCAGGAACTTAAACATTTGGAGTTCTACTTGGGGTGACTCTGTTCATCTAAGAAATCCAACTTCTTCCTCGGTAGTTTTGCTGCACAAAGTAATTGACTTGATAGTTCTTCTGCACCCATGAAGTGACCTTGATGCCTCTGCTTGATATCTTATGAACATTACTTGATCCAAAAGGATGGTTAAAAACTCTTCCATGTTGGTGCTCCTTAGAGATAACATGCTAATGAGTTGAGTTACTTTCTCTCATTTCCTGCATAATAATCTCCTACTTTTCTTATTTGCAGGTCCCCTTCTTCTCGCAGATGGATGATCAGCTGCTTGATGCAATATGTGAGCGTCTTGTATCTTCCCTGAGCACAGAAGGCACCTACATTGTTCGTGAGGGGGACCCTGTAACAGAAATGTTGTTTATAATTAGAGGCAGACTGGAGAGTTCTACCACAAATGGAGGCCGGACAGGTTTCTTCAACTTAATTAGATTGAAACCTGGAGACTTTTGTGGTGAGGAGCTATTAGCATGGGCTTTGCATCCAAAAGGTTCTCTCAACCTACCTTCTTCAACTAGAACAGTCAGAGCTCTAAATGAAGTGGAAGCTTTTGCACTGAGAGCTGAAGATCTGAAGTTTGTTGCCAACCAGTTCAGACGCCTCCACAGCAAAAAGCTGCAACATACTTTCCGCTATCATTCCCATCATTGGAGAACATGGGCAGCCTGCTTCATACAGGCTGCTTGGCGTCGGCACAAGAGAAGGATGGTGGAAAATAATCTGTCCACGTTGGAGTCCTTTGCTTGCAAAAGCTGTGAGGCTGACAAAACGGAGCAACATGAAGGGGACCATTTTTCAGATGGTTCAAACCATTCTCAAGCTAAACTGAACCTTGGGGTGACAATACTGGCCTCAAGATTTGCTGCAAATACAAGGAGGGGAGCTCAAAAGATCAAAGATGAGATGCCTAAGTTACCAAAGCCTGAGGAGCCCGACTTTTCTGCTGACGAGGATTCAGGCCCCCTTGCAGGGGAAACAGGAAGAACGGTATAAAGATTAGCTGCAGTTTTTATCCATATTGGATTAAATCTATTCCAGATGCTTGTCAAGCAAGCAACTTGCCTCGCTTATCTGGGAATGCGTAATCACATCCAAAAGCCTATTGGGGTCTATGAGAATTTTCGATTACAGTGGTGGTTGGTTATGCTGTATTTATGATGATGATATTCTTTTGTGCTAGACCCGATTATGTCGATAGGTCTGAACACTGAACCGTTGAGATTACGTCTTTATGTATCAGTTTAACCATAAAACTATAGATTCTGGATATATCTTGTTCGACAACCCATTTCACAATGATGGTGATTCGGAGTTTCGAGGCTCCTCTATCGTCCGTCGTGATGGGAGGTGGCTTGCTGGGCTATGACTACACTTCGATCAAATGGATTTGAACTTTAAGCTTGCCTCTAGGCTGGCGGTTTTTGAAAGTCTCGAGAAAACGAAGGAAAAACGAGACATCTCCTGGCGTCGGTAGAAAACTCGAAAAATAATTAAAAAATTTACGTAGGAAGACTATTTTTATTTTGACTTACGAACCATTGTCTTCCAATTTTTTAGGTTTTGATCAGCGTGATCTAGTTTGAATGTATACGGTGCCTATAATAGATTCTCGTCTGCCAACTTTGGATGTGGATACGCGGGTCTCTTGAGCGATTTCTTTGACCTACTCGGTCATTCTTTATTTTTGATTTTATGGGATCTTTCTAATTGTCGTATGTACAAGTTACAGCCTGAATTAACGAGCAGAGCGAAAATTGTCTGTTACACCACCACCATGGCAAACTGGTCTGCCACGCAACTTAGGATGAAAGACTATAATACAACACAACGCTCGGAGTCACACGGCTCCTAAGATTTTCTCTCCGGCGCCAATTGTTATCCCATCATGGACCATACCTGTCGACGTCATAAAACTCTATGTTCTTGTACTTTTGGGAAATTATCTCTGCTTGAACTTTTCTTGCAGTGTCTGTTGCACAACCTACAAGAATGAGGATGGAAGTGCCAGCAAATCCACGAAATGCAGTCAAGTGTGTCGTTTGTTCGATCACGGCAGGACCAGCAGCTAGGATAGCCAGGAATGATGAACCTAGGACAGATATCCGGCTAAGCACCTGTATATCAACCATAGAAGTATGAATCCACAATTCTAGCAGAGATAGAGAGAAAAAAAAATAACAATAATAACATGGACTCCATGTAAGAAAAGCAAAAGAAAATAAAAACTACTTGTCGTGGGATAAGAACACCCGACACCAATCAGAGGTCGGGGGCGGAAGACAGGATAAAAAAGTCTACACCACAACATACTTATTCAGCCAAAAAGCAAGTAAAATAACGAAATGGAGGGCAAAGGTGTCCATGTATATAGAAATGACTTATCAATTTTCCTCTGTTTAATGGGTTAAACAGGTAATGAAGAAATGGCTGCTCCAATTGCTGCCAAGATTAGTCATTATTTCAAAATTGAAACGATATTTTCTTCAAGTTAGATATAATTTAATTATGATGACCTCAGAATATGAACCCAAATGATTCACATCCAGAATCCATAAGGCAACGACACAATTATAACATCTTTCGGCAGAGAGAAATGGAAATGGAATTACCGTCTTGAGAAATGCAGCTGTACTTTTACCCGGTCGGACGAGTGGTATTGACGCACCTTGGCGTTTCAACTGTTCGCTCACATCATCAGGATCCAATTGTAGAAATGTATAGTAATAGTTGAAGAATGCGATTAGTAGAATATTGGTGGGAAGATAGAATGAACCTGCAAACATTCTGTCAAGTCAGGAGAGAATCTTACACGCCAATTTTATCCCACAAAAGAATACTGAATCAGCCCAACGCTATAGATTAAGGACAAGTCTTTTCATTGGCATTGCAACTTATCATTATCAAGTGTATGGTCAATTCTATTGGTCATTCCATTACAACTGCATCAAACCCACGTCTCTTCTCCCCACAGAGAACGTGGAAACCTAAGGACATGCTTTGGAATACTAAAATGAGGAAAGCCCAGCAACCTCTCATGAGGACTGGACAGGAGATGCCAAATAATTACTCAAACTGATTGATTTACACAACATGACAAGGCCCCCAACAAGCATAAAGAACTTTAATTTCCAAATCTTCATGTGTTAATATTAACTTTTAGCCAGATTTGTGTATCAACAAATTTTCCAACAAAGACAGCCAGCAAAATTATCTCACCACCAGGGTTCAAAGCCAATGCAGCTTTCTTCAGAGCAGATATTCCAGTGAACCGTGCTAAAGTGCCGGGAAGAGCCAATGTTGATGTAGAAAATATGATTGGCATCACTCCAGAGCTATTCACCTGTTTAATTGTGTACAACCACATGAAGCAATCCATCACAGGAGGACAGGAGCTAGTTTCATATGCAACATGCTTAAACTCAATAAAGCATGCCTCATATTATAACATCTCGATCATCCTTCCCAGCCAATTTTACAAGTTGAATTTCATTTAGGGTTGGGAATAGATTCAACCCTTTGCATATACAAACTCAAAACAGGTTTTCTTTTCCCTCTTGGTCCTATAACAATCCCAAAAGTAAAGCAGTACCCACTCTTGGGAATGCAGATTATTGTTTTCAGTGAAATGTTCAAAACATTTAATTCTCTCATGGATTGATGAGAAGCAGAAAACAAGATCCTGGAACACCAACCTTGAATGGCAGGTATGCGGATTTTTCGAGCCCGCTGCTTCTGCTAGTGTATCTTGAGGCATAGTTTAGCGGAATCTTTCTCTCTGCTTCCTGAAACCCTTTGTTGTGCAATTTGTTAACATTTCTTTTCTTCCACAAGCTCATGTTAAATTGTCCAAATAATAAACAGTTACCTGAACGTACACAATCCCAAGGACTAAAAAGAAGAATGAGACAATGATGGTGGCCAGCCCAACATAGTTACTATCCTGAAATGCCTGGGCAACGGTCCTACCAAAAGATGCTGGCAAGTAGGAAATAATGCTTGTGAATATCAAAAGTGATGTGCCATTTCCAAGTTTCAGATCAGAAATTCGTTCCCCAATGTATGTTGTAAATACAGAACCAAGTGTCAGTAAAGTAATGGATGACAGAACCCACTGAGTGCTGAAGTCATTAACATAGGGACGAAGGTAAAGAACCTGGCCAATTGCCTGCCATGCAAAACAAAATGGTCTAAGGCAGTGCTTAAGGAGAGCTCATTTGTTTATTAAAAAGTAGAAATTGTATAGATACTGTGATGAAAATATGGATTCAGTGCTGACTTGCAATCCCTACTGTACGGAAATTGATCTAAAATGGCTACTAATTGTTCATTTCCCACTGTCAACATCAGTTTGCACAAGGGTTATCCTTTGGATACACAGCTTTCTTTCTTTTTGGTACTCATGAAAGTTCAAGTGACCTCAGCTTTCTTTCTTATTGCTTGCTCAATAAATTCGAACATATAAATTAGTGCTGGAATTCAGATAATTATGCCTGGCATCTTGGTTAAAGGAATTAACCTGTTTCAAAGCCGAATACAGAGAAGCTTACCTGCACTATAGCAAACCCAACTGAAGCATATCGAGTATACTGAAGAATTTTCTTTCTTCCTGCCTCACCCTCTCTTTTTTGAAGATCTTGCAACTTGGGATAAACTTGTGCAAGAAGCTGAAACACGATCTGTGCATTAATAAAGGGAACAATTCCAAGAGAGCATATACCGAGTCTACCAATGCCTCCCCCCGAAAATGAATCCAAAGTGCTCAATAAGCTATTCTGGTCTAAATTTCCAGCAAAAGCCTCCCGATTTACCCCACCAAGGGGAATATATATTCCAAGACGGGATAAAGCCAAGAACCCCAAAAGCTTGAGAAACTTTCCTGGTAGTGGGCCTTTGAAGAAGTCCCCAAAATCAATTGAACTGTCCTCTATTGCGGCTGCAAGTGTCAAGACAATTTGCTTATTGCTAAGAGCCAAAATTGGAATCTGCAACTAGTACCAGCTTGAATGTTTTCAGCAACAAATAAAGTCAGGACTAGACCTGCAACTCCTCGAGCTGAAGACTTATCCTTTTTTGTACTTGAGGCACTCTTGAATACTGGCAAAAACAAGGCTAGAAAATCTTCCCAAGCAGCATGTAAACCAGAAGATACATCTGAATTGATGCCAAGGGGATCAAAAACTGCACCATCACAGCTGTGAAATAATAACAGTCAGCAAAAGAGATAAGCAATGCAATTACTGCAAAAGTAATTAGGCACCAGAAGAATGATGGCAGGAACAATTAGAATGGATAATGTAAAGAAACCTCATTTCCAATCAAAATTTTAAATCTATTGCATAAAGCACCAGGATCACAGAATCTCACTCTTAGCCATGTATTTTTCCTTCTATTACTGTATTCCTTGCTTGGCATTTGAGCATCCATTCCACCACCCAATTCAGCATAACACAGCTTAAGCTTTCATAAATTGACCCACTTTATCTTTTCTTGTTTTGGGAAAAGAAATTGAGAAAAATTCTCCTTTAAGCCCCACGATGAGTTTTATTGCAAAAGAAAATTAGAAACTCAAACATCAACCCTACTGCCTCCAATTTCAAGCTCCGATGTATGTATACTTCTCAATTTGAATTCTTTTTAGTTCCACGTAGCATCCATAATTCCAATGTCTATGCCTCTGCGGTCCTACTGTTAACCTCCAAAATTCACTCACCAGTAGGTATGAAAGGCAATGTAATGTATGTGCAAGTAATTGCAGCACAGCGCGTTTGAAAAGAATAAAAGTCAGCACTTTCCAATTGTTTTAACCTTCCAACAAAATAAACGAGTAAAACCCACACAAAAAGAGACAACCAAGTGACAAGCAGGCAAAGACACAAGTTTCTGTAAGTTACTAAATTCCAATCTAAATCCTTCATACAAAAAACAACAAAAGAGACTAAAATGGAAAACCCGGAAAAGGGTATGAAAAAAGTAAGAAGAAGAAGCACCTGGTGGAGTCAGAGACGCTATTCCACGGCTTGGTTGCGTTGGTGGGTTTTGCTTGGAGAGACGAAGTGGCTCTGCAGGCTGAGGCTTTGAGCCTTGGAGAAGGCCTGGAAATGGGACTGGGATGTGAGAGAGAGGAGCGGAAGGAGAAACAAAATGGAAAGCAAGTTGTTGCTGCTGCCGCTTCTTTGACTGTTATCAACATCATCTCTCCTCCAAAGTACGCCGATAAATTGTACTCGGTGGTGTTCTGTTCTATAGCTTCAGGTTCCGTACTGATAAATTGTACTCAGAAGAGGCTTTGTGTATTGGTTTGCAATGTTTTCATCCCTCCAATACGCCTTTGGGCGATGGGTTGGCCCCGTTTGGGTTTAGAACGATCATTTGGGAAGTCAAAATTTCATCTGGGCCTACTAATATTATGATCTTTTTTTTTTCTTCATTGTGGATCAAGATTTGGGTCTGTTAGCAGTTTCAAGCCCAAAGAGATCGAACCCATTTGACTACGGCGCAGAACCCAAAACAAAATTGATTAGGAAGGAAAGGTGGAAGGGGAGAATTCGACCCACAAGTGGTCAAGTTTCATAATTAGAGCCGAGTCGTCCTTGAGCAAATTGGACCTCACAGCTCCAATTATAAACAAAGGGGCGACCAGAAGACCCAGACTCACACAAGTAAAATCGGGAAGAAAAAGGCAAACGAGAAAACTCGATTTGTGGTGATAAGAGGGAACGGGTAAGCATGATTGATACTCCAAAACCCTGCTTATCCACACCAAAAAAAAAAGGCATATTTTGATTTGTCATTTAGTGAAGCACTTACCATAAACCCTTTTTCATACTAATTACAAATCTTGATGTTACACTTCAGATGTCAGCGTCTACTTTTAAAAGGTGGAATAAAAAGCCGGTGGGTTCGGTGTTCCTTCGAAGACAATCTTTTTCTTTTTAAGGGTTTAGGTAACGCGGGTGGGAACCACACCAGTTTGCCGAGAGAGATGTTATAGTTGGGGGGGGGGATAAGTTGGTGGCAGCTTACGGTGGACTCACCAAAAAATGGAAAATAAAAAGTAAAAAATAAAGAATAAAGGCGGCAGTTTGTGGTGGACTCACTAACGATCTCTTCATTCAATAGCTAAACATTAACCAAATCACAGTTTGAAATGCTTCCACAGGAAGGGAAGATGTCTTAACTCTTTTAAATGGTATTACGAATCAATTGACATGTATCCAAGTTTAATTGCTTGGTCTTCTTTTTTTTTTTTTATAATTTTTTTGGGTCATTAATTGCTTGGTGTTCTTAAAGGTTAAATTAATGACATGCAGATAAAAACCAAATAAACAAAGTAGACTGAAAACCTACAACTTTACTACTCCTTTTATTCAGCAGTAAAATCACTAGACAACTAGTTTTTTATTGTCAGTAATACCGTCAACCACGTCACTAACTTGCCCCAGGTCTTAAGCAAGTTGCTTAAAGTATTGTTTGCCTACATAATATGACGAGAAATTTACGTTCCACATTAAAGCAAAGATAAAACAGGCATCCGAAGATTCATTTCGCAAAGGACAAAGTGGCAAAAGTCAATGCATACAGATAAGTATGTGATACGATTTTTTTTTTTTTTTCTGTAAGGGTCTCTATCCCCTAAAGTTTAAAAAGAAAGTAATAGTTCGGCCTTTCTCCTCGTGTCTTTGTCTCTCAAAAAGGGCAATGGAAATTTCGTCGGGAAAAGCATTTACTTTTTGCACCTGCCTAAGGATGCCTTTTCTTAAGGTTGTTGAACATGGACGACTTTGAAGAGGGGTTGTCGTTGATCTAGGGGTCGAGTCAATGGTTCCGACCCATATCTATGAAAAAATTCCCATTAGGGTTGCGATCCGTTTACCTGTGTGCAGCCATTTACTTATTTTTGGGATTCCGTCGACGTCTTATTTATGGGTTTACTTACTCCTAAAACAAAGTAAGCCATTCTTATCTCCCCAGTCTTCTACGGGGATAGACAGCAAAAATCAACCTACACACGCAAATTAAACAGGACAATTTTTGTCTGGTCCTACCGAGCTCAGGAATTCAAACGAATCAACGCGTACAGAGAATTGGGAAATTTTTTGAGAGGCCGTACTAATCCATGCAATAACGCATTTTGTTTGTCAGCATTTTTTTGCATTGACCTAAATCTAGAAGAATTTGAGTAAATTAATAATCTCCTTTTCTTCTTCTTCCTTCTTTCTTTTGCATGAACACAAGAGCAACGACTAAAAGACAGCATGAAATGGGCGATCCTGGCCTCCCTGATTCCTGAGGTGGAAAAAACGACAGGTGGGCAGTGGTCACGATGCATGGGAAGCAACGCAAGAATAGTCAAAAACATCATGCATCATGCATATGAATGCTCTGGATCACGGTCTAATAAATGGGAGTAGTAGAGGGTCATGCCAGCTACAGGAGTGATTCACTAGCAGAGACCCGAGGAAAGAGATCATCCATGCACGCACGATTTAAAAAGATGTGGTGGGCTTACTTTACATCACCAATTTCCCGTCCCCCTTTGTCTATCGTCCTGTCCTCCATTAGTGGTTGACTCACGATTTGGACCTAGATATTTTGGAACAGATCTAGAAGCCCGAGGTTAAAAATATCACGTGTAATGAGATCAACTTGAGGATGATATGCCTAGTTTAGTCGTGGTTTCTGGTTCGTCAATGTACACTAGATAGACAATGTCTAAAAAGAAAAGAAGCCTATCGCGTTACGCAAGGAACTCGCCGTTTGTCATTTTCTTCAAAAACCAAACCTCTCGGTCAATCAATGCAGAGATTAATACAAAAAGAAATGGGCAAGAGTAACGATTGCTTTCAGACCATGGAACACATGCACACATATGTTAGGCATGGAATGGTCAATAGTGCATATAGTTTTACAAATAGAAATAGACAAATATATAGAAATCCTTACGTTGGGTTTTCAGTCGCTGTTCTATAGTTTCTTTATTTCTTCGTAACCGCACCTATTGCTTGCCTACAGATCGTGGAAGTCAGTAATGATAGCCAAATAGGCAATACCAACAAAAAGTAGGGTTTCCATAAAATAAAGATAACAGATAATTCGATGTATCATTGTATATTTAGTTTAAATTTAAATTTTTTTAATGCATTTTTCTTGAAATGACAGAGTGTAAATTCAAATATACAGCTAATTTTAAATTTAATATAAATATATTTTTTCCTTTTTTTTTTTTCCTAAATAAACAAAAAGTGGCGTGTCGGATAATAATAGTGCACCACATGGCTTATGTCGTTGGATAGACTCAAAGAGAGGTACCAAAACTGAAAAAAAGACAAGGTGTGAAAAGTCTGTTTTAGTCCGATCTTACTGGATAACGTCAATCTGGGCTGGCAAGGACTAACAAGTAATTATAGTCATTTTAATACCTGAAAGCTCCACTTGTGTTGTCTTTTTGCGAGAAAAAGGTATGAAAGAATATATAAAAAAAAATTCACTTATTATATTTTTATAATTATATATATATAATTTATTTAATACGATAATTTTAATAATTAAATTTAATTTGTATTAAACAAATTTTTATTAACTATTATTATGAAATAGTCATATACATTATAAGTAAAAAATAAAATTTGATATCACTACTATATTATTAAAATTAGTAATATATCATTAATTTTATTTTTTTAAAAATTTAAAAAATTATAATTATTTTTATTCTCTCTTAAATATTTAATAAATTCACTATTTTAAATATTATTTTAATAAATTTCATAAGACCTATTAATACAATTTTAAATATATATATATATATATATTTATTTATTTATATTGTGCAAAATTTTTTTAATTATTTTTATAAATTATTAATATTTTTTATTTCATTTAATAAATTATTAAAAAATTATTATGTTTGTTATATATTTAAGAGAAAAATATAAATATAATATTTTAAACTTTTTTAATTTTAAAAAAATTAAAATTAAAATTATATTAATAATATAAAATTTTATCAGTATAATAATAATAATAATAATTTATAATATAAATTAAATCAAATTAATATATTAAGTGAATTTAAATAATATGATAATAAAATAAATGTAATTATAAAAATATTTAAATATAATAAATAAAATTAATCTTATTTTTATCAATAAAAAATTACAAAAAAATGGCGCTTTCTTCTGCGAGCCGAAAGACCAAGGGGGAGGCCACTTCCACACCTCCTCCACCTTTCGTTATTTATTTATAATTATACTCTTTTGTCTTTTTTTGGTCATGTCTCAAAACCCAAACCACTCCACACGCTCCCTCGCTCAATTCGGATCCTCGACAGTTCACTCCTCTGCAATTATCTCAACTTTGTCAAATCTCAACCGTATATCAAAGATCGATGGTCGATGTAGTGACACATCACCAAATGTACATTGGTCTAACAAAAAGATTTTGCCGTTCATCTTTTCCCAACAAAGGGAGCCATTGTCCGACGGAACCAATGATGTCACCACCGCACTTCCGCCGCCTATCGCCGTCACACCGACAGCGGGCCCAATGTTTCACTACAGGTTGAACAACGAACGTTAATCAGACTAACTGCATTTCCCTAGCATCCAAAGCAGAAATGGTTTATCCCATCGCCAACAAATTGGGAAGAAATGAAAGCGTAAGCCTCTCTCTTCAAAGCCATTACCTTGGAGTGAACAGAACAACCAAAGTATAAAATTATCTTATTGTATAGTTTAAGTTCAACGGATACGAAAAATAAAAAAAAAAAACACAAATGGGTGATGAATAAAGTAAAAAATAAACCCTGAGGAAAACTTTTGGTTAGTAGATTTAGACAGGATAATAGAATAATTTTTGTCATTTACTATAAGATTTATTATTATTATTATTATTTTAACAGGGAAGAAAAAATGGGAAATTACAGGGAGACCAAAAGGGCTGCATAATCTTGATTTGAGGAAACCTCTGATCGAACCAAAAAATTGATCTGGGCACACACTACACAGAAGTGAACTTGTGATCATTTCACACCACAGTTACATCGCATAACAAGCGGAGACCAATAAACAATAATAGTCCACCGGCTAAATCGACAAGACTGCTGCCTTATTTTTCATCGATGACCCCCCAACCCCCCGCCCCCATTTAGATGACTAAAAGATATAATACAATTCTTCAATGGGCATGGAATAAAAAATTAAAACAATTGAGACGTTGCTGCCGGCTTTATAGAAATGTTGCTGGAGTCTATCCACGTCTAGCTTTTCTTCTCTGTTTTCCCCCTTTTCCTTTTCTTTCCCCTTTTTTTTTTTTTTACTTTTTTTTTATGGGGTTTATCCCTCCCAAACTGTCTTCAGTCCTAGTCAAAAACAGTTGAGCATATTTACATCTCTATCCCAAAAAATGAAGCAATACTGAACGTAACCCCCTAACCCTGGTCTGCTCACAGACCATTACAATTCATCGACAACAACTCTGATACTAGTTGACAGTGGGTCTCCATGGCTCCAGCCACTCGAATCGCTGTCTAGTTCAAGCCGAACCGCCATTGATTCATTGGCAGATGATGGTAGCCATGATTTGAGCTGGTGGAATGTTGGAACCAGTACCTTCTCTATCCATTCTTCCAAACCAGTTCGGCCTAGACACACATTGGCTGCAATCTTTTCAAGCACCTGGTCTTCTACTTCAATTGGCAACCCCACACTGGTGATGGCGGAAAACTTCTTGGTGATGGAATCTGAGACATTGCATCGAATGGGGCCAAAATCCACAGGTTTGAAGACGATTTCGTCATCCACTGAATTAAGCAACTCACTGGATGCTGATGGAGTTGTAGACATTAGTGTTCTGTTATTGAGGACATGTTCTTCTTCGTGATCAAATGTGAGATCACTGGAATTGTGAGATCCATCTGCTCTGTCATCTTCAGCAGCCTCATTCAAGTCAAATGATAGTCCAGACCCTGTGTCCTTCTTTGATTTCAGGGGCCTTTCTTCGTCATGCAGCCAATTGGCTAGACGCTTTGCTGTTCTCTGATAAAGGGATAGCCTTAGTTGCCATCTTCCACTTGCCAAACTGGAAAGCTTCTTGTCATCGATTGAAGTGCCATTTGATAGGAATTTGAGATTGTCCGGCAACCAACTTGCATTGAGAATGAAAATAACATTCCCCAGACCGATTTCACGGCCGTGGGAATCAGTAAGTCGACCTCTCTCCATGGCCCGCTTTATGCTAGCTCGAACAAGCATATCTGCTTCATCAATGTCCTCTAGCATGATCACGGAAAAGGGGTTCCTCCTAACAGCCTCTGCTATACGATCCAATGCAGTTTTACCACGGAAGTTTAAATTGGATTCCCCATCATCATGCCTTGAACCTAGACAAACCACTATTGGATTGGCACCGAATACAAGCTCTGAAAGTGCAGATGCCATCTTCTTCTTGCCAACCCTGTCAGGACCTGTGAACAGTAGCCAGATGTCACCCTTTGAACCAGTAGCACGTTGTTTCCCATTCCCCAGTTTGCATTGTGTCACAGTTGTTGCCAACGTAGATGCTGCTTCCTGCTGCCACCACACCTTTTCAATAAGACCCTTGAGGAGCTTCTTGAATGAGTCAATATCTGCTGTGCTCAGATGTTTGTTAGTCTGCAATCCATGCAACTTAGTTTGTGGCTCGGAAGTGACACAGCCCAAGAAGTCTTTGTTGCGCTCTTCATGGACTTTATCAGGAAAAGTGTCAGTAACCTTCAGTCGCCCAAGAACAAGATCAGTCCTCACAGGGCTCTTAGGTGATGCAACTGCCTGTGCAGATGGCTGGCTGGACAAAAGGTTGGGGTTAATTTGCAAGGTTCCACCAAGGTTTCTATTCAAGCTCAACTTGGGCTGGAAAGGTTGACGAGCAAGCAGAGCTGGGTTGTACAAACTGGTTGTTGAGAAAGCCAGTTGGGTACTTTTCTCCGAGCCCTGATTGGGCTGATGATGACTGGGATGAAGACGTAAACATGTATCATGCCATTTCTTTTGTAGTTCTAAAGTCATTTGCTTCCGCCCCATTTCTTGATCCTTAGCATGCAATAAACATGGTATAAATTATCAGCTTCTGGATGAAAGTGCAAGTACCTATTCTAGCACATGAAAAGAGGAAAACTTCAATCAGACAAAGTTATGAATTAGTCTTACAGGTGCCTGATCCAGGGTTTTAGCATCACTGTCTTGAGACTTGGCATTCTTCAACCACTGTGGCAGTGTTGACCGAGTTGCTTCTGGTTTAACTACTGAAGAAGATTTCTTTAACTCCTTGGGAACAATCATTGCCAGCTCTTGCTCATAACTCTGCGTGCATTGAGGACAGCAACTAATTCTCCAAGCTGTATCTGAGTTCTCAGACAAAAGCCTTGGTGGCGCAATCATCACAGTTTGAAAGCCCTTCAATGGTGACAAAGATTCAACCGAGCTGATAAGAATACCATTGGCTCCAAGCCTGGATATTAACAAGAATTATTAAGATTTGAAGAAGATATCACTCGAGCTGCTGTATGCAAGATATCATGGACAAAGGATCAATGGGATAAGTGCCAGTAAGATATCATTCAACCCAAAAAAAAAAAAAAACATTAGACAGGTTATGTCCCAAAGAACAAATAACACCAATTCTATAAACAGAACTCAAAGAAACAACCTTCAATTAACCCCAGACCATGGCTACTGCAAATCATGTTCAATGGCATCTATAAACAATAGCATCAAAGCGTTCCAAACAAGGCATCAAAAACATATCTACACACCTTGGAAACATTCCCGGAAGAGGTGCTCTAGCAGCAATTGACACAGCTTGCAGATCCCAATCATTTTCCATCGAAGGATGGTAAACTTGGCATCTCAAATATGTTTCACAAGTAGCAGTGCCAATCAACCAGACCTTTCCACCACTGTTAGTTCCCTCTCCAAACCTCCCCAACAGCTTCCCCATTTCTACCACCGCAGCCTGCCCAGCCTCAGACACAAGCTGCTGCTGCTGCTGCTGCTGCTGCTGATGCTGAATCCCACCCGAAAAGTTCACCGGCTGCTCAACCAGCCACTTCAAATCCCCCAAATCAAGAATTACCCCTCCACAATTAAGATTCCCTATCCGGCTCTCAATCAAAGTAGCCAATTCTGCAATCCTACTGCGTATCTGTGCTTTAGCCTGAAATTCTTCGACCAAACGAATCACCTGAACATTCTTTAATAACCCATCCTCAATTTCTTTACTTTCTATTCTCTTCAAAACCTCCTTCACCACAGTCTCCGGCTCGGATTCCCCAACAAGAACAGGATTCCTCTTCTTGGTCCTTAACAAAATATCGAAAACACGCTTAACCTCGTCGTTTCTTTGTTGCCCGGATTGCACTGTACTACCTTGCTGCAATCTTGGATTCACATAAGGATTCCGATTTGGTATAGATGCAGGCAAGGCCACCGCCCCAGGAGTTCGAAAATTCAATCCAATCGAATTCGAATTAGCAACTGGCGAAGCAGAGTTGGATGAAGAATTCAGAGACTGTTCAATTGTAGCCTTAACAGCTGGACTGGAGAAACTAGCTTCTCTCATAACTCTGCTCACGCTGGGGTCATCTAGTATTGATATTATCAGCTGCTCCAGCTCTACTTTCACGGCAAGCAGAGGCTGCTGTTGCTGCTCAGGGCAACCCCGCCGCTGGTGAGCCTGTGCACGCTTTAGGGCCGCCATTAAGGCATTAGAGATCGGTGGGTCGTGGCCAGGGCTGTTGTTCTGCGCAGTTGGTAGCCGCTCCAGAGCGACGCTGAAGCAAAGCTCGAGAGCTCTGCACTGGAGAGGGTGAGATGAGTTTGAATGGGATTTGATGCAGGCTTGCCGGAGAAACCCGGACGGCGAGGCCAAGAGCGTCGCCGCCACATGGAGCGGGGTTGTCTGACCATGATTCCGGCGGCTTGCTTCGGCTATCGATTGGCTCAATACACTGGCGGACTCTGGGGTCAGAGTCTGCTGGATCGTGCTGAGCCCCGTTCTCATTTCTTCTTCTTCTTCTTCCAACTAACCAGACAAAAGTCTAAAAATCTAATCTGTTTAACCCCTTTCTTTCAATCAATGAATGAATCCAAGGGCTTTCGATGTATTGGGTTTCGGGTTTTGAGCTTTCTAAGTCCAAGAAATGGAAATATACTTACAATTCTAATTAACACAGCAAGCAAAGGGTGTTAAAGAATTGGTTGGCCTGGTTTGGTTTGTCAAAATGGACAAAATGACAACTTTTCAGGAGAAATTGAAGGACAGAACAGAACTCAGTAAAAGAGTTGCGTAATAACTAATAATAAGTGGCCAATGGGATATCAATTCAGAAAGAAGGCTGCTTTTGGCCGAAAAGAGACCCCCCCCCCCCAAAATGAAAGACTAAATAAATAGCTTTTAGCTTTCTCTCTGCTTCTTCTTCTACTTTCTGCTCCTATGGGATTTACTTATCCATCTCTCTCTCTCTGTGTTTGGTCTCACAACTCACAAAAAAAAGGCTATAGTTGCTGTGATACAGAAGAATTCAACGCGAAAAGGAAAGATCAGATCCCCTTCTTCGCAAGAGCCGTCCCATCTCTCTCTACCTTTCTATCCCTAACTGGGTCCGGGTGATTCAATAACCAAAAGGTAAATATCCCAATACTATTCCAGCAATGAAACTCGTTAAAAAGGTAATGTCTCGTTGAAAGCTAGAGGTCAAATTCTATCTGTTTTTTTTTTTTTTAAAGTAAAATGAAAAAATAGGATAGTTTGCACTAAATATACATTGTAAGGTAGGTTGAATTACTATGCAGAAGAGCAAATCTTATAATTAATAAAAATCACTAATTACTCTAATAAATTATATATAAATTGACCGCATCAAATATCTTGACAAAAATTTAAATATATGACTTGATAATACAAATAAGTATCTCAAATTATTAAGTCTCAACAATTAATAATGGTCAAATTCTATTTTGTATTATATTAGATGTCTAAAAAAGTCAACGTAACAAAGATGATAATATATAGATGAATTTATGATTATTCTATCTTGTGAGGGTAAATTGATTAAAGCAAATTAAGCGAGTGATTTTGCGTTAGTTTAAATATATTTAATATATACTTACAGGTTATAAATGTTCTAATTAAGAAGAATAATCTAATAAATCCAATTAAATGTTAGGATTATGGTGGTGTTGTTATTGTTATTGAAAGTCAGGAACGCGAAACAAAAACCAAACCTAACAGAATGGGAAAAGAGAAAAGCAAAAAAAGAATTGGAACACCAGAAGGTCGGCCTGAAACTTCTTGGCATATCGCATGGGGAATAAATCATCCCACAGGTAAATACTTACTGGGGCCAGAGCAGGGTAATTTAATAAAAAATAAAAACGATTGTTTTAGCATTGTGTGTGTGTGCGTGTCTCTGTGTGTGTGCGTGTGTGTGTGTGAGAGAGAGAGAGAGAGAAATTCTGGTGAAAAAAGAATTAAGTTGAGGGGGTACCATCCATCAGTATGCAAGGGTTTCTGGAAAATGCTTTGTGCGCAGAGAGCGATGTGATCTACTTTTTGTGCGTCATCCTCCATTTTGTTGTTATTATTATTATTATTGTTATTGTTATTATAATATTATTTTCTTTTGAGTTTGTTTTCATTTCGGTTTTAATAGCTACTATTTTTGTCCGTATATCCTATGAGATACATGAATTTAAAAAATGAAAGAAAAGACCTTTTTCATGAGAGAGAAATAGCATAAGTTAAGAAAAAACCGTCGGATTCATGTTTTTTTTTTTTTTTTTTAATCTCCCACTTTCTTTCTCTGTCTACAAGACTTCAGATTGACCCACTTTTTAACCTCCTCGTCCTTGCTGTCTCATTTGTTTATTGATTTAAAAATAAATAAATAATAATAATAATAGTAGCCCGAATGATACAAGAAAACATCGATTCCCCGATACTTTCCGCGCGTGCAGGCACGCTCCGAGTTGGTTGGCCTGGACGGCCAATGCCGAGACCGTGTGGAGGGTGGAGGGAGATGACGTGCGCTGAGGTTATTAGTAGAAGGGAATGCTTTTGTCTCTTTGCGCCTTCCTAGTAATTTTTGCCTTTCGACCAGGTTTTCTGCTTTTTCACACGCAACCGCTTCGAAGCCTAGGAAATGACGTGTGCTCGTACACAACGCTCCCTCTCTCTCTCTCTCGCTCTCTCTCTCTCTCGCTCTCTCTCTAAGTCTGCATTCTATATTTTTGTTTAGGTGTATATTTAAGTTTAGGGTAGGTGAGGGTGAGGCTATTTTGGCAATTGGCATCCTCCACAACGTGTGTAAGAAGAGGATGAAAAGTTCCTGAACTAATGATAAAGGAATGCATGTTCAAACAAATAAAAAAAGAAGGCCAAAAAGGAAATAAGAACTTTGAGAGAGAAATTGAAAAGTTAAATAATAAAGGGAGCAAAAAAACAAAGGTAAGTGGACAGAGGACACCGCAAGAATATTTCCGATATTTATAATTGAAAGATTTTATGTTCAAAGCACCAATGTTTCGGATATGATGATGTCAAGGGGCAAAAGCTCATTGAAGTAACAGGTAGAAAGTCAGCAATACACTTGGACTTGGATGACAATTCCCTCGCATGCCTAGCCACTTCTTTAAATATCAAAAATTACATAATATCAAATTTACCCAAACACCAGACTTGAATTTAAAAGAAACATCAAGGTTTGAATCACGAGGTAGACATTGAATAGAGAGCCAACGTGATGTGCAATTTTACTCGAGGGCTTCTTTAAGGGGAAAATTTCCAAGGCAACAAAAAGGGAATGACCAGAGTCGTCCAATAAATGTGCCATTAAATTTGATTGTTGGAGGGACCAACTCGTCGCCAACTGGCGGGTCCTTTGCCCTAATCGGGCCGCCGTTCAAAGATGATGGACAACCCGATTTGAATTTTCTTGTTCTTAACGATGAACTTGTATGTACCTGGCAAGCAATTGCAGATGCCATTTTGGATACCATAGGCCCCCAAAAAAAAATGAGAATCGAGACATTTAAGTAGCAGCCAAGCCGAGCTCAGTTGGCAGGCATGCATTCTCAATAAATATTGAATTAATTAAGAAGACGGATCACAAAGAATAGAATAACCTCGCCAACTGACATCACGATATATAAGCATTTACCTGCTTACTTCCTTGTTGAGCAATTTATTATAAAGTAAGCCTTGTGGGAAAGACAAAGAATTTGGTTTTTAATTAATGTTGGGAAAGATATTTCTAGTTTCTCACTTATAAGTGAAAAGATATATATATATATATAATGGGGTGCTATTTTCGGAGGGTTGAGCACGATAATCGCAAGCACATAGGAGACATCTGCTTGGCTATCGCATCACATCCCGAGAATGACGGATGCACGGATAAGCTCTCGATTAGATTAAACAACTAAAAGCATCATTAATTCACTTCTCTCTCTTTTTTTTTCCCCTTATGGTGGGGGGTGGGGGTGGGGGTGGGGGCGGGGGCGCAAGATTTTGAATATTATATAAAGAAAAAAAACAATAACATGGAAAAAGGAGGGACTTACCGGAGGGTGCAAAAGTGGAAAACAATAATCAAAACGAACGAATTGAATTTTGAGAAGAGCACTACCCAAGACAAATGAAGTAATTTTCATTTTCAATATTATCAATATTTTTTTCATTAAATTTAGCCACGTTCATGTGTCTACTTATATACTATTAGTAAGTGAATTTCTTCATGAAAAAAGGATATACAAAAAACAAATAAAAAAAATGTGTCATAGATTTTTATAATTAAATTTTTTAAATTTTTATTTAAATTTTATATTTTTAAAATTTGTTTTAAATTAATTTTTAATAAAAATATCACAACCCTTATAAATTATACATTAATTAAATAAAAATTATTAAATAAATTTTAAAAATATAAAATTTAATTATAAATATATTTAAATTAAGAATTTAATTATAAAAATTTAAAATTAATTTTTTTTATATTTCTATTTATAAAAATAAAATAATTCTTCGAAGTTAAAGAAAAGAAAAAAAAAGTAACTTTTTGTTGGGTTTTTAATTATTATTATTATTAGTTTTTTTTTTTGGTTTACAATTTGTAGCCTTTTTCTTATTAGGCTGCGTCTTCTCCCGACAAAAACGCTGCGCTCTACTTTTGGATTTGGTGGAGTCTTCTTTATTATTGAGTCTTGAGTAAAAGACAAACAAAAGATCAATCATCATAATAAGATTCTCCTCCTTTTTGCAACGCACGCCCCCCCCCTCCCCTTCCCTTCCCTTCCCTTCCCTTCTTCGCGTTTTTCCAATTCTCTCCCTCTGCTCATCACTTCACAACGACTCCCACTGTTAACCTTTTCACGACACCAACTCTTCTCCCTTCTCCTTCGGTTGAACGCCCCAATTACGCGCGTGTCAACAACCACTCCTGAACAAACGGTTTCTTTTTTTAACTTTCTCCGATTCCATTGAAGCCCTGGATTGGATTCCCCCACCCCGGAAGGCCCGGGTCTGACCCGCATGACAACCGGTTAAGGCCCAACACAAGCCCCCCCCCCACACCCCAAGCTCTGGTTGCTTTATTTTCTGTTCTTCTTTTAATAAAATTTATTGCATTGCTACTCAACCACGAGATCTAGTGACAGAATTAAAATTTAAAATTTGATCTTTAATTTCCGCAACTTAAAAAAGAAAAAAATATTGTATTAGCACGACATGAAGACACAAACAGGCTGAATGGAAAGACTGTTTGGTTGTGCATAAATTCCTTTTTCGGACAAAAGCCCGCAGATTATGTCATTCACTTGCTGTATTCTACGATCGGAGTTATTAACTGTCGGCCAGCCGTCGTACGACAGCCTGTCAGACAGTTAAGCCTCTTGTCAATTGAATTTGTTGGTCGAAATGTCCAATTTGCCCATCGGTTGGTTATAACTAGACTACCCGTTTGCAGTTCCTCGGTCGGTCAGCGACCCAAACACGTGGATGGTACGAATGAGACTTCCAACTTTCTGCATTTACTACAAGCCCAAGGATACACATTTGCTTGTGCCTATTTTGCGGTTTCACACACGCGTGACAACGTCTAGCGCCTGCTTATGAGTGCTAAAGAGGGATTCGACTTTGACTTTGATCAACCAAAAAATTTTATTCAGGACAAAGAGAAGGAGTCTTGATTTTCAATTCAAGTGTTGACGTATTGATTTTGTATATGGTCCGACCACTGCAACCACAAACAAAAAGACATTATGAACAAAAGCTATTTCTTTGACTTGGGAACCCTGCACCCGTTTCTTGTCATAATTGGAATTGAGTATGAAACTGTGGAATTAGAGATCGACTCTACCATATGCCAACATATTACATATATTCACGACCCTGCAGGTTGAAGTCCTGCGCTAACATTAACTGTTTGGTCAATTAAAACTGCCAACATTCTGGTAGATAACTTAGTTTTTTTTTTTTCTTTTCTAAATATCAAAAATTTTATTGAATTGTAAATTATATAATAAAAATAATGATCTGATACTTCAAAGATCAAATTCTAAGTTTGTAATCATTGAGGGTAGTTGAAAGACTGGTAGAGAATTATTTGTATTCCACATGTAACTCTTGACCCGGTAAATGTATTTGAAAACGCTGGACGGCCGCTTCACGATTAAGGCCTCCACACCATTGAGATGTTCGAATTGAAATTTAATAAATGAAATTGCTTACCCGACCCCACCCCACCCCAATGAAAATATTTATACCCAAAATTGACAAAGACCCCCTTTTTATTTTAATATATATATATATATATTTTTTTATTATTTTTTTTTTGAAGCCCCTGTGTTTTTGTCCGTACATACTACCTAAGCATATTCACATCTCAAAGCATGATGCCAGACTAACACCTCCCACTTTATAAAGGCTTTAACTTTGGGTGGCCTCACGTCTCTGAAGTCTAAGCTTCCTTCCTTCCAATTTCAAAACCTTCATCTCATATCTCTTATCATTGTTTCTCTATTCCCCCTAGTTTGAATTAGAAATTCAAGGAAAAATATAAAAAAAATAAAAGTAAAAGCGCCCCTTTAACTCAACTTTAACTTTACCACCAAAAGGTGGCATTGCTTTGCAGTTGGTTCCGTAAACAGGGAAAAGTTCTCCCCACTATACCCAAATGCCTTTTCAATTCCCTTCCCACCCCCACCAATAATGGAGGAAACATTGTTTTCTAAAAAAGAACAATATTTCTCCTCCAAGCATTATTCCTTCATGTAAATATTATGTAATTGTTGGAGTGACATTTTTGTTTAGCCTATGAGAGCTCAGTAAGACCATAATTTTTCCCACAAGTTCAAGTCGCAATCGATCAATGAAAAATCATTCAAAGATTAAAGCTTCTCCCAAAATCTAATTGACGATGCAATATCACGAGACAAAAGGGTCCAGAACCCCTTTCACTAGTGCAAGCTAAGCCCCACCTTAGTATTACCGCCGTGCTTATGAGTATAAAAATGCATGCGAATAATGATGACATGAGAGGTCAAATTTAAGCAAACACATAACAAGAGAAATCACTCGCAGTTGGGGAGAATTGAGAGCCATCCCACCCTCAAAAAAAGTTTTTGGTCGCTTCTTGTAGTCAAAGCAACTAGATTTTCAACCACCCATCTTTTCGCCTGGCCTCTTTAGTTTAGAATAAAAGAAAGTGGTCTTGCTTTTTATGAGATGAATTCAGCAAGGGGAAGCTTCAAGCACCAATCAAGCAAGAGGTGACCGCTGGTTTTCCCTTCTAAAAATAAAAGAATTGTCCTATCATTTGAAAAAAAAAGAGCTATGAGATTAAAGGTTTTAATGTGATTTTAGAAGTTTCAACTGTAAAAGGAATAAAACATTTTGTGTTGTACAAATATATGTATACGACATGGAAAATTCATTTTTCTTTATAATAATTTTTCCTTGAATTTAAGTGCCAGGCATTTAAGCCTTCCACAATGTTCTTTCCTCAAGTGTAATATGAGCTTATAAAGTAGTCTAGATGCACGTTCAAGAGACTTGAATG
The DNA here is from genome assembly GCA_020883675.1 of Bruguiera gymnorhiza. Taxonomy (NCBI): domain Eukaryota; kingdom Viridiplantae; phylum Streptophyta; class Magnoliopsida; order Malpighiales; family Rhizophoraceae; genus Bruguiera; species Bruguiera gymnorhiza. The sequence goes on along the minus strand of JAIRCJ010001057.1, from coordinate 4,839,094 downwards.
AAATACCACTTATACACAATCATCAAGACCCGATGATATGTGTCCTTCTTGGTCAGACTGAACTTAAGCTTAATAAAAATTAATTTGACAAAAATGGCAATTTTCCTATACATTGCAAGATGGGATTTGGCTTCGTGTTCCTTTCAAGTGCATTTGCATTTTGAATAATTGCAACATTATTGCAAACGACTTCTGTTAGCACCCATAGTCTTTTCAGTGAATTTTTAATCGATACATATAAATACGTCACATTGCATACGGTAGGGGGGGGGGGGAAACTAAGTAGCCAATAAGATTTGGATACTTCTAGGAGCACCGCGCTGGTAAAGGTCTCTTCATTTTTTTATTTCCATTAGTTACTTCTATGGAAATGAACGACCGAGTGATGCCAAACTTCCAACTCAAAAGCTTCATTCGAGATGGCATGGCATCTTTTCTTCCTTTTCAACTTTTGGAGCTTTGTGTGAATCCTTAAGCTTTACTAACAATAGAAAAAACCAACATGGAAAAGGCAAAGAGCTAGGAAAGATACTTTTGCCCCCACTAATATTGTGGAAATTTGGCTTTTTAGGCACTAATCACTTATTATACTTTACACACAAGCATCCAACTTTCTCTTGAAAAAAATAAGCGATAAGAGGTTTCTAACAATGACATCAGCCTTTTGGACACTCACATGTGAAGGATACGTGTGTCCACTGATGTGTTTTTAAAAGTTAAGACAATCTTCTGGGATATAACCCAACTTCCAAAGGGGCTTACCTTTCGTTGATCAGCCTTTTTCACAGCTAGTGAGTGGCTGAAAATATATACGTTATGATGTGTTGGAGACTGATTAAGCTTGCACATGCAATTATGAGTTTCTTGATAAAAAGCTTTGGTTAATATGATGACCTTTGACTTTGATTAAGCCTGCGTGTTGTTAAAAGTTTCGTAATTTTTTTTAATTTTCTCAGCAAGCCTCTCCAATATGACATCCTACGTTTTTAATTTTTAGAAGTAAAAAAAAAACAGAAAAATGTTTTACTTGATCCTTTGGAAACTATTTGGAATATATCAACTTGACAAAATCTTACCATTTCATCTGTAATTTTAATATTTTTTTGAAACTAAGAATTTAACATAAAAAATAAAAAATAAAAAAGAAGCTCAGCTTAAGGATAATAAAACACAAAATAATGCATTACTTGGAGTCAAACTGCTGATGCACTTTGATTACCGAAGATTTTCATTTGTGATTTGGGCCAAAAGAAACTGGAATCTAGAAGTGAGGTGGGTGACGGGAGATGCTACTATGTCTCGTGTATTCTTTAAGTTTTATATCGACTTTCCTAATCAAATACTTTTCTGCTAAAAAAAAAAAAAGAAAGAGAAGAAGAAAAACTGAATATTATAGAAATCAGAAAAAAAATATTTCGAAAAGAAGAAGAACAAGAGTAAAAGACCAAATCGAATGAAAGCATCTTTATACATATCTTTGCTGTAAAATGAATTGATGAGTTATACTAAAATCATTTCATATGTTGAATTCTTAAGAGCTATATATAAATTTATTTAAATTCAATTAGCGTAGAACAAACAGACAATTGAATTAGAATAACTTTTCATCTAACATCTCATATATATTTTCACTCGGATTATCACCACAAAAGCAACATATAAATTCTTTTAAGAGTCCCCACCACACAATCAAATTAAAGTAATCCTCCATCCAATGGCCTCCGAAGTTTTCATTCAGATTGTCATATAATCTACGGGCCACTAATAATTCTTTTTGTTTTCTACTTCTCCACGTCTGTGAGGCTCTGTTCCTGTAACCCTCATCACCCTCAGGATGAACCAATTTTCCTGGCGTAACGAAACTAGAATACTGCTCCCGCCGCGAGATACGGGGAGATCATGGACAACTTAAATCCGTGGATTGAGTCTTTCCAAATTAAGGGTTTTGGGTCGATGACACTCCCTTGCTTTTTGGAAGCGATGGCATCTACCGTTCGTTAGAGCGTTTACAAATGTTGGATGGGTGGTGAGTTTCTTGGATGGTTACAACGATGGAGGAATGAGAGTATACATAATCTTCTTTCGACAGTTCAGGAGGAAAAATTCATTGTCATGTCTTTATCAAAATTTACAGGCGTCAGATAATTTTATCAAGCAAAACATACCAAATTGGCATGTTGATGGCCACGATCACTACTCCAATGAATTATTCGTCAGGAAAAAAAAAAAAAAACATTCGAATATCCTTCTCGAAGTATTCTTTTTTACAATTTTGGTCTCGCTCGCTCGAGCACCTTACGATTTTTCTTAAGATTGGTGTTTGGCATGCTATGCGAAATAATTATCTTATTGACGAGTGCGACGTCATGATGTCATCTGTTTCACATTCATATACATTACCATGTTCGTATTAAATGTGTTCGTGAAGTTTTTGTCTTTGATTAGAGAGGAGTGAACTTTGCACTGGACGATGTACAGGCTAAATCGTGGAAACTATCAAAGATGTCAAATAATCAATTGTCTTTATTCTGCGTGTTATACTGTTGACCCAAAACAAAATTTCAAAAATATATCAAACATATGGTTGTGGGTTGCTATCAAACTAATTATTACCCCTAAAGCAAATAATTCCATTAGTCATTTTCTTACATTATGAAAATCATTCCCTTTTTTTTTTTCTAAATTATAATGTAAATAATTTTAAAAATTATTTACATTGTCCAAATATTTAATATTTTTCAAAATATTGACTCTTTTTTACATGACATGAAACGTTAATCATGTGGTATAAAATTTAATTTCTCGCATAACGCATTAGTTTCCACCATATCATTATATGATTAATATTAATAAATTATTAGAGTTATGAAAATATTTAATATCTTCTATAATATTAGCTCTCCTTTTTGTGCTAATTGCAAATCCCAATTTGACACTTCTTTCTATGATATTAACAAATTTTTTCGCAAACAAATGAGTACGTGAGAAATGAGTTCCCGTGATTAAAACCAAATATTTATATATTATTTCTATTCCCCTTTAGTTAATATCACTAAAATCAGTCATTTAATCCTGAAATTATTTGCTTTTTCAAGATAACAATGAAACATCATGGAGAATTGTTCGAAAATGAGCTCATGTAGTCAAACCCAAATCTTTATATATTATTACTATCCAACTTTAATCAAAATGACAAATTAGTTAATCCTGCAATTATTCGCTTTTTCGTGATCATGATGAGACATCACAAGAAATTGTCTAGTGCTTGCTTATTTGTATATTGTGATGGTTAAGTTTTAGTAGAATGTCAATTTGAAAGATTCAATCCAACGGTCAGAAAGAGTAGTTTTAAACGGGAGAGGAGAGATAAACACAAGCCTTTTGCTTTCTTTACTGGGACACGTCAAAGAGCCTTACAAAGAGCCTTTTTTTCCGTGGATCAAGAAAAATTCAACGGCTAAGAGAAGGTCACCAAATAATCCAACGACTTACAAATAGTCATTTTCATGTGAATTAACAAATAATCTAACGGCTTATAAACTTGTACGTTTAATCGGATCACCGAATAATCCAATCTAAATAGTATTTTGCCATCAAGAAACCACGCAGACAGCAGATTTTAGTTTTTAGTTTACCATTATTTCTATTTATGTATTATTGCGAATTTTATTACTTTAATTTAAATATATATGGCATTAGCTATTTATGTCACGACTTTCCAGTTGAGCAAACAATTCATTTAGTGATGGTTTGGCGATCAAGTCAACCTTTTATCCAATTAGAGGCTTTCTAAAAATGTGAGAGATAGGTTAGGCAAGTAAGAAAGCCAAAAAAAAAAAAAGTAACAGAATTTAACAATGAATGTTTTTATTGCACCAAAAGAAACTTTTATAAGTGTTGAATGCTTGGTTGGTGGATTTATTGGATTGTCATAAATGAAAAAAAAAAAGAAAAAAAAAAGAGGAAAGTATTTATAGCCTTTCAACTCTTTAACTGTCTACAATTTTCTTTTAAAACTCCTTTAAGACACCTCACCCTCTCATTTAATTTTATCAGGCTTGGATGTGATGGGTGGATTATAATTATTTTTTCATTTATTAGGTTCATTTTTTTTTTCTTTTTAGGTTAATTATACAAGTAGAATTAAAATTAATTTAAGAAATGAACACCACCAACCCACCCCAAAATATGATATCCAGTTGCTGGGAGTGGCCAATTCCCACCATCCTGGCTGATCGTTGATACCAGGGGTTACACAACATACCATAAAACTAGTGCTTGAAGCGAGATTTCAAACCAACCTATTAAAGTAGTCACGAGAACAAATTTTATAAGAAGATTGATTCAGAACATGTAACCAGCATTGAAAACAGATCTTGAGGGGGCACGCATGTTGACAGACGCTGGAGGCTAAAAGCATTTATCCCCTGTCATTTGCCACTAAATCATATGCCTAAACTTGTGTCAAGATTGAACAAAAATGTATCCAGCCCCGTAGACATAGACGCAGTAAGAACTCAAACAACGAAGATGAACAGTATGACTTAATGCCACCAGCAGCCAATGATCTTCCCAAATCAGACTCCAACAAGCAGAGTCAAAACCCAACAAAATGTCGAAGAGAAAACTCCGTTCTTATTCATCTTCCTCAGAAAAACTGCTTTCTTAAAAGACTGTCGTAAAGGCATCCAGATACCTGCAATTTCCGAAATTTTTTCCCATTGCAGATTCCACAATAAATGACATGATTGCATATGCAGTGCAAATCTATCTAGAGGCCATTTAAGTCTGAGACAGATAACAGTGTCACTCAGACCATACGAAGGAGAGAAAATACCTTCAAAATATTTTTAAGATCATGCATTAACTTGGTTGAAGGACAACATGCTGCAAGAGAAAATGTCAAGAACATGTCAGATCATCTGCTTAGAGATGCATCCAGTGGTTGCAACAATAAATAATTATTAGAAGCCACTCATTCACAAGGATGCCCTTCATACATCAATAAGCCACTACCTTAATCTGTGTTCTGTTATAGGTGTAAGTGATGTGAACAGATCCGTCACTAGCCTCAATAACAGCTGGATACGAAAATTCCATTCCCATAGTTTCTTCTAGAGTAAGCACATCATTCCATGATTCACCATCATCACTGGACACGGCAACTTTCAGCACTCCCCTTGAGATTGTATTGTAAGCAAGCAAAACACGGCCATCCTTTAGTTTAACTCCATCAATACCTAATAAAAAAAAATTCAAACTCAGCAGTGTGATTAACCAATCGGAACGAACAATCTTGCAATTTCCAATTTTACAAAAGAGATAACAGAGCACATAAAAAATCAAACCAAGGTTGCTCTAAACCGAAACTTTGGACAGGAAGGTCTTGTATATAAGCATTACACATCTGATAATCTAAGAAATATCTCAATGGTGCTTTGCTGAATCAAGAAACTTAATGGACTGGACCTTACTGTTGAAATCTGCTCACAACAATTTTTACTTCAGCTAGACATTATCCTTCATGAGATTAAAGTTTGGTTAAAACCTGAATTCGGGTTGGGCAGTTCAGTGGGCTTTGCATAATCCCAATTCAGGCCACCATCAAAAGATTCTGACATACAAACTCTATTGATGCCATCAAATGACCGCATCAAAACACGCAATGTTCCTTTTGCAGTCCGGAAGGGGACGGGCTGAATTACACTGAGAGACATACTTTCAATGTAAATTGGACCATGCTTTCTCCATGTCCTCCCTGCATCTGCTGTCACCTGTTCGGCAAGTTGAGAAGGACATCAACTTACATGTTCAAAAATCACTAATTTTGAAGTTCTCCTGCAAATGAATGTTATGACCTCCATCCATGCCCCCCAAGAATTCCAGCTCTCAACAGATGATCCACAGAGCAAGATCCCATTTTCCAGGAGGATAGGCTGCAGAAAAATATAGCACTTTTGAGGTGCACAATATCCAAAGGAAAAAGCTCCATACTTCCTGTAGCAACTAACAAAAATGTTATGATGTTTTCAAACTACCTTGTTCTTAGAGGGTCCTAATATACCAGGAGGAAGTTGTTCTCTTTCTGTCCACGTAACACCTCTATCATACGACCGCTTCATGCATCCACTCCAACTGAAATTTCATAAATCAAGATTTTGCAGAAACTAAAGAATACAAAGGCAGAAGTAGTTCAATAATTAGCTATAACGTGATATTTACTGAACTGAAATTATTACCCATGCACTTCTTTAGCTCAATGATAAAAGCATGAAAGATGCAACAATTCATGGGAGAAAATAGGAGGTGGAACAGGTAGCGAATAAAAAAAATAATTTTATGAAAAAGAACCGAAAAAGCTTTCAAATTAGATATTCAGCTTTGTTTTCTTCATCATTGATTCATGTCGAGCACTAAGCATCCAACTAGTGATTTTTCTGACAAAAAAACTAAGTATGAACAGCAATCATTCTTCTTGGAGTGGAGATATGTCAGAAGATGAGCATCCAACTAGTCAATATATAAAAAGGTTTCCTTATCCATAGCAATGCATGCCCAATGAGATATATTGCAATGAAACATGTGAAAATTGCAAAATCTGAGGGATGTACGATCTGAGGAAGCTTGATAAAAAAAATAAATAAGAATCTTGAGAAAAACTGTGGAGACTGGAAAGTTTACTTTTGAACTTCTGGGCCAACTTTATAGAATAGTAGCAACTCTCCCGATGGTAATTTATACAGCACAGGGTTCCACATAGGAACACCAGGTTGTTTGTCAGCAATAATAGGCAACTGCCACTGACCATCCTGCCCAACAAATAGCCAATCAACATGAAATATAAAGCCTTTTAACTTCCAAAGCAACAATGAACAGAGGATATGAGAATGCACATGATACGCATAGAAATAAAATGCAAATATTAAGCATGTCACTGAACAACCAAAGCTTTATGGTTTGTCCTCTCAATTCACTTAGTGGTTCTCACGCATTTATAGAGTAGTACCTTATATGTCTGCAACCAGATTTTAACATCAGGTGCACCCTCTGATGATCCACCAAAATAGGCAACCAAAAAGTGATCTTTATCAACCTACATTCAGCACCACACCAATAAACAGCTGCTGACAAAGACAAGAGTTAGCAAGTGAAGAACAACTATTTGTAAATGATTTGCACACTTCAACAATGGTAGAGGCATGACAGGCATTGAAGGGAACAGAATTTGCAGGAAATGTGAACTCTTCCTTCAGTGGCCCCCAAATGTGGCAGTCTTTTCTCATACTTGAATCCTCCGTTAAAAGTAAACGGGTATTTTCAATCTCTCGAACTTCAGATGCCTTCCTGCAGAGATCCCAGCACAATTACCTTTAGACATTAGCAGAGCACACGGACAAAACAAGATCATATAGAAATAACATCAATGAAATGTAATGATATGAAAGAAGGCAGTTTGAGATGATTTGGCCAGATCGAAAATAGGCCTATCAATGCAATGTTATGTAGGAGCAATAAAACACATAAAGGAAGGGATGACGCAGGCTGAGGTGATAAAAAAAGATTTAAAAATACTGGTTCCTACAAATAAATTGGTTCTGAAATTTGGGGAACCAATCCATGTGGGCAGGGTAGTGGATATTTTGGACTTTCTGATCTTGATCACTATCTGTTTCGTTATGCCACAATGTCTAAACAAGGCCAACGAGCCTAGTTTTTTTGTTCTTTTGTTAATGAAGGATATTACTGAAGTAAGTCACATCTCTCCACATGACAACTAAACAAGCATCAACGTGAATCTTTCAAACAAATTGCAGATAAAACTACAAATAACAGAAAACCTGGTCAGATTAAGACGTGAATGAAGAATCAACAGCCCTTGGGTCTGCAATGTGACCCTGGAATTCAAGAAGGCACGGTTCTTGAAACTGATACCGAATCCAGCAGAAGGACCGTGAAAATCAGAGAAATTCGAGGCAAGAAATAACAAGAAGATCACCAAGAAAAACCCTCTCACGGGTTTCCACGCATCCATGAACTACAAATTCAAGAATTGTACACCAATGTACACAAACAAATTAACAATCTTTATATTCACAAGAATAAACACGCAGAACACGAGTAGACTTTTCTGGTATTTGTTAGCTAAATCTGGGCACTTCACATATCCAATTGCTAGAACAATGGACAAGTCAGAGGGTCTTCAAGAAAGCAAAAGATAATTCCCCAACTAGAATTTATTTGAAATAAGAGAAAGAGCAATACCTAAATCCTGATAACTGGAAGAAAGCAACACTGACACAGACTGGAGAGAGACAGAGAGGAGGGAGGGTCAACTGATTGAATTGATAGATTGTATCATTAAATGGGGGTTTCAGTATCAAGGACAGAGAGAGAGAGTGGTTTTCTGAGCAATATAATAAACGTCAATTTCCCAAGCCAGATGACAATAGAGGCGAAGAAACAGACACCTTTTTTGAGGTTGTCCTGTTAACGGTGGACTGAAAAAAATAAAAATGTAGAAGTAAAACAAATAAAAAAAAAAACAGCTGGATATATCCGTTTGAAATTCCTCCTGCTCTGACAATTCTACCCTTCATTTTTAAATTATTATTCCAAAAATACCCCCCAGTTTGAGTCCGATCCTTAACAAACCGGATTTATCACTTGCCAGTTCTAACATTAATCTTTTCCCGAAAATAGCCCTCGACGGTGCTAAATATTTCTCCTTCTGTGTCTTGTCTCGTCGTCTTCCACACACGCACTCTCTCTCTCTCTCTAGTTCTTGAAAATTAAATGCTTAGATTTGAATTTTTGTGATCTGTTAACGTTATTATATTATTTATTTTTAACGTTAGTTCCGCATTCAAACCAACGCAAACCGTAAATACTTCTGTGTCTTGTTTGTCTTCTTCCCTCTTTTTTCTGTCTTTTTTTTTTATTCTAATAATGGAATCGCCGACGGGGGAAATCGACGCGGATCGTCGCGTCACGGTCGTCGGTGATGGAGTCAATCCGGGGGTGCGGCCTGTCGAGTGATCGAATCGACAAAGAGGATTTGAAGAGGAAGCTTATGATGCCGAAGTACCTGCGCATTGCCGTGCTTGACGCCATCCGGTCTAAGGACGCCGCCGCCCTCGCCAACCGGTACTTCAATGGCGGCCAAGTTAATGGCGCTCTGGAGCAGCGACCTGAGGGCCCCGTGGTGGTTTTCGTCAATTCCAAGAGTGGCGGCCGCCATGGGCCTGAACTCAAGGAGCGGCTCCAACAGCTAATGGGCGAGGAACAGGTTCTTGATCTTTCTTTTCGTTTTTCTTGTGTGTTTATGATGTCTGGTTACTTTTGTTTCAGTGAGAATTAGTCTTTCACTTCTTAAACAAGAGTTGTGAGCAAGAAGAAGGATATTTAACGGTTGTGGGTAGTATATTTGCTAAGCTAAGAAGTACGTTTGGCTCCTATCAGAGATCTTTGTGAAATGATTTGTCAAAGATCCTGTCTTGGAGGCTGCTTCATATTCTAAATAAGATCCTTGTGGTGTATTTGTATTGATTTAGTTTATACTTTTGTGGTTCATTCTCCCTGGTCTTGTCTTGAAAGTTAACCTTTTAGAATTGGGGATGATTTGTAATGCAGGTTTTTGATTTATCAGATGTGAAGCCTTACCAATTTGTCTGGTATGGATTGGGTTGCGTGGAGAAGTTGGCCATGCTTGGTGACTCTTGTGCCAGAGAAGTTCGTGAAAAATTGAGAATTATGGTATGCTTGTTATTGCATGTCAAGATTACCAAGCTTCGCCTCATCAACAATAAGCAATTGGTCAATGAAAAATCATTCAAAGATTAAAGCTTCTCCCAGAGTCTAATGACGATGCAATATCACGAGACAAAAGGGTCCAGAACCCTTTCCACTAAAGCAAGCCAAACCCCACCTTAGTATTACCGCCGTGCATATGAATATAAAATGCATGCGAATAATCATGACATGAGAGGTCAAATATAAGCAAACACATAACAAGAGAAATCACTCGCAGTTGGGGAGAATTGAGAGCCATCCCACCTTCGAAAAAGGTTTTTGGTCGCTTCTCGTAGTCCCTTTCAACCACCCTTAAGCCATCTTTTTGCCTGGCCTCTTTTGTTTAGAATAAGAGAAAGTGGTCTTGCTTTTTATGAGATGAATTCAGCGAGGGGAAGCTTCAAGCACCAATCAAGCAAGAGGTGACCGCTGGTTTTCCCTTCTAAAAATAGAAGAATTGTCCTATCACGTGAAAAAAGAGCTATAAGATTAAAGGTTTTAATGTGATTTTAGAAGTTTCAACTGTAAAAGGAATAAAACATTTTGTGTTGTACAAATATAGGTATACCACATGGAAAATTCATTTTTCTTTATAATAATTTTTCATTGAATTTAAGTGCCAGGCATTTAAGCCTTCCACAATGTCCTTTCCCCAAGTGTAATATGAGCTTATAAAGTATGCACGTTCAAGAGACTTGAACTTATACACAATCATCAAGACCCAATGATATGTGTTCTTGTACAAGACTGAACTTAAGCTTAATAAAAATTAATTTGACAAAAATAGCAATTTTCCTATACATTGCAATATGGGATTTGGCTTCGTGTTCCTTTTAGGTGCATTTGCATTTTGAATAATTGAAACATTATTGCAAACGACTTCTTTAGCACCCATAGTCTTTTCGGTGAGTTTTTAATCGATACATATAAATACGTCACATTGCATACGGTAGGGGGGCGGGGAAACTAAGTATTCAATAAGATTTGGATACTTCTAGGAGCACCGCGCTAGTAAAGGTCTCTTCATTTTTTTATTTCCATTAGTTACTTCTATGGAAATGAACGACCGAGTGATGCCAAGCTTCCAACTCAAAAGCTTCATTCGAGATGGCATGGCATCTTTTCTTCCTTTTCAACTTTTGGAGCTTTGTGTGAATCCTTAAGCTTTACTAACAATAGAAAAAACCAACATGGAAAAGGCAAAGAGCTAGGAAAGATACTTTTGCCCCCACTAATATTGTGGAAATTTGGCTTTTTAGGCACTAATCACTTATTATACTTTACACACAAGCAAAAGGTTTCTAACAATGACATCAGCCTTTTGGACACACACATGTGAAAGATACGTGTGTCCACTGATGTGTTTTTAAAAGTTAAGACAATCTTCTGGGATATAACTCAACTTCCAAAGGGGCTAACCTTTCGTTGATCAGCCTTTTTCACAGCTAGTGAGTGGCTGAAAATGTATACGTTATGATGTGTTGGAGCTTGATTAAGCTTGCAGATGCAATTATAAGTTTCTTGATAAAAAGCTTTGGTTAATATGATGACCTTTGACTTTGATTAAGCCTCGTGTTGTTAAAAGTTTCGTAATTTGTTTTAATTGTCTCAGCAAGCCAAGTTGTTCGCGGACTATTTATGGCCTCTCCAATATGACATCCTACGTTTTTAATTTTTAGAAGTTAAAAAAAAAAAAAATTTGTTTTACTTGATCCTTTGGAAACTATTTGGAATATACCAATTTGACAAAATCTTACCATTTCATCTGTAATTTTATTATTTTTTTGAAACTAAGAATTTAACATAAAAGAAAAAAAGTTCAACTCAAGGATAATAAAACACAAAATAATTTATAACTTAGAGTCAAACTACCGATGCACTTTGATTACTGAAGATTTTCATTTGTGATTTGGGTCAAAAGACGTTGGAATCTAGAGGTGAGGTGGGTTATGGGAGATGCGACTATGCCTCATGTATTCTCTGAGCTTTATATCGACTTTCCTAATTAAATAAAAAAAAAACTGAATATCATAGAAATCAGAAAAAAATTTTACGAGAAGAAGAAGAACAAGAGTGATTAACAAAATCGAATGAAAGCATCTTTGTACATATCATTTCTGTAAAATGAATTGATGGGTTATACTAAAATCATTTCTTATATCGGATTGTTAAGCATTGTATATAAGCTTATTTAAATTCAATTAGCGTAGAACTAACACACAATCAAATTAGAAACATCTTTCATCTAACAGTCTCTTACTTTTTCACTCGGATTATCATATAATCTAATGGTCACAAAGGTTTCATGCAAATCGCTACATAAGCAATACATAAATTCATTTTGAAGAGTCCCCACCACCCAATCAAGTTAAAGTATCCCTCCATCCAATGGCCATCTACGTTTTCATTCAGATTATCATATAATCTACCGGCTCTGTTCGTGAGGCTCTGTTCCTGCAACCCTCATCTCCCTCGAGATGAACCAAATTTCTTGGCGTAATGAACCTGGAATACTGCTCCCGCCACGATAAATGGGGAGATCATGGACAACTTAAATTCGTGGATCGAGTCTTTCCTAATTAACGGTTTTGGGTCGACGACACTCTCTTGCTTTTTGGAAGTGATGATATCTACCATTCATTTAGAGCTTTTACAAATATTATATAAAGATTTGCTTTTACGCCTATAACTCTCCCCCACCTGCGGTATATTCTGCCGTAGTATACCAGCAGTGTTTTAATGCATACAACTGACAATCTTAGCTGGCCCTGCCCAAGTGATGTCCGTAAACAATTGAGAACACCAGTGTCACAGGGCTTGGTTTTCTATACTTGGTTATCCATGAACTGCCATTTGGCCAATCACGCTGGCAACATGTTAACATGCTGGTCAAATGATTGATGAATGTAACAGAGGGAATTAACACTTTTTATGGTAGCCAAGCAGTAGAAGCATGATTAACAAGAAATGAACACCGCCAACCCACCCCAAAATATGATATCCGGTTGTTAGGGGTGGCCAATTCCCACCATCTTGGCTGATGGGTTATAACGTACAATAAAACTAGTGCTTGTAGCGAGTTTTCAAACTACCTTGTTAAATACGTCACAAGAACAAATTTTGTACGAAGATTGATTCAGAACATGTAACCAGCATTGAAAACAAATCTTGAGGAGGCAGGCATGTTGACAGAGGATGGGGGCTAGAAGCATTTATCCCTGCATCTGCCACTAAAACTTGTGTAATGGTTGAACAAAAATGTATCCAGCCCCATAAACATAGACACTGTAAAAACTCAAACAACAAAGATGAACAGTCTGATTTGATTCCACCAATAGCCAATGATCTTCCCAAATTAGGCTTCAAAAAGCAGAATCAAAACCAAACAACATGTCGAAGAGAAAACTCCGTTCTTATTCATCTTCCTCAGAAAAACTGCTTTCCCAAAGACTGTCATAAAGGCATCCAGATACCTGCAATATCCACAATTTTTTCCTATTGCAGATTCCACAATAAAGGACATGATCACATATGCAGTGCAAATCTATCTAAATGCTATTTAAGTCTGAGACAGATAACAGTGTCACTCAGACCATACGAAGGAGAGAAAATACCTTCAAAATATTTTTAAGATCATGCATTAACTTGGTTGAAGGACAACATGCTGCAAGAGAAAATGTCAAGAACATGTCAGATCATCTGCTTAGAGATGCATCCAGTGGTTGCAACAATAAATAATTATTAGAAGCCTCTCATTCACAAGGATGCCCTTCATACATCAATAAGCCACTACCTTAATCTGTGTTCTGTTATAGGTGTAAGTGATGTGAACAGATCCGTCACTAGCCTCAATAACAGCTGGATACGAAAATTCCATTCCCATAGTTTCTTCTAGAGTAAGCACATCATTCCATGATTCACCATCATCACTGGACACGGCAACTTTCAGCACTCCCCTTGAGATTGTATTGTAAGCAAGCAAAACACGCCCATCCTTTAGTTTAACTCCATCAATACCTAATAAAAAAAATTCAAACTCAGCAGTGTGATTAACCAATCGGAACGAACAATCTTGCAATTTCCAATTTTACAAAAGAGATAACAGAGCACATAAAAAATCAAACAAAGGTTGCTCTAAACTGAAACTTTGGATGGGAAGGTATTGTATATAAGCATTACACATCTGATAATCTAAGAAAGATCTCAATGGCATTTTGCTGAATCAAGAAACTTAACAGACTGGACCTCACTGTTGAAATCTGCTTACGACAATTTTTACTTCAGCTAGACATTATCCTTCGTGAGATTAAAGTTTGGTTAAAACCTGAGTTCGGGTTGGGCAGTTCAGTGGGCTTTGCATAATCCCAATTCAGGCCACCATCAAAAGATTCTGACATACAAACTCTATTGATGCTATCAAACGACCGCAACAAAACACGCAATGTTCCTTTTGCAGTCTGGAAGGGGACGGGCTGAATTACACTGAGAGACATATTTTCAACGTAAATTGGACCATGCTTTCTCCATGTCCTCCCTGCATCTGCTGTAACCTGGTCAGCAAGTTGAGAAGGACATCAACTTAACACGTTTAGAAATCACTAATTTTGAAGTTTTCATGCAAATGAATGTTATGACCTCCATCCATGCCCCCCGAGAATTCCACCTCTGAACAGATGATCCACATAGCAAGATCCCATTTTCCAGGAGGATAGGCTGCAGAAAAATATAGCACTTTTGAGGTGCACAATATCCAAAGGAACAAAGCTCCCAACTTCCTGTAGCAACTAGACGAAAACGTTATGATGCTTTCAAACTACCTTGTTCTTAGAGGGTCCTAATATACCAGGAGGAAGTTGTTCTCTTTCTGTCCATGTAACACCTTTATCATACGACCGCTTCATGCATCCACTCCATCTGAAATTTCATAAATCAAGATTTTGCAGAAACTAGAGAATACAAAGGCAGAAGGAGTTCAATAATTAGCTATAAGGTGACATTAACTGAACTGAAATTATTACCCGTGCAACCTTTTTCTGCACAGCATGAAGCAAAAAGGAATGGAATAAAGGCACTTCTTTAGCCCAATGATAAGGGCATGAAAGATGCAAAAAATTGTGGGAGAAAATAGGAGGTGGAACAGGATAGTGAATAAAAAAATAATTTTATGAAAAAGAAACAAAAAAAACCTTTCAAATTATATATTCAGCTTTGTTTTCCTCATGATTGATTCATGTGGAGCACTAAGCATCCAACTAGTGATTTTTCTGACAAAAAAATTAAATATGAACAGCAATCATTCTTCTCGGAATGGAGATATGCCAGAAGATGAGCATCCAACTAGTTAATGGAGATATATCGCAACGAAACATGTGATAATTGCAAAATTTGAGGGATGTATGATCTGAGGAAGCTCGACAAAAAAAATAAAATAAAATGAAAACACAAAGAGCTTGAGAAAAACCATGGAGGCTTGAAAGTTTACTTTTCGACTTCTGGGCCCACTTTATAGAATAGTAGCAACTCTCCCGATGGTAATTTGTACAGTACAGGGTTCCACATAGGAACACCAGGTTGTTTGTCAGCAATAATAGGCAACTGCCACCGACCACCCTGCCCAACAAATAGCCAATCAACACGAGATATAAAGCCTTCTAACTTCCAAAGCGACAATGAACAGAGGATATGAGAATGCACATGATACGGATAGAAATAAAATGCAAATATTAAGCACGTCAATGAACAACACAAGCTTAATGTTTATCCTCTCAATTCGCTTAGTGGTTCTCACCCATTTAGAGAGTAGTACCTTATATGTCTGCAACCAGATTTTAACATCAGGTGCACGCTCTGATGATCCACCGAAATAGGCAACCAAAAAGTGATCTTTATCAACCTACATTAAGCACCGCACCAATAAGCAGCTGCTGACAAAGACAAGAGTTAGCAAGTGAAGAACAACTTATTGTAAATGATTTGCACACTTCAACGATGGTAGAGGCGTG
Organism: Bruguiera gymnorhiza; assembly: GCA_020883675.1. Lineage (NCBI taxonomy): Eukaryota > Viridiplantae > Streptophyta > Magnoliopsida > Malpighiales > Rhizophoraceae > Bruguiera > Bruguiera gymnorhiza. The sequence continues at coordinate 4,823,303 of JAIRCJ010001057.1, read as the reverse complement.
ACAACTATTGAAGGGAACAGAATTTGCAGGAAATGTGAACTCCTCCTTCAGTGGCTCCCAATTGCGGCAGTCTTTTCTCATACTTGAATCCTCCATTAAAATTGAAGTGGTATTTTCAATCTCTCGAACTTCAGATGCCTTCCTGCAGAGATCCCAGCACAAGTACCTTTAGACCTTAGCAGAGCACGCGGACAAAACATGATCATGTAGAAATAACATCAATGAAATGTGATGATATGAAAGAAGGCCTATCGAAAATAGGTCTATCAATGCAATGTTACGTAGGAGCAACAAAACACAAAAAGTAAGGGAGGAGAAAAAGAGAAATGAAGTAGGCTCAGGTGATTAAAAAAAAATAAAAATAAAAATACTGGTTCCTCCAAATATATTGGTTCTGAAATTTGGGGAATCAATCCGTGTGGGCAGGGTCGTGGATATTCTGGACTTTCTGATCACGATCACTATCTCTTTCGTTATGCCACGATGTCTAAACAAGGTCAACGAGCCTAGTTTACTTGTCTTTTGTTAATGGAGGACATTACTGAAGTAAGTCATATCTCTCCGCATGACAACTAAACAAGCATCAACGTGAATCTTTCAAACAAATTGCAGATAAAACTGCAAATAACAGAAAACCTGGTCAGATTAAGGCGTGAATGAAGAATCAACGGCCCTTGGGTCTGCAATGTGACCCCGGAATTCAGGAAGGCACGGTTCTCGAAACTGATACCAAATCCAGCAAAAGGGCCGTGAAAATCAGAGAAATTCGACGCAAGCAATAACAGATAAGATTATATATTAACTGCTTTATTAAACGGGATTTCAATAATAAGGACAGAGAGAGTGGTTTTGCTTTAGATAAACTCAATTTCTCAAGTCAAATGACAGAGGAAGCGGAGAAACACAGACAGGTTTCTTGAGGTTGTCCTCTTTATACTACCCAACTTAACGGTGGACTGTTAAAAAAAAAAAAACAAAAGGTAAAAGTAAAAAAAAAAAACCGACTTACAAAAAGAAAACAAAAACAAAAAAGAAACAGCTGGATATATTCGTTGGAAATTCCACCTGCTCTGACAATTCTACCCTTTATTTTTTAATTATTATTCCAAAAATACCCCCTCAGTGTTAGGCCAATCCTTAACCAGCCGGATTTAACATTCATCTTTTCCCGAAAATACCCCTCAATGGTGCTAAATATTTCCCCTTCTCTGTCTTGTCTCGCCGTCTTCCCCCCCCCACACACACTCTCTCTCTCTCTCTCTCTCTCTCTCTCTCTCTCTCTCTCTAGTTCTTGAAAATTAAATGCTTAGATTTGAATTTTTGTGATCTATTAACGTTATTTTATTATTTATTTTTAACGTTATTTAACCAACACAAACCGTTAAAGACTTCTGTGTCTTGTTTTCCTTCTTCCCTCCTTTTTCTGTCTTTTTTTTTTTTCTAACAATGGAATCGCCGACGGCGTCGACGACGACGACGACGGGGGAATTGAGGGAGCCAATCCGGGGGTGCAGCCTGTCGAGTGTCCGAATCAACAGAGAGGATTTGAAGAGGAAGCTTATGATGCCGAAGTACCTGCGCATTGCCGTGCTTGACTCCATCCTGTCTAAGGACGCCGCCGCCCTCGCCAACTGGTACCTCAACGGCGCAGAAGTAAATGGCGCTCTGGAGCAGCGACCTGAGGGCCCCGTGGTGGTTTTCGTCAATTCCAAGAGTGGCGGCCGCCATGGGCCTGAACTCGAGGAGCGGCTCCAACAGCTAATGGGCGAGGAACAGGTTCTTGATCTTTCTTTTCGATTTTCTTGTGTGTTTATGATGTCTGGTTACTTTTGTTTCAGTGAGAATCAGTATTTCACTTCTTAAACAAGAGTTCTGAGCAAGAAGAATATTTAACGGTTGTGGGTACTATATTTGCTAAGCTAAGAAGTACGTTTGGCTTCAGTAAGAGATGTTTGTGAAATCATTTGTCAAAGATCCTGTCTTGGAGGCTGCTTCATATTCTAAACAAGATCTTTGTGGTGTATTTGTATTGATTTAGTTTATAATTTTGTGGTTCATTCTCCCTCGTCTAGTCTTGAAAGTTGACCTTTTAGAATTGGGGATAATTTGTAATGCGGGTTTTTGATCTATCAGATGCGAAGCCCTATCAATTTGTCTGGTATGGATTGGGTCTCCTGGATAAGTTGACCATACTTGGTGACTTTTGTGCCAGAGAAGCTCGTGAAAATTTGAGAATTATGGTATGCTTGTTATTGCATGTCAAGATTGCCATGCTTTACGTTATCAAGAATGAGCATGGCGATCACCAAGTGTGAAAAGTTGGCCCCTGTATGAGTATTCGAGGGTACTTTGCGTGTCATTGTAAAGGATCTTGATGATTGGCCGGTTGCTGGAGGTGATGGTTCGGTGGGTTGGGTGCAGGGAAGTCTTTCTGAGCTTTACAGAGGGGGTCAGGAGCCTGTTCCTCCTGTGGGAATCATTCTTCTTGGCACTGGAAATGACTTGGCAAGGAGTTTTGGTTGGGAAAGCATTTCTTGCCAAGTTTTGAGTCTGCTCACTGGTTGCTTGTCTAATTTAGCCTTGACTTTGAATTTATTTTTCGGGGTGGTTCGTTTCCTTTTGCCTGGAAGTCTGCTGTCAACAGATCTCTAATCAGGGCCATTAATGGTCCAGTTTGCCATCTAGATAGGTAACTGTTTCATATTTACTAGTGGTTACTAGTGCTTGGTGACTTCTGTTTTAGTTTCTGTTTTTCATTTATTCTGCTGAATTTTGATAGTCCCTTTCCATTATGTATTGCTTCAAAAGCTGGGTAAAGTAATTCAGTGGTGCACGGGGCAGGTTTTGGACAAATATATTCAAATTTTCACATTTTTAGTCAATTAGCAGCCATTGAAAGCTTATACTTGATCAGGGCTTCCATTAAGATATCTCGCTTGTTTAATAAAGGCTCACTATAAAATACATAGCTTTTGCAAATTAATTCTTTTATACCATGGTGCTCCATCTAGAGCTGTTATTGTTTATAGACTGCAGATCAGTATGTCTATTAGACTACCCTTGCTTGCATAACCAATGTGCAAAAAGTGAATTTATACTCTCTCTCACTCTTGGTCTCACTCGTAAACAAACAAAAGGTTAGATTCTTTTGTAATAACTATTGGTCTATGGAGGAAAATAATCAGTGGGCTTATGTTCTTGTAACATCTTTGTGAAAACTGTGTTGGATTTACAGAACCAGAGATGGGGAAAATGGGTAATGAATATCTGAAAGAGGGAACATTAATGAGATGTTTAAATAAAGACATCACTTATTGTTATTCGACATTCAAATCTTTGGATACTTTTGATTTTACAATGTTGAAATATGGATTTATGATGCAAAAGCATGGTATCTGAGCTATTGAAATGTTCTTCTGACTGCAGGGTTTGGAAGTCAAGAGGCAATTGCTTGAGAAAGTGCATTGCTATGAAGGCATCTTTTTATAATTACTTTGGCATTGGTATACCGTTATGATTTCTACAGATGGTGGTAAAGTTGTGCACAGGATGGCATTAGCACAATGCTCTCAGATTTTTGTTTGTATTTTTTGAGTAAGCACCTCTCATTGTGATAATTTTTTTTTCAAGTTTTAAATTGTTAATTAAGACAAGTATATCTATGCCATTTTGTCGATGTCCCATTGGCTGGATTGACTCCATCTACTTTTGGTTGAGGAAACTGGAGAGTCTAGTGGTAATTTTATTTAATAGAGTAATTCCCTATGATTTCTTCTTTGGCCCATTACATTTGTGGTTTTTCAGGGTGTCAGATTATTGATTCTGTTGCAGTTATCATTATGCAGATGGTTTAAAACAAATGAAGACCTAAAATTACAGATGTAGTGGTTTTTGTGTGTTATGGTACTACTGTAATGTAAGAATTATCTAATGCTCAAGTAGCTTGGGAAGAGATGAATATGAAAAACTGGATGAGTCAAAACTAGCTCATGGCTATGTGAAATTTTACAATGGTTTTGGTTTTTGTCAATATCTGGTTAAGAAGCTTTAACTTTACTATTTGATCACACACAGGAATGGATGCTCAAATTGCTTATGGTTTCCACCATTTACTCAATGAAAAGCCTTACATTGCACAAGGTCCTATTGCAAATAAGGTCCAATTGAAACTCTTTGCTACCTGAAACATAAAAGTATGGTCGTTCTACCTAACAGTGAACCATTAACTGTAGTGTTTTAGTCCAAATTTCCTTCATTTCGGGTCACTGGTTATCTTATGCATGCATATGTTCATTTATCTTTTGCATCAGGGCTCAGGCATGAGGAAATTATTGTCAAATATTTGTCTAGATGACTGAAGTGAGTAGGCAGTTTATGATTCATCTGGAAGTCAGTTAAATCAGCATAATATGTTAATTCTTGTGTGTGGCATAGCACATGAGTTTTTGTGATTTTCCAAATATTGTGCTGGCGCAGAAAGCTTGCATTCAGATTTGGCCTTTAGGGCAAAAGGATTTGAGGATTGAAAGTCATATCATAGTAGGTATTTCAATGGTTATAAATTTCTTTAATTGGCGTTTCTTTATTCATAATATTGGTGGCCAGCAGCAGTGGACAAACATTTTCCTTGGGTTCAAGGATTCCTGCTAATTCTTACGTTGAAGGCCACAAATTGGCTTCAGTTATTCAAAAAGTTAGCAATTTCTTGACGGGATATTCAAGTAACTAGATTACCTAATGAGGGAATCTATAGTGTGGCTTGAATTGGGATTAAATTTCTTTCCTTTTTTTTAATTTTTGTGTTAAAGCAATTGCTGCCTTGTATCAAGAAATCATCCCAATTCTCCGATTTTGTTCTACTCTGGAATAGGGATATGCTGGTCAACTACATCCTTTCATCAATGGGATCAAGCCTATATGTGGTGTTTTTTATATCACTTTAGGATTGCCAGGTAAAGGCATTATATAAATTTAAAAGGGAACAAAAATACATTGGACAATGCTGTGGCATACATGTAATGTTGATTCATTTATCTCTCTATGGAAAGTTGTTCTGTTTGCCGTTCTTAATGTTGGAGGATGAAGATGTCGTTTACTTGTCCATTTCATGTGTAGCTTTTGAATCTCATATTGAAGCGTTGAATCTTACATAGTTTTGGCTCTGAACTTTTTCTGTTATGAGTAGTACTGATGTTCCGACAGTTAACAGGACTTTGATGAGTACATGAATTTGGTTCTGGATGATGCCAAGGAAGTCAGTATTAAAAAAAAGAGCAGAAAATCTTTAGGTAATTTGACTTATGTCTTCGGATTATTAAATCTCAATATTTTCCTCTATGTTGAATTCGGTGCTCTGAAATTTATTAATTGCCTTGGTCAGGAAGGATTCTTTTGAAAGGAGAAAACATAACTCTGACGATGAACACATAAGTTAAACCAAGCATTGCATCTCTCTCTCTCTCCTTCTGATCTTCTCTGTGTTTGTGCAAGATGACATTAATGGTTTTATGTCTCATTTGTTACAGGGGGAAGTGATGCTCTCGTTTCATAGACTGCTTTAGATTGCAGTTGGAACTGCATTGAAGCTGAGATGTGCGGTCTATTTTTTTTCTTTCCTTTTTATTGGGGGCCCTCGATTTACTGGTTCGTTTACCAATATTCTTAATTAATTGGCTAATGTGACAAGTTTTGAGAATTACAATGGATCAACTTTCTTTCTGCATTCATACCTTCACGCCGTGCTCCATCTCGCTCTCTCTCTCTCTCTCTCTTTAATACTGTGGTAATTTTTCCATCAGTTAGCCTGTTCGCTTTTCCCTCCTGCTGATAAAATTCAACTCATCGTACGTGGATTGCAGTCTGCCTTGTACTATGAAGCAGGCCAAGGGAAGTGTGAAAAGCCGAGAACTGGGAAAGAAAGGGGACCCAAGTAGGTGAACTTTGTCCTGATTGATAGGGTGTAAGAGGGAATGGAAAGTGACTTTGTGAAAGTACATGGACCCAAGCCCAGATGGATTTTTGGTTTGGTGGACTCTCACCTGCCCCAGTTTTTTCGGTTTTGGAAAATGATAATATATAAAACGATACAACTCCAATGGTAATTCTTATTGCACGTTATACGGTGGAGATGTAGATGGAGGGCGGCCAGTTCGACCCAATATTCCATTAACCTGATGGACCTTGCACCTGTCCCAGTTAATAATAATATCATGTGTCTACCAACTGGGATGCATCCTAGCACGGCCTGTGACCCATTCTCTGGTCACTTCTTATTGTTTACTGACTCAGCCTGCACACATGTCGGATCTAAATCAAACTTAATAGACCATTGCTTGTATTTACGTGAATTGTTCTGTTGTTGGTACGATATTCTACTACCATCTCTTACAGTTTACGCTGCAAGACAGAGACATTGTGAAACAGAGAAAATAAAAACTTCAGAATAGTATGAAAGCGAAAAGTAACAGGGACTTGCTCTTGCGTTGGCTAAAAACAGATTTTGATTTGCTATCCAGCTCCCACAGCCTGTATTTTGATATCATTTCCGTTCTCCTTTTCCTAATCAGTGACTAATAGTCATATGGCCCTTTGTCTTTTCCTGTTTCTGCCAAAGTTGGAGGTTTCTATGGTAGCACTCGGGAATTTTTTTTTTTTTTTTTAATAATCTCTCATCATCTTTGTAGCGTAAAAAGGCAGATTGCCAGTGAATAATAATTCTGATGGTTATCTACATAATAACAACTTAATCATAACTAGAGAAGGCAAATTGTTTCATTTTTTTAGTCATATCCGAATTGGGAAACAGTTTATGGATGAAAGCCAATGGCCTTTCAATTCATGGAGAAGCCTTCTCATGCTCCATTTTTGGCGCATAAATAAGAAGACTCTTAAGAAAGTCTTGCGCAATATTGCAAGTTATTGGTCCTGAATTTTGATATTGCCCCATTTTCCAATGGAATAAATCTCATGTTCTTAGGGAAATGGGCAAACTACCAGTAGACTTACCAGGCATTTTCATATTCTAAACTAAATAGATTTGGACCAATCGCTGCATCCACATCTGTAGCTTAGAGAATGTTATGGCAGTGAAAAACACAAACCAAAACCGAGGACATTTGAGTGACGGAAGAGGGGGAGACTTGGACCTCTATAATCCACAAGTCAGATAAGCTCATGACTTTACCATGTGGATGCAACATTCTTTCATATCAGTGTCACCTAGACATCAAAGATGCGGCAAATGATGCCGAATTCAGAAATGTTTATCGATGAGTGGGACAGCCACTAAAATATGCCTATTGCACCCAGTTGATTTCTCCAACATGAGTATTTTGATTGGACTTATTTCATGTCTGCCCGAAGAGTCCACTCAAATTTTGCGGTCATGCCTATAAGACGGTGCACTGCTGCCATCACCATGTATGCCGTATAAATTGGCTGTAACTAAAGATGAAAATTTTAGGTAGCTTTCTTGAGTTGAATAATTGAATTCTGCATTTGTAGTGTACGTAGTGTAAAAATGGGTGCTTAAAACATTGATTTGACTGGCCATAGGTAACTCTGTCTGTTTACTTTGTGCCTTAATGGGCATTGCCCACTTCTATATTGTTAGCCCGTGTGCTTTGGGGTCTCCAGGCGATAGATTCGGCCAAAAATACTTTTGAAGCTTGCTGCTTTTTCCAGGCGAGCTGGCAAGGCACATGGTAACTTTTAGTCCGTTTTTGGACCACATCATATCATTCCTGACATTGCGGGTTCAGGTGTCTCAGGTAAAGGCACCTCTTTAATAATTCAGCTTTTGAAGAAAATAAAAGCATTAGGCTTCCTTGTCATTTCTTTTATTTTGTTTTGCTTTAATTCTACCTTTTTCCTAATATATATAGAATACAATTACCTAACTTCTGTCCAACATTACTGAAAACGAATTCTACCTTTTTCCCAATATATATAGAATACAATTACTTAACTTCTGTCCGACGCTACTGAAAACGATCTCGTCCGAATTGAACATTCTTCAAACTTATCACGATGCTTTGGAAAGGACTTTTCGATACACCACAGACCCCTAGCATGATTTTATACAAACTTTATGAATAGTTGTTGTATGAATGCTGAAGAATCTTTGAATTATTTTTCTTTTTGAATATACTGATATATTACCTGAACAAATGGGATAGAGTACAATAAATAGCTGAAAATTGTGTCGGATAGATTTTTAATTTAATATCTATAAATTGCAACTAAAAATTATGATTGGTAGAATAAAAATGCGTATTAATTAAAAATTATTATTATTTTTATAAATATTAAGAGTCTAATATATATTCATACATCTAATTTTTTATTATTGATATTTTTATTATTGTATTATAAATATTTTAATCTATAATATTACTGTAAAATTATTATCAATATTAAAAAGAATAATTTTGAAAATATATAAATTTTTTAAAAAATTAATTTTAATAATATAATTTACAATTAAGTATATTTTATTTTATTTTTTAATAAAATTTACACAAACATCTATTGCAGACTAGTAAAGACAAATTTTATATTAAAATAGTGACATTAAATATATGAATTAAAAATAATTTTATTTTTCAATTTTCCATATAATTCAAAATTTTGTTCCATCAATAGCTATAAAGTGAACCACTTGATTCATTATTATGTATGTGCAGTAATGTTATTCATCTTTTCTTTTTCTTTTGTTTTTTTTTTTTTTTGGATAAATCACACCATATGTGTGTCTGTGTTGATTAATTTCGGATCCTATCACTTTAATTCATCATCTTTACTTTTCATAATTATATAACAGAGGGCATCAGTTATCTTTTGTGTGGACTCTAATAGAAAATTGATAACCATCTAACTTTAGCCTAATAGCCACCTCAAGCCCCCATACAGGAGTCTGGAGGGAGAGGATTATGGTTCAATGAAATCCCTATCTACTCTAAAAATTTCACCTATCAGGAAAAAATAAAATAAAATTACGGAAACACTAATTGATTTACAAAAAAAAAAAAGAAAAAAAGGGGGGGGGGCATGGCATTTCATCCAAGAAAGGAATTTGTGCTGATGAGTGCGCCTGCCTCCTTTTTCCTCGGTGACATTTTTTGTTGTGCCTTTAGATTCCAACATCGTCACTCAACCAGCTCGGTGGCCCCTTTTCTTCTGTGTTTAAACATGTTATGCAGAGACTTCGAGCAGTGGATTAAAGTGAGTTTAGCATAACGACTAGCCGAGTCTCTTATCCTCGCGGTCATCCCACTCAAGTATACATGCCTTATCCATTATCTCCTATTTAACATAATAAAGGTCTTGCAGTAATTAAAATAATTAAAGCTAAAAGAAGCATAGTGGAGCTGCTTGGAAAATAAGAGCAGCCAAAAACCAATCGTGGTTATGGTAGCGAACTCTCGAAACTCAATTATTGAAGCTATCCAGGAAAAATGTTGATTTAGTGGCCAACTGGTTATCGCACTCCAACAAAGAAGTTAATTCCTTAATTGTTTTAGCAAAGGTCCGTGCATCAATACCTCATCTGCCTCCTTTAAAATGAATTAATCCATGTGTGATTAAATGGATTCCCCCCGCCCCCCCCCCCAGGTTACTCAACTTCTTGAAATGCTGCAGCAAATTAATTATAAGTTACATCTTCACCCGAACGTCGATGAATAAAGGAGTTAGTACGAGCATTAACTCTTTCCCAATCATCTTTTCAATTGGGAATAGAATATTCACTCATATTGATTGAACTTTGAGTCAACCAATCAGTTAGAAGACCCATGGTTCCTTCGCTCATTAAAGTCAAGAAGCTCAGATCACTCAACCTTAAAGGATTGGCCAGTTGTGACCAAATTGTTGGTACGAATCTCAAAGTATGATGGTAACTGTCAATTAACTAGTTAGCGAGCCAAAATGGGCAACGCAACATCCCAAGTTAGTGACCATTAGCATACATATCTAGATATATATATATATATATATAAATAATAATAATAATAATTAATGACTTATTGCGAACCTGTTGTCTGCTCGGATTGCCAAAGTCGCCGGCGTTAAAAGGAAAACACAAAGGTTACGGGTTAAATTTTTGTTGCAAAAGGGAGAAGTTTTGGGGAACATATTAAAATGAAGGAGATAATTTAAATTAATTACTTAACAATAAAATAAAAAAGAAGTGGGATTGTATCGCCATCTGTTTGTCACATATATTCTTGGGCAATTCTTAAAATCCCACATTCTATCTAATCCAAATAGTTAAAGAATCAAAGATAATCCTGGTGGAGGGGAGGAGGACTCACAGCACCACGAGCATAACACTCCTCTCGCATAGGATGTACGATTTGCAGGTGCTTCTAATTTCGTAGGCCTACACGTGTCTTATGGAAGAGGGCATCCAATTTGTCCTTGTCGTGTACTTCGAGTGGTGGGAGGTGATGATGTATCGACGGGGGAACCCGTGCCGACTGATTTGGAGTGGGACCCATCTATCCCGAGTGGTTGTAGCATCATTATGCACTCTCGAGTCTGCCTGCACCTCCTTTTTGAGTTGCAATATTGCATTTACACGCCAAGTGATGGATCCTTTTTTTTTTTTTCTTTTTAATATAATAATAATAATCAGTTCGTTAGTTTGTCAATAATTAATAAAAAGAGAGTGCCAGATTCAAAGATTAATAATTATAGATATTTTATATAGATATATATATGGAGTCTACTTTGTTATCATTTGGAATGAGCCTCTAGAATATAACATTATTATTATTATTACTATCCCGTAGATTAAGAGTTATTTTCTAGTGTTAGTTTTTTGAATTTATCTTTTCCTCGTATTACCAAAAAAAAGAAAAAAAAATCAAAATTAAAATTTCGAACTTGCAGTCCCAACACAAGTTTACCAAATGTTAAGATTTTGTTCAATACGCAATCAAATGAGGTTAACTTGATCGGTAATGTTAAGCGTAGGATCCCTTGTGCACAGGTTTGTCTTATATCCATTAGATCGACTCACTGCACAGTATGATTGCTCTGCTCTAACGAGGATCACCCATAATCATTTGTTAATGCACCAGTTATTAACACCGTGAACACAAAAACTGCCCACTATTGGGGAGGACAAAGGGATGGGGAGCAAGGCTAAAAAATAAAAAATAGTGGAGTCATCGTCATCCAAATGGTCCTGTCTGTCCGGCTTTGGGATCCATAAACCAACTCCACGATCGACGAATGAGCTATGCACGATTGCTTATATAAAGCGGTCCGACCACCTGGGCCAATCAAGCTGAGAGCCCCCGGTTTTAAAAAGTGAGGGAACTAACTCTGCTTATAGTTTCTACTTGGTTTCAATTCAATAATTATTGATTGATGGTTTCATGTTCTCTCTGGAAAATATGGTTTGCGAATTTTTTTTTTTTTTGGGTCACCAACAATCAATGGACGAAAGAGGTTTTCAGGCGCAAGGGATAACATGAACAAAGATTGAAACATAAAAAAAAAAAAAAAAGGATTTGTGCTAATCACCAATTGGACTTGACAAGAGATGTTTCATTTTTTTATTAAGGGTAAAGAACAATCATCATCAGCCTACTAGTAATTTGTTCCCCATCTAATTTCTTGATCCTTTTTATGGGATGAATCAATCCAACTCAGAAAGCGACGCCGGAAAAATATTTGACAAAAACAGTTCCTCCCCTAAATTATTAATACAACTTACTTAAAGGCTCAGTTTCAGATAAAGTAAAGGAAAAGATCAAAACAGCCAAAGCCACTTTAGACTAATTGACAAGCTATTGAGTCACGAAATCAATTAAACCATTAGTTACAAGCGCAGGTTTAGTTTTTAAATTCTAAAACGTAAACGATTTTGTGTTTTGACCACTCATTTGGGCAGTATAATGGTAGATTATTTATTTATTTTGTAAACAATTAATGTTTACAGAAATACATAGTTGGGTAGTATAGAGTTTCTAATAAATGCAAAATTCGTCCACCAAACGATGCATGAATTCCTGGCATAGAAAATAGCCGGCAGCTGGCGAGCTGAATAAACAAAGCCAAGCCAGGCCACCGCATATTGGGTTTGTGTAACCGTCCCGTTTGTTGCATTTTAGAACAAACCGTTCTCCAGTACCACGAGCCGCCATGGCTCATCGTTTAAGATATTCTTGCACAGTTGATACAAACGTCTCAGCCTTTCAAAACGGCCATATTGTACATGATTTTTGCAGTGTATCATTTCCTATTACAGTCAGCAATGACGAGAAGATGAAAATGAAAATACTTTCGGATGCCACCCGGCATTAATTAGTGCCTATACGTGAATAAGTTTTGACCATCAAAGTGGTTGACTAATGTCAATTCGCTGGCCTACTTGCTGGACCCACTTTCTCCATGCAAAGTGACGACATAAATCACCAACCAAAAACCAAAAACCTCCCTGCCCAAAAAACAAAACCACCTAAATGTTACCCGCTTTACTTTACTCCATCTATAAATATATACCCTCTCTGCTCATCTTTCACCTCGCAAGCTCCCCGCTCTCTCATTCCCCATAGCCCCTCTCTCTCTCTCTCTCTCTCTCTCTCTCTGTGAGAAAGACAGAAATGGCAGCAACAACAGCACCGATCAACGCGACTGCGACACACACGCCGACGGCGGCGGTTGGACAACACTCGCCGTGGCACTCACCGGTTCCATACTTATTTGGTGGGTTGGCAGCCATGCTAGGATTGATTGCCTTTGCCCTCTTGATTCTTGCTTGCTCTTACTGGAAGCTATCTGGGTATCTCGACAACGGAGGCAACGAGGGCGGCGAGAGGGACCTGGAGGCCGGTGGAGTGAACGAGACTGGAAATGGCGACAAACAAGGCTTGCCGTCGCTGGTGATTATGCCTGGGGAAAAGAAGCCAATGTTCGTGGCCACACCAATGTCTAGTAGGTCATCTTCTTTTGGTGACACAGGTAGTACTAGCAGCAGCGAAAAAAGATGTTCCTGCGGTGAAAAGAGTGAGAAATTGGAGAATGGTTCTATTGGGGTTGAAATGGTGAAACGGGAGAATACTGATAATCAGCATCAACGAGGACACGATGGGGCCATGGGGTCCAACGAGTCCTTGAATCAAAACCATTGATCCTTTCATCTTTCTTTTTTTGGGGTTCTTGTAAGTTTGTATTTAGACATTAGATAGGTTTGAGATATTGAGAGGGAAGCCTGTCAGTTAGTTTTCTGTACTTTTAGGTGGTAACCTGTATATATGGGTTGTCGAAGGTGGACCGTCAATCTGTTTTCCTTTTTCCTTTATTTTGGCCCTTTGCTGGGGCTTCTTCGTATACGACGTTTCCGGCTGGGGAAAAGAAAATTTTGTTGAGGCTTTAGTGGAAGAATGTGCTATATTTCATCCGATTTTCATGACAGTATGATAGATTTTCAAACTTGCAGTTTCCAAGTCTCTGGGTTGTTTAACTTAATCTAAGGCCAGGAATTTTGGCAAGTACAGGTGAAAATTCTTGGGACGTGTAAAAAGCGTGCAACATATTGCCTTGAAATTTTGACTAACCTTTTTGGTTTCTTTCCTGGCTGACTCCCGTCCTGAGAATGCATAATTCAAAAAGAAAAGGGAAAAGGGAAAAAGAAAAAAATAAGTGGCGTGGTAACTGGTAAAACATAGATGTGACACGATTCAGATGGGCAGGGTTGGCTCGGGTCCTGATGCGGCGAGCTGAAACTGCCCAATGGTCAGAGAGTTTTTAATGAGGCTCTCATTTAATTTGTGCTCTTTTCCCTTATTGAATTATGCATAGACACAAGGTAGCTCAATTATTATTATATTTTTTCATTTACCAGAATCTCTTTCATATTTTATAAACCCATTTCGTAAACCAGAACTCCAAAATTTTCCCTTTTTTCGGTTAGACGTCAAAATTTTTTTTGCATATATAAACTTGCTAACTCCTTTTCTTTTCTCCTATCGTGGAAGTCTGCAGCTCAAAATGTTTAGATTACCGAGTTGCCCATGCTTTGCATTGAGGGCATGTAATAATAGTGCCGTTAGGCCAAGCCTCATCTTTAGTTGTTGACCATCAGAGTATGTATATGCAAAGCTTCTCTTTAACCAATCCCTTGATCATCATGGGAATGCTATATATATATATATATATATATCCAAACAAATTAAAAGATTTCATTTTTACAGAAGATATCGCACAATAGTTCGTTGGTCGCTACTTAGGCAGTACCCCCATAAGGCCATGAGGTGCATTGCTATATTTGAGGCCTACAAGTGGAAATGCTTGTCACTATGTAAGCAACAATCATTGGGCCATATGTATAGTGGTTTCTGATGTAAGCCACAATAAGTTGTTGCAGATAAACTTAAGGAAGTTGTTGCACTGTTCCTTCAGGAAAGTTTGGGATATTGTTTGGCTATGTGTCAGAGGTGGAACATCTGAATCGCATATATTTATTTCATGCTTCAAATTAAGCTTGTGGTCATCTTTTTTCCTCTATTTGTTACTATTTTAGATTACAGAAGTACATGAAAAGCGAACTGGAAAAAGTAATAGCAGTTTCTTGCGGCAATAGAAAAGAAAAGATGGAGCTTCAGAGAAAATTTCGACGAGAATGTGGCAAAGCAATATATGCATCTCTTGTGTATTTGCGGCACTTTCAACTATTTTGGGGCACAGTTTACATTGGCAACTTTAATGGCACTTCACGATTACTATTCCTAGCAGACGAGGATAGAGACGCGGCAGCAAGATAATGCAGAGTTTTAATGGCCAAAAATAGCCCCGTAAGATTTGACTTTTTATTTATTTATTTATAAATATAACTCATTTATAATTTTATAGTATATAATAAATAAAAAAAATAAAAACAACAAATATCATAAGTAAAAGCTCAAAGGAAAGAACACTGTAATTTTAGAGAAAAAAAAAATGTAACTAATGTATGGCTGTACGCCATTGTCAAGTGTATGTGCATGCCCCTCCTATCCTAGCTTTTGCAAACGTTTTGAGTGCCTTCTTTGATCTTTCGAGTTTTACATTAACTCCTGTGAATACATATGGCATAAACTCCTTTTGTGGGTGTGCCTTCCTTTCATTGGCTTCTTTACCCAGGCAGATTCCTCTTTCTATGCTAGCCATAGCTTGTTGGTATCTGTGGATTATTGTTATCAGTATGTATAAATATTTTTTTTTGAACAATTGTTGTCATTATTTATGGTTATTTTATTTGTAAATAGAACTTGTTATGATTAGCTTTCGCTATGTGAATGAACCCAACATCTGTAGACTATATAGCCAAGCACGTTAATGCAGAACCAAGTTCTCTCTCTGCCCCTAGTATGGAGAATCTTTTAGCAAAAAGGGCCCTTTCCCACATTTTTAAATTGGATGATTTTGATTTTTGAGGAGACTACTCCGTATTAGCTCCCTTCTTCCTGTTCCCCCTAATTTGGAAAATCCTTAACAAGAAGTTCCGTTCCAAACTGTTCAAATTTAATGATTTTGGAATTTTTTTTTCGTATTATATGTTGATTATGTCAAATTACACAAAAATTTAAACTCTATTTCTAAACTATCGTATTAAAGCTTCTCTCTCGTAATGATAAATACCCTCTCTTCCCCGCGGCCTCCAAAGCATTCAAGGAGGCCCAAGATTCTCTCCGATGATCAATACAAGAATGTTTTCCACATAAATAAAAATTAAAAAAAAAAAAACCTTCGATTTCGATATTCAGATATGTGTGTGTGTATCGTTATTACATGTTATTAATGTTGGTGCGAGTGGGGACCATGCACATGTCACGTTATAGATCTATTTTCGACTGGCGAAATTAAGATAACTCATTGCCTGTCACTGTATGTATGTATGGCCGTGAACTACAATAGTTCTATGACGTGATAAGTAAAAAAAAAAAAAATTATTTTTTATTTATTAAATTCAATTCTAACTATTATTAATTATTTTTCACTGAGATATAATTGAAAGAAAAAAATAAAGTAAATGTTATATCTTATTGTAATGTATAAAAATATATATAAAATACCTATTACCAATTAATATTCATTATCATACCTTGTAAATATTTTATTTTCATAAAAAAAATAAATAAATGTATAAAAATACATATTAATTATGAGTTTATATTTTTGTATATTAATTATAAGATATTATATGGGACTTATTTTCTTTTTTTGATTATATCATATTAAAATAAATTAATAGTACTTAAGATTGAATTAAGAAGTTTAGAATTATATTTAAAGAGTAAAAAAAATTGAAGATTATAAATACATATATAGCAACCACATTATTTCATTCTCTTCCTTATCTCCCGTATGCAAATAGTTAATGGGTATTAATTTGTAGTCATTTTCCATCGATGAGATGTCATTTTTTAAGTTGGGCCGCATTACATTTAATTATAGGTGATCAAGGCGTGACTACTAGTTCAAGTGCCATTACAGCAGCATCCATTAAGGTCATCATCAATGTGCATATCCCTCCCCACCTCATAAATTTTTTGTAAGCTCGAACCCTACAATTTGCTCTCTCTCTCTCTCTCTCTCTCTCTCTCTCTCTCCCTCTCTCTCTCTCTCCCTCTCTCTCTCTCCCTCTCTCTCTCTCTAATAAAGTGACCCTTAGCCACTTGCATTTAACGGACACCCTCTGAGAAACCCATTTTCAGTTGTGCCAGTGGGTTTTGAACAGAAAAAGAAAACTAGTGGAGGCGAAAAGTATGAGGTGTGCCAATAATTGAGACTCGAATCGCATCATTCGCCACGACACAGTCCTGTGTGACACGTCTAATCAAGACATTCCAATAATTAACCATATATGACGATCAAATGTAAAAGGAATGTTGCTGAGTTTCGCACAACTTTCTCTATGGGAAAAAATAAAAAAAATAAAAAAAAAGGGTTTCGAGAGTAACGAGTCATGGGGTTTGTCCGTCTGGCTAGAAATGAATGGCCCATGTCACCGTTCAGAAATCCCAAACCCATCTTCAGTCCTTCTATTTTTTATTATATTTTTCTCTTTACCTATTTACCCTTTTCGCGCCTCCCCGCTCATCTATTGTTCTCGTTTTACTGCCGCTAGTTGTCATATTCTATTCTAAATCAATTAAAATCTGAACAATTTAACTATCATTCGCCAGATTTAAATTTTTATCTTCTCGGTGGCTTAGAAAGAAAAATTCAAAATCTATCTCTCACGTTCAAAATTTGACCGTTGTGATTTGTTCTGTGAAACAGTTTTACAAAATGGGCTAAATAGTTTCCAAGTCATCTAAATCCTTCCTTCTGGACCGGTTGAAGAGATAAGCCTTTTGGGTTGGGTTGGGCTTGGCTGCCTGGGATGGATGCTAATCCGTTCGAAGAAACCCAATTGGTAGGGTGCTGGCAGAAGACACTCTTTATTATAATATTTCCAGTCACACACACACATATATATTATACTTTTTTTTATTACATGGAATATTGAAAGAAAGAGTCTCACTAAAATTCAAATATAAAATTAAAAAATTCTAATAAGAATATCTTAATCAGTTATATTAAAAATACAATTTAACTTTTTATACATTTTAGTATCAAAGAAAAACCAGGTACCCAAGTTTTTAGGAAATTTTTGTGATTTGCTAATATAATTTCCTTTTATTGTTGTAATCAAATAATATTTCAAGTCAACTTTAGCATGCCGCACTAAATTTTTTTATCTCCATCACACGCACACACACACACATATATAATTAAAACAAGTCAATTAAACCTAACAACATCCGCAGAGTGGAAAGTTGAAAGTTGTAGCAAAAGTGGAGAGTTATTGTAAAAATAGAGAGTTGTAATTGGTTTACTTCAATCTCTGGAATGAGGATGCTTTTAAGGCTCGAATTCTAAACAATCTCAAAGTAAAATTAAAATAATTAAATTGAAAATGATTTGTACCTAATTCAAGCATAATAGAGTTGTTTGCTTTGCAATAAAAGAATTCAATCTTTTTTTTTTTTTTTGTGAGCACATCTTTTTCAAATCTTAAGTTGTTAATCCGATGAACTTGTCATCCCAATTCAATTGCAAATTTTTTGAAGTTTTATCCCCTTCTTTTTCGGTTATCCAACGTGTCGATTAAATGTGATTCCACAGGTTAGCCGTATTACAGGGGAGCAAACTAGCACTGTATTAATCTAAATGTGTTTTCCACATTTTTCTTGGGACTGATCCTGTGTGTGATTCTACAGATTAACTTTATTCCAAGTTACTGAAAAAGAAAAAGACCGTGCTTAATTTTAATTCAAACTCAAAATCACATAATCTAGACCTAACCAACCCAATTTTGCATTCAAATTATAAGAATCGGTTTTCGTCACCTTAATTGTCAATAATTAAAAGAATGATAATATTTATTTCGACTTAATATCTCGACTAAGTTTTACAATATCTTTTTGTGTAATGCAGATAAATGTAACTTATCAAAATGAAAACACTAAAGAAAGAGTTTCCTAAAACGCAATTTTCTTCTCTTTCGTGGACAAATTAAATCACAAAAAAAATGACATTATTCTAATTGAAAAAGATAACCCTTGACGACAACGAGAAGGAGGAGATATCTAGTGAAATTGCATAAAGATATTTATGTAGCTAAACAGGCACGGTTCTGCGTCTATCTTATGTTGTAATGTAGGATGACTGCAAATAGATAAATTATTGTTTATTAAGTATTCATTATTCTCTCTCTAAAAAATAGTCTATTAAAATATTTAGTATTTATATTTATATAGGTCAAGATTTCTATCTATTTATCTAATGTTAAATCGAATTATATTTAAAAATAAATTTATTATTCTGATATTCATCAACGTTCTCATAAAAAATCGAGATCTCCTCTTTTTATATTAAGCACTTGACAAGAAACATCTAAATTAATCGACATTTTCGTCAAAAATCAGAACTTTTCCTTACCTATTTCTTCTATATAAAACACTTAGCTGAAGAAGAGTTATTGGCTTTGATACCACTTAATATTCTTTGTTATAAAATTATTACTCTCTTATTAAAAGATAATTTATTAAAATATATAATACTTATATTTATATAATTTAAAATTTTCTTCTAATATAATTAGATAACAATTGTTTACAAGAACAATATGGAGATCTTTAACTTGTTGCGACTATCGTACTATTCTTAAAATTGTTTGTGTTTGCAAACTATAGATTGCTATAAGATCATGAAATAGACAAAGGGTCTATTTTTTTTCTTTAATTCACATCCATCCGTATGATAACTATAATATAAATTTGATTAATGGTTGCACAATCAATTTATTCTAGATTTTTAATAAGGTCTATGATACTAGTTATTCCTTTTTTTTTTCCCTTTTTTTTGCTTCTTTTTTGGTCTAAGACAGGGAGAACCCGAGTAGAGGTGAAAACTTGGAATCACTACAAATTATAAAAAGGTGCCTAAGTGTTAAATTACTTTCTCAACGGAACCCATTTTATGATAATCGAAATTAAAAAAAAATGTCAGCTACCGTAGCTAAATCTCTTATTGAGTAATTCGTGGCTACTTCAACTCTTAAAGATTATGAGAAAGAGTCCCGCTACAAGGACGGGAAAAGAGACCGGGCGTGGACGGGCTTGTGGGCCCGTGCCCAAATATTTTTTTTATTTTTATTTTTTTTTTGTGTGTGGAAACGAGGCACCTTTCGTTTTGTTTTTCATTTTTTCGAAGAATTTCTTTTTTTTAAAAAAAAAAAAAAAAACTCCATGGGCCCGGCGCTCCCGTCCGTCTACTCCACCCGTCCACCTAATTTTTTTCGTATAACAAAATAGTTGAAAATTAAGTTGACTTATTAATTACGAGCGACTTTAAAGCGGTGGGGTGGTCTCACAGATTTAATGTCTCAGGCATCCATTTGTCATCAATAACTTGTCATTCAGACATGTAGTGTGGGAAAATTTGAGACACGTGACTTTAACAGGCAAGATAATGAAGAGGAGGAGAAAAAATATTATAAAATTGTCTGGACAAGGAACAACTCATGGTCAACTTTGAAGCAAGGGCAAATTTAGAATGATGTGTGTTATGTTCACGGTTTTAAGTTTAAATTCCTCAAACAATCTGCTTTAAAAGGGTTCCTCGTTAGGAACAAAAAAATTGTCGGGCCAAGCTTTTCCGAAAATGAAAACCATAATCCATTCTATATATCATGATCTTGAGACCCATTACATGCCCGCTGTTGGACGGACTTTTCAACAAGTTTTTCTCAGTAGGCTTAGCATATAGCATTTAAAGGGAGAGAGACGGATACTAAGTTATATTCATATGTAACTACATCATTGAAGCAGCTAAAGCTTATAGACTATAATTTAGAATCTTGTATCAATACAACATCAAAGTGCTCCTTAATTAAATAAAGGCCGGCCAAGGTCGGCCGTGACATCAGAGGAAAGGGTCGGATTTCCATCGGCTTTTCTTGTTTATATAAAAGGAAATGCCACCCAGTAGAAGCTGAATTTAATTTCGGGTCCGGCCCATATGCAAAGCTATGGGATCATCCTTGAGTTGTTGTGGCAAGAAGGAGGCTGATGAAGGGTATGCGAAACACTAATAATTTTGATCTTAATTTTATGGGGTTTCAATGTTCAACTTGGCCTGAATGTTGTTGGCTTAGATATGCATTGAGAAAATTAATTTATGGGAATTTCGATGTTTAAGTTTGTCACTGATGCGAGTTGTGGTATGTTGCAGGCCACATGTAATTGCCGCAGCTAGAAATAATTCCTGGAGGATATTCACGTACAAGGAATTGCAAGCAGCGACAAATGGTTTCAGTGAGGATAACAAGCTTGGAGAAGGCGGATTTGGAAGTGTCTACTGGGGTAAAACTTCCGATGGTCTTCAGGCAATTACAATCTCTCTTATTTCCGCATTCCAACGAAACTGCTATGTGTTTTGAATTTATTATAATATATGCTCTGCCATGGGAAATGCAGATCGCAGTTAAAAGACTGAAATCAATGAATTCGAAGGCCGAAATGGAATTTGCCGTAGAAGTTGAAGTTCTTGGAAGGGTTCGGCACAAGAATCTGCTAGGCCTCAGGGGTTACTGCGCCGGGACGGATCAACGGCTCATAGTGTACGATTACATGCCTAATCTTAGCTTGCTGTCTCATCTCCATGGTCAATTCGCTGCAGAAGTTCAGCTGGACTGGAAAAGGAGAATGAAAATCGCAATTGGTTCGGCAGAAGGATTACTGTAAGTTTCAAGTAACTGTATACTTATTGTTATTACATGAATATATGCGATTGTTCTTTGTATGACCGGTGAAATCGTATGGAAGCATGACATTTACACACAACTTAGGGACTCCAATATTGGTCTTGATGTTTGAATTAGTTTTTCAGAGAAGGACGTGATGATGTTCGTTGTCCATGCTCCATATCTGTGTATAAAAGATCTGATGTTCTAGGATTTTGTCAATATTCTTTTCCTTGGTTGAAAATGAGTCCCGAAATCAATATTTGCCAAATGGGATTAATGCGACACTGCTAAATGTTCAGTGAATGATCTGATTTAAATTAGTTCCAGGAATTATTGTTCCTCCAAGTACTCTTTGACATGGGGTGTACATCGCATATATGCTCGACCCTAAAATTAAATTGTTGGATCTAAATCCCCAAGAATCAAAAATGGAAAGTGGGAAGCTCAGATACAGTCAAATTCCTTTTGCCCCCTCGTAAAGAAGATCCAGTCAAAGTCTGAAATGCGTAAGACTAAAAGCAATCTTTATCTAAAACTAAACTCTGGAGGCCCCTTAAATTTGGGCCAATCATCCATTAATTATGACAGATTTATTCCCTCTTGCGTTGTTAATTAGGTACTTGCACCACGAGGTTACTCCCCACATCATTCATAGAGACATAAAAGCCAGCAATGTGCTCCTGGACTCGGATTTTGAGCCACTAGTTGCAGACTTTGGATTTGCTAGGCTAATCCCAGAAGGTGTTAGCCACCTGACAACTCGTGTCAAGGGCACATTAGGCTATCTAGCACCGGAATACGCTATGTGGGGAAAAGTTTCTGAGAGCTGCGATGTATATAGCTTTGGAATCCTGTTGCTAGAAATCATCACTGGCAAGAAACCAATAGAAAAGCTCCCCGGTGGAGTGAAGAGGACCATCACAGAATGGGTGGAGCCATTGATAATCCAAGGCAAGTTCAAGGAACTTGTGGATCCAAGGCTCCGAGGGAACTTTGACGAAATGCAATTGAAACAAGTAATCAACGTTGCTGCTCTATGCGTGCAAAACGAGCCTGACAAGCGGCCAACCATGAAAGAAGTTGTTAGCTTGCTGAAAAACAGCGAGCCGAGGCCGTCCAGTAAGGCATTAGCCATGCAATCGAGAACGGAAAGTGGGAAAGTTGAGGAAGAGGTGCTGGCATTGAGACAGACCGGAGAAGATGTTGGTGGAGGTATTGAGGAAAGTGGGTATGGCGTGTTTGGTGCCATGGAGGTTCAGAGAATGCAATACCCTTACAGGCACTACGGGGATAACAGGAGAATTGCTAAATGAGGCTTTTCTTTCTTTTCAACTTCTGTTGATATGTGGAATAGGGACATTCTTTTTTTCCCACTGTTTCTTCAGGGAACGGATGGTTGGGTTGGAAACTGTTATTCATACTTCTAGAATTGTTTATTCTCGATCTTGATTTTATAAAGAAAGAATGTCATTATATGTATGATCTTTTTGTTTTCAGCTCAACATTTATAGCCAGGAGTCAAAATTGGCAGCCATTGATCAGTAAATAGATCCTCTCAGAATTCCCTAACAAAACTTGAAAAAATAATTAATAAAACAATATAAAATTATAATAAATATAAATTAATAAAAAATTATATTTAAAATATTATACGTATTATTAAAAAAAAAAAAAACTTGAATTGCAATCTCTCCAGTTGGCAAGGTCAACTTTTGACCCAGTGAGCATCTGTGGGCTATGGCTGTATATAGAGCAAGGGATGAACCATCGGCCCAACTTGGTTCCTACCACCATAGAAGAAGCTTCAAAACCCAAATGTGCAACAACGCCTCAAAGGATCGGCCCGGCGGGTTGTTTTTCAATCTAAAAAATTATCGATGGTCTTAGTTTAGTTAGTTGCATAAAATAAAAATAATAAAAAAAAAGTTCTTAGTTTAGATTTTGGACTAGCAATAAAATCTTACTTTAAAATGTAGGCGTTATTTGTTTCTAACGGTAACCCATAATATTAAGTATCAACTATCATCACGTAATATTTCTTACACAAATAAATAATTTACACTTAATCTATCATTTACTTATAAATAAAGTTAATCTATATTAAATTTTATATTTATTTTGATTCAGATTTAGAATTCAGATTGCAATTCGTGGGTTGCGTAGGAATAAGACGATTAATATTGTGTCAACATTAGAAAATTTTCATATTTAGATATTTTTGTTACTGAATAAAAAATAATATTTTTGCATGATAATTCAATTTAATTAATCTACTTTATAAACTATGAATGCAGTCTACTGATATATTTCCCGTACGTATGTTATCGTCGTTTCTCGTTGCCAAATTTGACTGTGGGGTTTGAAAATGTGCATTAACATTTCAATTTAACAATAGACGACCCCATGTAAGTACCATGATCTTTTGGGTATTAGAATCTCCAAAAAGTCACAGACAAAAGAATAGGTGCATAGCCTGGTCCAGGTACAACAGCATAAGCCACAATACAAAAGTATGAACACATGAACAGAGAATTAATTACTAGTAAGTTCCTTCATTTTTATTTTTTTTTATAACCAAGACTATACGACCTTCATAAGATTTGTATTCTGATTTCAATTTTGGCAAGTGTAGACATCTACTACATTGTTCTTTTAAAAGATAGTCAAACCATTTGAAACACAACAAAAACTTTTGGGGGGTTACCTACTTACCCGATTTATTATTGGAAAATGTTTTTTTTTTCTTTTTTTTTGGGGGGGGGGTCTGAGACATAAATCCAAATTGTTTGAGATGGTTAATTTTGTGGGTTTCTCACATGGACCCACGAAATGATTATTATACATTGTTTGAGATGATTATTATACATTGTTTTATATATCCATCTGAAACCCAGAGTTGCCAGTAGCACAAATGATCACCGCAATCGAGTGACAGCAAGGCAATTCTCAGATGGATATGCAAACAAAATAGCCAATGATTCTATCGGAACCCAAGAGGGGCCAATTCCCTCGTTTCTCCCCTGGAACAATAATGTTTTGTTTCTTGCTCATGCGTTTACAAATGGTCAAAGGCCGGCGTGTAGTACGCTTTGTTTATTAAGGAAAAGCCTGTCACAAATCTCAAACGTGAGCTCGCTCGCTTCTTGCTCTGCGAAACTTCCAGAACAACTCGAAAACTTTTTGTTTTTAGGTATGTCATAATCCGTGAGTAACCATTACGTGGGCCTAAAATTAATGAAAAAGATATCACCTTTAGAAAATTTGATTGTTTTATGTAACGAATAGGGAAGCATCGGCGAACCCAACACCGCCCACTAACTTACCTAACAATAGGGTATACTTATCCGTGATATTTGGTTAAAAAAAAAAAAACAAATCCGTGATATCACTCTTCTAAAATGCTGAGAGCCAATAGAAATTGAGAAATAGATACGTGATCATTTTGATTGATTAGACGGGTCGGTAGGGAGAGAGAGAGAGAGAGAGAGGATTGACGGCCTATTTTATTTTTTAAAATATAATGTATAAATATTTAAAGTAAAATATATACACAAATATTATATAATATACATTCAAC
Source organism: Bruguiera gymnorhiza (assembly GCA_020883675.1). Lineage (NCBI taxonomy): Eukaryota > Viridiplantae > Streptophyta > Magnoliopsida > Malpighiales > Rhizophoraceae > Bruguiera > Bruguiera gymnorhiza. The sequence goes on along the minus strand of JAIRCJ010001057.1, from coordinate 4,798,443 downwards.
ACTCCTTCATTTTTGTTTATGCATTTTCTATTCTTTCCAGACATTTTACTTAAATTGCCCTTGCCCCCTCTCTGCTTGTCGCTGATCCGTGCATCTGACCCTGTCCGGGTAACCTCTTCTCTTTGATTAAGATGGAAAGTAGAATGAGAACAGGGAGAGATTAATTCGGTAGGATTAATTGTCTACACGGATCGTAGGATTAAAAAGCATATAAAAACTTTCACTAACGGTAAAAACAGAAGTTACAGAAGCCCAGAGAATAAAAAACAAGTGGGCTTTTGAGAAGATTGCCAGATAACTGACTACACCTCCGCTGATACAAATACACCATCAACAATAATCCCCCCCAAATCGACATTAGCACTGAGACCACCTGGCAATTATTCAATTATCTAACATTTGCCAAGGTAAATAATTAAACAGTGCACCTTTTTTTTTTTTTTTTTAAAAAGGGATCGGGATGGTAATACATTCATTATTCCCAGCACATAGACCCATTCGTTACAACGAGGGAACGACGCCGTATTGGATCTCGGACGTGAAAGTTACTGGGGAATTATAAAGATGGTCAACATCGGAGTCGATTTCGGGCCGCTTGGCGAACCGGCCTTTGATTCTGGGTCGGGTCTCGGCATAGGCTTTACGGGATGCGTAGCGTATGGTCTTTTCGAATTTGCGATTCTTTCTTCTCTCCCTGTACCTCAAAACCCGAGCTTCACGATCAATCCCGCATGACTGTGCTGCCTGATTCCTTGCTGTACCTGCCGACGCTGTGGCTCTAGGATCGCTGCCACCGCTCATGTTTCGCCCGAACATGTCGGACATCGCGCTCCCGTCTGGAACCACTCCAACGTCAAGCGAGGAAGATGACACCTGCAGAAAAGCAACAGAGCCCATCAAAATTTAGTCAAAACAAGCAACGACACGTTGTTGTGATTAGTGTTTACTCACGCTTTGGCTGATAGATTGAGTTGGGTAGCTGAAAGAAGAGAGCTTGGATCGGCAGAAATCTATGTCGAAGCCATTGCCGCCGTAGTTGATCGCTGGATCGATAGTACCAACCGCCTTGGCCCTTGCTGGCACCACGCTATCGGCACCTGAACTGTTGTTCTGCTGATGATGGAACCTCCCGCTGTCCATTGAGTTCTGGTAGTCGAATTCAAGAAAGGGGACCATGTTGGTAAAGGATAGATCACCGGACTTCACGTCAGGGAGACTTTCCAGGCCCATTTTTGAATTGAGATGGTCTTTTGGGTTCGGCAACAGCCACGAAACGATGCCACCTGCTTCCGACACTCCCTTGGGTTGGCCGTTCCCGCTGCTTGGCCCCAGAAAGCTGAAGGGAGAGGATTTCACGATCGACTCCGCCGAGTCATAGAACGGCTCCACCGGGACTCGTTCGTGGCGGCGGGCAAGAGGGTTGGCAGAGTGGATATCGGCGTCACACGTGACGCAGAGTGCCGCGGCGTCGGCTCTGCAAGTTACGGCAGCGGGCGCCTGCTCGCACACTTCGCACATCCACACGCGCTCGTGCCTGGCCAAGGGACTGTTGACTCCGTGAATATTGGAATCGCAATTCAAACACAGAAAAGCGGAGTCCACCCTGCAAAACGCAGCAGCCGCTGCCGTTTTGCACGAATCGCAGCGTTTTGCTGCGACGCTTGTCCATCCGCCGCCCGCCAAATTCTTTAAGGTCTCTATTTCTGTAATCATTTTGCCTAGAACCAGGAGCAAACAGAGCGGAAATGTTTAGAGAGAGAGAGAGAGAATTGAAATTATGGGCTGTGGTGGTGGGCGCTAATGCTCGTTGAGTTGGGCTCACCAGCTATTGATTTGCATCAAATACAGTCAGAGGAAAAGATTTCCGGGCGCTGACGAGTGAGAGTGGGACACGTGTACTGTTCTTGGCCACAAAGATGATTTTTTGCCATTTAGGACTTTTTTTTTTTTTGGGTTTTTAATTTGCCGATTTTAATATTGCTTGCGACAGGCAATTGTCAACTTGTCTGTGCCGACGCGGGCCCTTTTAGAATTGGGGAGAGATGTTGAGGTGACATCGAATTCATCGAAAATTTCATGAACCAGAGCGGGAAGGGGCGATACGTGCCAATTGGATAGGATCTATTTAGGCATACTCTTTATTTTATTTTATTTTATTATATATATATATATAAACAAATTGAACATCTTAGGGAGACTTTTTATCATCTGTGGTGCATAATCTCATTCGTTTTTATTGTTCCTCGATATAGAAGGAAAACACTTCACCACACAACTAATAGTTATGTAAATGAACATTATTTCGTGCCCGATCAATTAGCTCCAATTAAAGTTTGATCCCTGTGAGAGAGAGACTGAGATTTTCACTTTCGAGACCGACCCTAGAGTCACTGAAATTTTAAATATATAAAGCAAGCACTGCGCATGCATCCCAAATAAATGTCACCCACACATACATGTTGCAAAGATTGATGTTTCTTACAAAAATTTTAACATTTAAGAATTATTCAATATGTTTGTTTTTTTTTTTTTTTAAATTTATTCATCATATTTTTCGATTATTTAATATATTCATAAAATCATTGTCATGTTCTGTACCGGATTTCATTTTTGTCAACCTGAAAAATACTCTAATTTCCTACTGGCCATCCGAAATTCATTAAGCATATCTTTCCTCTGCTCCCCACATGACTCAATTATTGCATCAGATTTAGCAACAAAAAGAAAATGGTAGATTATCTGCAGATAGAAATCTAACATTCTGCTAAATATTTTCCATCCTTTTTCTTAATGATTTTTCTGCATGCCACAAGATTTTCCAGGAATAACATGGGGCCTAGATTCGGCGGAAGAAAGAGGCCAAACCCGAACACAAACGGGCAAGCGGCCACGTGAACTGAAATTTAGGTCAATGGAGACGGGGCTTTTCCTCTCGGCCACCGCCATGTGACGTGGTGCGTGTGAGCTTTGCCGTTGCGAAGGGGCATTCGCAACATCGATACTGATTACCGAGCCTCCTCGGCTGGACGAGATTGCCCATGAAATGACAACGATAATGGGCGCACAGAAACGAACAAAAGTCACCGTCAGATTGCCAGGTGTTGGCAGACAGATCGATGGGTCGGCAAACTCTGCTGCGTTTCTTGATCGTGCCCCTTTTTTCTATTCGCCGGTCTTGCCCTTTGATTGTCTTTTGCATTTTTTTTTTTTTTAATTCAGGGATATTTTTGGGATATGACGATAATTTTTTGGGGTTAGGTCAGGTACCTCGTCACTGTATGATTTATAAAAAGAATTGGGAGTTAATGGCAACCAAATTAGCTCTGATTGGTCCACGTTTACGGGTTGTTCCATCGTGAGTAGAATAATGGACTTCTTTGATTTTAAAATATAATTTATAATATTATTTAAATATATTTAAAATTGTCACCTCAAAACTTGAAAGAGTTTGGAAAGAGGGGGTAAATCTTAGTTTTTCTAGATTTTTTTTTTCTGTTTTTTGCAAACTTTTAAAAAGAACAAAGTTTTAAAAAGAACCGATTTTCTCAATTGTTTGTTTTCCACCATAGTTAAGTGAATAGAGCACGCGTGAAAAATTGATGTATTTATCATATTTTGCGTTAGTTTCTCGGGATAACTTTTAGTGGTTAACTTAGATTTTTATTTAGATATTCTAAATTCTAATTTTAAGGAGAGAATGTAGATTTTATAAGAATAAAAAGAATTATTATATTGTGTAATTTATAATTTAATAAAATTTTTTTGTGTTGGATTGCACTAATTGGTGGATATTGAATTTAATCAAATCTGATGCTAGAAAATAATATAAAAATCTTTAAAAAAATATATCGAGATTGAAACATTTTTAGTTAAGTCCCAATGATTAACATCCCCGACCCTCATAATAATTTAGGTTAATCAAAACCTCAAAGACGACAAGTTGACCCTTGAGAAGGGTCGTTTTTTATTTGACCAAGACTGACGTGAATTGGGACTCTCGACTTTTCCTTTGGAGGGGCACATGACAAAAAGTCTAAGAGGACCGGGCGATGGAACCGGCGGGGCGGTTGACAGTGTCGTCTCGTACGCATTTATTATCTATAGTAGTAGTATACGGCATTTAAGAAAAAAAAGAAAACAACAAAATCAGCATTGAAATGGAAGGTTGCGAGCCTAGGAAAAGATTAAAATCCACATATTTGGGTTTAGCGGCAAAAAGAAAGTTTAGTGAATTGGGCTCTAATTGTGGGTCTCGAGTCACACAGGTTTGGGCCTTGAACGAGGAACCCACATGGATTCCTAACCAAATTTGAGATTTTGTGCGATTTTAAATTCATGTTAGCCTCCAAATATGGAATGGCTTTTCCCTCTTATACGGACATGATCCATATCCAGTTGAGCTGTTAATTGTGCACGAATACTATTGAAATAGTTTAACAGTTAATATTTTTCTCACCGTATAATAGGAGGCACGAACAGGAATTTAAGTGTACCAAAAAAAAAAAAAAAAAGAAAAGAAAGAAAAGAAAAGGAATTTAAATTTAAGGTCTCCATCTGGACTAAGACGTGGCACTTATCCAAGGTTGGTCCATTGGGTCTGTTTCTTCAAATGGCTTAGGCTTGTCAGCAAGTGCAAACTTCAGGCTCCTAGACCGGCAACGTAACAGTAGAGCCGAAAAACGTAACATAGTGCCCCCCGTTAAAGTATGGATTCCCAGAAATGGGCTAGACCTGTTTGATTTAATAGGGATATGAAATGAAAGCTTTCCTGCCGAATGCCAACCCAAAAATAATTTTCTTATATTAACGGGTCCAGTTTATTGGTACTCGAGTTGTTTTTAAAATTAAATTTCCAGAAATTATATCTAAGTTGAAGTCAATTAGCAAAGACCCCCCCCCCCAAAAAAAAAGAAAAAGAAAAAACAGAAATGGTCTACACACCCCTTTCGGACCACCATAACGTTTTTGCCGACCATGGTATTTCTTGAATTGTTTCGTTCAAGACAGAGTTCACGTATTCTGTTTGTCATTTTGCCTTAAAACTCCCGCTCGCTTTGCACTTCTCTCGATTCCTTCAACAATCTATTGATCTATGAAAAAAAAAACTTGGGTCTGAAATGGGGTTCTTGTATTGCCATGCGCCGAACTGTTAGAAGACGAATATTTCCACGTGTTTTCGCGGGGTGTGTGGACAAGACACGAACAAGACAGTCAAACAATTAAGATTGATTTGAAGTAAAAAGACATCAGAATCGTGAGATTCCATCGACGAAACATGCATATCGCATAACCCACGTATATTAATGTAGTTGTTTTGCTCTGTTTCTCTAATCCAATCGCGGTATTCTTGACTTCTTCTGTGTGTGCATCACATTTTGAAGACGGTGAATGCAGTCCAAGAATGTTGGAGGTTTTGTCTTTTTGGAAACTCTAGTGACAGACACCAATAGGTTCTTTGTTACTATCAACGTGGGATCAGAAGAGTAGTCACTAGCAGCTGAAGGTCCGGTTAGTCGTGCCATTGTGGTTAGACAGTGACATTAGTCGACACGAATGTTTAACATTGCGGGCTGCGGGTTAAAAATTGCAATTGCCCTGCGTTTGTAGCCAATTAGGATCAACTGTGTAGGTGGCGATACATCTGATCACAGAAGGCTCTGTTAGTAATCACAACAACTACATTGTTGTGGCCGCAATTGAAGTTGCAGATAATAACTTATAATTTCATTGGATGCCATGTATGAGTGGCTAGAGATCTTAATGGAAACTCGGTCCACCGATCACCAAGATTGTCGAGAGACTCTGAGATGAGAAGTAGCGATCAATGGCAGAAGGGGATGGTTATAATGGTAAGGCGTCCCACAAAGTGACTTGAAATATAATATTCTTGTTATTTTTATTATTTGCATGAAAGTAACTTCTATTTTTTCTCTTTGATAGTGTTCGCACGGTCACATGACATTGGCAGTGAATTGCGGCAATTCTGGAAGAAATGCATTACTTCAGTTATCTACTTTTCGATAGTCCAAACTGGAAAATTAATCAAATTGGTTATTCTTGTGCGGAGACTTATCTCACCATATCTTTCAATACGCGGAAGCTAGATTATATGGCGACCATTGGAAGGAAGGACGATAGGATTCACGAAGAGTATTGTCATAAAAGAAAACGAGTGATTCTACGTCAGTCAGTAAAAATTATCAATGCACCTTTATCCCTGTATTCAATCAGGATTTATGACTATCAAGTAAGATTCGCTTCGAAAGAAGAGAAAGGAAATTTGACTTCGGACTTCAAAGTTGAAATTTCTTTTTGGTTTTGCCGTTTTGGGGGACAGAAAATCAATAGCGTTTCCTTGTCCTGCAGAGTTTACAATGAATGGCATTGAATTACGTGAAATAAGTAGTCTAATTAATAATTTATATTTTTTATTAATTTAAACTTGAATTCATTTATTATTATTAATTTTTTAATAAATAAAAATTTACATTAAGAGTAAAAAATTAAATTTTTATACTTATTAATACTTAAATTTAACGTTAAAAATACAAGATTGGTTATGAAGAGAAGAAGAAATAATTTTTTTTTTGGAGGATTAGAAACAAATGTCAATGTCCAACTCACATCATTATTGAGTGAACTGTTCAGTACCCTATGCAATGATTGGTTGCATTCGGTTGATACGGGAGTGTGCATCTCAACAAGGTTACATGTGAGCATTTCCCAATTAGAAATTATACCATTATACTGGCACTGCCTTTACATGTTTTTTTGAAGGTGTCCCACTCACTAATTTCAGGATCACTCTGTTTCTTCATGTTAGTTGAAACGCAAGAAGTTAGCCCTGATTCTAGAACTTGAAGACAATTAACTGATGCCATGAAAGGAAACCCATAAACTAAATTAATTAAAATGTACCCATTTTTAAAGGGTAAGTTACATGATGAGAGTCTAATATATCGTCCACTCAGGTTGCCAACCAACGGTGCTAGAATAGGACCTTACCAACTTGCCTGGCCTTGAAAAAACCAATCGCTGTGGATGGTAAAATATCATGTTGTTGGTATAATTATTCGTGTCTAAAACTTGGAAAGCAGGGTATGCCAGACCTTATCAGAGGCTAACGCGTAGCGAACTAGAGAGGCAGGCCCCGGGTCCAGGAAAACATTTCAGTATCTGGCTCTGTGTTACTTCTTTCACAGAAGATTGAGCAATGGAATTCACCAAATCGAAGGGATATATGGTATTATATTATTGGAGGAAAATTTTACAATCACAGTACACTTAGGTATGCCCAAATTACAACAGATCACTGGCACGATCGTAGTAATTATATTGTGCTTTGCATACTGTTAAACTATACAATTCGGAAGACATGAAAATAATAATAATAACCGTGGTGACGGCAATAGAACAGTAGTAATTAAAAAAATAGCAATCCCTTTATATGTCAATAAGGCGAAGGCTGTCCTTGTGTCCTCCAATAAGTGATAAAACAGTAGCTGCAATTTGCTTTGAGCTTAGTCCTGCTTCCTCAATTTGGTCTTTTTGAGATCCATGATCAATGTACCTGTCAGGAAGCATCATAGGCCTCCACTGCATCAAGTAAAAGACAAGTATTAACAAGACAGATCAAAGAAACAATTCAAGTTCCATGAATAACTGTTGCTTTCCTCTCCATTTTCCATCTCAGGAAGCAACATGTTTGATGAATTACCTTGAGATTGCCGTCTAACATTCCGTTCAAGGCCATGTAATTGGAAACGTGAGAGCTAAATCCTCCTATAGATCCTTCCTCGACAGTGATGAGGACCTCATGCTCTTGAGCTAGCATTCTGATCAATTCACCATCAAGAGGCTTGCAGAATCTTGCATCAGCCACTGTTGCGGAGATGCCAAGCACTTGAAGCAACTTTGCCGCTTGCATACAGCTTTGTACTATTGTTCCATAGCCCAAGATAGCAACCCTACTTCCCTCTCTTAGCACTCTACCTTTACCAACCTACAATTATATTCCAGTATACCACAAAGAATAAATGAATTGTGTCTGCAAAATGGAGAATTTCTTATAGAACTATGGTATTGATTTAAGTACCTCCAAAGGTGTCCCTTTATTGTTGGATGGAAGAATGGAACCAATGCCACTTCCTCTAGGGTACCTAAAGCAACTAGGCCGATCATTAATGGCTGCAGCCGTGGCCACCATGTCCATGAGTTCGGCCTCATCTGAAGGGGCCATGACTACCATATTGGGTAAACAAGCCATGAAAGTAGTGTCAAAGGCACCACAATGGGTTGGACCATCTGCACCAACAAGGCCAGCCCTGTCCATAGCAAATCTCACAGGAAGCTTTTGAAGGTCTACATCATGAACTACCTGTCACCACCAACAAAAGGCAAAATTTAATCAGCTTTCACTATGTAGCAAAAAGTTGAGAGACTCACCTCTTAGAACTTTTTCAAGACAAAACAAAGTAAATTTGTTAAGAAAGGTAAAATTTTACCTGATCATAACCTCTCTGTAGGAAAGTGGAATATATTGCACAAAAAGGCTTGAGTCCTTCGGTGGCCAGACCAGCCGCAAAGGTAACGGCATGTTGTTCTGCTATACCAACGTCAAAACATCTATCTGGGAATCGCTTTTGGAACAAATTAAGTCCTGTTCCTCCTCCCATTGCAGCATGGATTGCCACAATCTTGTTGTCCCTCTCTGCTTCAGCAATCAATGACTCAGCAAAGTACTGAGTGTATGCTTTGGTAGTTGATTTTTCCTTGAATTGCTTCCCTGACTTTGGATCGAATTTCACAACACCTAACAAAACAAGTAACTGGAAGGTTAAATTCCCTTCATGATCAATGTATAGTAGAATCTAGTAATTTAAGAATAGTACATACCATGCATCTTATCAGCTGCTACTTCAGCTGGAGCATAGTCTTTGCCTTTCTCAGTGATAACATGAACTAGAACAGGCCCTGGTGCTGGGAGCGACTTCAGCTTCTTTAGTATATCCACAAGGTCCTCCATGTTATGGCCATCCACTGGTCCAATATAATATAGGCCAAGTTCTTCAAACAAGCTAGCCCCAGAACCTCCAGTAATTCCTCTCATGTGGGAGTCAACTTTGGAAGCGATGTCATATGTTTGCCCTCCAATTTGCTTTGTTACGGTCTATTGAAGCACGATCTAGTCAAATTCATCTTTACTGGAAAAGGAAAGGAAAACTAAAACCATGGCCACTGTAATTAGAACTTTAATCGGGACTAACCTTTGCCGCTTCACGCAGTTGGCGAAATTTTCTGCTTGAATGTATCTTCGTTAAGGCTTTGCTTAGGGCCCCAACGGGAGGTGCAGGGCCATCCACAGTAGCAGTAGGTAAAGAAACTTGTTTATTGTCATTCAAGATGATAATGAGGTTAGAATCAAGATAGCCTGCATTGTTCATCGCTTCATATGCCTGTCCAGCCGTCATGGCACCATCACCTATCACCGCAATTACATGGTTATTCTTCCCTAGCAAGTCTCTAGCAACTGCCATACCTGAGAAGCATGGAAATACATATAAAGATTTACTAGTTGAATGATAGGAAAATAAAAGGCAAATTACCCATTGATCAGAAATTAACTATGAAAGAAACATCAGAGAAACACTAGAATGATAGTTATATTGTACCTAAGCCAGCTGAAATGCTAGTAGAACTATGACCGGCACCAAAGGCATCGTATTCGCTTTCTTCCCTCTTGGGGAACCCAGCAAGGCCAAAAGTTTGTCGAATTGTATTCATCCTAGACCTCCTACCTGTTAAAATCTTGTGTGGGTAGGTCTGCAAGCATCCATATACGTTAAGCTTGATCAGCCATATGAAGGGAAGATGCATGAAATAGCTGCAAACAATACATGTTAGTAGGAAAAAGGATCAAACTTCACCTGATGACCAACATCCCAGATGACTTTATCTTCAGGAGCATTGAACACGTGGTGAAGAGCCACTGTTAGTTCTGTCACTCCTAAGCTCGAACTCAAGTGCCCTCCAGTCTTGGACACCGTATACACTATCTCTTCTCTTAGTTCATCAGTCAAGATCTCAAGCTCCTGAAACATTATAAGAAAAAAAGTATTAGTTTTGAAACACATATTCAAGAGTTGATTAAATTTAGTGATGATTGAAGAATAAATTACCTGAACTGAGAGATTTTTCATGTGAATAGGGTAGTTTACGGTATCAAGAATTGGAGTAGAGGGCTTGTTTCCTGAAAAGTTGAGCAATCTTTTCTGCTGTGTTTGCATCACTTCGTCCTTGTCATCGTTTACATTATTTTCCAAGGCAGCTTTTAGTATGCCATTGGACTGAAATCGCAATAGAAAAAAGACAATCACATATTGATTATCAGCCAAAATTTTAGAGCCGAAAATATCACATGTATTAATGAACAGATGCCAGGCTAGCCAAGTCTATATGATAATGAAACTGTTACTTCATAAATAATGCTTAGTTCAAAAAAATTAAAAAAAAAATAAAGATGGCCATTTCTGCACCATGGATCTAATAAGACGATTAATCACCTTCCGGTTGCGAAGGGAGCCAGTGGTAGCATTATTATTATTATTATTATTATTCATGCAAATGGGGTTGTTGCGTGGGAGGCTTGCAAAAGAATGGCAATCTTGAGAATGGATTGCAGGAAGAAAGCTGGATCTAAGAACTGAGGAAGCCATTTTTGTTTCCTCTGATCAAAACAAACACTTAAAAGGCTATTGAGTTTGAGAAGAAGTTAAGAGAGCTCAAGAAAGGGGAGGGGAAGTGGGGGTTGTTTTTCTACTCCCCGGTCTCTGTTGCTCTCAAAATAAAGCTTGTCAGGGCTTGAGTGCAAGACCATGCGGCTCTTATAGCTGAGCCTTGTGGGCTGGGTGGGGTTGTGCTCAGATTTTTCAGGGCGTTGAAAAGTCTCAAGTTTTCATTTCATAGACTTCGAGGATATATTTTTCCGTCGATGCAATATATATATATATTAAAATAAATTTATTTACAAATACGATATATTTTGATTTTTAGATTAAAAAAAAAAGGTCTCACGGGACAACACACCTCGACCTACACTCTCGGGTGCCTTGGGATTTACAGGCTATTTTCTTTCTATCGGGCGTCAATTTGTAAGGTTCCAGGGTATTTCGCACACGTTTGTTTTTCTTTTATTATCTGTTCTAGTTTTAAAATGCAATTTTGATTAAAAATGTCAAATTCAGAAATTCTGCGACTAATTATTCAACACCACGAATTTAAATAGTGTTCGTCAATCAACAACTTCTGGCACCCTGTATTTGATAACTGGATCAGCTTTGGGGCTATGCACCTACGCCTGCATTAGTTGTCTTTTATCTCTCGAATTCTTCGGTCATGGGTATTTCTATATTCGGGTAAATAAATTTATTTATTTAATACTAAGCAAGTTAACTTTGGTTTATATTTTTTATTATTTATTTAACCATCCAGCAAATTTAAAAAAAAAAAAAAGGTTGAATTACTCGAGTGCGCCACCTTGACCGGAATTGAGTCCCCTAAAACTGCAGAAGCTATCCATTTAAGAACTTTGGTTTGAAAATGTGGGATATATTATATGAGAGGGCTGTTTAGTGGAAGATAATTACTACTCTAATTTTGATATAAATATCGATCTTATTGGCAAGGTTAATCATTATCCTAGGGGCAATGTCATAAAAGTCATTAAATGCGTTTTTATGTTTTTCCTACTTCCTTATTTTTTAATGGATAGTATCGTTTTTAATAACTAATTTTATAAACAAATGACACAATCACCTTACACAATCAATAAAAGTATGTACAGAATTCACTGATAAAGTAGAAAATTAATTAGGTGTGACATAAATATCTATAAAATGTATTTGTTCTTTAATAATAAGTAATATTTTTTCGAAATTTAATATAAGTACTTTGTTTTTGAAATGATCTATTTAGTTCTATTATTATTGAATTTCCAATTGCAAGATAAGCTTTTGTTTTAGAAAGTTAAAAACGATATTAGAAGGGCATTTCATTCATGTAACCATAAAACATAAACAATAATAAAAAAAAAATTAAAGATTATAAATGTCAAAAAATTTGAAGGACCTGGTTATTAATGCAATGAAATATTCCATTTTTGATAACATGTGAGTATAATAAATATATTTTTAGTTATTTTAATTATATTTTACTTCAAATTTTTATTTTTAATATATAATATTAAATTAACTTAATTTATTTTTTTATAAAAAAAATAAAATTAAAAGTCTCCAGAGTCTCCTCGAGTCTTTAATGAACCTTAATTGCACCGTATCCCATTTCCGAAATGCTTATGTCCTAAATAAAAATTGGCATCTATATCTTTTCATTTTCCACTTGTATCTCTGTTTTTTTTTTTTTTTTTTAAAGAAAGATAAGGTAGGGATGGTAGTCCCTACACTAAATTTAATGATACTTAATAAAACTTATTAATCACTTTTAAAATTATATAGATTATACATATGTAAAAATTTGAATTTATGATTTTTATCTGATTATTTATTGTGTTGAAAAAATGTATAATTACAGCATCCAATATTTACAACTTGAAATTTTAGATTAGATGTATTGTATTTTTATGCAGTGACTTAAAATATCAGTACTAAGCAATCATGTTAGCTTGATTAGACATAAGAGTACATATATTGGGAGACATTGCGGGTTAAAACCTCTCTCTCCTTAAATTTTCTATAAATGTGGGTTTTAAATCTGCTGTAAACAGAAAAAATTTAGATACGTTAAAAACATAAATTTGAGTAAATATAATTAATTTTTTTATAAGTTATATAAAATATTTGTTATATAATATAAAGATTAATTATATATAATCGAGTCCATCACCCTTGAGTTTATCTAATTGGATACATGTAAAATAACAAAAACACAGTATAAGTAAGCTATTTTGTTAGACATTCGGGATGCATTTAATTCATCTTGAGACATTCAGCATTATTAAGGCAGTATGTTTTTTTTTTTTTTGTTACAGAATGGAAAAGTAAGTAAAAACCTCACAGTTCTATCAATGAGAATTATATTAAATTTATATTATATAATGAGTTAAACTGATATATTTAACTTACATAAAAACAAATTCTATAATACTCAATTGAAGTATCCCGTGAAAGTTCTCAATTATTTTCAAAATTATATAAAATTAGAAGTATATTTAATTTAATTTAATATTTTAATTTGAAATTATTAGAGAGATATGGTAGATAATATGTTAATTAATACTTAAGTTGCATGCGTCCTCCAAGGCTTCCCGTGGTTAACCAGAGAGTTCAAGGAGTTTAATTAAGAGGATAATATATCATCATCTGCCTGGCTCTTACGAGATCCTATTATCCTACAGGAACTCGTTAGCAGGGTTTCCGTGTCGAGAGCACTATCCCCTTTGAATATTTTTCTTTGCTTGAATATAGTCGAATGTCACTCGGCAACTCTCCACTTAATCAGGAAAATAAAAAATAAAAACACAACCGATCAGTGTGGATGATCTCTCATCTCTTCTAGAAATTAAATTATTGAATCCAAAATTATTGTACAATAATTGTTCAGAGTCTAACAATTTGTGAGGCAAGGCAATGGCTGCTCTTTTTTACTATTTGTTTAATTTTTAAGTATTTGTGGGCGCTTTCGAAAGATAAATATAACAACAAAAAATGACTCGGGACAGGGAAAAGACTTTCTCGTTGCTGCATTTGTGGAATTGCAGGTACCCGTCAAAATTCAAGAAATTGTAATCCCCATAGAGTCAAAATGTAACGCTGATAATTAATATATATACACATATATACACTTGATGTAAGCTGATTAATGTACCGGATGACCAAACCAACAAGAAGCTTTCGGCATTTGGTTCCGCAGACGACCCAAAGTAGAAACGGCCAGCAGTGAAGAGTTTTGACCGTTTGACCGCCGCTGTCTAGCTTCGACACAAACTTTCGAGGCTTAGATATACCCGTTAATCACGTTAATATTGTTTGAATAATATGAATTCATTGAATCCTATATAAGAAAATAGGAGTCGTTTATCTTTATTTTTTATTAGATTTTGATTTTTTTTTACATAGATAATATTTTATTATCTGAAAGATGATATTGTCATTTCATTTTTAATTAATGAAATTTATTCTTTTAATTTAAAAAATCATTTACACAAAAAAATTATAAAATTAATTTAAATGTTTGTAATAATTACTAATTTTATTGTAACATACACGTTATTATGTATTGCATAACTTGAATCTTTAGAAATCCGCCTGAATATATCGTTTATAAAATTATAATGTAATAAATATCAAAACATTAAACAAAAAAAATTAAATAATAATATTTAGAGAATAATATAACAGTAATTAATAATAAAAAATATGAACCAATTACATTTTACTTAATTTTAAAAAATAAATGAACTTAAATGTAAATAAAATTTTATTATACTAACTTTTTTTTTTTAATTATTCACTTTATACTTTATGTTGCGGTGTTCAAAAACAAAATACATATAACCGTGGTTGTATTTAAAGTGTATTTCACACACTCCAGGGTGTGTGATTAAAATTGAAGCTGTTGTCATCTACATGCATATAAAAGCTGGAATTGAAACTGGGACCTGATTCAGAAGTACACACTTTGCTAGCTGGTTACCATGCACGTGCTTCACACTAATGGATATAGATGGCTATAAACTATGAAAATGTTTGTTTCCTTTGAAAAGATCTAACCACGCAACAATTAAGCATATAATTGACGTTGTTTTTGTCCTTCCAAGGTTTTGAGTTACGTAATACAAGTGGTCTTCTTTCATTAATTATAGAGAGCAGACGGGATTTATTCTAAAATTTTAATAAATAGATATTATAAATAAAGAGGCATAAATACTAATTTATTGTTATTATTATTTATTTTGTATAAATAAATAAATAAATATATATATATATATATATATATATGCCTCTTGTAGTGGCTTCTGTGCTCGATCAAGATCAAAAATTTTGTTAGAATTGAAGTGAGAGACAAATGCAGAGATCATCGCCGACCGGCTAGGCCTACAGTCTACGGATCATGCAAAGAAGTTAACTTTTACGGTAATTAAGATTTTAAACTTATGGAACAAATTGGAAGGACTTAAATCTTTGGGACACTGTGGGCCTGCTCTTGGAAAGAAATTTCTTTTCAAAGTCCAACCAACCTGCCTTTGTTCCTGATGAGAAGGACATAACTTCAAGGCATCACTGCTCTTTGATAAAATGGTTCAAAGCTGAAGAATATTGGCAACGACGCGTGCACCACTGGTACCATACAATGCTTCAAACGAACGTCCCTGGAAGGTGATGGTTGATACTTTTCTTTGCTTAACAGAGTCATCTCAGACTTTTCTAATACCTTTAATAGTCCTCGATAACTTGTCAACCATATCGGGTCCATGTTGAGGAGCATCGGTGATCTGATCGAACTTCTTCCAATATGTGCATGAATTTTATGATTATTTTTGCCTGTATATTATTATTATTATTTAATTTTTAATGTAGAATTTTTTAATTACATAATTCACACTTAAAATTTCAATACAATATTTAAGTATCGAGGCCTCCTCTCTATTTAAAGTACAATAGAGACTAAATCTTAATTTGGCTTGTATTTAGTATGTCTACTATTTAAATCCTTTGATTTGATATATTTACTACTTTTGCTTCATTCCTTGGCTCCACACTGGGGTTAATGCCATTTAATTCAAGAATGGGACCTGCACGTCAGATTTGACCCTCGGGCACGCTTAATGTCATACATGCTACAGAAAGAAATCAGATTTGGGCGCATTTGGCTATACTGGGGCATAATAAAACAAAACATGCAGTTTAATGTTTTTATGACTCTTAGGATATGTTTGATATGATGCAATACAAAATAAGGAAATGGGATTAGTTGGATTTTCGCTTGAAAAATCGTGAAGAGAGCCTAGGCAACCAGTTGCTTATTCAGCTGAACACGACATTGCTTCTACACTAACTAAAAATTAGAAGCGAATCCTTTCTTGTAGAAATTATAGTTTATCGGTTGCCCATAACTTTATTTTCCACGAAAAGGTTTGAAGTCTAAGGTTTTCAAGTTTAGTGCAATAACTTTCAAGCAAGTTAACAAAATGCATATGGAAAACTTGGTTCCCCGTGACACTGTGGTCATTGTATATTGAATATATAATTTCTGAGTCAGAAAACAGCCGCTTGATCAGGGATAAGAAAATGCAAACTCTCATGCGTTGTCTCTCTCTCTCTCTCTCCCCCCCCTCTCTCTCTCCATGTGTTAATGGTCAACTTCCGCTTGCGAGGAACAATTCATTTATTTGTCCTAGAGAATAAAGGCAACAATAACATTAAAATAAAGCAACCCAACTGATCAAATGTGTAACTCAAAAGTCCATATCCTCCCCGAACAAGCAAGCCTAGAGAAGAGAAAACATCAATAATTTGCCATCTATTTTGTTGAATAGAATATAGTTGAAACTTAAGACTTAAAAGGTACAATAATGCTCAGAAATTTCTTGGTCTTGCTTCAGTCCATATTGATGAGCTGCGAAGTGCAATTAAGGTGACTTCATGCTGTAGATTTTGAAAAACTGCAATAAAGAATTTGGAATTCCAAGCTAGAAATTTTGTCAAGATTTTGCAATTGGTTGGCCCGTCCATTTTATATCTGGTCAACATTGAGGCACTTTTAAAAGGGTTTCTTGACTCAGTTTCACTCGTACGGTCAGCACACCATGGCCACGTACGCGCAAGTTGGTGGACATGGACAAAGCGTTTTCTACGTGTAAGAACTGGAATCCCCATAACGCATATGGTGCATAACGATATATTTATTAACGGATGGACCATAAATTCGGGATTGAAAATATGTGGCAACAGAAAGGGATTGACGTTCATGCATATACCACAATTTTTGATGCATCGTTCCACGTCTAGGCACTTGATTGAGTCATATTTATGCCCCAGGAAAATTAGATTTTTGAAAATTATTTTTTGGGTTGTCGTTCTCTGACCGCAGTACCCACTTCAAAATATCAATCATAGCGAGGAACTGCAGGGCCAAGGGAAAGTTGATCAGACTACTATTTTGGACTTTCTTCGTTCAATTCCCCCGCCCCCCCCCCCTTTTTCTTTTTTGTTTGTTTGATTGAAGAACAACCTGAAAAGAGAGAGAGACAAAAAAAAACAAAAAAAAAACAGGAGGATTGGATTGGAGAGACGAAGTGAGCTCAATAAATAAAATCGTGATAAAAACTATTAACAATAAAAATCATACAGTTTATGGATCTAAACAAACAAACAGACAGATGTTATTATATAGTTATCTCGATCATTGTACAGTTATGAAATAGACTAGATTTATGCAGAAATCTGTCAAAACGCAGAGATGCTGAAATAAAATTTGAGGACACAAAAACCCTCTTTAAGTTCGTTAAAGAGAAAATTACACTAGGCTCGAAATTTTCCAACGTTTATATAAATACCAAATGAAGTCGCCTATGCCGATGCTATGAAAATCGGAAGTCCTCCAGCTCTTTGCGGATCAAACTGGCACTTTTCTGTGCCTAATCATTTTAGGGATCTTAAAATTGACTCGCAGGTCCATTCAACTTTCCCCAGCTTTCTAATATTATTTTGAACTTTTCTTCTTCTCTTCTCATTTCTCCTATAGACCCATAGATTTCTTTCCAACATGAATTATTGTTTCCAATATCCTTTCCACGATTATTTTTTATTATTAGATTTTATTTCCTTTGTTAATGTGTCACTGACTCTCTCTGTTTCGAAATTCAATTCCCCTCTACCTTCTATTATTTTCTTCTTGTTCCCTTCACTTTTCATTTTACCACTAGTTACTGTTACACATCCATCGTGATTCCTCATAATAATTGAGATTCAGCAAAGATTAACAATCTTTTTGTTTCTGTTATGGGAGATTTCTAATTAAACTCATCTAAAAAGTAAGTTAAGATAACTCATTTTTATATATGAGATAAAATTTAAAAAAAAAAAACTTAAATGAGATTTAATTTAAATTAAAAATATGTAGTTAATGATAATAAATTTATTTTACTAATAAAAAAGTGTGCAAAAGTTTATTTTTTTATGAATATAATTTATTTATAATTTTATATCATACAAATTTATTTTATTATTTTTTATTTTAAATAAAATTTATTCATTATGTAATATAAAATTATAAATAAATTATAATAAAAAATAAATTAAACTAAGAATCTCTTGATCATAAATAAATAAAATGTTATATCTTTATATAAACGTAATCACAATTATCCACCGCTTCAATACTTCAATCATCATGTCACCACGACTTGAACACCCACTCCTCTAACCGAGCCGAGGACCAGTAGGGTTCTGGTAAATATGACTACAATAACATAATTTACACTCTTTAACAAAATTGAATTCGGGTTTTTTTTTTTTTTTTGGGACAACAAAAAAAGATATATAATGGTCAAATTATACTGTTTGCATTCAATTTTTTTTATACAAAGGTCGAATCACATGTATTATTAAATTCAAATATACTTTTTCTACGTCTAATCTCAATATTAAAGAGTATATTTTTTCTACCTTATCACCGTCCATCTAAGCTCCTAAATTTATTTTTTGCTAGAGTGGACATCAAAGAGTATAACCTGAACTAAAATAGTAAATGACACGCTAAGTTTTTAATTAAACTATCACTTTCCGTTTCATAGGATTAGGAAATAGTAATACCATGCCTTAGAAAGATTTCCGTTCCGTTCTATAAAGAAGCTTCCATTGCTTCCCCGGCATCTAAACTCCATGTTTATAACTAGGCCAATCGTAGTGCTGGGCCTCAACGACCAGGCCCACTGGCTGCATGGCCCACCCCTTATTTGGTTTTCTTGATGAATGTCTCGTTTTAGTTCTAGTTCCAACAGTTTAAACGAACAACGAATATAGGAGGTAGGGACCTTGAGTCATGGACCCAGACTCGTACAGACCTACCACAAGGACAAGTTGCACGTGCCACGGAGAAATCGAATCATATTTAAAGCGAAATAGGTTCGTACGTAGTGGTTTTTTTTTTTTTTCCCTGCTCAAAAAGCTTGTACACAGTTACTTGAATGGCCAATCAGCAAGTGCACTGTTCATATAATAAAGGAAGGCCCCCAATCAACACACTGAAATGGGTTATGCAAGGAAACATTATAATGAATCAAATTATGATCATTCTCTCTTAAAATAGCGTTTGTAGAGGAAAGATACAGAACGCAAATTGAAAGAACCAGACTTGGTAAACAAAACCAGAGACAATTGTACGCATCTCATATGAAAATTGTACAGGTATATCAGCAAGAGTCAGCGGAGGTCAAATAGCATAACTGTAAACATGAATAGAATTTCTATAACCAAACATACCGACCAAGCAATGTTCCCTTCCTTTTTTTTAACGGCTCGTCACCAGGCTTTTAAGAACCGTAAAATTTTAACCACCTCCAGACTTGAGCGTATTACTCAACCTACATCAACAGTTATTATCGGTTAAAAGAGAAACGAACATGACAAAAAGGAACTAAGAGAAAAAGGCTTGTGTCTTCATGCATGGCAACCTGTAAACATCAATTCGTGAATTGAGTTATGGCCAAAAAAAGAAGTGTTGATCTCAGATGGGCAGAACATCGAAATTATCAAAGGCACCTTCTTATAATAGCTGCAACAGTAGCTAATTTTTCCGGTCTTTCTTTATGTTAGTCCTTATAATTACTCAACTTATAACCAGACAACTTTATGCAATATGAGGAACTGGGACTCCTTGTACTAATGAGATGCTCAGTCCTATGCCCAACAATTAATTACAGGAAATATCAGCATGTACATGGGTGTACAGAGAGACCCCTAACATCAAGCATCAGCTGCATGCTTGACACTGTATATAATGGTAGAAGGTATTCTACAGGCCCTAGTCACTTAAAAGTATCTGCCTGGCTAAATCAAGAAAGGTTCCATTTAAAAGTCAAATTACTCCAATATGTAAATTGTATTTATCTAAATTGAAAGGAAACATTAAGTTTTGAACTGATCTATAATTTCATATCCCAGCAACATATTATTCTTAGGATCTTGAGAATCAACGCTAATATTTGCATAAGTAAACTGTTATTGAACCTACCAATCCAAGCCCTCAAAGAGACCTTCCCCTTTAATGGCAGAAGTTTTAAAAATTGCCCACTGGCGGTTCTTAATCTTGTGCAACTCTAGAGCCTCGGTCACTGCAGCATCCTCAAGTGCACCAGGAAGATCCTGTGTAAACCACAGAAAAGAGAAAAGTTCAACGTAAAAGAAATGAAAATCCAGATTTCGTAGAGATAAAGGAACATATTTAGAGCCAACAATGCCAGTAAATGCAAGGAAACCCCAAATGAACTTGATGACCCTGCTTATCCCACTTGCCAATGCACTTATTTGATGATAAAGTTGGTTCCCACTCCCGGCCACATTAGTCTCAAGTAATGGGCAAACATTAAACAACACAAACCTGCTTGTTTGCAAAGATGAGAACTACAGCACCCCTTAACTCTTCCTCCTGTAGAATGAGAACGGAATAGATTGGCATAATAATAGACTGACAGAAATACATAACTTGGAAGATGCAAGGTTCAAACCAAATGGGGAAGAAACTCATTTTCCTCATTTCTTCAGACAAATGCATGTGGATTCCCATGCACAAAAGTATGCGCAAGGCCCATGCCTGCAGATGCTTACTAACACACACATTCATTTCAATGTCAAAAGGAACTACTCACAAATTTTGATCCAGAAGAAGGGTATATATGTTTACAAACTTCAATGCTGGCATTTCATCCTACTTTTAATCCCCCAATCATTATTATGTCATAAGCTTATGTTGTAAATCATCTCCTCATTGCTTATAAGATTACAGATACAAAATTGTTAAAAGAATAGTAGCTGGTAAGAGATTTTGGAATGCCCATATCTCATTAATGCCCACCCTCATCCCTACATGCACACTGGAAAGAGATCATCTACCATTAATAGTATATTTGCAGCAAATGAGACATTAGTCTTTGTATTTTGGAGATGCACTATGGTTTAAGGCAGTAGTTATGATTGGATAAATGCTAATTTCCAAACATAAACCAGAGAAGGACACCTCCAGGATTGCGTGAAACTCTTCTTTAGCTATCATCAGCCTATCAGCGTCACTGGAATCAACAACATAAATTATGGCTTGTGTGTTGGGAAAATAACATCTCCAATATGGTCTGTCCAACAAGATGAAAACAGTGAACAAGTTTGCACCATTGATGAATTAGTTTAATTGCTTAATTCTACGACAATAACAGAGTCGATACATAAAAATGTGTAGCCAGAGATTCAGAATTTGTAATTCATAGATGCACAAGGAAACTACTATTACCCTCAATCCTTTTAGCAACATTGATACATAACTTGTCAATCACTTATAAAATACCCATTTATCAACTTCTATATGATCTGGACAAAATAAAATTCAACCATTTGAATCAACTCCTACTCAGTTAAGCAAGTATTCTTCTGATAAAAGTGATTGATAGGCCCATAAGCATTCAAAAAATTAGAACTACATGTTTCCCCTTATTTTAAAGTAACTTATCATAAAACCAAATAGTTAATTCTAGCAAATAGTTCTCACGGAATGCCCTTTAGAAATAGAAAGCATATCTCATTAGTGGGGAAAAAAATCCATGAGATACCTGATACTAGTTTGTCCACCTGTATCAAGAAACAACACAAAACAACATCAAGACAGGAAATGGGAAAGAAAGACAATCACAATTGACAGCAATTCTTGTGTGCAGTTTATATGTTTGAGACATTATTAGCAGAGCCTAGTGCTTGGAAGCACCCAAAGATTCTAATTTTGGATTTATTTGTTCTCTTTACCAAACTTTTTTGGGTATTTCCATTAGATCATAAGGCTTTGCCAATCCAATTTAATCAAAACATCATCTTTATGGTTATAAACCTTGAAACCCCCTTCACACTTTATACCATCAGCTGAATAGGAAACTGTTCAAAAATTCAGACAAACCTCCACCTTAAAGCTCAACTAATTTTCTCATCAAACAAACCTTGCTCTGGATGAGGCATTTTCATGTTACTTTTTCTAGTGGTCCTATCAATGTAATTGTTGTTGATAAATTCGTCAAACATGTTCAAATCCTATTGCTAGTCAGCCTACACTGCTATGTTTCCACAGTATTTAGTTGATTGAAAACTGTTGCACAGCAGTGTGACTTTGTATTTTTTGAGACACCCAGTTTTACTTTCATCAGCAACTAGAGACTTTTGTGCAGCTAAATACTCTGTTTCTCTTAAATGCTCACCAAAAATGATATATCCTTCATGTTAAAAAGGTCAGCCCATCGCAGCACTTGATTTTCTTAGGTACAATGAAGGTCTGTTATAAGCACACTTCTAAACTGTACTACTCCCATCACAAAGCCCAAACCACAAAAAGAAAGGTGCATTTGTGCACTTGCAGGCACATTTTACTCCATACTTGCCATCGAGTCATTACATTTATATTTCACATTTTTACTAGCAGCTAAGAACAAAACATGTCCTTTCCACTGCATTTCTACCATATTTTTTTGCAGAGTGATGCTCTTCCGTTATTCTTTGACTGAAATGGATCAGGCTATATCAAAGTGGTAAAAAGGATATATATAATCGCTGGACAGCCTAGACCCCGATATGCAAACAGCAGATATGCATAAAATCATCCACCCATTAAACCCACGAAGCAATGTTTATAAACAAAAGGATAAGCTTTTAGTTTCCCTTCACTTGGTTGTGAGTGGTGACAAAAAGTACTGCTGCTTAATAAACTTCTAAGTTAGTTTAGTCTAGTTGTAAGTTGTAACTTGCATGCAATCAGTAGCAAGTAAAGAAAAAAAAAAGTATATATATATATATATATAAAAGAAATAGCTATCAACAATAAGCTTGTAATTACCAACGAAGGATAGAGGTCAAAGGAAATGGATAGGCATACCAAGATCCCAAACTTGGAATTTGATGTTGTTGTACTGTACTGTTTCAACATTAAATCCAATTGCTGCACCAGAAGCAAATGAGTGAATAAGGATTCACTGAAAATAACTCAGAATCCTAAATGCAAATTAAGTTATTAATTATTCATTTAACTAAGTTCTCAAAGAATAAACCCTCAATGCAACTGAAGGCAAAATGGTTGGAGTTCTCAAACAAACCACGAAACAACACAACATATGTAGCCAGATCCAATTCTCTCAGTTTCCATGTTAATTTCTCCGAGTGAACAACAAACAACAATCACAAGCCAAAGCAAGAATAACAGAGAAGAAATACCAACTTGGAATGGTGGATACGACTTCACCCATCTGAAGCCGATCTGTAACAAAACCAAAGTCAAAACACCGACAAAATCAAAATTCACCAAGAACCCATTATTCAAAAACGCAAAACAAGAAAAGGGTTTTCCTTGGAAACGACAAGGAACTGGAGAATATACATAGAATCGTGGTTTTGCCGGCATTGTCGAGCCCGAGTACGAGGATCCTAGCCTCCTTATTCCCGAAAAGCGAAGAGAACATTCTAGTAAACAATATACCCATCTTGCCTATACCAAGTTAACGTAAAATATTCCCTCAGCGCATTAATGGAACAACAGATCGAAGAATTTAGGTTCAGATCTGCCGAGCGGAGCAGCCCCTTTTCCTCTCTGCAAAATAATAATAATAACAATAACAATAATAGTAATAACGAACCTCAGCGTCAGTAAACAAATCCTAATTTGATAGATAAAACATTGCAGTGAACTGTTACTGAGAGTGAGCGGCGTGCCCGAATGAAAAGGAGAGGGTCTGCCTGCCAAAGATGCGGGGATTTCTGGGATAGTAACGGGAATTTTGAGAAACAGAGGGGGCGAAAATTAATTAGCAGATAATGCAATCGCGAGACGGCCAGAAGCAGAGAGTTCGCCTCTGACGAGTCTTTTCTTGCATTTTATTGGTTCTGAAATGAAAACGGAACAGCGAAGCGGTGGAAGGAAATTAACGTCGGAAAGTCAAGGTAAGGTAGCGCGAGGGATCCCCCGTCTCTGGTGCTGCCGGGTGCAGATCGATCATCCTGCGTTTTGCCACGTCATCTGCCTCCAGTGGGGCCCCGTTGGTTGAAGCGGCAAAACCACGATCTCAGCGTTGATCATCAGCAAAGTGTTAACTCTGATTAAAATTATGAACAATAAATTAACGAACTATTTTTTTTTCTCAAAGAAACATTTGTTTCTTAAGTTTAGGTGGAGGATTATTAAACTATCGACTACGTAGATACTTTTTTTTTTATAATTATTATTATATTATAAATTTTATATCTTTTTAAATTAAAATCTGAATCTCCGAAAATAGAAAGATTTGAGTTATTAACGGGGACCTCAAAGAAACGTTTTGTTACAATCCGATATTCACGCATCTTTCAGCTTTGGCGAAGCAGTACGCAGGTGCTTGGATCGATGAATAATCCGAAACTACTGCACCAACCTCAAATGTCATGACGTGTGTGGACGCACCCTGCCAATACGAACAATGTTAAATCAGCAAAACCGGTTTTTGGAGGACAATATGAAATTGTGAATTGCTAAACCAATATTCATGCGGGACCGTGAACTTGTTCTCAATATCAATTTAAAAAAAAAAAAAAAAACTGAAAAAAAATAGAATACACTAATTGGAGGTGGTCCCGGGGGGGGAGGGGAGGGGAAATGCAGCATAGTATCAACATCCTCAGAGAATCGTGTAAAATCCACCTTCTCCCACGCATTGCACAAGAAGCCATCGGTGACAGTCGTCCATCAGGAAAATCAGGCCTGAGAATACCCACCTCGAAATGCATCACCCTACACGCGTAAGGCTCCTCTAGAGGACGTCCCATTGTTCCACTCCACATCGTACAGCAACAGAGACAGCTGCTCCTGGATTATATTCACGTTGAGGCCTTTACGCCAATCATACCACAAGTTTGTGATCACATGCTTTGTCGAGTTCAAGCTTATGTATAAAAGTGCGTGGAATTGTTCAGGCCACGGCTTGGGGGTTGGTATTGAGTCAAGGTACCGTTCAGGCCAGGACTGAAGTGAAGGGTTAGCTAGCTGGAAGGCTATGGAAGCTATAGTAAGACATATTAAGCTCACTTGGAGCTGCATTTCTTCTTGCTCGCGCGTTTGTTGCTGGTCTGGTCTCCCTCGTTTCTTTTTGGTGCCTTCGCTCGACAGTTGGATGTGGAAAGCTATGATTGAGCTCATCTAGAGTGAATGGCCGAGGTTAAGCTACTGTTGTCGTGAGCTCTTTATATAACACAGCCAACCCATTAGAGTTAAATATTAACTCTTCAGAGTAAAGGTGAAAAACAGGCATATCGTGTCGAATTCGAGTGCTATTTTAACCAATGCAGACTAAGTCAAAGTCGAATTTCAAGTAAATTAAATCATATTATTTACATCCCACTTACTAGTTATGGATAAATGATTGCTTCAAAATTAAAAAAAGAAAAATTGTGGTACAAAGTTGCGGAATCCCCTCCTTAATAAAGGAAACAATCCCCATAGAATATTGCAAGAAGTTAAGGCCCCCTAAACTATGTAGACCAATTTACTATGTCAGATGGTTCTCTTTTGATGCCTTGGCCATCAACATGGGGCGTGCGAGACACTAAATCAAAACCATTTTCTCCAGTCTACACTCAGCTGTGTTTAACAAGCTGTTGGCCTGTCGGGCATATATGATTGGCATAGCAGGAATCCTACCTTGCATTTTTAGAAAAAACTTACATTTTCTGCCAGTAGCCCACAATGGACATGCTTCAAAGGAATATATATGACAAAAAGCTTGGTAGATGCTAAGCTTTTCTTGTTGGAAAACCCGTAAGGGCACCATTGATGCTCGAATTTTAAGGCCATGTGTTATAGTAAAGCTCAAGTGAAACTGTTCTTCATGAATCCCTAAGGCAGAACCCACACCATAGAGAAATCTTTGTTTTATCGCATCCTTTTTTTGTAATCTCTACTTTTCACTATTTCTACTAAAGATTTTAAAAGGAAAAAATAATGAAAAATGAGGAAGACTGTACCGGCCATCTACAGGGCAGACTGGAATAGCGTCTCCGTGAGTTCCTGAAACATCACATGCGTTTTCTATTAGACTGGAAACCTTTCAGAAAGCTGAAATGTGGTGAATCTTACACAGCTACCAGCCATACATTAGACCTGATATCTCAACTTTTTAAACCTTCAGAATATTAAATGAATCTGATTTTCCAGGGTAACAGCTCTAGAAAAACATGACAGATTGTTACACTAACATGCAATCATGACAAAGAACTAAATAAGCATAACATATAATTTTTTTTTTAAAATCATATCATATTGGAGTACTCCTATTTCATTTTTTTTTTTTACTGACATTTCTATTTATGTACTTAACCGTAGATAGGAAAGCTGTTACACTAGTTACCTTATCCCTCACTAATTACTTCACAGCACCAAAACAAGAGGTCAACTAAAAGAACGATGGCATATTTACAAGTTTCCATACCATAACTCCAAATATTTCTTTCCTCTGATTCTCGTAGGGATAAAAGAGTAATACATAGTTGTCTAGCACATAACATGTATAAGAAGGGTAAAATGCATGACAAATATTCTGTAATCATTCAAGCTGCTCATTCAAGGAGTTCCCCAATATGAAAAAGAGTTATATAAATATCAATTTACCTGCTTGCCAGAAGGAACCTTGGGCTCACCACATTCAATGGCTTTCTTTTCAAGAGTTTCAAAATCAGCCTTACCAGCCTGTTAGATGCATTCTTTTGCATTAGCCACAAAAAGATTAGAGAACAAGCAGAAAAGAGAATGAGAATGAGAAGCATAACTACCTCTACCAGTTGCCCAAATTCTGCGTCAAAACTTTGATACCGCTTGTGAACAAGCTCACTCAAATGTCCATCCTTAGTTTCATCGCAAGAAATATTGTTTGGTGTCAAATCAAGAATAAAGAAGAAAATGACCTTTGGCTAATATTTTCTAAAATGAAAGTTGGCATAAAAGATCTCACCTCAATCAGCTTGGCAGCATTATGGAGCCCACGAGCCAGGGTATCCATTCCACTAATATGTGAAATAAATAGGTCCTCAACATCTGTACTCTCTCTTCGCCTAAAGGACCATCAAACGGTCATTAATGAGTGTTAAGAAAATTGACATTTTCATGCAAATAAGCATATGCAGTCAGGAAATCAATAAGCAACTAAGGATGCAAACAATCAATAAGAAACAATGGGACTAACAATTTATGCAAAC
This sequence comes from Bruguiera gymnorhiza, assembly GCA_020883675.1. Lineage (NCBI taxonomy): Eukaryota > Viridiplantae > Streptophyta > Magnoliopsida > Malpighiales > Rhizophoraceae > Bruguiera > Bruguiera gymnorhiza. Next base: position 4,770,967 of record JAIRCJ010001057.1, on the reverse strand, counting down.
AATCAATAAGAAACAATGGGACTAACAATTTTGCATCAAAATTGAACCCTCCTGGTGCTAATCCTCCCTGTCCAAAACAAAGATGATATCAGACAATCATCTGCTTTCCAAAAGCAACCTAAATTGATAAATCCTTTACATACATTTCTTATCACACTTAGCATAACCATGGTTGCCTCTGCAACATCCATCATGAACTGATCAGTATCCCAACCTGTAGAGATGAAAAAGCCCATTGAGAACATAAATTTTAAAAGATTCTAAAGCTAGAATTGAATAGATTTTTATAATATTTCTATATAATAAGCAAAGGTCAAATCTTGATCATCCATTACCAACTTGAAGGTCACCAGTGTTGGCATCAATATTTCCCAGTAAACCATTGATTCTTGCAGTTTCGAGCTCATGATGACAGCTGCATTGCATGCAAGTATGCATGTTCATATGTGACTAGGCAATAAAGGGCTTCTAAGTAAAGACATACATACCTGTGATCAGAAAGAGTGGCATGGTTGCACTCAATGTTGAGCTTGAATTCTCCTACAGAAAGTAATAGGCAATAATGCAGTGAAGCATTAGCAGTCTGACTTACTAGGCAGAAAACAGTATGCAAAATGGATATCAGATCTTTCAAACTCTCTCTCTCTCTCTCTCTCTCTCTCTCTCTCACAGACACACATATAAAATCTTTCAAAGTTTTATGAAGATAAGAATGAGGTGAAGTTGTTCATGATGAAGCCAATCTATATCAAAACTTCCAAAGTTGTAGAAAACCAATCTTTACTCTCTCTCTCTCTCTCTCTCTCTCTCTCTCTCTCTCTCAAATACGCACCCACCCCCCACACACACACCCAAATGCGTATGCACACAGCCCCAACTAAGGTAGACTAGTCCCAGAAAATATTAGAGATATCTGTGCAAATAAGCAAATAAGTTTTATTAATCACCTAGAAGGCCATATTTTCTCAAGAAATTAGCTGCAGTTGCTGCATCCCAGTCATATCTGAAAAAGTCACAACATATGTTAACTCAAATGGCATTGTAGGGCATGCTACCCATTACGCAAGGTTAGAAGCATACTGGTGCTTTGTAGGCTCTTGTGGCTTTGGCTCAATTAGCAGAGTACCTGAGATAGAGGAAGAAAAAAAGTTAAATCCATTCTGGTATTTTTGCAAGCTGCAAAATGCATGGTGAAATGCCTACAAAATACCTCAAGGATAAAGAATGAAGAGGATTAACAAACATGGCTCTTTTATGTGTCCAAATTCATTCAATTCAACCATTGATTTTCAGACTACAAAATGAAGGCAGTGGTACCATTGAATCCAATCCTTTTCTTGTAGGCAATGGCAGCTTCACAAAACCTTGCCTGCCAATCGATAAAGAACATATTTGTCACAATAGGGGACTGGGCACTAACAATCACCAAAAGAAAGCACTCAGGATATTTAATCATTTCAGCCAGCTCATACAGCAGAACTGTTTAGACAGACACATTTAATGACCATACCAAATGATTAAGCTCTCTGTCCATATCTGTATTCAAAAGAGACTGGTAACCTTCACGGCCACCCCAGAAGACAAAATTTTCTCCACCCAGGTAATGAGTAACCTGTTTCAGTAGAGTCAATTTTGGCACACTTGTGATTAGCAGAAATTAGTTATTGATAACTCAGGCTACATCAGCAAAACAATCCATTCTCTCATGACTGCAATGCAGCCACACACCTCCATTGCTTTCTTAACTTGAGCTGCAGCATATGCGTATACATGAACCTCGGGACTGAGACACAAGGAACCAAAAGTACAGAGCATATCAACATCATCCGACTTTATAACCAGCAGAAATTATAAATTAAGGATGTGTTACGTAGTGGCAGCACCGTGCATGTAACAAGGATGAAAAAACAACTGAGCTGTACCCCACAGAGGACGGATCTTGGTTCCCTGCATGGTCATGTGATCAAGTAACCAAAGAATACAGGAGTATTAGTGATAAGAATAAGAAGTGCTGGGTAAATTAATCTCCCAGTTACAGGACCACATAGCAGGTGATGGAGGGTATGCGCAGACTGCAACTGAAGTCAAACATACCAGCAATATCTAAAAAGAGGTATGCAGGACACTTAACCTAGCTAAGAGCTTATGGTTTTCCTGAGAATACTGAAGGAATATTCTGTGCCTAAGCACAAAGAAAAGAGATGCATTCTGCAAGTTCAATAGGCCATTTTAGTCTTCCTTCTTTCTTTCGTTTTTTTGGACAAAATTCACCAGCTTCACAAGCATTAGCAACAGTAAGTATCCAGGAGAGCTAATAGGTAGATATTCCTAGACCATTTTGTCAAACTATTTGTGAAAAAGATCATGCAGTGGCCATCTTGAGCAGCTATAATCAGCAAAAATTTCATGGTCAACCACCTGCAAACATGTTTACTGTTTTGGTCTGGACCTTGGCTGTGTTTTGGGGCAAGAATACATCATTTGTTATATGGGTATGCAAACCTGCCTCTTTCCTGAAAATGTACTTGATTCACAAGCACAATAGGAGACAACTAAGGAAGTTGGTACATAAGTAATGTAATGGACTTGCCTGGCAGCTGATGAGATACATGTAGACTATAGATATAACGCTAAGAAAGTGCAAGATGCATAAACCTGGTCAAGCCCACTGGATTAAGACATGATACTAGTAATACCCGGAGATAAGAGGTTAGATCTCTACTCTACTTGACTAATTGTTCATTCATTTTGTTTGTGGGGAGGGGCTGGATACCTGAAGCTCTTTAGCAAGGGCCACAATTTCATCCTAATATGCATTTGTTTCCTGTCATAAATATGAAAAGACCATAACTATTAGTACAGCATGCACACTTACAATTACAGCAGCAATCTAGTTTGCTTGGCATGATCTAGCACTAATGGATGCTTAAAAATTGACCCACTTCTAGAGTCTTCCCTTCAGGTGCTATGTCCCTGTCATGGAAACACCATCTATCAACTCCAATATAAACTCAAAGTTGGCTCTCACTGCAATATTATCAATCAAAAGGAACACATATATCAGTGCCACATTGCCTTTGCAACCCACTTGATAAGAATTACAGGGCTATATGTAATATCAGAAATCTTACTTCTTCTTTTGGCCATAGCCAATGAATTTGTACCATCCTCCCAAGGCCAAAACTTAGTAGCTGCACCAAATGGGTCACCTCCAGTCCCACGAAATGTATGCCAAAATGCAACACTAAATCTCATCCAATCCTATGGCCACAAATTAAGTCAGCAGTCATCAACTACTTGATATAGGTACAACGTTAAGAATCCCACCTTCATTTTCTTCCCAAGAATCTCTTCTTCGGCATTATACCATTTGAAGGCAAGTGTATTTTTACTAGAAGGCCCCTGAAAACAAGCATATAAAGATACATAAATGAGATTCCATTATAGTGCCAATATTTTACCTACAGGTAAGATTTCAGGCCCCACAATGGATGAGGGATGAAAAGCAAGGACAGGATGGAATCAATCAAGATTAAGAAGAGAAAATCCAACAGAATTTTGTAGATGGTAAAAAAAAAACAACAAAACAAAACTATGACAGCATGACTAAATAAGGCCTAGACAAATGCTGTATAAAATGTCTCTACCTCATACTTAATTTTGTGAATTCCAGGGAAGAATTCCCCTTCCCATTCTCCCGAATCACTGCATTTGCCAGCAAGATCAGCAGGGCAAGTTGGTGGACCTGCAGCAATCTGCATGTAAATGAATAAAACTGAAAGTAAGCTATTAAAGCATAGTTGGAAAGTAAGTCAGAATTTTCTACTAAAAAACATATTGGTGTGACCAAAGGATACAGAAGGAGAAATAGAATGATTCTAGAAAGTGGCGCCGGTACACATACATGACCATCAGATTTAACTACATTATTTATAAATCATAGTATTATTGATAAATCATAGTCAAGAAAAAATAAAAAAAGATCATCTTTTAGCCTTACTACTGGATAAGCCACCAAATTCAAGAAGACTAGAAGAAGCGGTATCAAACTCTCCAATCCCCACATCTTCTTCGGACCAACACCACCTGCATTAGACAGAACCAAAATGGTAGAAAGGCCAAGAAGGAAGAAAAGACGAGAACTCATCAAATATCAAGCAATTTAAAAAAAAAAAAAAGAACATGAATTACACTAAAAAGAATTTACAAGTACCTCTTTCTTTGAATGATCTCAGCAACAGAGCCCGTAACAAGAGGAGGGGGACATACAATAACTATAGCTAAGGATCCTGGCAATAGGGAACCTTAAAACTCAATTATAACTCTGGGTTTTGGTTTTTCTAGCTTGTTTGCAAGAAAGATGCAGTTTTCCATCAAAGAAAAGAAAGAAAGAAACCTTAAATTTCAGGGAACAAACAAACAACAACCAAAGTAAGAATCAAAAACCAACATCACATACATGGCTTCGCTGTCATATAGAGAAAAAAAGAAAAGAAAATGTTTTGAATTAAGGAATCAAACTCCACGGCGTTTTCCTCTTGAGGGTCTTGAGCGTGGAGAAAGACAAGAAAAAATAAATTAAATAAAAGATTAAAAGAAAACAAAAGAAGAAGATTGACTTACAGATGAATGCGTCGCCCTCTACCTAGAAGCAGAAACAGAGACAGGAAAATATAAAGTGATTTCTTTGTAAGTACTTGCTTTTTATTTCTTAATCCACAAAAAATAGATATCTTGAGTTTTCTTTTTTTTTTTTCCTTTTTTTTTTTTGGTTTAATCTTGAAAGGGATAAGATGGCATCAAGCAATAGGATAATTACATTATTTGTTATCTTTTATATATTTGTTTCTTTAACATAAGACAACAAAAGACTCTGAAGCTTGAAGGACTTGACCGTTGTGATACTGATGTTTTCCGAGGATTTGAATTTGTCAATTATAGGATTTACACGTCGGCAATGAAACACTTTACATTTTTCTTTTTCTTTTTTCCCCCTTTTAGAACTTATTAGAATTTAGAATCAAGGATTGCCGATTGAATGGCGCTTCCAGACATGGCAAGGAGATTTTGTCATACTGGATTTTGATTTTTTTTTTTCAACAATAAAAAAAATATCATTTGAAACTATCAATTATCATTTCAATTCAAGTCAAATCTCTTTATAAAAAAAAATATATTTTTTATTTAAATAATAATAATTTTAAACAAAAATTTTTAATATTTGATTTCAGTATATCACATCTAAAATTTAACCGATACATTCTCTTATAAATCTTCTTTCATTTTCACGAGAGGTTGGCTATTGGATTTAGGTTTTGATTATGACAATATACTTTTTTGTTGGTCGAAATTATCATTTATTTTATTTAGATTCCTTGAGAAATAATTTGTGTAACAAATCACTCACAAAGGGGGCTGGGCCTTCTCTTTTAATGGGTGGGCTTCTGTGCTTAAAGGTGAATGGGTACAAAGCTTGGTTAATCATTGGGCTTTTAGGCCTGGGTTTTTTTCTTTTAGCCTTTTGCTATTGAAGTTGGACTACCCATCCTGGCCCACATAAGTCGAGCCAATCCATGGTCATGAATTGATCCACGTGTATCTTGCAGCTGGTAGAGTATACCTAATGACTTTTTGTTATGAGTTGACGTGAAAATAGCGGGTTTCACACACACACACACACACACAAACATATTGTGTTTTTTTTTTTTAATTGATTTTTCTTTGGTCAAAATTTAATGAATGTGCAATAGAAATAATTAAATATATAATAAGAATGATAAACCTTAGAATAAATTATCAGTTACATTTGTTAATGGTTTGTTATACATCATATTGGTTTTATTGTATATTTAATAGATTTTGTTGTAGATCAAATCGTTTTTATAGGAATTTTCTACATACTTTTTGTTTTTTTTTTTTTTTTCAAATTCACGTTTTCTGCAAAAATTTGATGGATGTGTAATGAGACAGATGAAATGTACGAAAATTGAAATTTTTTTACGGCATGTTACACATTGTATCAATTTTATACCACATTTAATTAATTATGTTCTACATTTGATTATTTTTAACAAAAAATTTTAAATCTTTTGACAAAACAAGAAAACGCCAAAAATAATGAGACCCACCCATGATCGGCTCAGTCCGTCTCCCTCGTCAATTTTTACCCCGTTTTTTGTTTTGTTGTTAATGCTCTCGTCAGTCAAACACAGCTACGATCGTGTGTGGCCAAGGACCCAGCAGCCAGAAAAGTCCAAAATTAATAATCATGTGACAAGCTGTACTCGTATCTAAAAGCAGGTTGCAGAGCGTCACACCACAACCACACTAGCCGTTTCAAAGTTTGCCTTTTCTGTGCGACGTGGGCGCAATGTAGCGGTGGGGGCGATGGAAATGTACCCCGCTGGCAATTCAGTGGCTGCTTCCGTTGACTTCGGCTTTAAGCCAATGATGTAATTGAGTATGGCAAAGTTACATAGCTTATATCTATAGTCTCTTTATACATGATTGTAGTTATAGATGACAATTACAGATTTGCATTTAAAAAAATTAAGATAGTATAAAGTGAAATACATTGAGTTGATGTAGTCCATCCACTACATATTAATGATGAGTAGTTTGGGTTAGCAAACGTGCATATGTGATATTGTAAGAAACCAAAAGCAAAGGCTTGTTCCGCGAGGGTGTGAAGGGACTCGTTGAAACAATTATCCGGGCAGAGAGATATACAGCACTTAACGAGACACCCAAGTTGCAGAAACAAGGCATGCTTTCACGAAACTTGCTCCTGCACTCCATGGCCGTACATACAGAAACCTTCTTTAAGCTATTACTTGTGCTAAACTAGAAGTTAGAATCAATTTATTTCGAATATTTCAATTCCTTCCGCGCAATCATAGTATCCTCGTCACTTCCAACAAATGATCGCCAATATGCAAAGGCAATAAAAAAAAATAAAAAGGGATCCTTTTTTTAACCATTTATAACATCTCAATTATTGTCCGCGTACTTATTCATTAAAATAATAAATAATAAACAAAAAAAACTAACTAAAGAATTCCCACCTACTTAACGAGCCAACGTGAGGATACATGTCGACCAAACTCAGTGCAAGCGTCGTTGTTGAACTGGCATGTTTTTGTCGTTGACAAGGGAAATCAACAGATCCGTAGTTGAATTGGCATGATAGGATACTAATTTCCTCGGAAAACACCTCCTAGAATTTCGGCACAAGCAAGTGATCCCGAATTTGAGCGTAATTTTATTGACAACAGCAGGATAGACAACATGGAACCTACCAATATCAGTTGCTCTGGATAGTCGGTGTGTTTATTTGTTGAATCAATTATTTGAATTTCTAGCAAAAACAAACTTGAAATAGTTGCCATAGGATGTAGGACACAAAATTGTTGGAAATAATTGCAAAATTAATCCCCTTAGCTTTTTAAAATTTTCTATTTCAACTCCTACTAAAACGATTGAAGCTCCTTAAAAATTATCCGCTAAATTCATACTTGGGTCAAGCGGGTTCGTATCCCTATCGTGATATACCTTTTGTTATTTTTTTGGGGCTACGTGATAAAAACTTCATAATTTGTTTTCATCGGCAATGACATAGACAAGACACCGTTTTCTTTTCTTATTTTTTGGCTGGTGCATGCCAAGAGATAATGCTAGCTAAAAAGTAGTGGTCAGTGTCGCCTTGAGTGGAGAACATGCTTTCTAAGAGCGTTTTCCATGGCAAAGTTGTAAGTTATCTCTTTATTTGTTCTAGACCTTTTTTCTTTATTTTTATTCTTTTGGTTTTACACCAGATTTAAGCATTAATAATGGCAACCATGCCAAGCATGGACCATTGAAATATTGTACTTGGACAAATCAACTTTGGCTGATTCAGCCTTTTTCCTTTCTTCTGAATCCTTCATTCTCAATTATGTGCGGGTTTCCTCTATATGCCTATCAATTCGGCATGCAGGACTGAAGAAAGTTTTAACTAAATTGATCGATCAGTACATCAAATCGTTCAATAGCCAATATCTTAATTAATACCCTACACATGGATTTTGGCAGTAGTATTTCACAGTAGCACCCTAGACTTCATTTTTTCTCTCAATCATTTTGTTTCTAACCAAAACCAGAAAGGTAATTTCCTTTTTACTCTAACAAAATTTTAACCCCTTTAACCTCCAGCTTTTTTTTATTATTATTTTTTTTTACTCTGTATTTTATAACAAATTAAATTTATTTTGTAAAAAAACAAAGGACCTAGCCAAACACATACCCGGTACCTACTCCCTAGCTTACGACTTGGTGCAGAGTATAAGGTGGATTTAACAACTCTTCGGTTGGTTAATTGTGGACCTAACACACAATTTAAAAAAAAAAAAAAAAAAGTGGGGTGAAGGGGGTGGGGGGAACCACATGTATCACGTGGAAACTAAGAAAAAGAATATTTTCTGCTGTATTTTATGACAAGATGGTCCATTAATCTGTCACTGAAGGACTTGTAACGCAGGAAACAAGAACTGGAATCCCTCCCGGATAAATTTAAAAAAAAAAGAAAAAAATAAAAGGAACAACAGTTTCCCTTCTCTTTGAAGCCACATAATGTGATAGATAGATGACATCCAGCGACCTGTCAGGAGATTAACATGACCCCTTCATAAATGGGATGAGCATCCCATGTCAAACAGGTAGATCTTTTCAACAAGCTGGGTCTATTTCGTTATCATCATACTTTCATCTTTTCGCTGAGTAAAGAACTCGGGAGAAATTATCGCAGTGGAAAGTTTTCTTGTTTTCCGTTTGAGATGCATTGTTTTGTGTGTCTTGGACTGCTCACTCAAGAAACTCAGTCAAGACTGGAGACCTAGGTCTTTGTTTGCAATGTTTATTTATTTATTTATTATTATTATTCATATTGTTTCCAATTATTTCGGTTTATTTTCACCCAAATTCTTCAACTTGGTTCTTCTACCTGCACACGTTTATTTAATTCTAGGAGCTCTTGCGTTGGCCGACCAATCACCCATAAAATGAGACTGTGTAGGATGCCGGATTATTACAGTATCTTGACTTAAATAGGATACGAAAGGGATGCAAAATCTATTTAGGATTTGGCAAATTAAACAACCGTATGTTCGAAATTGAATATAATATATTTTTTTTTCACCTCAATATTTTGGCTATTTTCTTTTCAGACGTAGCGGTCACTCGTCCACTGGGTTTTCGGATTCACTCGGAATAAAAAATAAAAATAAAAATAAAAATAAATAAATAAAAAACTCTTTATGTCATTTTTAAGACTAGGAAATAGTAATAGAGGCATTGGCATTGATGACATTTGGTTTGCTCCCAGCCGCACATCGCTGTAATTGGAGGTGGCAAGAATCATGCCGAGTTCAACTACCTGCCTTGGTCTCTCCAAAGCCAAATTTGATCCAGCTGGCGTCAATGACCTGAAATTCAAACTTATCTTAATTTAAAATTTAAATAAATAAACCCAAAATTTAAAAAAAAAATTCAAAATTTCAAAATTTAATATACTAAAAAATATGTAAAATTCAAATAAATTAAAATTCAAAAAGTAATTCGACTCAGATTTGACTCAAATTTTTGTTTGCAACCTCTAAGTGTAATGATATTTGGTCCGCATGAAGTGTAAGGTAAGATATAGAATACATTTTGGACAATCCCAGGAGACAAATTCCTTTCTCACTTGCAACTTGTTTGTTACACGGACAAGAAGAGTCGTTACATATGCGACATATGTGAAACACGTGACCTGCGGGCAACTACGTAACTAGTCTCATATGCCCAATTCCTTACTAGGTAAGTTAGTTAATCCAATTTGAGAAACGTAAAAGGAAGGATTTGGGATTAAAGTTGAGTTATTTATTTATTACGATTGATAAATTGACAGTCATAAAATCTGTCATTAATAACAGTAATTAACAATTTAATAATTATTTATAGTATTTTAAAAAATAATAATAATAAAATAAAAATAATCACAAAAAAATTATTTTATATAATTAAATTATAATTATTTTATATATTGATAAATATTATCATTTTAAAAATTATTAAATTATAATATATCTTTTGTATTTTTTAGTGGGCCAAAATATTGTATTATCGAAAAATATATTTAAAGTGTGTTACATTTTTATTAAATATAAATTTTATAATTTATTAAATATTAATAACACTGCATTTAATTTAAAATACAAATTTACAAGCCTCAATTACAATTCCAAATAATCCCCAATAGCGTATCGATATTAATTCACGCTTATCAGGATCTCCAATATCTATTAAGGTCCTACGAAAAATTTTGGACGAACTGGATTAATGGCGTGATTATAATATATAAACCCCAGAATCTCTCCGTCTCTTCACGTTTCTTATCGACGAAGGATACTACTACATGTGCCTTTGGGAATACAAGCAAGCGTGTGGTTTGAATAATTAATGGAACGTTTGAACATGGCCATGTGCAAGATATATATCCACATGCCCTTATACATTATATGGGAAATGGAGGAGCTAGGCAAATTTCTAACCACGTCCAATCACGTGCCAACCTACCTCTTTATACGTTCCCTCAATTTACATCTTGGCGGCCAATTTAATGTGCCGCTCAAATTTTCCATCCTTTTACTCAAATTTTCCATCCTTTTCCACTCAAATTTAATAGTATAGAAGACCATATCGGGATTATTTTATTTCATTAATGTCCATGTAATTGGGGTACAGACATTTAGTTCCCGATAATTGTTCTCTCTTAAATTGCCGTGTGCTCTTGAGCTTTTCCACGAATGATGGGTCACAACTAGCTGTGATTGATTTGAGAAAAGGCAAAAGGAACCAGCCCGATCAAGGGCCGATGCATCACCATTTTCTTCTGTCTCACGTTTATTGGTCATCATTGCCCCGTTGTGGGATAGATTATTCGCTAGCTTTTAATTGTCTAGTGAATGTAGACAAATAATGAGGAAGTTTGAAAAATACTTTTTATATATATTACAGCTTTAAAAAAGGTAAGCAACCTGAAAGGTAAGTTACGTGGTTTCCATGGCCCAGTTCAGATAGCATTACACAGCATGCGGTTGTACACACTGTGCGGCACAGGGTCTTCTCGTCCCAATGAAATATAAATGAATATTTAGATTTATAATCTCTTGGCCATTCATGTCGTTTAAAGAAAATAATTAATTTAAAATCGTAATTTATTGGGTGACAACAAAATATGAATTACCTCTTAAGCTGTAATATGTTTCAATTTCACAACCCAAAGGTCAGTCGCATATGCTGCAAGGGAAACATCATAAACGTGAGTCGTGACGCCTAATTTGTCTTGCGTGGGTCCTCGACCGACCCTGGCTCCTATCAACCCAATTGACATTTTGTAACAGGCAGCGAAGATAGTTGACATTAAATGAGTTTCATGGACTAGATCAACTTATTTCGTTCTAAATCTAGACATACATTAAACTATTATAATTGTTGACAACATACTTGTAACTTTTATTATTAATTGAGATTTGATATTAAAAGATTAAAAAAATATTTTTAATAATTAAAAAACATACTTGTAACATACTCGTTCAATAATAATAAAAAAAGATAATATAACATATAAGTTTAAATTCATTGAAATTATAGTAACTTTTTCAGAGAGATATATATATGTATAGGTGATCTGTGTGTAATTTCTCCCATTAGCATCCTCGTGAGAAAGATTCGAATATCGTGACTAAAACTCAAAAAGATGCTGGTCTGTGATACATGAGCTAATTGTACCGTGTAGAGAACAAAAACCAGCGTGAAAGAAGAAGCTAGCTTGATTTATTGATGTCGGGTGGCAATACTGCAAGCTAGCTTATGTATAATGAGTTTTTGCACACACAAAATATTACATTTCTTTGATCTATAACTCAAATATTACATGAACAATAATGAAAATAAGATTTATCAGTGGCTGGTCCACGATGTCAGGAGATAGTTTGTGCAAATAATTAGGTGTATTTTGTAGATAATTTTCATCTACAAATATTTTGTAGATAATTAGGTCCATGATATCATGAGATAGTTTGTGCAAATAATTAGGTTTATTTTGTAGATAATTGTCATCTACTGGTGCAATATGCATCCACAAATAGACATATCCAAATTGTTTAACAAATAATGTTGTCTTTGACCCGTTGCACAATTATTGACATTTTGTATTCCATAATCAAATAATTGAAGACAATCAAACCCCAAATATAATTTCATGTCGACCATGGCCATGACATTAACAGCCAACTTCCATTCAAAACACATTCACCAACTAGCCAACCAAGCAAAAGGCCCATCCTCCCTTCCTTCCATATGTAAAAACATTAAGTTATGATCTGAATCTTTCCAGCCTATATCTGCACATATGCACTTGATTAGTACGTATCTGTTATTGCTTTCAAAGTGTGTGATTCTGGAAATCGGCACATCCATAAAAGGGTAAATGAGAGCCACAAACATGGCAGTTGAGAGACCGCGGCACGAGTTAACTCCCAAATTGAAGTAACATTTTTTATTTCTTGGACAGCATAAAAGCAGAGCGCGTTCAAGGAACATTCACGAGGAGCGTAGCCACAGAAAACCAAGATCAAAGAGGTTCAACTTAAGCAAAAAGATGCTTGATCGGGCACGTTAACTCTTGCAGAACATACAAGCAGAGAAGATTAGATATACTATCGCTTGAAGAAGAAGAAGAAGATCAATGGGATTTTCGCAACAGATTGGCAAGTACCAGATAGGCAGGACAATTGGGGAGGGAACGTTTGCCAAGGTTAAGCTGGCTATAGACACCACCAATGGCCAATACGTCGCCGTAAAGATAATTGACAAGAAAATGGTCATGGAGAGTAATCTCAAATATCAGGTGATGAATTGATCTGTTTCAGTCATTCTTCAGTCTCCTTTTCTTGACGAATTGATCTTGGTTGGGACAACATCGAAATGTGAGATGATCAGACAATGATTTCAGGTGCAAAGGGAGATCAGAACCATGAAACTGTTACATCACCCCAACATAGTTCGGATACACGAGGTAAGTCTGCCTGTTTTGCTTGTTTGGAGTTAGGTGATTTTTGGTTAGTTGGGCATGCCTCCTTGCAGAAAATGTAAGCAAAAACATATTGGGTAATGGATATGATATTTCCACAACAGGTTATTGGCAGCAAGACGAAGATTTACATAGTAATGGAATACATAGCAGGCGGTCAACTGTCAGACAAGTTGGTAAACATTTTTTGCAACTGCTTGCGCAGATCCAAAATTGGCATCTTTCAAGACATCCCCTTATTTTCTGTAGAAATTTGTAATCATTGTTTGTCTTTTTATACAGTCTTATGCAAAGAAATTGGATGAATCAGAGGCAAGAAAGCTCTTCCAGCAGTTGATTGATGCAGTTGATTATTGTCATAACAGAGGGGTTTATCACAGAGACCTCAAGGTCAATGAAACCGAATAATCATGATATGTAATAGTTGACCAGCTCAGATCTTTCATTTTGTTTTTTCAATAAATTGCAAGTGGAAAACAAAATTTTAAGTAGACCCGAGACACAACTGTCAAAACTAGGATCTTTAAGGTAGTTCATATCTCATTTATGCATTGTCCACTTAAATATTCCGTGATTGAAGCCCTCGACTTGATAGGCGAGCTCCAAGAAAATAGAAATTTGAAAAAAAGAAAAAAAAAAAGTTGCCAGTCATTGTAGCATTTCCCATTTTTATTTGGACTTGAGCAAACTAACAAGGGTCTTGTTGTTTACAGCCAGAAAACTTGCTTTTGGACGGTAAAGGAAATGCAAAAGTCTCCGATTTTGGACTAAGTGCATTGAGAAAGGTAGTGAAACAAAAAAAACTCCCAATAAACTTTCCATTAAATAGTTTTTTCTTTAACTGTCTTTTGTTATTTGGTCAGTCCAGTTTTTAAAAATTTGCAATGACATTGAGTGACAATGTGTATGACAGCCTGGTGGCATCCTAACCACAGCCTGTGGCTCTCCATGCTATGTAGCACCTGAGGTAGGAAGCAACTTTTCATGTTTTTTCTTCCGTTTCTCATAACTCAATTCCAGCTTGTAAAAGAGCAGATAAGACATTGCGAGGGACATTTCCGTGGTTAGGAGTTGGTGGTTTCAAGTTATATGTATTTGGTTTTGAATTCGCCGGAACGCAATGGAAAAATTTAGAAAGTAAAATGATTACCTATTATGTTGTTCTTGCCTAATGACCTTCCTCTGGAGAGAGACCAACAGACGTGTTGCGTCTATGAGAAAGATTCTTGGGTGTATCTAAATATCTGATTCACTATGTGGCCATGAATCCAACAAAATAAAAATTCAACAAAAATTCTTCAGAACCCATAAAAGTTTTACGGGGTAGGGGACAGATGAAGATATAATGAACTTTTGTTCTGAATCAATATCTTGGATGATGATTGATTTTCTATGGAACAGTTGCTTGCAAATAAGGGTTATGAGGGAGCAGCTGCTGATGTTTGGTCATGTGGGGTCATCCTCTTTGAGCTACTCACTGGTGATCTTCCATTTGACAATCGTAACCTTATGGTCCTGTACAGGAAGGTGTGTTTCTATGGTAGCCGATCAAGTATTTGAGTGAATCAACATGAAGACTAAAAAAGAATTGCATTTAATTTACTTTTTTTTTCTCCACAAAGATATCTAGAGCAGAATACACATGTCCAAAGTGGATTACAGAGAGTCAGAGAAAACTAATCTCCAGAATGCTTGAACCAAATCCTAAAAGGGTATGGCTACAAACAACTTCTATGTCCCTAAAAATTCTTGCGAATGGAGCAAAGAAGAGAATAATGTACTAATTTTCCATTTCAGCGCATAATCATACCAGAGATCATGGAAGATAGCTGGTTCAAGACCGATTATGTGCCTTCCTGTGCATACCAGTGTGATGAGAAAATCTATTTGGATGATGTTAATGCTGCTTTCGATGGAATTGAGGTAAACACTTATTGCTAGTAAAAAGATTCCTGGTTCCTTTGTTTCGCTTGAAATGTTGAAATTCTAAGCAGGAAAATGCAGCAGAGACAACTATCCGAAAAAGCTCAAGTTTCATAAATGCTTTTCAATTGATAGCAATGTCACAAGACCTCGATTTATCGGGTCTATTTGAAGACAATGTAAGCCTGAAATCTGACCTTAAGTTTACTTTTCCTGCAAGCTTCCTCGCTGCAATTGCGAGTCTTTAACCAATCTGCCCTTGCCCAGGAAGCCAAGAAGCAGAAGACGAAGCTAGGATCCAAGCACACAGTCGATGAAACAATAAAGAAGATAGAAGCTGCTGCGATGGATGTAAGTCTCTCGGTAGAAAGGATGAAAAACTTCAAGGTAAAATTTGGTTAGATTTTCATTCTTCTCCAAATTAGACTCTCCCATTACAGAATCTCACGTCTAAGCTACATAGCAGGTGAAAATGCATCCAAAAGGAAAGACGATTAGATGTACGAGATCACATTATGACCTTTCAGCAGAGGTAACAAATTGCATACACTCTTCTTGCGAAAGTGGTCTATTATCAAAGGGACTAATTACCTTTTGACTAATTGCAGGTAATTGAAGTTGCTCCCGCTAATTGTGTGGTAGAAATATCAAAATCTGCAGGAGAGCTAGGGGTGTACAACAATGTATGCTGACTTGTTTAGCTACAAAAGTAAAAGTTTTATTACACTTGTATATTAATGGCTGCTACTAAACTTGTGTACCCTTTTGTTCATAAAAGTTCTGCAGTAGTTTATCTGGTTTGCTGATGGGAGAGTCAGGCACACCAACGAAACTAGCAGGGTCCGAAGAAGCAAGCCTCAATAGCGATGATATCAAGAAAACTGTGAGGTAATGTAATAATACGTATTAACTCAACAAGACAGCAAAACCATTGGCACATCTGGCTCACTGGTGTTATTTCAATTATGAAGCTCCAAAGATGATCGAAGTGAAAAGGACAACGATATCCAAGTTATTGCTCACAAAAATAAACTTCCAGCAGTTTCATGACAAGAAAACTTCACCGAAAGGTCGGTAACAGTAAAGCTTGATGTGTCACGCTGGGCGAGCCGAAATTCGTCTACCAATAAGAGAAGATCCCTGATGTTATAAGCCCTTTCACTTGCTTCTTGTAAATTGTTTGTTCTTTTTGTATTTGCGATCCTTCTTCTTCCTCTTTACAATTCTGCAGAAGTTTTCCAAAGCAGAATCAATGACAATCACACATATATATCAGCCATCATTGCTTGTCTCAAAAGGGCATTCATGTTAAGCTATATTGTTACTCAATTTAGAATGATAAACAGGGACCGGAAAGTGATCGTATAATTCACCAATTCGTCAACTAAAAATACTGAGATAAAAGTCAGAGCAACTAAATCCCGTTAAAATGTTGGCAGGAGATGGACTTTGCAACAATTCCTCTGACATCAAATGAAATGCTTTCTTTGCAAGGTTTGATATGGTGCTTAAACATCTGACATATCCAGGTAAACCATTGGCCCAACAAGGAGAAGACAGCAAATTCACTAAAAATTTAAATGAGTTACAATTTCAATGCAAAAATGCATTTATCTTCGTTTTTCAATAACGAGAAACAGAAGGGGTTCATTAATAGTTTTCAATTTACTTTTTCTCTCTTTCTTTCTTTTTGGTTTTCATCCGCATAATCTTTGCCCTGTACGGCGAGATTCGAGGTTGTTTCCGTCTAAAAAATGGCCGGCAATAGATCTTAGAAGCTGTCTAGCCACCCGCATCCGGAAGAGTAGACGTTTCCGACAGCCAGAGCGCCTCCACGCGCGGCCTGGACGACCGACGACCAAACCGATCTTCACCGAGCCGCATGAACGGGTCCGATTCTTTTTCGGACCTCCTAGCACAGTAATCCCCAGGGGGCGGACCGTACTTAACATGGTCCAATCATGCGGTCCGACCCATGATCTCCCAACCCATTAATCTGCCGGTCAGACGCACCAAGACGGGCGAGGGGAATGGGACGAGGAAAGTAAATTTCTTTTATGGGCCGCGGCCCATTTCGGTCTCATGCTAAACAATTTTTTTTTTTTAATTTTTTTAACTGTGAAATAGATGGTAATTAGTTATTAGATTTTAGTGGAGAATTCGATCTCCTAATCTCTCTCAAATCTTATGTGCTTGGTGATCACTTAGACTAATTAAGTGGTTATTAATATCATGCTGGACATGAGGCCTAGCGATTAGTCAATTAAGGGACATGTGAAAAATTCACCCTAAATTTTAGAAAATTTTTATAATCGAGTTTTAAATTTTTTATTTTAATTTTATCTTTTTTAAATTTATTCACATCATTTTTATTAACAAAAAGTTATTAAAATTATTATATATATATATATATATATAAACTAAATAGATATTATTAACAATTTAATTATTTTTTATAAAAAATTAATCTAAAATAAATTTTAAAAATATATAATTTAAATAAAAATATAAAAAAGTAATAATTTAATTATAAAAATATTTAAGACTAATTATATATATATATCTTGTCAATTAATGGTTTGTTGTAATCTAGTGTCAAGATGAGTTACGCACTTACGATTTAAAGCACAACATTAATTGCAAGATTTTGTTTTTTTAATAAAGGGAAAAACTACGTCATATGGAACCACACAAATAAAGTAACTAATAAATTTTTTTAAATAACTAATAAAAAATTTTGAAAAATTCTTGTTCTTACCCATATCTCTCTAACAGACACCCCCATAATGAGCCTCTCTCACAAATCAATTGCAGGATTGAATGCAATAAATAAGATTTGTAATTTCGGCTTGCCAGATTAAATTGCCCGTTTTGTCAGCCTCAGCCATGCATATAAACGGAATCCACAGAAGTGCAATTGCTTTCATCCACAGCGACAATTGTGATAAAAAAGGTAAATACATCTTAGGAAAGAGAGTAGATACAGAAAATATGGACAATTGTCGTTAGTCAATTAATGTCTTGTCGACGAGGATAACGACAGGATTACGATAACGTTTTTTCCTAATTGGACTTAGAGAATGTACAGAGTTCAAATACAGTTGCCTTAGGCTACGTCATGCAGATATTAATAGTATTAAAAAATTATTATTATTTTTTTTAAATTCAAATTTTTTGCTAAAAAAAATTTCATAATTTTGTCTTACATTCAACTAGTCTTGTTACACATTTAATTATTTTTAGCGAAAAATTTAAATTTTCGAAAAAAGAAAAACATGTGAATTTTACAACACCACATCATTGCATTCAGTCTCTAATCCCAAGATCTCCGTCTGTCCAACTTTTCCCTAATCAAAAGGTTTGGATGTTGCACAAGAATTTTTAACGGTCTCCTATTGTATGTACTCTGATCCTACGATGCGGAGATCCTACTCGCGAGCGATGGATGGCTCTGAGTCTTGCTGGTTTAATAATGGACGTGATACTTTTCATACATCCATAAACTGCTGGATTCTCAACACAACGTAAATATGCAATCTCATGTTAACATGAATTGTGCATTTATGATTACAAGATTTTTGAACATTATAAGTGTTTTATTTATTCGAAATAATTCCAAAAAGTTGTAACAATAATAAATAGGTCTAGTCAATTAATTTTGAGAGTCTGTTCTAACTTGTCAGTCTAAAAAATTCTTACCGTGCACTATATGAACATATTACCATACCAGGAAAAAAAAATCTAGAATAGATTGCAATCATAAATAAGAGGATTTGCAATTTTGCCGTATAAGATTTACTTGCCTTCTTTGCCGCCCTGATTCGTGCCTATAAATGAAATCCGCAGAAGCCCTAGTCCTTCCATCCACAGCAATTATAGCGACAAAGATAAAAAAAAAAAAAGTGAATACATCTTGAGAAAGAGAGTCCTTAGAGCCAGAAAATATGGACAGGTCTTCAATCAAGTTGCTTTTCTTAGTCGTGCTTATAGCTTCTGCAATTGGTAACCCGCCCTCTCTCTTCCTTCGCCCTCTCTGGATCAAAACATTCTAGTGATCGATCTTATCAATTAAGTTAATTGATGCCTATGAATTAGCCCTTTTCTGCTGTCTTTTGAATTTTATTTATTTGATTAACTACGAGGCTTCCTTTAAATTATATTTTAAATTTACAACACCACATGTTTTTGGGTGTTATGAAAATGAAGAATTTGAAAATTTAGGCTTGGTTAAACAATACTAATTAAAAAAAATAATGGGTTTCTTTTTGTACCAAAAAACGAAAAAGAAAAATTAACGGGTTTCTACTAATCGATTGAAGATATGTTGTTTGAAGGCTTTCAAGTACTTTCGTCCGCATGCTAATGATAGACTTGTGACCAAAGCGAGCGTGATTTTGAACATACGAATTGGGATCTGAATAATTGTGTGTTGTATTGGCAGGTCCGGAATTTGGAGCTGAGGCAAGGAACGTCAACTATCCGTGCACAACTGCGAATGATTGCTTGCCCGTCGGAAAATGCGAGTGCAGAATGAACTTGTGCTTCTGCCACGGTGAACAAAAAGCTTTAGGAGCTGAAACTCTCATCGGCCGGCAGTCTTGACTTTATTGTTGAAGAATAATTTTTCTTGACAGTTAATAAATACGATGAAGAGATTGCAGAGTTGCATTTCCATCTCTCTCTCTCTCTCTCTCTCTCTCTCTCTATCTGTGTACGAAGTGATTCAGTGGAATTGAAATAATTGACTGAAACTATATCAGTCAGCATTGCTTGTTTACAAAGGATATATCCATGTGAACCTATATCTTTGTTAGTTGTAAGCAAGTCAATTCTCATTCTCAACCCAACATGCTCATTGTTAACATTCTCCCTTCAACTAATGTGAAGAGTGAAATTCAGATTTCCCACCAAAACACACCGCAGGGTCTTCTTGCACATTTAATTATTTTTAACGGAAAATTTGACTTTCCAAGAAAAAAAAAAAACAGAAAAACATGTTGATCCCACAGTATCACTTCACTCCGTTTACTCTCTATCCCAAAGTCTCTGTCTATGTAACTTTTTCCTAATCAAAAAGTTGGATGTTGCACAAGAATTTTTAACATGAGATTATTCACATAGCAATAGTCGCACAAAAACATAATCCAAAAAGCACTGACTCAATAACTTGATCAATACCCAGCATATTTCATTTGATTTTTTTTTTTTTAGTAGGGTTTGAACATTGATATCAGAACTAAGAGTAGAAAGTATTTTAAAGAAGACTTTGATAATTAAAAATTTATATTTTTATCTTTGAGTTATGGGGTTATAATTTTAAAAATAAGAGAAAACTATGGGGTTGATCAGAACGAGAGAGCAAAGATCATCATGTGGCTCGTAATCTGATTGAACTCTTCACGGATAAAAGAAAAAAAGAACGGTACAAAAATTTCACTGTTAGATCAATGCCATGAACGAAAGTTTCATCCACTGTGATATCCGTACAAAAATTTTCTATTAAGTAATTAGTTTATAGGATTAATATAACAAATAATACTAATTTGGCACTATATAACAAATTTAGTATGATATTTAAATTATAACAACTTATACATAATAATTTAAATATATATAATAAAAATAATTTATTACAATTATATTTAATTAATTTTGTCAAATATGTTATTTTGACTTAATGATGTGAATTATTAAATAATTAAAAGATATTGATATCATGCACTCGTTTAAACGTATTGAACTTATCCTACTTACCTAATCTAAATTCAACATAATTTATAAATTAATTAAATTAATTAATTAAAAAAGTAAATTGACTTGAAAATTAAAATAAAAAAAACAAAATAAAAAGAACAAATGTAGTTTTTGTTTTTGGGACTCTTACGAGAATTATAGGTAAATTTTAAATCGCACAGCGAAGAGAGATTGAAAACAAGAGCGTCAAAATTGCAAATCAGAGGGAGTAATAAAGAGAATCGAGGGCGTACATTTACTGATAATGGAATCTTGACAGTTAATTCGTCTATGACTTGGCTCGCTGTGGATGAATGAATATCTTGAGAGTTAACCGAGTTGCATCTCCGGCGCCGTCCTCTTCGATCTTGAGTACTCTCCTGTTGGTCTCCTAGAAGCCAGCCACTGCCCATTCTACTCACCCACTCCATCTGCCTCCGACCGGCCAACGCCACCGACAGAAGCCGCTCTGCAACGCCGCGGAAAACTACATTCGTTCTGAATTGCAGGAATCAACGGCGGGAGTATCGCCGGCACGAGGCAAGAAAGGCGACGTGCTTCGGGGAGCAGAAAAGGAGTCGGCGGCGACCATTCGGAGCAGAGAGAATCGTCGAGATTTTGACAGAAGGAAGAGATTGAAAAGAAATGTGCGAATTGGGAATTGCTCACGAGAATGATTCTTGGTTACCGCAAGGAGGGAAATTTTTTCTTTTTCAAAATTTTCTTTCTGTTATGTCTGAACTCGAGGAGGCAGAAAAATAAAACGACGCCAGTTTACTATGGTCGGTTCAGATTTCTCAGAGAAAATGAAGAAGAAAAAAGACAAATGGAATATTATTATTATTATTATTATTATTATTATTATTATTATTATTATTATTATTATTACTATTAAGATTCCCATTGGGGGAAAGATAATTTGGGTGGACCTGCCAGCGGAACCGCCAAGTGTATATGACTTGGGGCATGCATAGATTATAATTCTATTTCGTTAATTAGCTTGTAAAGTGAGGTTAAATATTAATAAATAATCTCCATTTCAATTCTGATTCTTACCACATGTTGAGTTCTGGTTACCATTTCATCAGTAGCTCGTTAAAGGGAAAACCAGAGGCTTACATCAAGATTAAAGACACACACCACCCTGTTAATAAAATCTGACGTGATCCCATCAGGTCCCATCCCCACAAAGAGAACAACCTGCGACTTCTCATAAACTTGTAATAGAGCTTTCAATAAGGCCTTTCTCCAATGTAGTTCCCGGGGGGTTCATAGTTGCAAGTCATGAACACACCCCTGTCACCAAAGCAAGTCACCCTCGCACACCCAATTCTCTTCGTATCTCTCCAAACGACTTGAGTATAATGTCCGCAATCTTGATTCCCAACGCAAGAATTAGACCAATAATCATACCATTTACGCTCGGAGACCCACGCCGTGACCGCCTGAGACGGAGTCCAGCCATTGCCACTGCCCCAAAAGATGTTCTCCCCGTGAGGTCCGTTGGAGTGCTTCAATTCACAGTCATATCGCCTCTGGTTTGCATACCACTGCGCGTAACGTGCCAATCCGGCATCCCATACTAAAGGTTGCAATCTCACCGCGGCACGGGCAGTATTCTGAGGAGCCAAGAATTGGTTCACCACGCTCAGGCGCTGAGTCTGCTGTCTTGTGATGACAGCATTGGTGCCTGAGATGAGAAGCACCAAAACAGTGACACAGCAAATACTATGCATTTGGAGAGACTTGAGTTCAGACCCTTCACTGGCGAATTTTAGGAGGTTCATTCCATATTAATAATTACTTTGGGAGTAGTTGGATTAGGATTTAAGAGGGGAATAATTTCTCAACTCTGTGGTGGCACCCATGTTCGATAATGATTGCCACATTTGTTTATGAAATGTTGCAGGCCTCTAACAACTTCTCAAGGGTTTCTTTTTCTTTTTTTTTGGGGGGGGGGGTGGCGAACACCATGATGGTTAGAGAACCGTGATTTGATAAAAAGTAAACATAGAAGTTGAATTAAGTTATCCCCGAAATCAGCGGAGAGATCACAGATTCAATTCAATCGACTGAATCAGCGGAGCCGCAAATCCCTCCTTTTTTTCGTTGGAAGAAACCAGCACAAAGAATTTTGTCAGCGATTTCTATATTGTTAGGACGATCACAAATCACGCAATAATTTAATACTACGAAAATAATCTATTACTTAAAGGAATATTTCAGTTTGGGTAAATTTCAACAAGAATCAGTTACTTAGCTGTCCAGTAGGGACCACGGAGAATCCTGTTTATTTTTCATAAATTTCTGAATATTCAATTAAATTCTATTATATAGAATAAAGATATTAGATACAAGTATAAATAATTAAATCTTAATTATCAATTAAAACACATGCTATAGAGACTCACGTATGATATTTGTGTTCAGTTCTTGTTTCTATATTATTTTTTTATTTAATTTAAAGAATTTTATTTTTATTACCTGTAAAAAAATTCTGTATATAATATATATTTTTTCACTTCCACCCTCAAAGGAGGAATGAGTTTTCTTTTTTTTTTTTTTTAGCTTCATTGGATTGAATTATGAATTACACTATATAGATTGCTCTCCATTTCTCCATAAATTACACACGCTCAGATTTCAACTCGAAACTGCTGAAATGTATAATACATGGATATCTAAACTCGCACAGTGTTCACCTTGTAGAGGTGTCGGAGTTAAATGTGCGTCGGTTGGAAAGCTCAAATCTGGACTCAGAGTTTACGCCGATTAGGCTTTGAAACGCGCTGGGCCGTTCGTTGTGGATAGAAAAATGGACCCATCATTCTCTTAAATGGGCTGCTCTTGACGAATGGCTCTCACGTAACGTTTAATAGAAGAGCAACCTAAGCTTATTATCTGGGTAGCCCAACTGGCCCAAGACCAAGAGAAAGGCAGGAGGCGGGGTTTGAAGCTCACTTCCCCTTATATCCCCTTCTTCTTTTAAGGGCTTAGGCCCTCACCTCTCATCCTTCTTGTAAATATTTAATATAAAAATTTAAAATACTCAAATATAAAAACTGAAAGTGTCTGATATGAATGTTTGAATTTTTTTATTTTATGTTTCAATTAGATATATTTTTAAAAATTAAATAAACATCGTGTCTAACACAAATATATAACATAAATATGAATTATTTATTTATTTTTTTTTTTTTTGAAATGTCCCTGCTACATAACCTAAAAGTGGTGAAGGTCCATGTTCTTTGAGGGGTCGGTCTCATAGCCAGTGTAAAGAAAAAGCAAATATTGTTTCTGTCTCCGGGACTATTTTAGCAGACTAATTATTATCTCCGAGAATACCTCGAGTAGTTTTTCCAAGGAATATTCCAAATGTTTCCGACATTTTTCGAAAATGCCAATAGATTAAGGTTAGCTGAGGCAGACACTGACACTGACACGAATGAGACAATGTGGGCCTCGCCGGAGCATGGGCATAAAAAACAAAACAATGACTGAAGCCAATCGTATCCCCAACAGAAGAAGTTGCGTAATCGAACTCTATCCCTAATGCCATTCACGCACCCCGCGATCAATTTTACAATTCTTTATTATTGTGAGATATGATTAGCTCTAAAAATGAAATGCAAACAATTGAGCAAAATAAAAAGGAACCTGTTCAACGTATAAAATTTGCAATTTTGGTGTGCGCCCTGGAAGTGTGAGCTAGGTTCTATGATCATGTGTGCCAATACATGTCTCTTTTGGGTGTGAGAATCCCTACATTTTAAAATCCGCAGAGCTTTCTAGCCAAGCTTTTGGGACTCGGCCACCAAGTTCAACCGTGGACCTGTTTGCAGGCAACCCTTTCCTTGCCACGTTTCATAATTCGTAAAGCTAGCCGGCCAAGTTGTTTGGGACCTCGCCGCCAAGTTCATTGGTGGGCTTGTCTCCAAGCGAATTAAAACTAGAAACCAAACTCGAACGACAATAAAACAAAAATATCGAAAGTAAAAACATTTAAAATTTACATAAATAATTTTAATTTGGAAAAATAAAATTATAGATTAAAAAAAAAATCACTGGCCGAAAAAAATACAAAAAAAAAAATTATTTTGAATAATTTATTTATCCTAAACGAATACATATACATTTATATAAATGTACAAAAATTTTAACTCTGAATATAACTTATCCAAAAAAAAAAAAGAAAGACTCTTGTTTTGTTGCAATGCAAGTTCGAACAGAATTAGATTCACTGAACTCCAATACAAGCGGTCCAAATATCCATGAAAACTTCAATGCCATAATTGCCTTTAGAAATGGAAAACTGATCTACTGAAACACCTTACTCTTTGTTCCACCCACAAGACTCGGACTGCATTCCTGTACGGTAGAGGCCATTTTCATTTCCGTGCTGTGTTGTCTATACCATATCATCGCGTTAATCGAACATTTTAAAATATTTGTCACAGCATAATACTAATAGCTATTATTATTTTGCACTATAAACGTAATACGTCTTATAGGAATTCTCAACTCTGATCCTGATTCGAGTCAAAACACATATTGCGAAATAAATTTTAAAAACTCCACCATTGTATGAGTATAATTTGGAGCTCCGCGTCATTAAGAAAAAGAGAACTGTTAGGAAGTCGGAGTCCCTTTTTCCAGAGACCCCTTTTGCTCCCTTTCTCTCTCCCTCTTCTTTTGTTTTTGCTTCTTCTTCTTTTTTTTTTTTTTTTTTTTGTTTTTCTTTTTTTAAAAAAAGTTGAAGATTGGGGGCTATGCCCCCCAATGGAAGGGGACTCGGTCCTGCAATCTTCTCTCGTTAAAAAAGCATCTCGACCAGTGATCTTGTGACTCACGTGCGGCGCCGTATACTAACGGCTGTAATGATATTGTGTTGCGCAAACTTACTCTAAAAACCCATGATGATGACATTAGTGGCTGTAATGATATTATGTTGTACGAACTTATTCTAAAAACCCATGATGATGATGATGATGATGATGATGATGATGATGATGAAGAATGGGAGGGAGCATTGTTCTTGGCCATAAGTTGGCCATATTTCCTGTTAGGCTCTTTCATGTGGAAGATTGAAGAAAGGAATATGGACTTCGAAGAACAAAACCAAAGTCTCGAATCCCCACTGATCAGTCAAGAAAAAGCAATAACATTAGAATTAAAACGTAGGTTCAGCAAAGACGAGATTGTGGAGGAGGTGAAGAAGCAACTGCGGCTGGCAGGGCCTCTTGTGTCAGTGAATTTCTTAATATATGCTTTGCAAATGATCTCAGTCATGTTTGTGGGTCATCTTGGAGAGCTAGCCCTCTCCAGTGCTTCTATGGCCACTTCTTTCTCTTCAGTGACTGGCTTCAGTTTGTTGGTAAGATTGGTTAATGTATCTTTTGTGGATGAGTTTCTGGAATTTTTGAGTTTTCAAGTAACTGGTAATTCTTGCTTCAAAGAATGGCGTCGATTTGAAATCCACTTGCTTCCTTAAACTCTTATGACCTGGCTTGACGTAATACCGAATTGCGTCATTCATGACGTAACAGCTTCCTACACTTTGTTGACAATGAGTGAACGTCTCTGGCATGGAATAAATCAAAGAACTTGGTTTAATTATTTCTTTCTAATGGAGGCCTATCTTATATGTGTATGTGAAGTTTTCGTCTTTTTTTCCCCTTTTGGTGAATAGAGAGGAATGGGAAGTGCATTAGATACATTCTGCGGTCAATCTTATGGTGCAAAGCAGTATCGTTTGTTGGGCGTACACTTGCAGAGAGCCACGATTGTTCTTCTGCCAGTCAGCATTTCCCTGGCTTTTATCTGGGCTAATGCCGGACACATCCTTTTGTTCCTGGGCCAGGATCCGGAAATATCAGCTGAAGCTGGACGTTATGCTCGTTACATGATTCCTAGCATTTTTGCCTTTGCGGTCCAGGAATGTTGTGTGAGATTCTTGCAAACCCAAAACATTGTGATCCCCATGATGATTAGTTCCGGAATCACAACTTTGCTGCACATCTTCACATGTTGGATCCTAGTTTTCAAGTCCGCCCTTGGAAATAGAGGTGCTGCACTGGCAAATGCCATCTCATACTGGATCAATGCTTTGTTACTAGCTCTATACGTGAGATTTTCTCCCTCTTGCAAGGAAACTTGGACTGGTTTTTCGAAGGATGCCCTGCGTGGAATTCCTAATTTTGTTAAACTGGCAATTCCTTCAGCTGTTATGCTCAGGTAGTCTTGAACTTCCAGTACTGTAATGGCATGTTGTCTCCTGCAGTTTGAAGTAATTAGTAACTAACCCAGTTACAATTGCAGCTTAGAGATTTGGTGTTTCGAGATGATGGTTCTATTATCTGGTCTTCTTCCTAATCCAAAACTCGAAACGTCTGTCCTGTCCATCAGGTTAGACTTAAAGAACCTCGAAGTTTCTATATCCTGAATATTGAATCAGGAAATTGCAAACATTGATCATTAATTGGCATTGATTTATTACCAGCCTGAACACATGCACAGTGATCTACATGATACCCCTTGGACTCAGTAGTGCCATAAGGTAAGCTTGTGCCGAGTGTATCAGGTAATGTATTTTACCCACGTCTATCCCCCTGTCAAATCTTTTTACACGTTCTTTTCCTTCACTAGTACTCGAGTGTCAAACGAACTGGGTGCCAACCAACCGCGAGCAGCTCGTCTATCAGCATGTCTAGCAGTACTTATGGTTGCAGCAGAAGGCATTTTTGCAGCCTCTGTCATGATCATCGGTCGCAATGCCTGGGGATTGCTTTACAGCACAGAAGAAAGAGTAGTGAAATATGTGGGTGAAATGTTGCTATTAATTGCAGGGTCCCACATCTTTGATGGCATTCAATCAGTGCTCTCAGGTTTTGCAACAAACCACATTTTCCAGTTTCTTTTATGCATGAACGTCGATTTATCGCATGCAAATTTTCTGCAATAAAGAGAGGTTCAATTCTACCCTTCGATAACTGAAAAGGGAAAGGGAAACTCAAACACATAACTAAAAACTTCAGACAACTTCAGACCGAGAGTTGCAAGTATTTTGTTACTTTCTAACATGGTCTCTGCTGATCTTCTCAAATAAATAAATAAAATAATAAAAATGAAAAACATGATCTCTGCTGATGATTCCAGGCATTGCTAGAGGAAGTGGTTGGCAGAAGATTGGGGCTATTGTTAACCTGGGTGCTTACTATCTTTTGGGCCTGCCTTGTTCTGTACTATTAGCTTTTGCCTACCATATTGGAGGCAAGGTAATTCTATATCTGTCTTCTCTTTCCCTCTTCTTCAAACACAAGTAGCATTTGTTTCTGCTAGTTGGCTAGAGAATGAATGGACATTAATTAAATGTTCCACAGGGACTCTGGATGGGCATCATTGTAGCATTATTTGTCCAAGCACTAGCTTTATTTATAATAACCCTTCGCACCAACTGGGGGCAAGAAGTAAATCCCTTCTTACCAATTTATTTCTATAATTTTTTTTTGTAACATCTCCTGTCAATTAATATCTCATTAACACTTCGTTTTCTTTCCTTGCAGGCCAAGAAAGCCAGTGAAAGAGTGTACAGTGCTATCTAGTTGAGGATTCATCCTCATAGGATGGCGCTCGAAAATGTTAAAGATGGAAAGCCTTGATGGGTCAACATCACAGTTCCTTGGAGAAAGCTGGTACTGAAGTGTCTGAAGAATGTCACTGATTGTTGCACAAACATTCATCGGAGGCTCGACATGATCAAAATGAAATTGTATTTGAATAAGACGCAGATACTCGCTGCAATCTTATAACCTTATTGCCAAGTTTTTATACAAAATTGGTTGTTATTTACGAGTAGTGGTCAATCTAAAACTCAAAATTGTGGTCCAAAAAAAAAAAAAATTGTCCTGGTGATGATGCAAGAAACATCATAATCTTGAGTGAGCTGGTGGGATATGCGGGTAATAATAACAGACAAAACCTGTGGAGCCAGTGTGCTTCATGGGAGCTTGGGTCGTGGGTGCTGGCCCAATAAGGCTGAGGCAGACACGTTATTGGGCTTGGAAGATGGCCAATGCAGCGGCGGCCCCCGAGCCCTATTTTCTGGTGTTGTAACGTGAGGACAATCGCCATTTTTGTTGTCAATGGCGTGATGGTGACTATTTTAGAGAATACGAGAGATCACCGCCTATCTTGTAGGCCACTGCAAATCTACCATGCTTAATTCTCCTCTTATTGGACACAAATAACTATAAAAATAATTTATACTATATATAAAATATTTTATATTAAATAAATTATATTTTGTATATAAGATAAAAAATTTTATAATAACATAATAAATATCCATGTAAAATTTGTTTATATTACATAAAATATTGTTCATATAATGTAAATTATTATATATGTAATATAAATTATTTTTCTAGTTATTTGTGTTTATGAAATGTTGTGGCCTTGTAGAGGTTCTTATTGCTATAAACAAGCATTTTTACGCACATATTTTCTAGGCCAACGATGTCAAGATATAAAGATAATTTCAATCAACGTAATCTACAATTATGCAATTGATGGTTGTATTCTGTGACATATCGGATCTAACAAAAAAAAAAAAAAAAACAAAGGTAACCTTTTGAAAAGTTGAAAACATGGTCACGCCGGATAAAAAATTAAAGTGAAAAGCAGGAAAAAGGGGTGAAAGAATAACATGATGATATCAGGATTTTTTTTTTTAATTTTTATGTAACTTCTTGAAGAAGGTGACAATCAAGAGAATTATCGCGAGGGTGTTATTTGTCTCGTGATTGGGTGTTAAAAGTATAAATGGTAATTTTTATATAAATTATTATTTTAATAATAATAATAATTTGTCTCCCAATTACGTATCCACAATTGAATCCCTTTGGCGGGTGCTGTCACATTCCAAAACGCTTTTTCGTTCCTTTAAACCCGCTGTAAGGTTTCTAGCTGTAAAGCTCCAGTGGCGGTAGCCTGCTCTGTGCTTCATCATTTTCCTCTCTAACAACTGTAGGAAGACCCTCGGCCCTGTAGCTATGTAACATTTTTAGATTTTTTTTTTTCTTCTGTTGGTGATTGTTTTATCAATTGTTGGGTTTTCTTTTAAATTAATCACTCGTTTTTTTTTTTTTTTTTTTAGGTTAAAGTCTCCTTTTCTTTTGTTGTGTATTTTGATTTCTTAGAATCCTGAAGTCTACAACTGTCTTTGAAACATGGGTGTTTCGCCGGTCATGAAATGGATGAAATGATGCAAAGTAATCCGGTATTTTGTTGAGAAATGATTTGATTGCGGCATTGTTTCCGCGGGTTTTTTTGTTCACTCTCTTTTTGGGACGACAGACTGACTCCCAAAAGCTAGATGTGTTCTCATCTGTATTTTATGGGGTTAAAAAAAAAAGAAACGTTGATATTGGATGAACAGTTGATCCAGGAACTTTAGGGTTGAGCACAAGCAAGAATTCCGTTGTTCATTGTTAGGTTTTTGATTTTGAATGCCTGTTGCAATGTACATGTTTGATTGATACAAAAATCACTTTAATTGCTGGAATATAATGCATTTGTTTGATTGGCACCCAAATCACTTTGTTTTGTTGGGATGGTTGTCTCTCTGTTCAATGGTCCTTATGTTTTTGTCTTTTTCACCGGCAATGTGAACAGAAATGTCGTACTACGGAACAGACAGTGGATGGGAAGATTCTGGGGACGGTTACGACGGAGACTACGGATCAGTCTATGGATCGAACTGTGAGTGGGTGCGGGGAGAAGTTCTTGAGGTCGAGCACCGGGTAGGCTACTTATCAGACGATAAATCAGTGCAGGGGGGAGCTGGTGGGGGCTATGCGAGTGATGGCTACAGGGGGCTGACTCGGTATCAAAATCCAAACGGAAAATCTTCTTATGGGTACTCGAAGAACTCCAATTCCCAGCAAGTGACCTACCAAAGCAACACCTATGACAAGCAGAGTGGTTCATACACCAAAGCCACAGTCAAGGAGAGCGTGTCCACTGGTGATGTTTTCAAGGAGAGGTCCACCGGACGGGTGGGCCACAAGGATGAGTTCAAAACCACATCTACTTACAAGTTTGGTGACAAGAGCGGCTATACTGAATATCAGAAGGAAGAGAGGTTTCGCCATGTTGACTATGGAGGCAGCAGCAGCAGCAGCAAGAGTGGATACAGCAGTGACAAGGAGTACCTGAAGTAGTTTTCCTGAGGTTTTTCTACTCTGTTAAATAAGTAGTACTATTAAATCTCTGATTAAGCAAGGTGGCTGCATGCTTGGAGCTTGGTGCTAGGTAATTAAGTGACTGTTATCGTGGATATTAGTTCCTTTTAGTTTTTGCTCTTTGCTATGTTTGCTAGTGGAACCTAGTTCAATGGCAATATTAAGAATGCGGATGGTGGATTTGCTTTAAGATCCTACTATATCTGTGAAGTTTGAACAATAGCTCCGGTATTATCATTGAATATGCTGTCATCTGGTTTTCTCTATTTTTCTTTTCGTGTCTGTGTTTATTATCATTTGTTATGGGACGTGTCTCTCCACTTCGGGTGGGAGCATAGAAAGCTGGGGAGAAAGGAAGAAAAATCGCCATTCACGCAAACGCAAGCCTTCTACAATGTCCCTCAATACGGTAGGAATAGGAAAGAGGGAAAATTTTAAGATTTTTCATGATTTGTCATCTTGACTGAATTGGTTCCTAAATTTTTGTTTTTTACAGGCATACTTCGCATTAATGTTACAAATATAAAACATTTACTGATATTCAAAAGTTTATCTTTGTTTAAAAATGAACGAAAATTTTTCACGTATGAGTTTCCTTTCCCTTATATTTTTACATTTTTTTCACCCCCTGTATTTTTGTGTGGAAACAATGATGATTCTTCCATTTTCACCGTTTCAAGTACAAATATATATATATATATATATATATATATCCTTTTAATCTCATTTTACTCGGCATTTTTCAAGGGTAAAAATTAAATATATGTCTTTATTAAATATAAAGTCTTATTCTAAATAATTTACTAACTGGTGGAGTCAGTGCCCGGGCTGCGTAGGAGCTGGGGTCATGTGTGCCTGGCCAATGGGCTCAGGCCAGGCCAGACACTGTTTGAGCAGCCCAAGGCGTCAGGGTCTAAATTCGTCCGAAAATAAAGGGATCGTCATCGGAGACGCCCGACTGCGGCGCCTACAGCGACTGCGAGATTTTCGCACGATGAGAACGACGGCCGGGAATCGTGGAGGCTTGTCGTAAGACAGCAGCGAAGTCCCCCGAGCAGCACTATTTCCGCGCGTGAGTCGGTCGGGGCATCCAATTCGGTAAAATGTCTTTTTTTTTTTTTAATGGGCGGCAGAGTTCATCGGAGAGTACGACGAACTTGGGAAATTCGTCCGCCGCATCCTCGGAGGCGGATTGACCTGCATTGACTTCGGCGACTATTTTCCTCTTCATGTTAGGTAACTTAGCCGTCTCCTCACTCGGAACGGCGCCGCCTTCGCTTCTGCCGCCGGTCGAAATTACTGGAAGCATCCAATCTTTTTATAATATTTTTTATTATTTAAAAAGAAAGAACATTGAAAAAAATGAAAAAAGAGATAGCTATAAAAATGCAAATAGAGCGACATGGCGGACGGCATGGCAGTAAGATGGTAACAGCTCCAGCATGGAGGTTCCATCAGAGGCTTGAGGCCCATAGACGAGCCATGCACATGACACCCGTCGACAGGCAGTCAGCTGACTCTGGATCCAGATATTATAGATTCCGGGCCAGTTAACGAGCCCTGCAGTGGCCTTTGAGGGCTACTAAGACTCAAGAAACAGATGGGCAGCTACACGGACTGAGCGGAAGGAGTGCACTCATGGCAGTTGTTATAACCAAGGAGCGGTTGAGTGGAATGGTTGGTTCCAGGGACGAACACAAAGGGACCTCTATTTTCAGAACTGTTTAGGACGCGTACAAGATTCAGGAGAGGTTTTGTAGGCATTTTCTTCCAATGTGGCCATTCTTAATTACAAAGTACTTAATAGAACACACAACGAACTAAGAAGAGGTTTTGCGAGGACCTGCAACTCAATTAAAGCTTTTGTGGAAGCACAACTGATGAAGTCCTTGTCCTACATTTAACTTAAACGAGTCATTGACAAAATGTTTCGAAAGTACCAGGATCCGTATGCCCATAGACGGAGATGAGAAGGTGAAGGTGAACACTCTCCAAATTTCTCTTTATTTGAGCTTTTAGCACCATAAAAATGAATATTAAAGTCCCTCTCATGTTTTCCAGTTTAGCAGCTCAAAATACCAGCAAAAATGCACGCCTTCCTCTCTCAGTTTTTGTTTACAACCTAAACTTCAATCATGTTGGTGTAAATGAGAAACTCCTGAAACAACACAAGCCAAAAGCAAAACACTCACCTACATGGTTCACATAAAGTCATAGTCATCCAAAGCATCATAGGGATCGGCAACCAGATCATCATCTGGCTTATCAAGGTGGAGCTGTTTTTTCTTTCCACCTGCAAGGAAAGAATTAATGAATCAACAAGAATTTAGTTTGGGATTCCTGAGCAAAGAATTCACTATAAGCAAAGAGAGAGTCCAAAGCCTACAGGAAGTTTTCTTTTCTTTTTTTGTTTTTCCTTTTTTTTTTTGGGTAAATGCTTCTAAACAGAGGCTTGGACATTCTAATGCACACAAGAATTCTAAATTTGAATAATATTAGCATCTTAGCCTTTTCAGGTTCTATTGAGAAATTCGTACATTAATTCCAAGATTTGAGGAAGACAAGACAAGGCCTCAAGTAACCATAGTTGCTGTAACCCTAGTATTTATGGCGCCTTCCCACAGCCGTTGTATTTTCTAACTCTAGAATTCCAAATTCTTCATTCTACTGTAATAATCCTGTTCTATTCATGGCACTATTTTCACATTATTTACAGCCCTTTGCTTTCTTCTTTATATTGGGTATGAAAATGTCTTGCTTCATCAACTTGCAATTCCAGGTTTTGATTATGAACATTAAGACAATAAATCACATTTGAAAGGTGAAGTTTAATGCTTCAACTAAAATTACGAACAGCATAATATTTGACCAGATGCATCAGGTAAGAGTGATCAATCCTTTGCAGCAGGCTGTGCAATACACGCGCATTTAAAAACAATCATAAACAATTACCAACTCTAATAGGTTCTTCAAGTGAAAAGTTTTTAAAATCAATTACCAGCACACTTAAAAAGAAAGATTATGTAACTGTTCACCCTGATAAGGATTATTAGCTCAATGTTCTTTGTTTGATGGAAGAGGAAGAAATTTAAACCCAAGTACCTGTTTTCTTTCTGCCAGCAGCAGCTTCTTTCTCAACCTTTAGCTTTTCATTTGCAATGGCTGTTACAGAGGAAGAAACATCTCTTGCATCTGCTGCTTTTAGAGAAGTCATTGACAATCTCATTACTGCCTTCAGTAAGCCAACATAATGGAAACTTTTCTGCATTTAGAATTATTTCAGCAGGTAGCAAATTATGCCAACCTTTAGTTAGTAACTGAAAATATAAACAAAACAACAGATGCACCTCATATGGACGGAGCTTATGAGAAACAAGTTCTGCATATTCCATGAAGTCATTTTCAGATTTTGGAATGAAATTATCTATGGTCTTCTCATCATCTCTCTTAGCAAATAGTTCTGCCGTGGATCTAAAGTCAGCTTCTTCCACTAGCCTGCAATAAAGTAAAGATCAGCAAGAAACCATTGCTAACTTTCAAACAAAAGACGCCACTTAAAAATGAAAGAAAGAGAGCTAAAACTCAATGTTGTGCTTCCCACCAGTTAGTATTCATTTCCAAATCGGTATGACTAAATCATGGTGCCAGACAAAATCCCACTAGTTGGAACATCAATCAATAAATCCATTGTGGCTAAAAATTTATTTGTTCTACATCAATTGGCATTTCTAAACTCTAGATGGTGTGATGATCTCTTAATCTGAGTGATTGCTAACCTAATCAGAGCGTATAGTTAACAGTTCTCAATCTTAATAGGGTGACATTAATACTCTTCCAATCTTGACGCTACTAAGTGTAAGGATAGAGGTCAGGGTAAGCCTCTAGTACTCTATCATGAACCATACACAGCCCAAAGATTAGCATAAATGGATAGTGCAATTGTACCTTTGTTGCCGAAGTTTGTCAGCCACAGGATCTAGTGGCTCTTCCTTTGCTGCCTCAACTGTTTTACCTTTCTTTTCAGTAGACTTAGTCACAGGCTTCTTGGTGACCTTTTCAGGAGGTTTTGCTACAGGTTCCTAACAACATTGCATAAAGATATGATAAATTCACCAAGAACCAAAAATATCATATGCATAGCATATAACATGTCACTAAAAAATTCAGGCCTTAATTAACAAAATATTGTAATCAAGGGTTTGATATAATTGCTTTTACATACTCTGCAATGCACCCCATCCCACATAAATTCATCTCTAAAATGGGAAACCGAGAAGTATGTCCAGTTACTGGATTTATTCATCGAGAATCTTCTGCATATTAGAAATCTTCTGTGCTGATATGTCAGATTTGGA
Organism: Bruguiera gymnorhiza; assembly: GCA_020883675.1. Taxonomy (NCBI): domain Eukaryota; kingdom Viridiplantae; phylum Streptophyta; class Magnoliopsida; order Malpighiales; family Rhizophoraceae; genus Bruguiera; species Bruguiera gymnorhiza. The sequence continues at coordinate 4,735,607 of JAIRCJ010001057.1, read as the reverse complement.
TAAGTGAGCATGCCTTGGGGTGATGATTGAGGGAAAAGCTTTGTGTTCCAGAGTGAGGATAAGATGTTCTATTTCTTTTCCATGGGTCAAGAATTTATCTTTCATATTTGCAATTGACCAAGGCAATGGCAAATCAAGACCTCAGATACAATTGTCGAAGTATAGAAGAAACAATGGCTGAACCAGCACAAAAACCTCAAATGCTATCAGACTCACACAGGTTCTGAGTCCACCAAAGGAAGTTACAACCTAGGGCGCCCAAAAATTCTGTAGTTGGTAACCAGAGTTGACCGACTTCAACAAGTTGTTGAAACCCAATAAATTATCCCCCTGAGCAACATCTTTACAGACAAGTGATCATTAACCTATAAGAGTATCAATGAATCCAGAAATATTACTCAAGATAGACATACAATCAACCATGCATCTGAAATTAGAAACATTGAACAAAAGAAAAAAAAAAACGAAGTTCAGTAGTTTTTAGCAGAAAGTGAGAAGTAGTGGATACAATTTTAATATCTAAATCTGGCATAGCCATGTAGGGCCTATCCCATTCAGTGTTCATTTAAGATACCCAAATAAGAAATTCTTATTTGGCACTCCCTCTACCTCCTAAAGAATGTATCTCTCAAATTACACATCAAGTTGCAACATGGGATCCTCTTTTTCCTCTCTGTTGGTGTATATTCTGTGGAATTTAGGATAAAGTAAGGCAGATGATATATATTAATGCCTGATCATGAACACATCACCAACATACCGGATCAGGTTGATCTTCATCTTCCCATGATTCCTTCACACTGCTTTCCTCCACATCTTCGTCATCCCATTTACTCTTGGCCTGCTCTTTTGAAGGAAAAGGTGGAATCTCATTTTCCTCTGAAAAAATGACACATGTTACCATTGAATAAAGTGAAAAATGACAACCAAAAAATAAAAAACAAGCAAGTGAACAAGAAAACAAATTGCAGAATTGCCCAAGCCTTAAGGAAGAACAAACAGATTGTCAGCTTCTGTCAGAATGCATCCAGCATACACTTTCTTTTGAGCTTTTAATTTGAGAATATCATACCGACTGTTAAAAGTTTCCATGCAAAGTATAATCTCTAAACTATGCAGATGGGAGCAAGTACAAGAACTATTCTTGCAAGTACAGCTTATGAGCTTATAACTTACGTAAACAGGATCAGACAGATTTCAAAGTTTCTCATTTAGGAGGCAAAACAATTTATGGTGTATACAACAAAAATAAAATAAAATAAAATAACCTCAACAAGATTAAGTGATGCATCAGTTTTAAAGCAACAACTTCATAAAGAGCAAGTTTGCATGTGGTTCTCTCAAAAAGATTAAATTTTGAATTCATGGCAACCAAAATCTCAATGAAAACTAAATCCCACAGACAGGAATATTAAGTTGGCCACAATGATTGCTGATCCCCAAAATCTCAATGGTTTTGGACAGACCTAGAAACATAGCCCTACATATACCCTATCTTTGTGGTCTGGTCGATAAGCCAATGATGTGAACTTCCAACACATTCCTTCGAGTACAATTTCGCGGGGCCAAAAGCAAAAGACAACCAAGAAAGCCAAGAAAGATAGAATTTTTATTACCCCAATCCTCCATCTTTTGCTTTGTCTGATACTTGAATCAAGATTTTGCTATCAATATCCAAATAAATCACAAAAGAGTTTTTTTTTTTCCTGGAAAAGGCAGATAATTATCAATCAGTAACGATAAAACATCAAATACGAGATTAAGATAAAGGAAAAATGTCCGAGGATAATATACGCAGTTCTCAGAGAGGAAAATTAAAGAGTTCAAGAGATTTTAAGCACTAACTTTTCTGGGTTTTTGCTGGCCTTTCGCTAAAAAGAAAAGGAAAATGAACAAGAAGAAAAGACAAGATTAGGGTTTTTCTGGGTTTCGCCGATTCATTACCTGCGCTGCGTGTCGGTCAAGAAAATCCTTATCTTTCCCTCTCTCTCTCTCTCTCTCTCTCTCTGGTTATCTCTCTGCTTTCTACGGTTCTGTTTCTCTCCGCCTTCTCTCTCTTTCTCTCCCTACCCTCTCCGAATAAAAGACAAGACCTTGTGCCTCTTGGGTTGCGACTTCAGTCTGTTCTGTTCCTCTTTTTAAACGACGGGCACTGTCAGGGCTTCAAAGGTTGCTTTTCTGTGAATAAAAGTACTATAAATAAAAATATCGAAATTAATAACAGTGATCAAAAAAATTGTAAAAGAAAAATTAATATAATTTTATTTGTTAGATAAAATTATTATTAAAATATTTATTAGTATGTAAAATTATTATAAAAAATAATACTGATAATAATGTATTTTTTTAAATTACATTTAGTTTAATTAATTAATTTTTATATTATTCCTAATTTTTTCAGTATATTTCATTTATTTTTTAATTAGTATTTATTATATATATATTGTTTTAGCAAAACTCTTTGACAAAAAATAAATTCCAAATCTATAGTCCTTTTCAATGACTCTTATGTGAATATTATAAAAATAAAAATAATAAAATATAAATTATATTTTAATTTTATATAATTTTTAATATTTTAAATTATTTTAATCAATTGGTTGTCATTATTTTTTTATTTATAGTAATTTTAAGTCAATATTTACTTAATTAACATATTAAAATTAATAATAGCAACAGACAATATATTAACAAATATCTAAATGCAAATAATAATAATAATACAGAAATATAAAAAAAATTGTAATTTTATTTCCATTGTCAAGGTTGAGAAAATGCTATTAAGACCAAGGCAATAAGCCGTGGTTGGTTGAAGCGTGGAAGAATGGTTCGTGATATTCTTATTATTACAGTATCTTATCCCCGACCAGGAACCAAGGGAGGTCAATATCAACAAAAATTAGGTCTTTTTAATAATTTTTAGTTTTGTTGAAAAAGGGCAGCGACCATTTTTTTTAAGGGTTTGAGAGTCCTGTTTAGTTTTTTTTTTTTTTTTAAAGTCTTTAATAAGTTTTTATAGTGGAGTAATTTTTATTTTCATATTCTAAATAGTTAACGGGCCCATAATAAACAAAAATTACTAGTGTTAACAATCTTTGCATATAAGAGATGTTTTTGGCCATTGGTATTTTTGCATAACAAGTGCGATCCTTTCTGCCCTTTGGTGATACCTAAAACAGCATGGAATGAATTTAATAATCGTACGGAGAAAGATCAAGGTTAAATGAAATAAAAAAAAATGTTGTTAAATCTCATTACTTTGATAATTGCTCAAGAACAACTGGAAAATATATAAGTGTTTTCATCACTAAAATTTACAATAGAAATGATCATTTCTCATAACAAACTTCGAAAAAAAAAAAACTTGCACATCATCAAAACTTACCGATAAAAAAAAAAAAAGATGTTAAAGATAAATGGGAGAGAGAGAGAGAGAGAGAGAGAGAGAAGCGAATTAAAATTACATGGCTAAATGAATTAAAAATTTGAAAAATCTCAAATTATATTAATACAAAAACTCACCAAAAAATTTTATTAAACAAGAAAATCAATTATACAAGATATTTTCAATTTGAAAATTTTATTATATTTAAAATTTTATGAAAAATTTATACTAAAAATAATTATAATTTATTAAAGATTTTTCTTTAAAAATTTTATTATGAGAGAAGATTAGACAATAATAACAGATTATTTATTAAAAAAATTATAATTTATATAATAATATTATTATTAAATAATTTTTTAAATTGTTAAAATTATTTTTGTATATTTAAATTAATTATAGTGCAATTATTGACATTTTTTAACGTTTTTAAAAAGTATTTCTAAATTAATTTTTTAAAGTTAAGATCTCGAGAGATATCATGGTTAAGAAATTTTATGTAAAAAAATTATCAAATATCATAAAAATTACTCAATTGAAAAAATAAAACAAAGTTTTTAAGGTTTAAAACAAAGTTTTCTTATTTCACTACAATTTCTACTGTAATACTAAATAAAATTTGTTAAATTATTAAATATTTATAATTAAAAAATTAGAAAAATATTGAAAAAAATTATTTAAAATGATAGTTTAATTGATAATTTCAGTGTATTTTAAATTGATAATTAGGTTTGAGTTGAAAAAAAAAAAATTGTGTAGAGTCTTCGAAATTATACGCTTTTAATGATAATAAGGTTTGGGTTGAGGTTGAGGACAACATTTTCAACCGAACCCGCTTTGTTTAGTGTGTTTCTCGCTGGTCCCCAATGGAAAGTGAAAGCGATTAGAGTAGAGAAGAAATGATGAAATGGGCATTGTCACTCGCGCATAGCCCTTTTATGGGCCAACATGCTCTAATGGGACAAAACTGTCTGGAAAAGCACTTGTGTACCACATCGGCCAGTACGAGAGGAGATTGGATCACCCCGACTTACTGTCAGGCCCATTTTACGCCGAGATATAAAATTAACAATATAAATACAAATAATAATGTTATTATTACTATAAAAATTTGAATAATAATAGAAAGAGACAAGGGAGGGAGGCTTTGGAAGGGTAGATAATGAAAATCATTTCTGATAAATACAGGTACGGAACATCAATGGACCCAAATCTCACCCATCAATAAATGCGAGATATCCGAAGTCAAATATGCAACGGTCTTCCAAGAGATTCAAATCTGAGCCTTTTTTGAGGTTTAATCATGGAGATCGATTTCCCAATTTAGCCCAGTCAAAGTCGTAATGCATGATTAAAAGGACAGATGACTGAGCCTGCGTGGCCCAAATCAACTTGCCGAGCCCTCCACTTAATAATTATAATAAATTTATATTTACATTTATGTTCATTTTCATGTGTCTCGTTATTGGTAATGAAAATTATAAAAAAAAAATTGAGACTTTTCTGCGGCTGTTAATTATAGTAAATTTATATTTATTTCCCATATCTCTATAATAATCAATTTCATTGTAATGGAGTAGCTAGAGGTCCACCTTATGGTAGTATATACTGTAAAATAATATATGCTGGTGATGGAACCAAGAATTTTTAGCAATGGGGACAAAGAAAAAGCTTTGGAGACAAAATTAAAATAAAATAAAAAAGAATTGAGTGGGAACAAAATAGAAAGTTTAATGAAATTTAACATATCTTCTTCATGGTCTTAAATACATTTCCATGAAAATAACTTTTAGGGACAAACCATTAACTAGTAGGTTAATAGCTTTCCCGGCAGTAGCATATGAAGAAGATAGGTTTGTGTAAAATGAGGACGAGAATGGTCGCCTTTTTTTTCAATAAGATACTGATTATTTCTTCTAGTATAAAATATGCTCTTCATAGAATGGCAAATTTCTTGGAATATATGAACATATGTATAAAAAAGAGAAAAAAACAAAAAAAAAAAGAAGAAAAATTTCCAGTCCACATGGGGTTGATTTTATTCCTAGGCATTGCAGGGATTTAATCTTTGAAAGAAACCAAGGACGTTAATTAATATTATTGTTAAACAATTTACAAAAAAACTTCTTACAGACTACGTACTTCATTCGCTTCCCCATCTTGTGATCATCACAAATAAACATAAACCTCTTCCTAATTAATTGAAGACTACAAGTTGCAACCCAATTCATAGTCTTGGAATATTTCTTCAGAATTCCAGGAATTCGAGGATGCTGAATTTGTCTCAAACTCATTAGACCACCACATTAACCTGTCCTTTGAAACATTCGTTTCTTTGAAACAATCAAAGTCAGCAGTCTGATTCTCCTGCGCCATAAACGCTGACGTTTTGTTATTAAGAAGGGCTTCAAGCTCAGCTTGTAATGTTGATACTGGCTGGATTGCCCCACCTGATTCCTCTACAGCGTCTGTTCTTGATATTACATATGAGTCCATAACATTGTTACCATTGCTGCAAGGAATCGAGCCACCTGAGGATGCCAAGACGTTCAAAGGATTCTGTGAACCATCTGCACTGGGAGTGTCAAATTTTGGGTAATCTTGTTGGAATCCAAGAGAATTACCACTGACTTGCTCATAAATGTCAATCTTTTGTCCACCCTCGTGTTGAGAACCAGGCAGGACATGCTGCATATGAGGACTAGATGACCTTTCACCTAAAGATTGGAAGAGCATCTTCTCTTGGAAAGGGTGCAACTTGGGCCACAGTGAAAGGTTGTCGTGAAAAGAAAACGGATTATGAAGGTTTTGAAGCTGCATATGCAGCTGAAGCCTTTCAAGCGCGGAGTTGCTTAGGGCCTGTGGTGATGATGACGAACTATCTTCCGCCCTGTCCGGACCGGCTAATGATGGACGATTGATGTTAGATTGTTTGCGTTTTCCGAGCAGTTTTTTCTTCAATTTTGTGTTCCAATAGTTCTTGATATCATTATCTGTTCTTCCTGGCAACTGTGCTGCAATTATCGACCACCTAAAAGTAGATGGAAATATGAATATTATTATCATGTACCTCTCCAAGAAGAAGAGACCAAAAAAATAAAAATTCCAATTTTGATACGAATCTATTAGGCTGAACCAGATCTACATAGAAAAATGACAAGGGCTTGAGGTTGAAGTCTATGGCCAAAGCTGAAAGAGGGGGGGGGGGTGGTACCTGCTGCCAATACTTATATAGAGGCTGCATATGAGGTTGTCTTCTTCTTCAGAGAAACCACCATGCTTAATATTGGGCCTCAAGTAATTCAACCATCTCAGTCTGCAGCTTTTCCCACATCTCTTAAGCCCTGTAGATGACATCAATCAAAAGGGGTCAATCGAAAAATTTATATTGCACTCCTGAGCAAACTTTTCAAAAAGAAAAATTGGAACACGTTCATGATTGGAAGATGGGGCAATACCAATTTTTTGAGGGAGTGCAATCCAGTTGCCTCCAGTGCCATACTGTTCAATATAAGCCTTCAGCTTAGCATCTTCTTCTGGCGACCATGGACCCTTCTTGACACTGGCCTTATCACAGCAAGGAGCTCGACCCATTTGTTATTTCTTTCTCCTTTCTCCTTTCTCCCTTCTAGCCAAAAAACCAAAAAAAAAAAAAAAAACAAAAAATCTCTTGGAATTAGAATGACTGCCTGAGATTGCTGAGGAAAAATGGGGAAAGGATGAGCAAGACTTATAGTTAGAAAAAGTGGGGTGGTGTGATGTTTATGAGGACAAAAAGTCTTACACCTTACCTTCTCCCTTCTCTCACAAAATTCAACCCCATACCCAGTTCTCTTCTCTTGGTCCTTTGTTTTTTTCTGCTAAGCCTCTCTCTCTCTCTCTCTCTCCCCCTTTTGGATTAGTTAGCTCATCGATAATTAAGCATATAAGCAACTGGACAAACTGCAACAAAACTTTTTTCTTTCCTTCTTTAGTATATTAAATTACACTGCTTTTTTGATTAGTTTATTATTTGAGCACAATTCTACGAGGTAAGTATCAGAAGAAACCTCCATACTCTTAGTTTGCCGATAATATCCTCGAAATGTTCCATCATCAATAATTACGAGATTTCCTGTTAGACCAGAGAATTATCTACAGTCCACACATACACAACACAAGAACCAAGGTAAAATGTGAAGCTTTGTCCTTACTCCAAAGATAAAACATGTTCAAGTCAATTATAGTGTCTGCCTAGAAGTTTCTTGGAATGGCAGCCTGTTCTTGGAGTGCTGCAATAAAATGGTATTGAAATATCATTTTGTTCTCGCAAGTCAAATTGTTATTACCAAGTTTCGGTAATGTGTAACAACAAAGCTACAAATGGTTTTCCAAATTAATAACCAAAACCGAAAAATTGACTTCCATTGGGATGCACACCCCCCCCCACCACCCCAAAACAAACAATTAAGGCTAAGAACTAAATACTATGAATGTATGTAAACTGAAACAACGCGCGCGTAGAAATCTATTTCATTAATTTGTTATTGCCCATAATTTGCCATGGCAACATAATACATGTGTTGGGCGCACACGTTACATGAATCGATGATAGGGGAAAGAGTATAGTTAGTTATAGCGCGGTGAAACTTGTCAAAAAATTCACTTCAGTCCCGCGAAGGTTTATCAATCTATTTTACTTTCATTTCTGCGAACACTAATTCTTATTTTTTACTTAATTAATTAGTTAAGATGTGGATAAAAGGATTGAGCCAAAACCTTTAACGTTCATCTGGACTTATTTTCTACTTTATATTACCATTATTTTACACATTTTAGGCGATCCGTTATGTAATTCATGTTTTCAAGAGAGAGAGAGAGAGAGAGAGATATATATATATATGACCATAGTGGGAACGATTCATCTACATGGGAGTCACTTTTACTTCTTCTTCTTCTTCTTTTCTTTTATTTTGCAGCCAGGCAGTATTTAAATCGTTTTTTTTTTTTTAACATAACTAAGGATTCGCTCTAACATTACAATTTGTTTAACCGGCTTAGTGTAATAAGTATGTGTCTTTATGTGTTAAACTAAGGAATAAAGCTACTAATTCGATCATTTTTCGGTTTGTACTATTATAAATTTGTAAGATTCGATACTAAGGTTAGTGCAAAATTTTATTATAGCTGCAAGAAGCAACCCTGGCCTTAAATATCAAATGTCAAAACAAAGTCAAATGCAAATGAAACGTGCCCCCGAGGGGCAGTTGTAAAGGCTCAAGGGCCATCTGCCACACAAAGGATCATATCGAGTTTAGGTTGATCAAGCAATTATTTTCATGATCATTACATAATACCACCTGTTTCGAGTTATCCCAGAGATAGTTGATTATTAGTTTCTAGACGTTTCATGTTGGCTAGGGCTAGCTTATAATGAACATTAGAGGGATGGCTATATCTGAAATTTAAAGGAGAAAGTAAATGAAAGGAAAAAGGCGTAGAAAATGCTCTAACTTTTTGAAGAAGTACCACTCATTGGCCTCGGTTTCCTACTTTAATATTTTCCAAGGATTTTCTTAGTGGTGAGGAAGACAAAGGAGGTCAGGAACCAGCAGTCCATGGAGAAATAACAAGAAGAAAACTATCAAAGTTCAAAAAGCACTCACTCCTATATACTAATATCTTAATCCCCAATTGGACTCAATTTCTTTGGGAGAAAGAAAACATGTTTCTGCTTGTCTCTGTCTCAGCATTAGAATCTCTTCACAATTGATACTGTATTTCATTTCATCATCGAGAAGACCAATCTTAAGACCCTTGTCTTAGTGAGAGCTGGTAAGGGGGTGGCCCTGCAGTTTAGAGGATAAGCTTGGATCACTACTGCCTTCATACAATAATAATATGAAATGATTGTCGCTAAGTTCATTGCTTTAATGAAGGTATCTGAAGTCATTTAGACCTCACCTCGCACTTTAAAATTAATCATGCAGTTGACCTTTTGCCAGGCAGTTATTATCCTGTCTTAATTTTTTTTTTTTTAATGAATCAATTGTGAATTTCATTTAAAATACAGAGCCCTATATCTTTATTATATTTTTGGTTTTTTTTCCCTATTTGGTATTGTGATTCCGATAGTATCACATGTCAGTATGTGCTTATATTAAGTACTAAATTCACTTTTCACTATGGTACTTTGTTATTTTAAGGATTAACCATCAAACGTTTGCTTGGTGGCCATAGCCATTAGAGAGGTTAGAGGGAGAGGTTATACCCAACCTTATAACTTTTAGATTTCTAAATTAGAAATTCTCTCACCATCACTAATGATCGTACTAATGAATGGTGATCAATCGTGGTGTGTACATGCTACTTCTGATACATGCTCAATTATATGTTATGGAGGGAAAGTAAGCATGTTATAATTGGCTGATCATGTTGTCTCCTAATAAGATTAATTTGTTATATAAATCCGTATACACCAGGTGTATTGAAAGAGTTACAGGGAGGGAAGATCAACTCCTATTATTGGATAGCCATTGTCCACTAATGCTCTAATGAACTCCCCCCCCCCCCCAAAAAAAGAGGAAAAATCAAAGTTTTAATTAAGTAGGCTAAGATAAATTTTCTTACAGAGGGACATTCTTGTCAAACAACTTGAAATTAAAAGAAAGTTTTGCCAGTGATTTTTGGAAACATATAAAGCTCCTAAGAATCAACCGAATTAGTGTATTCACATCAAGCAAATGCGTTCAAAGTAGAAAAAAAAAATCAAAAACATTATTTTCTGTTCTAGGCAATATTTCTTTTCTTATTAGGGGTCAAGAGTTGCTCTCTTCATTTGACGCAGTTGATGCTGCTTGCCATTCTTCAGTTTATAGAGCTATAATCGGATTGAAAAAGCATATCCAAATATCATCCATTTTGGAATTTCGAGTTACATATCTAATATGTGACAGCATACGCGCTGCACCATTTTGAATGCACGAAATCAAGAGTTTAATTTTGATTTAGAATGTCTTTTCCCTGTCTCTTCATCATTTGCAAGAGGTGGAAAAGGGTCAATATTTACCATAAATTTCTTGGTCAGCATCCACTGATAGAGCACAGACTTTGGAAATGCACTCAATCTGTCTAATGCGAGAGGACCATAGGAGCTACATGCCATTGTTTAGTGCTTACTATTCACTGTTTATACAGATGTGGCCAGTTTAGACCAACAAAAACGGTCGAGACCTCGAGGCCCCCCAGCTATATTACCATATAGCATATACATGCAGACATATACAATCACCGTTCAAATCACTCAAATTATTGTTGTCTATCAATGAATATATAATGTGCACACACACTTGATCTTGTTTCCCATGTCATGTATGTTTTTACATCCACTCTCTCACCCCTATTGTGGTCATAAATATCACAGATCATCCCAAACAGAACCATTTTTCCATGTAGCAAAAGACAAGAGGGCCCCTTTAAAGCAACAGGTCATATGTACCTGTTTTATTTTATTTGCTAGCTACTACGTACTATTCACTATTATAATTGTCATTGTTATTGCAATTACTTGCAATTTGAGCCATGTTAAAGATGATACATTTCCATATAGTTCGAGCTAATTAAAGACTAATTAAGAATTTATTCAGCTAGATAATAGGAGATCATGTCCCTTATCTACCATGAGTTCATGACATCTGGTATTTCTCACTCATTTTCATATTGCTTTAATAACTGTTGAGTTAAAGCCATCGGGTGAGATGATTAAAGTTCCCTGGTTTATCAAAAAAGAAAAGGAAAAAGAGAATAAAATATTAATAAGTGCTATTTTTTGTTCATCAGGAAAATATCATAGCTCCTTGAAGGGAACCAGTAAAAACCAAATAAAATCATCCATATATCGTCACAAACGTTGACGAAGATCCCATAGTAGACTTATATAATGTACGATAACTCAAAGCATTCTTTGAATGAGACATTAATAACTTGATTAACCTTAATGATACTTATCTTTGATATATTAATCAGGAAGTCATTGTCTCCATGCACTTGTACATAGAAATGTGCAAAGGATGCAACAAAAAGATGCAGTTGCTGAGCCGATCAAAATAGGCCTCAACGGCCCTTTCCACAAGCTACCAACAATTGTCAACTCCCTTGTCTTTTTTTTTTTTTTTTTATCGTGTTAACAAACCCACCCATCATCACTGTAATTAAGGATCCAAGAAATTGACTTTAGCCCTTATCATTTGACATGCATTATTAGCAATGGGACCAACAGCAAGCATAATTTCAACCAAGGAGCAGAAAAAATATGCACACTGTGCAAAGTGAACACTCTTGTCATGTAAGTACCATTCCGTAGATTGCTAATTACCCATTCCTGAATCTTGAATTAGATCTCTTGTCAAAGTGAGACCTATAGACGAATTTCTCTTAAACTTAGCCAAAACATATGGATTTGAAGATGGGAATGCGGTCATCGTAGAGGGCCCTGCTAACTTTTGACCTCCCACAAAGAAGTCTTCTCGGAACCCGTGTGTTAGGTATATATAGTAGTTTCTAGGTAAAAAGACTACAGAAGACCAAATTCCGGTGGGGTTGATGGTGTCAACGAATATGACCCTGTGGGTTTGCCAATTCGAAATAGGGAGTTGGTGGTGCGGAAGCCATTGTTATACTACCTGCTGTTTAATTTAATCACTAGCAAACTCTTCACATACTTGGTTTTGAGTGCAAACTCTCCGCATACTTCATAGTGATATTATGTAAACTAGATATAAACTAGTGGCCATTAAGTATAGAATTGAGGGGTTGAGAGGTGAGGTTGACCTCACTTATTGTTAAATCTCCATCCTTTAATTCAGCTGGTCCAGAAAAACAGTGATATTGTGTGGACGTATCTTTTTTCTTTTTTTTTTAAGGCTTATAATTTGGAGATCATTAGCAATCTCTTAGCTCATAGGTTATGATCTCATCTTCCATCCAATAAACTTGAATTTAAGACCTCAAATTCTTAATGACTAAAGTGTGACTTAAGGAATATGCAGACAAAATTTATATGCGGTGTAAGTCAAGGTCGAGTAATATTCTCCGAAGTGTCTGTGATTGTCTAATGAAAAAGAAAAGGTGGGGTGGGGGTGGGGTTAGTAGAGTGGACCCACCATTGTTTCTCCTCTTGACTCTGCCACCAGGAGTTCTCATTGTTTTGTTAGAATTATCAAGCTTGTGTTTCACTGATTTGATATGCACTATTACTTCGAGTATAAACAAACGAGGGCTTCGATTTTCTTGGTAACATCATAAAATCGAGAATGTTTAGGACATTGAAAGCTTGTTTTGTGCACCCAAAAGAAAAAACAAGGATTTCGATTTTCTTGGCATCACCATAAAGTCGAGGATGTTTAAGACATTGAAAGCTTGTTTTGCACGCTAATAAGCTTCTAGCAAGGCTTAAGACTGACGCCGTGCTTCTGATGTACCAAAAAAAAAGGCTCAGATTTTTGCAAATCGTAAACAAACAGGAACGCTGTTATTAATAATGTAATTTTGAAAATAAATAATGATATGCTTTTTCATGAATAAATAATGAAAGTTTCAAATTAGTATTGGATTGTAAATGGTTTTCATTCTCATGCCTCTCGATGAAAATTGCACGCAAAAATTATCTAGGGATAATACTGCTTCTTTGAGTTTTAACCGCATCAAGAAGCACGATTTCTTGTCTGATTGCCTTTGTTATGCCCCTACTATTTAGTTGAACCTTTTCCTTTTCTTTTGGTTTACTAGGATTTAAGAAGTCCATTCAAGTTAAAGTACCTAACATGGCAGTTGATCAGCAAGTAGTAAACCTCTACCAAAGCACCAAGTCCCTAAATGAAGCGAACCATGTCGGCCTTGAGATTTAGAAAAAGGTGAAAATACAGGTCTCAAACTTCAAAATTGCATACACATGCCTAATCCAAGAGAAAGAATCACTAAACTACTTGATCAATCTCGAGAAACAAGTAACTAGAGGCGGCAAGGTAAATACCAATGAGGAATCGTAATGTCCTCTCATCAACAAGCGACAGGAGAACTCATTCAAGTAATTGGTTTATCATTTTCGCGTATGAATTATCTCTATGACAATCCTTCTCTCTTGAAGCATAGGAGCAACTGTAGTGGTCGCGTTCTAGAAAATGCAAAATAGTTTAAAATCATTACTCACGTTCAAACATACTACACAGCGTAATAAGTTAAAGATAATGGAGGAAAATGAACCACGTGAGACACAATGCCATGATCTCCAAATGGCCTGCATTCAAAGAAACTGCATGCCGTATACATCAGTTGCAGGATGTCTATGCATGTTTCCTAATCTAAAATTTGATAAGAAATTCACAGTAGGCAACCAAAAAAAAGGAACATCAGAAACTGAAATGAATCTCTGGCCCTATCATGATCCTGGCCCTTTGTTCTATCCTTCTCCTTCTCCTTCTCCCTCTCCCTGTCCCCATTCCTCTCCCTCTCTCTTTCACTGTCCTGTCCCCACTTGCCTCTGTCCCGTGCTCAGACAAGAGTCGTTGAATAGGATCTTCCCTTGCCTCTCACCCAGCAAGCTTTGATTCATCATCATCATTCTCCTTGGATTAATTCAGCTTCTCTAGGGCTGCTTTTCTTAATGCTCCCTTGGCTTCTCTCCCCCACCCCAAAAAAATCAGCATTAGCAATTGCTGGAGATGACTTGGAAACTAGATTCATAATTTGCTGTTGAGCTAGCCTGCGGAACTTCCTACAAAAATTAGGAAACAAAAAGTCCCTGGGTGCCATCACTATATTCAATGTGGCCTTACATGATGGTAGCGCAGCATTTTGTCCTTAATGACATAATGGAAATGTGAAATTCAATATTAGGCCAATAAGTGAAAGAAATGCAGAGCTCACTTAAAAAGTGTTAGTAAAAATTTGTAGAAAATGAAAATAGAACAACCTTTGCAACAGGCCGTGATTGGGAATCTGCAAACATGTTATAAAATGAAAAATCTCCATCCGTGCAGACTGACATGTAACGTGCCTTGGGAAGGCTGTAGAGGGAAGCAAGAACTCAGCAAACTCCATCAGTCCCAGATTTCTCTGCATCAAATGCTTTCCACAAAGACGGATTCTTGGGGAGTTGTCCTTGAAACCTTCTTGCAGCAGCGTATATAACCCCACAGGCCATAACTTCACTCTTGAAACAAATACACAAAGTTGTCTAAAGGCTGCTCCGGGTGGGTGGGTGGGGGGGAGAGGGAACAAATAGAATGCAGACTTGTAATTCTCACAAGAAATAGATAAATCTGACAAGAATCAAACACCAGAAACATAGTAAACACAAAAATATATAAATAAATAATAATTGCAACAAAAATTCATCCAACCAACATAATATGCACCACAAATCTGTCAACTTTGATTATTCTTGTTAACCATCATTAATACATCACAGAGATGGAGCTTACAACAGATACGAATTTTCCACAATCTGGTAGAACTCTAGGCCTTCAGATGCTAAAAGATTATTCCAGCGCCCATAAATAGAATAATAGTCAATACAACTAAGAAGATCAAGTTGATATGGGAGGCCAGAACAACCAATCCATCAAGCAGTTAAAAAAATGCAGTTCGATGCCCGACATTGGGACAACAGAAATTTAGGTGTTAACATTGCCGTACAAATACCGTAGTCCATTTTCCGACTCACCGTAGTTTTTGCTTAGCCTATCCCTCACTACAAAGCACGATTCTCAGATCCCAAACCAATCAAAACCAACGCCACTTGCTAAATGATCAGATGCAAGACAGACATAGTAAGTAAACAGAGAGGATTGGCAAAACAACTAAGAAACAGTTGTAAGAACTACCCATCGTTTGCTAGATTCCAACCTTCTTGTCTCAATTCCAGAGGACTTTCTTGCAATAGAAACTTAAGAGACCCAACACACAAACAAAAAAAAAAAAGAAAGAAAAGAAAAGGAAAAGAAGTTTACAGTAAAAAAATTAAACAATCGATTTCTACTTCAAAAGAACTCATTTTAAAGCCCTAATCTTTTTCTTCAATTTCGGTAAAATTTCGAGATTTGGGTGATGAAACTGAACCTTCAACCTCGAAAGAGCATCTCCAGCTCAAAGAGGCCCCGCGGGAGAAACCGAGCGTACGACACGTCGTTTTTTCGGTTTGTTAAAGGGTTTGAAGCGGCAAGCCGCTGACCGACCAAGAAAAAAGGCGCATTAGGTTAGTGCGATGCTGGGAGCAAGGCAATCTGGCCACCGGGCCCACCCACTGCGAGTGCCGCATGTTACTAGAGGACATTTTCGGAGTTTCGGAAGCTCGTGCGAAGGGCATTTTGGAGAAATGAAACCACGACGCTGTTGCTATAAAAATCTTCTGGAGGAAGCCGCCCGAGCGTCCCTCGTCTCACTCCTTCTCATATCTCTGCGGCTAGGGTTTTGGCTGTAACGAAGGTGCGCGTCTTCGATTTCTGGTTAGCGATTCTTGTGTTTTCTCGCATGTTTTCTAAGTCGGGTTGTGGAAATGGCCAGCGTGATTGGTTTTTAGCGTTTAGTACTGATTCCGGTTTCTAAAGCTTAAGAGTGCTTTGTTAGATTTTTTTTTTTTTTTAATCTGAGTCTTGAAGACGTAGCTAATGAATTGGCGTCTAGAATGTTTCAATTTCGATTTTTCTGTGCTTATTTTTCTTAGATCTGTTAGGTTTAATGGAAATTTAACGAATGTTTCAACTGGGTATCGTTTCTACGAGATTTATTTTTTGTTATAGATTTTGTTCATTATTCTGTTATTGGTATTAATTTACTTTTTGTTTAGTCGATCGTTTGGTTCTGGATATTTGAAACGTTTTTCATTTGGATTTTCTTTTGTTATCTGTATTTTTTTTTATTTTATTTTTGTTTTTTTATCCCTCTTTGCTCTGGTTCTGATTCCTTAAAGATTGATTCTAATTAGCGTGTTGTGATATGTAATTCAACTATTAGCCATTGTATGTCAGATATAATTAATCTTATGAACGATTCATATAGGTATCACTGTTTCTCGTATCGAGCTGTCTTGATGATTTATGGTCAAAACCTCTTTTTCTTTGCGCTCTTTTAATTATCTGCCACCGTTGCTAATTTCTATGGTTGTTTGCCGGTGAATTATGTTATATTCTGTTTGATTTTTGGTGAAGTTACTGGTAATTGAACTGTATAGTTGTACTTTTGTTTGCAACAGGTTTAAGTTAAAGACTTCATAATGGGTAAGGAGAAGGTTCACATTAACATTGTGATCATTGGCCATGTCGACTCTGGGAAGTCTACCACGACTGGTCATTTGATTTACAAGCTTGGAGGTATTGACAAGCGGGTGATTGAGAGGTTCGAGAAGGAAGCTGCTGAGATGAACAAGAGGTCATTCAAGTATGCCTGGGTGCTTGACAAGTTGAAGGCTGAGCGTGAGCGTGGTATCACCATTGATATAGCCTTGTGGAAGTTTGAGACCACCAAATATTACTGCACAGTCATTGATGCTCCTGGACATCGTGACTTTATCAAGAATATGATCACTGGGACTTCCCAGGCTGACTGTGCTGTCCTCATCATTGACTCCACCACTGGTGGTTTTGAGGCTGGTATCTCTAAAGATGGCCAGACCCGTGAGCATGCCCTCCTTGCCTTCACCCTTGGTGTGAAGCAAATGATCTGCTGCTGCAACAAGGTATGTTTCTAGTATTATAATATTTTCCATTTCATGTGTGAACATGTTCATCTAGCTATTTATCATTTTTGTTGTAGAACTTATGTTTGGTTGATTTTATATTTAGTCTTAGAACTAATATATTGATGTCTTTTGACTAGATGGATGCTACTACTCCCAAGTACTCTAAGGCAAGGTATGATGAAATTGTAAAGGAAGTGTCATCCTACCTGAAGAAGGTTGGTTACAACCCTGAGAAGATTCCCTTTGTCCCCATCTCTGGATTTGAGGGTGACAACATGATTGAGAGATCCACCAACCTCGACTGGTACAAGGGCCCAACTCTCCTCGAGGCCCTTGACATGATCCAGGAGCCAAAGAGGCCGTCAGACAAGCCTCTGCGTCTCCCCCTTCAGGATGTGTACAAGATTGGTGGTATTGGAACAGTCCCAGTGGGTCGTGTTGAAACTGGTATCCTGAAGCCAGGAATGGTGGTGACTTTTGGTCCCTCGGGACTGACCACTGAAGTTAAGTCTGTGGAGATGCACCATGAAGCTCTTCAAGAGGCTCTTCCTGGGGACAATGTTGGCTTCAACGTTAAGAATATTGCTGTCAAGGATCTCAAACGTGGTTATGTTGCCTCAAACTCCAAGGATGATCCTGCTAAGGAGGCAACCAACTTCACCTCCCAAGTTATTATCATGAATCACCCTGGTCAGATTGGGAACGGCTATGCCCCTGTTCTGGATTGCCACACCTCTCACATTGCAGTCAAGTTTTCTGAGATCCTCACAAAGATTGACAGGCGATCTGGCAAGGAGCTTGAAAAGGAGCCCAAGTTCTTGAAGAATGGTGATGCTGGGTTCGTGAAGATGATTCCCACCAAGCCCATGGTGGTCGAAACTTTCTCAGCGTATCCTCCACTTGGTAGATTTGCTGTTAGGGACATGCGCCAGACTGTTGCAGTGGGAGTCATCAAGAATGTTGAGAAGAAGGATCCCACCGGAGCTAAGGTGACTAAATCTGCAGCTAAGAAGGGTGGCAAATGAACCGTGCAAGTCAGTGTTGACGTCTATCGTAGGAATAAAGACTGGGTCCTTGTCAGGGGTCCATTTGTTTTATGTTTATCGGTTTGTTTGGAGAACTATGGTTTCAAGTCATCTTCGTCGTCATCACTGAGTGGCCGGTCACAGAACTGGGTTCTCGACCGGCGGTGGCATTGGCTGTCGTGTTGAATTAATGTCCTCTTTGTTTACTGTTATGCTGAGACTATATGATATTTCTATTTTCAAAGGGCGACTGGGAAATTTGTCTTTCTCACGATGAGCGCGTTCTGTTTTGACATTTACATATTCAAAATACTATGTTTTGCTCTTTCCAATCAATTGTCAGTTGCTTATTTGTTTGGACTTTAGAGGGACAGCCGCTGTGTGGCTCTTTTATGTTTTTTTTTGGGGCCTTTAGGAGGGTTATAACCCACCGATAGGGAGCCTCTTAGATCTTCTGTTTTGTTTTGTTCGGTATGGGCCAACTTGATCTGCCTAGCATCGTCCTTTCCTAGGTTCAAAGCCGCCTCCTTCAACGTTTATGATTTGGGCCCCTGCTCCATATTCTTTAAGGTAGAAGACAAATTGGCTCTTGTTTTTCACTACCCCTATTTACCATCGGTGCAACACATTCCGCACCCCCGCATGGGAGATGGCGATATATGGGAATTAAAAATTTATTGAAGAGCTACTTATTAAATTGGGTTTTATGGAGAGCTACCTATTAAATTGGGAAAATTCCCTCTAGACTTTGTGCCTACAGAAAATACATAGTTCACTCATTCTCTACTCATCTATCTTGGAGAAAGAAAATGTTCACAAGCCAATCCAAAGTTGAACACAAGGAATTTCGTTGAATTAATTTCCGCCATTCCTGCTGAGGGAACCTTGGAGACTTCTCATCATATCCCTCACAAGTTCTTGAACGAAGACTCGCGAGCAGGTTTTTGCGGGGTCAGCTTTGCCAGCAATGCCTCCTTGTGACAGTGCTCTGCATCAACAAAGTTAAAATTCCCATTGGCCTTAAATGTCACATGGAGTCTGTTTGTCTGTGGTGGTCGAATATCACCTAACTTGATCGTCCTTGGTGTGTAAGTTGCCAAACAAGTCATCATGTCCACCTCAAAGCTGTCCGAGCCGGGCTGCCATCTAAGCTTGTGAACGTATGGGCTAACGAACCAGTGCAGGGCAGCAGTAGTTGAAGCACTGAAGAATATGACAGAGGATGCAACTGCACCTTTGAAAATGACATTCAGATCAGGACCTGTCAGCAAGGTTATGACAGGACCCAAGGATACAGAGAGACAGCAGTTTGAAAGAGTGAAGTTTTACTTTCTTGATGATTGATGAATTTGGACCAAAATAAACCACCTTAGTATCTTTCCCATGGCCCACAGCTTTTTTTCCCCTACGAGGTCCCCTCCAGTATCCAACTGTCATCCTCTGTTGATGTAGCTTGAGATGCCCATCTTTTCTGGGCAGCAGCAAGCTGGATGGCACAATTGAAGTTGGGCTTTGCACCATGAGCGTGTGGCCGTGCATCAGACCTAGAAGGATTGCAACCTACAGTACAGAGAAATTTAGTAACAATAAGGATATGTATAGAGAGCATTCCGTCAGAATAGACTACTAATTATACAAATCCTCAGACATGTGCTTCGACATTTGCACACTGGAAGTTCAGAGGAAAGCAGCATTCGTTATTATGATATACAAAATGGCAACAGATACCCAAAAGAGAGAAGGTTGGGCAAACAACAGTTGTGCAAGCAATTGACTAAACATTTTCTAGTCTGAAAATTAAAAAAAAAAAACAAACGGATTTTCACAAACAAGCTTGACGAGATGAAGTCTCCTTGACCAATTCCAGGTGGTGGCAATAGATAGCTTCTAATTGGGCCCACCACAACTGCTAACACAAAAAATTTCGCCCTCCTGAACAGAGATCACAGCGTATCCCACTACCATGTTGTTGAAATCAACACAGAAGGAACTTTGGTAATAGCCAGGGGCACGGAGGCTTGCATTCATTATCAATAGGGAACAAAAGATCATATTTGATAGAGGTGAAGCACATTGGAGCCTGTACAAACATCATAACTAAACTACAAGAACCATGCATTTAAATACTTCTAATTTGCTGAGGCTCCCGTGACAAAAGTTCAAAACAATGGATAAGAAGTTGCTTCTGTTTTGAAATAGCACCAGAAGATTGAAGTCAAGAGTGTATGGCAGACAATTTGATGCTTCTAGTATGCTCCACGTGGATGGTGGTATAGACATTAGGCAAAGCAGAAGCATGCTTATTAATTGGAGTTCGTCAACTTCCACCAAGAACCCCAGACTAAGTCGCTTGTCAGCATTGAGCTCCACTCTTTTGTGAAAGATTTGAAAAGGCCCAGAGAAACTAGATTCGTTTAAGCAGCATAGAACAAAAGATAGGTGCAGAGAAATGAAGCTCAAGCAAGAGATGAACAAGAAATAAAGGTGCTGTCTTTCATAGCCCCTCACGCTTGACAAATACTCTTTACCAGGCAGAGAAATAGCATTAACCAAATTTAACGAAATCGAGACCCTTTCCCAGCCATAGATAATTAGATATACCCAACAGCCCACACCTAACAAACAGAAACAAGATGCTCTGTTCTTTCGATATTTCTGTAAAATTGTGACACCCCTAGAGATATGAGGAAACAAATTGGATGGATCACTAGACAAATTATTGGCAAGGGGGTCATAATGCTCGTGTTGACCAAAAAAAAGAAAAAAGAAAAATCCAGCTTAAACCCAAGATCAGAAAACAAAAAAATAATAAACAAAAGCTTTCGGGAATTTCTTTCAACTCTGAGGTCCACCAGGCCAGTACCCAAACGTAGAATATGGGTTAATCAAGGTTAAACTACTAGTTAGTGAGACTGAGAAATAATCAACTTCCCCCCCCAAAAAAAAGGTTAAAGAAAATAAAAGAACACGAAAGTGGAAAGAAGAATTGGAAAAAATTAAATCACTTACTAACAAGGGGCATTCCGAGAATTGAACTCGGGACCTCTCGCACCCTAAGCGAGAATCATACCACTAGACCAAATGCCCTTCCCATACCATATCTTTCGCACCCTAAGTCAGAATCAGACCACTAGACCGAATGCCCTTCCTAGGTGTTCATCTCCAAAGATTTTATTCGAATTATTCCAGATCTTGCACTAACATTATTTTTCGTAACTAGAACAGAAAATTATTATTCTCTTAGTTATCCTTTTCCCTTGCTTCATTTCTGTTCCTCTTCAATGACAACGTGTAAGCTTGAAAATGGTGGCAAGGCAATCTTAAGCTCTTGCCTCGAGCCGTGGCTGCAGACTTGACACGAGTCAGAAATTGCCTTATTGTCTGCAGCAATATTTTGGGATGCCCATCTGCCCGGTCAGGTAAAATTCAGATTTTCAGATTGCCATCTTACGTCTTTCTATGACATTCTTTTTCCAGAAGAAGAGTCCAGTGGACCATAAATGAGCAAATATATGTAGAGATGAAAAACAGATGCATAGGTTGAATTAATACACAGTGATAATGGCACTCCACCATATATATATATATATATATATATATATATATATATATATATAACAATAATGTATGCAATTTCCCAGGTCTGTGTCCTGGACCGTAACAATTATGTTTGCAAATTCCTGATACCAAATAATTTAAGGAATATATGGAATTCTTATTTTTGGTCAAGCATGGTGTTTTTCATAAAAATCTATATTTGGTTACAAGCCCCTGCAAGAACGGCAATTGGTTAATAATACAAATAGGTAACAGTGAGACTAACAACAACTTCAGGAAATTATGGATGTTGCTCACCGAAATCCCGAGGCTTTCTTGGCTCGGTTCCTGCAAGTATGAATAACATTACATGTGCATTCGAATGAAAGACAATGTTGAGGTCAGTTAGGAGCCATAAGTAATCAGGAGTCACCTTAGTACTCGGCTTCTTGGTATGTGTTGATCCATGCCTTCCTGCAAGAATAACAATTCATCAATCATACAAATGGGCAACAGTGAGGCTAACAACTTCAGGAAATTATGGATGTTCCCCACTGAATTCGTGAGGCTTTCTTGGCTTGGTTTCTGCAAATATGAATAACATAACATGTGCATTAGAATGGAAGTCATTGTTGAGACCACTTAGGAGCGATAGTAATCAGGAGTTACCTTGGTTTCCCGGGAAGGCATTGTTTACATCTTCAGTACTTAGCTTCTCAGTAAATGTTGCCAATAGTTACATTCTTCTGGCCCTAATGGTTGATCCACCCTCTTGTTCAATTCATATTGGTAAGGATAGGACATCCTAAGATAAAAAAAGGTAGTTTTGCTCCAGTGTCGTCCACAAAAGTACTTAAGATAGAAAAGTCTGAAGATTTTAAAAAGACACACATTGATCTTTTTGCTAGCCTAGTTTTATGTACTAAGTAACAAGCTATACAAGATACTTAATATAAAGGTTAGTTGATAAAAATTATAGATGACATAAGAAGATGTGAAAGAGGAAAGGGTATTGTGACTTTGATGGAAATGCACTCAATTAAGAATACGATTAACATACACTAGGTGTTGAACTGCATGTGCTAATCCTTAACCACAAATTTATGCAGGGAAATCCAGACGACTTCTCCAACAGTGCTTTCAATGTCCTGGGCATTTAGCTCAAGGGATAAGCAATGGGTTGGCTTAGATTTTCTTTGAGTCTTACTGCTTAAAATAAATGAAAATAATAGGTGGACAGACTGTCCAGCTTAGGCCAGCGTCCATGTGGCAAGGATGATTGATATGTTGAAGACCATAATATTATACATTTAAAGGCCAGTGGCGCAAGCCACAGATTAAGCCTGGCAATGGGGTTGGGTCCTGTAGTGGATTATTTCCGGCAGCAATCCTGCCAAGGGTGGAAAGCAACACAGTGAGGAGGCTATGATTTGCCGTCTCATCATGAACCACATAAGCCACAAGTTAAAACCAACATAGTGAGATAGGAAACTATGATGTCCAAAAGTAGTGAGAAGAAAAAATTAGTACTTAGTCAAAATGAATACAATCAAATCATATCATTAATGGTTATCATATCATAATTGGTTATATCTCAAACAGTGCAGCTTTTGTACTTATATTACCTGAGAGCTTCCATGATAGAATACTGAGTTCCTGCGTAATTGAGAAGTCAGAAGAAATGAAATTTCTCAAAAGAAGCAGCATACTCTAGTCTCTTGTCCCGACCCATTGTCTAGAGGAAGTAGATTAGTTAAATAAGCAATGAACTCTCATTATTGTTGGATATTCTATAATCCTGTAATTCCACTTATTTGCGCGATGCCACTTGAACCTGGCAAATCCTGTATTTGAAGAGATACGGAATGAATATATCATGGATAGATATATAAATCAATCAAAACCACCATTAGCCTATAACAAGAGAAAAAGCCAAATCTTCTATCCATGCACAGGTCAGTTTTAACAATTTACAAGAATGAGATAAGCATCCCGAAGTTGAGCCTTGAAATGACAAGAATGACGGAACAGCTTCCAGCAGCATCAGTCATGGCTTGTAGGTCATATATATTACCTAAAAGTTAGTCAAAAGAACGAAAAACACAGACTAGAGGCACATTTGGAAAAGTAATTAACAAAAGCATTATCAAACATTTTCCGCTCCAACCATTGCATCCATGACAAAATTCTCCACAGCCTTTTGAGGAGCCACTAAGATGAAAATGTCATTTTTTCATCAATTTCTTCTGAACTTGCATTTAAGAAAAGAAGGAATGAAATGGACTAACAAAATAAGGCTTATTATTCAATAAAGAATTAAAATATAGTGTTCACCCTGAAATGCACCAATAAAACTCATTATTCAATAGAGAAGCAAAATATAGAATGTAGTGAACTAACGAAATACATACACCCGAAATTCAGTAAGAATGAAATGACATTCTTTAATATGCTGAGTTAATATTACCTCGACACATTTCCCATCATCAGTTAATGAAAGGGCAATGACGGGAACAAGTTCCATCAATGTACCTACAACATAAACATCCTATGCAGCATCTTAAATGATCAATTTCAAACAAAGTTGAGTAAAAAGGAATTTCAATACCATATCTGGGTTCAGCTCTGGAATGTTGAGTGGCACCTGCCAAACAAGGGAAAATGGTTCGAGCAAAACTAAATGGGGCTCAAGATACATGGAGACACGGTGACTTTAACTACAACTACAAAATAGTTAGTTCAGCTCACTGTTAACATAAAATATGTTAAGTATACATTGAGCTAATATCAAGCTAACACAGCAAAATTCTGTTCCTTGATTTTGTGATTTAACTTCTTTCCTGAGATACGACTATATGGGCCCCAAAATGTGAAAAAATGAGTATTAACACAAGTAGATTGCTTCATTATTATATATTTGAAGTTTCAGAAAACATAATTTCTTCCTTTGATATACTTTTTCGTTCTAGCAACAAATGGTAAACATATCATTTTCTTTTCCCCCTTTTGTTTGACTAAGAATTATAAACAATGAGTAGTTTATGTCATTTTTAACCAAAAAAATGAGGTCAGACTGTTGAACCAAAAAGGATTCCTACCAATGTCAGAGTCATCATGAAATCACCTAGCTAATAACAGAGTATCAATTCCAGGTGCTCAGAGTAAAAGATAAAAAACACAGACAACATGAGCCTCTGAGGTTATAAATTGATATGCAGCCAAGGAGTGCTAATCAAATCATGTGCTCTAAGTCACCATTAATTTGTTTTTTTTTTAAGGAATGCCAGAAATGCATAATGGTTACCTCTACTAATGCAGAAATGAAGAAAAAAAAAAAGGTGAGTGAAATTTTGCTTTCTCTGATGACTTGCCAACCCTCTGTTTCAACCAAGCAGGTGGATTAGAATCCATCACCATAAACTAATAATTATGAAGCAGTTAAGTAGTGGCCTATACTGATCACAAAGTAAATTTGAGGCTAGTGGACCAGGAGAAACTGTTTGAGAAAGCCAAATGGCTAATAGAATTCAACAAACATGTTTTAAGAAGTATGAGTTTCCTAGATTAAAATAAATGATGCTGCTATATGCTTAAGCATAGGGGGTCTCTAAGTGAAAACATATAATTGTACCTAAAATCATGTTTTACCATCATTTACAGCTCTCTGTGTGGCTTGCAGCACATCGTCATAGACATAGTTCCTGATTTCTCTGGAATGAGGAATATAATTCATTCTAGTAGGAATCCCTCTCCATTTTTCTGCAAAGAGCTAAAGGAAAGAAAAAAATGAATAAGAGGAGCAATTGTGCCACTTTTATCAGAACCAAACAAATTTTGGAAAAGAATATGTAATCCCTAACTTCTGAATGGACAGAGTGTATATTATATACCTGGATTCATGATGCCTGACTACGAGGTAATGACTTTTATGGAATGGTAAATACAACAGTTTAACACTGGAAAAATCAGGTAATCAGGCAATGACTTTTCTGGAATGGTAAATAGAACAGTTTAACGTTGGAAAAATCAGATAATTTGAAGTTGCTTTGAGGTACAAAGCCATGTGTCTCTAAAGTTCATGTCTGAGATCAAAATTTATCCTCTGCAAAAACATTCATCAAATTGCTGGTGGATACTAAGCTTTGAACGCAAGATTGATTATGAGCTTCTAATCACAAATCTTTGAACATGTACCTCCTATAAATGGTAAAAGACCAACAGTGCAATCATGAAGCTGTCCTAAGGACGAGCATTTAAGAAGAAGAAGCTGCTTGGAAGATAAAAAGAACAAGAGGCAAAAGAGTCCAGTAACATGTCTAGGTGAAAGGAGAGAATGAAGAAGAAAAATTATTAGATTATAGAGTCCTATTTCTTGTGCTACCTAATCTTCTTATGAATGTAGTTCCCACCTTTAAGGAAATGAGGAAATATTACAAGAACATGTCAATCCCTACAGAGGAAGCTTGAAAATCAACCATGAAGTCTATAAGTTGCTCAGAAGGAGGCAAATGAAAAATTTTAATCCTGTTAAGAACCCAAAATCATGGTTCCAAAGTCATGACACAGAGAATAGGTTTTTGTTACAAAGAACACAATGGTAGCAGAAAGATGTGAGTGACAACCAAAAAGAATATTAAGCTAATCATGAAGGAATGATTTTTTCGTATCAAATAGATTCAAAATCCATCAGAAGAATATCTAAGTGCCATACATCTTTCAAATCTAGGACAGGTCATGAAACCTGAAAAGATAGCCCATCAGAGAAATAAGTCAGAGGAAACTAGCATAATACTTGTCACAACATGAGACGCTAACCTGACTTGATTACTTTACTTTGCTGCATCAATTTCATGGAATACTACTTCTTTTGGGTGGTTACCATTGATCTGCATTTGAAAGGGATAATAAAAATATGTAAAAATATTGACAACAGGTTCACATGGGAAACAATGGAAGAAAGTGGAAGATGTAAACTTCCCTTCTTTATTATGCTTGAGTAAGATGAGATGGCTTCTGCATTTTGTTTGGGTATTTCAAGGTGTGACCTTGCCTGCACACAAACTGAAGAAATAATACTTGCAGGAATATGTTAGAGGAACAAAAAGGGTTCTAAGTCTTCAAACTGATGATTCATACTACCGGTAATAAGCATGTTTGATCATACATGAAACTAAGCCAAAAAGGTACCAGAATTATCCATAAAGAGCACACATAGGAGAAACTACAACATCTAATAGGTGAAGTGATACAAAAATAATTTTCATTCTACCCTCCATTTGTTAAGCCAGTCTCCCATTTTAAGTGACTAGGTTTGTGCACACCTATAGTTCAGCATAAGACACATTTTGTTCATGATGGCTATCTAAATTTTCCTTTTGTGGAAGCAGTGGATGAATAAATGCCCTAGCTGAGTAGATATACTCAACCCTTCAATATTCCAGCCCTACTTATGCAAGAAACATAGTCATCTATTGGGTATCTTCTTCCATTTTCTTCATAGAAAGTAAAACCAAACAAGATTATCTATCAAATAGATCTGCAAGCATAATCTGTGTCATTTTAATGGATTGATGCATAGCATGCTCTCAATGACTGCTATCAAAATTGAGTGAAAACAACAAGCCATCCATGTTAAAGCGTAGGTGCATGCATGGGCCTGTCTGTGAGTAGCCCTGTGCATAAGATTACACATGCATATTGTAGTCATACCTTTTCTTCTAAGTCATCAGCTCGGGTAGCAAGTCTGGCTTAAATTTCCTCAGACTCTGGAGGGAAGCTTCATATGTGATAAATCTTCCCTGTCACTGGGCCTAACATTCTACCAACAAATATGTCAATCAAATTATTTCAGGGATGCTCAATTAAAGCCTATGACAACCATAAACTCCGGCATATAATGTCAATTTTGAGGAATAAATAAACAAGTAGCTGTTTACATACGTTGTATGCAATCCAGTCATTCATTCATCAAAAAATATGAAATCCATACAATTTCACAGATGTAGAAGCAAAGAGATAATCAAATCACAAGGAATGGCGGCACTGATATATACTTCACTTACATCTAAGGCTATGTGAGCCTCTGGTTCGATCTGAAACTTTTCCAGAATCTCTGCTTGCACAAAACTTCGTAGATAACCATCCAGAAGCACCCGTTTTTCTTTGCATCTTCCCACCATCTATAAAATAAATCGTTTTTATTTCTAAAGCATTCAACTAAAGGACATAAGTTTAAAAAAAAGAGGGAGAGAGAGAAGCAAAATTCATGACTGTATTACAGCTGCACTATTTCGCTAGGAACCAGACGGCCAGAATTCATAAACTCTTTGGTTTCATTTTTAATCTCTGTCGGCAGATACTTTGGCTCTCAGCAGATCGCCAGTTGACGTATGTACACCACTCCAAGCCATAGAATCAAACTACCCAAAAACAAAAAAGCTCAAAAGAAAAAGAAGAAAACGAACCAAGAATGCCCGTTAGTGCTTAGATTCAACGGACACTTTTCTCACAATGAAACTCGAGGACAAGAATCAAGATTCAGTTAGTGTAAATCTTTAATAAAGAAATAATTTTGATTAATTGATTAAAAAATAAAAGACGAACCTTTCTCGAGTCACAGGCTGTTCTTGCAGTAAGAACCTAGCAATAGACGAGCCAGTCAAGTTCAAAAACAAGAAAAGAAAAACAACGCCCCAAAAAAAAACCCCAAAAGGGAAAAGAAAGCAGAGTGAAAATGTGTAAAATAACTAAAATGGAAACAAGATTACCTTCTTGACCATTAGTACACAATGACCGCCTTTTCCGGGACGCCCCCGTGCACCGAATATCATAGCCTTCAGGGGCTTGCTTGAAGAACAATTGGCACTCAGTCCCTGACCAGAAAGGGAGATTTGAAGAAGAATTAGCCATCTTCTTGAGCCATCGTAACACTAACTCCACAAAGATTGACAAAAAGAAAACAAGAAAGACAGGACCTTGGAAATCTGGAGTTGAATTGATGTTTCCTTCAGGACAGAAGGAAACGAGACGGAGGTTATGATGATGAAAGGGTCCCCGAAAAGAAAGAGACAGAGAAGAAGAAATAGAAGAAGATGAAGAAGGGCGTTGAAAGAGAGCGTTTGTAGGGGAAACAACCGTTCTGGACTTGGGAGAAGAAGAAACCGAATTGTAATATGACCCACAAAGATTGACAAAAGACAGACCAGAACTATATTCTCGAGTGGGTGTTTCTTTATGTCATGAAAGAAAGAGGCAACACAGTGATTATGATGGTGAAAGGATCGCGGGAAAGACACGGACAGAGAAGAAGAGAAAGAAGAAGAAGAAGAAGAAGAAGAGAGACAGGGAGGGAAAACTGAAAGAAGAGACTGAAGCGACACTGCCGGAATTAGGACAAGAAGAAACTGAAGTGCTGTTGTCCTACATATAGACGGAGAATATTTTCTTTGGTCTTTTTTCTGTCTTTATCAAAAAAAAAAAAAAGCCGTTAGTTCCATTAAAATTTAAATTAAATAAAGAAAACCCGTTTCCAAAACTTAATAAATTTTCCAAAAAAATAAAAATAAAAAAAAAAAACTTTAGATCAAGTTGGCTAAAAAATTCCGCGCTGGAAGCATTGGCAATGATATATATATATATATATAGAGAGAGAGAGAGAGAGAGAGACACACACACACACATCTCCATTTTGCACACATTTCCCAGCATGAGCAAATGAAAGGGCCTATACGATAAACATCCTGTGCAGAATAATAAATGATCAATTTCCAACGAAGTCATGTGAAGTAAAATAGGAAAAATTCATTACCAGGAAAAATTCATTACCATCTCTGGGTTCATCTCTGGAATATTGATCTGCACCTGTCAAAACAGGAACAATATTTCAGGCAAAACCAAATGGGGCTCAAGATGCACGGAAACACAGTGAGTTTAACTACAACTACAAATAGTCAGTGAGTTTAACTACAATTCCGTTCCTTGACTTCGTCATTCCATCCAGCAGGTGTATTAGAATCCATCACCATAAATTAATAATTGTGGAAAGCTTATGTGATGGCCTATGCTTATCCCAGAGTAAAAAATGAGTCTAGTGGCCCAGGAGACACTTTTTAAGGAAGCAAAATGGCCTGTAGCATTCAACAAACGTGTTTCTTAGAAGTATATGTTTCCTTGATTAAAATAAATGATGCTGCTATATGCTTTAAGCATAGGGCTGTCTCAAAATGAAAACATATAATTGTACCTGCAATCGTGTTCTACTGTCATTTGCAGCTCTCTGTGTGGCTTGCTGCACATCATCATATAAATACTGCCTGATTTCTCTCGAATTAGGAATATTATTTAACCTAGTAGGAATCGCTCTCTATTTTTCCTGTGAAAGGCTAAAGATAAGTAAGAACAAATGAATAAGACGAGCACTCCTCGTACTTCTATCAGAACCAAACAAATTTCGGAAAAGAAATGTAATCCCTAACTTCTAAATTCACAGAGCGTAAATTATATTCCTGGATTCATGATGTCTGACTGTCAGGTAATGACTTTTCTGGAATGGCAAAAAGAACAGTCTATAGTTAGAAAACTCACTGGCTAAACATTAAGAAGATTATTAAAATGGCATGCATATTTCGAATCCAGGACAGGTCATGCACCCTGAAAAGCCAGGACATCAGAGAAATAGGCTAGAGGAAACATGCATAATACTTGTCACAACCAGAGACACTAACCAGACTTGATCAGTTTTACTTCATCTTGCTGCACTTGAGACAACAATGAATCAGTTTCTTGGAATGCTACTTCTTTTGGGCGGTTCCCATTGATCTGCTTTTGAAATGGATAATAAAATAAGTAAAATTATTGACAGGAGATTCACACGGGAAACGATGGAAGAAAGACAGTGGAAAATGTAAACTTCCCTTCTTCACTATGTTTGAGTAAGTGGATGAGATGGCTTCTGCATTTTGTTTGTTTATTTCAAGACGTGACTTCACCTGCGCACAAACTGAAGAAAGAATACTTGCAGGAATAGGCTAGAGGAATAAAAAGTGTCATAAGTCTTCAAACCGATCATTCATACTTCTGTAACTTAATATATAGCGTTTCTTAGGGAGGGTGTTGGGAGCATGGATTCTTTAGTGACAGGCCCAAGAAAATTCTCCTGGTCATAAGCATTTTTTTATCTTACATGAAACTAAGCTAAAAGGTATCAGAAGTATCCATAAAGAGCACACAACAGAGAAGCTGAAATGCTTAATGGGTCAGGTGATACAAAAATTTTCCAATCAGATTTCAAATGCATATTGTAGTTATACCTTCTTTCTGTCTCATCAGGTCGGGCAATGAGTCTGGCTTTAATTCCTCAGACTCTGGACAGAAGTTTTTTATGTGATAAATTTTCCCCATCACTGGGTCTAACCTTCTACCGAGACGTCTGTCAATCAGGATTTCATCAGGGACCTGAGCATCAACGATCAAAATCATGAAGAAACATGCAAGAGCAAAAATTACACCATAAAAAACACTCCAAATGGAACAGACATCCAAACGTCTACGTATTGCAAAATAAATTACTGTACTCAGATTGTCTAAGGGGTTGCTCAATCAAAGTGCACAAGTATAAACGTCAGCACATAATGTCAACTTCGGGGGATAAAAAACACATAAGTTTGCATACATTGTATGCAGTCCGATCATTCATCCATCAAAAACAATATGAAATCCAAACAATATAACCGATGTAGCAGTGAACAAATATCAGACAATAACCAAATCACAAGCAACGACCGCATTGACATATCTGGTCTGATCGGCAACTTTTCCGGACTCTGTTTTTGAACAAAACTATGTGGATAACCATCCAGAAGCCGCCCTTTGGTCTTTTCCCGGGACAGTCTCGTGCTGTCATCATCTATAAAACAAAGCGTTTTATTTCTGAAGCATTCAAGTAAAGGACATAAGTTCAGAAAAAGAGAGAGAGAGAGAGAGAGAGAGAGAAAGAGAAGCAAAGTTCATAGCTTTATTACAAAGCTTTATTACAGTTGTCACTATTTCTTCAGGAACCAAACGGCTAGAATTCATGAACTCTTTGGCTTTATTTTCAATCTTTGTCCCGGAAGATGCCTCGGCTCTGAGTAGATCGCTAGTTGACATATGTACCAATAGAATCAAACTACCGACAAAAAAGGCTCAAAAGAAACGAAGAAAGCGAGCAAAGAATGTCCATTAGTAATTAGATTCAACAGAAAAAAGGCAGAGACCTAAAATAAACTCTTCTCACAATGAAACTCGAGCACTGTTGGAATATGCCTTGTGTTCCAAATTATCTTTTTGCCCTTCCCTATTCCTATATAAATAGAGTTATAGGGTTATGAGAAAATAAATGGAGTTGAGAGAATAGACGTGAGAGATTTGAGAGGAGCCATACTCTTTTATAGTCGGTAACACACTTTCTCTTCTAATAAGAATATTCCCTCTCTCCTTCCCGTGGATGTAGGTCACATAGACTGAACCACGTAAAATTCTAGTGTTACTTTCTTCTTCAATTTACAATTTGCCGTAACAAATTGGTATCAGAGCCGAAAGAAAACAAATTTTCTTTTCTCTCTCTCCGGCCACCCACCCAACTGCGCAGTGATCCACCGGGAAAAAAAAAAAAAAAAAGGTTTCGTCTTTCTTCTGGCCACCCCACCGATTCATCAAAGAAAAAAAAAATTTCACTCTCCGGCAACCCACCCAACCGCAGGAGATCCGAAACATCGACTGTGGACACACAGATTCAGAGGGGCTGAGGAAGCAGTGCTCATCCGCGTGTTCGTTTCTCGTCAATTTGATTTGGGCGCAAGACAGATAACTGGTAAATTTCAATTGCTTCCCATTGTTGGAGTGGACGTCGGGTTGGGCAGTAGCAGGATTACTGCACGGCTTCTGCTAGATCGTTCGGTGTTGAAACGGAGCAGATCCGACGGAAGAAAAGAACAGATCGGGTTCCAACGGGTTAGAGGCACGGTAGATCGGCGAGCTGAACAACAGATCTGACGGAAAACGGCATGGTGCAGATGATTTGGAGTTGAAACGGAGCAGATCCGACGGAAAAAAGGAGCAGATCGGGTTCTAACGGGTCGGAGATACTGTAGATCGGCGTTCTGCACAGTAGATTAACGGGAGGCAAACGGTGTCAGCACTGTAGACACAGCGTCAGCACTATTTTAACGCAGTGAGTACTATTTCAACGCCGTTAGAACTGTTTTAACGCAGTTAGTACTGTTTTAACGCCGTCAGAACTGTTTTAACGCAGTTAGTACTGTTATAACGCAGTTAGTACTGTTTTTAACGCCGTCAGTACCGTTAGCACTGTTTTAACGCCGTTAACACTGTTTTAACGCCGTTAATACTGTTGTGATTTGGGCCATAAATTTGTATTCTTCAATTTTCATTGTGGGTATTTTGTTGCAATGGCTTCTTCATCTTCATCAACGGTGAAGTCTGAAATTGAGAAGTTTGATGGAAATACCAATTTTGCACTGTGGCAAGTTAGAATGATGACAATTCTGACGCGAGAAGGTACAAAAAGGGCCTTACATGGCAAGGAGAAGAAACCAGAGTCAATGTCTGATGCAGATTGGGATGACATGGATGAAAGAGCTCTATCCTCGATTCAACTCAGTTTGGGAAATGAAGTTTTGAGAGAAATCCTCGGTGAAAGAACATCAGCTGGTGCGTGGCTAAAATTGGAAAGTCTGTACATGACAAAATCTTTGACTAACAGACTCAGATTAAAGCAACGCCTTTATACTCTTCGTATGTCAGAAGGTACTTCTTTGAAATCACATATTGGAGAGTTTAGTTCAATTGTTACTGATTTGAGTAAGATTGATGTTCATATTGACGATGAGGATCAAGCTTTATTGCTATTGTGTTCTTTGCCTCCTTCATACAAGCATTTTAGAGATACTATGATCTATAGCAGGGAAGATATTTCCCTTGAGAATGTCAAGACTAATTTGCAGGCCAAGGAGAAAATTGATAGTAGTTTGACATTTTCTGAGACATCAGATCAGAGTGTTGGTTTGATTATTGATCGAGGAAGATCAAAGGAGAGAAGTCGAAATTCAGGAAAATCAATGTCGAAATCAAGGCACAAGAATTTGACTTGCAATTATTGCAAGAAGAAAGGACACATCAAGTCTGATTGTTACAAGTTGAAAAACAAGCAGAAAGTAAACGACAGTAATCAGAAGAATCATCCACAAGAAGAAGCACATGTGGCAGCAAATGAGAGTGATGATATGCTTTGTGTCACTCAAGGCCAAGGCAGATTTCAAGATACCTGGATTATGGACACTGGAGCCTCGCAACATATGACTCCTAATAGAGAATGGTTTACCACTTACAAGCCAATCAATAGTGGTGTTCTATTAGGTAATGATCACGTATGTAAGGTTGCTGGGATTGGTACAGTGCAGATTAAGATGCATGACGGTGTCATTAGGACCTTGTCTGAGGTCAAACACATTCCAGATTTGACGAAGAATCTTATTTCTTTGGGCACTCTTGAGAAGAAGGGCTGCAAGATTAGGTGTGAAGGTGGAGTTCTGAAGGTTTCTAGAGGTGCTCTTGTATTGATGAAGGCTGCCAGAATTGACACATTGTATTTCTTGCATGGTTCGACAGTCACAGACTCAACTGCAGTTTCCACTTTAGTTTCAGATTCAGACGTGACGAAGTTGTGGCACATGCGGCTGGGGCACATGAGTGAAAGAGGTATGACTGCCTTGAGTAAGAGAGGTTTTTTGTGTGGTCAGAACACTGGAAAATTAGAATTTTGTGAGCATTGTGTTTTTGGGAAGCAGAAAAGGTTGAGTTTCAGTACAGCCATCCATAAAACAAAGGGAACATTGGACTACATCCATTCAGATCTTTGGGGTCCTTCTCAGGTTCTCTCTAAAGGTATGGGTGCTGCTTATATGCTCACTTTCATTGATGATTTTTCTCGTAAAGTTTGGGTTTATTTCTTGAAACATAAAAGTCAAGTGTTTGGAACCTTCAAGCAATGGAAAACTTTACTTGAAAAACAGACTGAGAAGCAGATTAAGAGGCTGAGAACAGATAATGGCCTTGAATTTTGCAATAAAGAATTTAATGAGTTTTGCAAAATTGAAGGCATTGTACGACACCGCACAGTTGTAAAAACTCCACAGCAAAATGGAGTTGCAGAACGCATGAACAGGACTTTGATAGAGAAAGCTAGATGTCTGTTATCCAATGCAGGTTCGGGCAAGGAGTTTTGGGCAGAAGCTGTTAATACAGCTTGTTGGTTGGTAAATCGATCTCCTTGTACTTCCATTGAGTGTAAGACACCTGAAGAGGTGTGGTCTGGCAAACCTGCAGATTATTCTGATTTGAAGATATTTGGCTGTCCTGCTTATGCTCATGTTAATGAGGGAAAGCTTGAACCGAGGGCTAAGAAATGCGTTTTTCTTGGCTATGCTTCTGGTGTGAAAGGTTATAGGTTGTGGTGTCCAGACCCTAAGTCTCCAAAATTCCTCATCAGCAGAGATGTGACATTTGATGAATCTGCTATGTTGCATCCAAAAGAGGAAGTCTTAAGGCCAAACGATGAAGATAGTGGGAGTTCCACACAGTAGGTGGAGTTTGAAAGTGATATTCCTTCTAAGTCAGGTCAACAGATTCAGGTTGACACTTCAGAAACAGTCGACGATACTCAAGATACTCAACAGGCACAGCCGTACAGTATCGCCAAAGATAGACCCAGAAGGACTATTAAGCCACCAGCCAGGTTTTCATACTCAGATTTTGCTTATTGTTTGGCAGTAACAGAAGAGGTGAAGTATAATGAACCTAGAAATTACTCAGAGGCTATCACTTGTGCCGAATCTTCCCAGTGGAGTATTGCTATGACTGAGGAAATTGAGTCTCTGCATAAGAATCAGACTTGGGACTTAGTGAAACTTCCCAAAGATAAAAAGACTGTTGGCTGCAAATGGATCTTCAAGAAGAAGGAGGGAATCCCAGGAGTTGAAGATGCAAGGTACAAGGCACGTCTGGTTGCGAAGGGTTATAGCCAAAAAGAAGGGATTGACTTCAATGAGGTATTTTCTCCAGTTGTAAAGCACACTTCCATTCGTGTGCTTCTAGCTATGGTTGCTATGTATGATATGGAACTGGAGCAGCTTGATGTCAAGACTGCTTTTCTACATGGCGATCTTCAGGAAGTCATTTATATGGATCAACCTGAGGGTTTCCAAATTGAAAGCAAGGAGGATCATGTTTGCAGGTTGAAGAAATCTCTATATGGTTTAAAGCAGTCTCCTAGACAATGGTATAAGAAGTTTGATAGCTTTATGGTAGGTCATGGTTACTCAAGGAGTGAGTATGACAATTGTGTCTACCATAGGAAGCTTCATGATGGATCATTTGTCTATTTGCTACTATATGTAGATGATATTCTTGTTGCCTCTACAAGCATATCTGAGATTAATAGTTTGAAGAAGCTACTTGGTAGAGATTTCGAGATGAAAGATTTGGGAGCTGCAAAGAGGATTTTGGGCATGGAGATCACCAGAGACAGGAAAGAAGGAGAGTTGCGCCTTTTACAGAAAAGGTACATCGAGAAGGTTCTTGATCGCTTTGGGATGATGAGTTGCAAACCGGTAAGTACTCCTTTGGCTTCACACTTCAGACTTTCAGCCTCTTTGTCACCCAATAGCCTAGAGGAGGAGGAATATATGTCACATGTTCCATACTCTAGTGCAGTGGGCAGTATTATGTATGCTATGGTTTGCACTCGTCCAGATATTTCACAGGCAATCAGTGTGGTCAGTAGATATATGGCTAATCCTGGGAAAGCACATTGGCAAGCAGTTAAATGGATACTTCGGTATCTTAGAGGCACTACAGAGGTAGGACTGATGTTCAACAGAGGCAGTAGGTTGATTACTGGTTTTGTGGATTCTGACTATGCAGGTGACCTTGACAGAAGAAGATCAACAACTGGTTATGTTTTCACTCTTTCAGGCAGTGCCATTTGTTGGAAGGCAACATTGCAATCAACAGTTGCTCTTTCCACTACTGAAGCTGAGTACATGGCAATAGCAGAAGCAGTCAAGGAAGCTATTTGGTTGAAAGGTTTGGTCACTGATTTGGGTTTATCACAGGAATCAACTACCGTATTCTGTGACAGTCAGAGTGCTATACACTTAACCAAAAATCAAGTGTATCATGAAAGGACCAAACACATTGATGTCAGATATCATTTCTTGCGAGATGTTATATCTCAAGGTTTGATTTCAGTGAAGAAGGTCGCTACTGCAGATAATCCAGCTGACATGTTGACGAAACCAATTTTAACTACTAAGTTCAAGCATTGCTTGGAGTTGATTGGTGTTCGTTTTAATTGACTAGCTCTAAGGAGCTATTTGGAGGAGAGATAGAAGGATTTTATTTTGTTGTGTGTTTAGAAAATACAATGCAAGGTGGAGATTTGTTGGAATATGCCTTGTATTCCAAATTACCTTTTTGCCCTTCTCCTATTCCTATATAAATAGGGTTACAGGGTTATGAGAAAATAAATGGAGTTGAGAGAATAGACGGTGAGAGATTTGAGAGGAGCCATACTCTTTTGTAGTCGGTAACACATTTTCTCTTCTAATAAGAATATTCCCTCTCTCCTTCCCGTGGATGTAGGTCACATAGACTGAACTACGTAAAATTCTGGTGTTACTTTCTTCTTCAATTTACAATTTGCCGTAACAAGCACAATAATCAAGATTCAGTAAGTGTAAATCTTTAATAAAGAAATAATTTTTGATTAAATGAAAAAGAAAAAAGAAGCTTTCTTGAGTCACAGGCTGTTCTTGCAGTAAGAACCAAATAATTCTCTCCATTGCAATGGAGAAGCCACTTAAGTTCAAAGCCTGATAGCCCCTTCTTCCCGTTCAAAGAACCGAAAAGAAAAGAAAATACGAAACAAGAAAAGAGAACAACCCCCCAAAGAAGTCCAGAGGGAAAAAGAAAGCAGAGTGAAATGAGCAATATAACTAAAATGGAAACAAGATTGCCTTCTTGACTATTAGTTCACATTGACTCCCTTTTCTGGACGCTGGATATGGTAACCTTAAGGGATTCACTCACTTGAAGAACAACTGTCACTCCGACCATGACCAGAAAAGGGGAGAAGCAGAAGAAGAGATATTAAAAAGAAACAAGACAAGAACTGTCTTCTGGAGCCATTATAACAGAAACTCACAAATATTGACAAAAAGAAAAATAGAAAGACCAGATCTTGGGCCTTGATTGTATTCTTGAGTTGGGTGTTTCTTTCACGGACAGAAGGAGACAAGACGGTGACTTTGATGATGAAAAGAACGCCGGAAAGACAGAGACGGAGAAGAAGGAGAAGAAGAAGGGCGAGAAGGGATTGTTGAAAGAGGGGAGACACGTCTGGAATGGAAACGACCCTGCCGGACTTGGAACAACAAGAAACTGAAGTGCAATATAAACCACAAAGATTAACAAAAAAAAACAAAAACAAACAAAAAAACAAAAAAAAAAAAGAAGAAGAAAAACAAGACCTTGGCTCTTGATTGCATTCTTGATTGGGTGTTTCTTTCAGGACAGAAAGAGACAAGACGGTGACTGTGACGATGAAAAAAGATCGCCGGGAAGACAGAGAAGGAGAAGAAGAAGAAGGGCAAGGCGGGAACGTTGAGATAGAGGAGTGGTCGTTACTTCCATTAAATTAAATAAAGAAAATAATCCTTTGACGATTAGAACTCTATTTAAATTAATGACAGTGACACGCGATCTCCTTTTTATTTTGAAAGTTAATTCCCACAATTGTCCCCGTGGTATGTATTTGATTCTGAAGCTTACTCCGAAAGGGAGAGGGCAATCTTGGATGTTTGTACAAAAGAGCGGCCTATGGCGGTCGCGAGAACTGGTGGACCCCACAAATTCTTTAGTATTTCTTTTTTTCTTTTTACTTTTTTTTTCAATTGTTATGTAATATTCGCATCAGATTTTCTTCATCTTCTTCTTCTTCTTCTTTTTTTTTTTGTATTTAGTTATAAATAGTTATAAAAAAAAAATGTAGCCGTTACTTCAAGTAAATTAAATAAAACATTTCCGTTTCTGTTGCTTAAAGCATCAGTGCAAGTGACTCCAAAATTTTATAGATTTTCTTAGAAAAAGAAAATCCAAAACTTAGATCACATACTAGGATTTGTTTCTTTAATACATCTAAACCGAAAAAAATTATCAAACTTTTGAGCCTTTTGTCTCTCTTTATATAAACTTAATTTTATTAACAAATTTTAAAATCTAAAATCTAAACCACCCGCTTAATCCAATGATCAAATTTATCTTATTAACAAAAAAAAAAAAGACAATTTTTAAATTTACAGAGTTTTGATTGTGCTTCCATAGCCATCTATTTCTATGTATGTATCATAAAGCTTCCATCAGAAAATAAGAATCCCACCTCATAGCTGCATTGGGAGCTTCATAGTAGATGAATCAGGGTCTAAGAATACTAATAGTCCTGCCCTATACTTCAAAACAACAAGGTGACGGTAAACCGAGGACCTTGGGTTCCCTTTCTCTTGTTTCTTCTTTTCCTTGCGAAT
Source organism: Bruguiera gymnorhiza (assembly GCA_020883675.1). NCBI lineage: Eukaryota > Viridiplantae > Streptophyta > Magnoliopsida > Malpighiales > Rhizophoraceae > Bruguiera > Bruguiera gymnorhiza. The sequence continues at coordinate 4,696,307 of JAIRCJ010001057.1, read as the reverse complement.
ATTCCTTTACAGTCAATAAGGCAGTTCAAACGAAAAATAACAGCTCCAACAATGAAATTATTTCACATCCATAGCAGTAGCCACGGTCCTCAATCTCCAGGAGATTTCTGAGAACACTGGCCTCTCTGCCGGATCAGGAGCCCAGCAACTTTCCATCAAAGACTTCCATTCAGGGTCACACCATGGGGGAATTTGTGGACGTAATGTATTGGTCACAATTCCTTCTTCAAACCAAAACCATAAGAGAAAGAGACAATCGTTGATTGAACAATTATTGGTTTGATATAAAACATGGCAAGAGAATAAGAGGCCCGCAAGGATAGAAAAAAAAGTTACAGGTAAAAGAAACATATCCAAAGGTCTCCTCTGGAAATCATATTTCAAACTTTTGGGAAAGTCAAGATTATTAGGAGGACTTTCATATGTCCGAAAGCTTGCTGGCAGAGCTTTCATACAGGGATAAGTCTCCAGGACCTCCCCTGGGCATTGAATATCTGGCCTTAGCCTGCCTACCAGTCTTGATCTCTTGCAAAGCGAGCGAAGCATCGCACATAACATTGATAGATGTGCTTTTCAGTCTGCGTCATCTGTAATGACCTCAAAGCACAACCTTCCCCTCACAAACAAGCCAAGGGCTGTGCACTTCATCCAAAAATTATTCTTCTGATATTAAGTAAACAACTATAGGAAAGTTTCAATGGGAGTTTCAATTGGAACCAGTCTTTGGTAAGAAAGAGTTATTGGCAATTGATTACTGCGTTCAAGTCACTACAGGTTCAAAGTGTCTTCAAGCTCCAATGTCTCCAAAAACAAAAAAGAGTCAAGTGTAGCAAGAATAGTACTTCAGTCTACACACGTATCGATGCTCACCAATTATGGATGCACAATGCATGTCAGGATAAGGTTCTTTGCCTGTAAGCAATTCCCACATAACAATCCCAAACGAGTAAACATCAATCTGTATATCAGAAAACATAATGTGTCAAAGCATGATGAGAAACACAGGAGAAAATTTTTTGAGTTTGACAGTCTCTAAAAAACAAAAAAAAACTTGACATCTCTTAAAAAAAAAGCAAAGTTTACCTTCTCTGACACCGTGTGACTTATTCCACTTAGAAGTTCAGGTGCCATCCAGGGTAAAGTTCCACGCACACCACCGGACACCAATGTATGTTGCTTCACCTTTGATAAACCCAAATCACCAATCTAAAAGGCCATGTACATCGTGTTATCAGCAAAGTCAACAACTTCAGATTTAGATTCCATTGATCGAATCCAAGCATTTAAATTATAACTTAAACTGAATCAACCAAAAAATGAGAATTGAGCCAAACTCCTAACATACATCAAAAGCTGCATATTTCACCAAGCTCAAATCATAGAAGTAATGTGTACGTAACCATAGAAACTTGGCCATGAATTTAGAACTTTCAAAACGTTTGGTAAGTGGTACTCAGGGAAAGAAAATAATTGAGCGTAATATTGAGTAACAGAGAAGATCTCAGTTGCTCCAACTGAATTTTAGGAGTAAACTTTCAAACATTACCATCTCAGCATAGAATAGCAAATCCCACATGCAGCGGTGCCCCTTCTCTCTCCGTTTGTTTCTTTTTCCTTTTTTAATTTTTTTAAAGTCTTTTTCTGGTATATATTAATTGAAATCACAAAAAAAAAGACACCAGGTAGCGTGACACGTGGCACTAGACGCTTTTCTGCATTCTCTCGGCAACTTTCACTTTGACCCTCTATCCTCTCCTCATCAGGATGTGCTACTGTTCCTTACACGCTCTTCCCACGGGCGTATGTTCTGCTCCTTTTTTGCCAATTATTTATTTAATATCATTGAAATTAAAATAGCAATGATATTATTATTTTTTTAAAATATACTTAAATTGTAATCTAACACTTACTCTTTTAATTTTATTTGAGTATTTTTATATTCTTAATCATAAGAAAGAAAAAAAAGTAAGATAATTCTTTGTATAGTAAGATAATTATTATTAATGTATTTTAAATATTTGTGTTATTCACATAAATTTCATATGATGTTATTTGTATTTTAAATTAATTTTTTATTGTATATTAATTAATTTTTATCTTATATATGTAAAATTTTTCAAAAATATATGAATTAATGAAAAAAAGGATAATTAGCTTTCAAAAAAATATATGACATGAAAAATAACAATTATAAAATAAGAAAGATAATTGGATAAAATTATACAAAATTAACATAATTATCATATTTACAACTTGATAGTTGCAACTTTTAAAATGTTAACTATGCATAGATAAAAATTATTAGTAATTGTGATTAAATTTTCAAATGACACTAATTATGTTAAAAATATTAATTATAAAAATTAATTTTTAATATATAAAAATTATCGCTATTTACACATATTTATTATTTAAAACTAGACATAAAAATTATAAGTCAACTAGATAAATTACATGCACTCAAATTTACATGTGAAACATATATGTATGATTCAGAAATAAATTTATTTCATAGCAATTGAGGATGAAAAGATGATGAAAAGGAGGAAAATAAAAAAAAGAAAAACTTCGAAAGAGAAAAATGGAATATGAGAAACGTGTCATCCTTCTATTGCATGATTGAACTAAATGCGTGAATTGCACGTGGTGTATTCTCCGTACACGAACCTACAGGTGCGCTGATGGCAGTCTGAGACTTTTGTTCCGAAGCCACGTCCACGCGCTGGCCATGTTTCTCGTAATTTCGTTCATTTCCCGTGAAAATAACACGTGGGGCCCAAAGGCATTTGACCCAGGGGACCATATGCCAGGTGGCACAAGCTGACAAAAACGAATCATTTTAACAACTTGAAAAGGGAGGGATTATCATGTTTGGTTAGAATTGAGAGGCTGTGAAATGGGTTGGGCTCGGGCTCATGGCCCAGTGATGGTGTAGTATCGGTGAAATATATATATATATATATATATATATATAAAGTTGAAACTTAAAATCTTTCAGTCTTCAGAGCCTTAATTTCCAAACAAAAAGGCAACAAATATTATTCTTCTTTCAAATGAATAAATGACAAATAAAAATTTATTAAATTTAGAAATTATCAATAAAAATAATACTAAGTATTATAAAAATTATTATTTTAATTTATTATGAAAATATTATCTATTTTTTAAATAAATTAATTATTTTATTACTATTTTAATTCGTAATTTTATTTAGTAAATAATTAATTATTTTAATAAAAATAATATTTTGTATATCATTCTTTGACAAAAAAAAAAAAAGTGTCCGAATCACTCATTAATATGGATAGAAAAAAATTTCCGGTTCACCGTTTTGTATTAAAGTAGGTGACCTCCAAACACGCCCCGCACGTGTTTACCTGCACTTCAGCGCCTAACAGGATGATCAGAGGCGCCTCCGCACAACGTCTCTTTTTCAAATTCTCGTAGCCACTTTTCAACCGTTATACATCACACTCTCACCCATCCGCCCGTCCGCACTCTCTCTCTCTTTTCCTTCTAGGGTTTTTTCCCGCTACCCGCCGCACCCCCCCTCCCCGCCAAATGCTTCCCCTATGCCTCTCCGTGTACTGCCGCCGCCGTCGCCACCACTCTATCCGGCCTTTTCTCCGCCGCAAACTCCTCTCCACAGTCGCTACGACCTCCTCGGAACCATTACGCCTCCCACTCTCTCACCCGGCCTACATGATTTGGGGCTCCAACACCTCTCTTGGGAAAACCCTAGTCTCTACCGGACTCGCTTCCTCCTTCCTTCTTTCTCGACCGCCGCGCTCCACCGCCTCCGTACAACGCAAATTTCTTTACTTGAAGCCCGTCCAAACCGGCTTTCCCTCTGATTCAGATTCCCATTTTGTTTTCACAAAAGTTTCTTCCCTTGCTTCTCGTCGGAATCCCTCCATCTCTCTTTTTGCTTCCAATCGGGTCCTCAAATCCTCATTCGCCGCCTCTGGCGTCGATTTCAAGAACCGTGGGATCGATGATTTAAACTTTTACGAGGAGAAGAAGGTTTCAAGTGATGAGGCCGCGGTTTCCGAGTTGAATTGTGAGACGTTGTACGCATGGAGGGATGCGGTTTCGCCACACTTGGCCGCAGAAAGGGAAAGCGGCGTGGTTAAGGATTCTGCTGTGGTGCGGGCGCTGGAGAAATGTCTGAGAAGTGGCTTGGAAGGTGAGGGTGAATTGGAGACAATGAACTCTCTGTGTGTTGTAGAGACTGCTGGAGGGGTTGCAAGTCCTGGTCCTTCTGGTGCCTTACAATGTGATTTGTACCGGTGCTTGATCCTTCTTTCTTGCTTTGAACTATGTTCCATTCTCACTTGCTTTGTTTTTATTTTTTATTTTTGTCCTTCTCCTCTTTCTCTTTCTCCTCCCTCACACACACCCCAGGCACTTAATTGGGTCGTCTGTCAATTCTTTTTTAAAAGACCCATAAAGGCAAAGCCTCCAGAGACCCCCAAACCCAAAAAACTGTTTTGGGTAATGGGATTAAATGAAGTCTAGATAGTCAATCAAAAGTTTCCATTTAATGATCACGGCATATGTTATCGTTGATGTTTTTTCATTATTGTGCTTAATTTTGATGCACTTCTTTTGTTACATATGATGTTCACCAAAAAAAAAAAAAGAATACTTGTGAAATGCTGAATGTATCTAGAAAGGACTGAAGCCCGTCTCAGAAAAGTTTGATGGCATTCTAGTACTGTGACTAGGTATGAGGTGGGCAGCTGTAATTGAGAGTAAGGTGAAACAGAGTGCCTAGCTTGCTATTTCATTCGGTTCTGAAAAGTTGCCTCACAGTAGTCCTTCTTTGGGCCTAGGGACCCTAAATAGTGTATCTAAGTGCTAGTCCTCGTAGGAGTCTTTGTTCTTGATTGAGGATCTTGATTGTTGAATTACTCATACTCATGAGAACACTAATTTTAACCTCTGCATGATTTGCTTTTTTTTTTTTTTTTTTTGTCTTATGTTTGGCTCCTCCCTGAACTTAAGTTGTAGCTTTGTTGCTGTTTATGGCTCCTGTCACGGAAATGAGCCATTAATAATCTAGACACGTAGATATTGTTGCTTACAAAAAAATAGGTCCCTGGACAAGGTAGGATGGAGGCGAAGGATTTGATGGAGTAGCCAAATACTACTAGAATTGGACTAAGGATTACTAACAAATTGCACAAGTGGTGTCACCATGAAGACAAAATGTCTCAGTAATCACTCTATAGAAACAGCAACATTGGAAGGGGATATTGGGAAGAATTATAATGCTTTTATTATCCCTGATTCAGTTTGTTTCTTAAATATGTCTGCAGGCCTCTCCGGCTACCTGGTGTTCTTGTGGGAGATGGGCGGCTAGGTGGTATATCTGGAACCATCTCAGCTTATGAGTGTCTAAAACTTCGAGGTTATGATATTGTTGCTGTTGTTTTTGAAGATCATGGCCTTGTTAATGAGGTGCCATTGCAATCATATTTGCGAAATAGGTAATTTCAATTATTTTTTTTTTACTGACTTCATCATTTGATGCAACAATGTGCTAACTGCAATCTTTTTATGCATATGTTCTCACTCTCTTGTTGATGTGGTTCTTTGTTCTGCATTGCTACTTGCTCTTTACTTAAAATTGGTCAGCAGATCATTTAGTTTATGAAAACAGGATTTTAGTCTTTCGCATATCTTTTATTTATCTCCAGGGTGCCGGTGATCATGCTTCCGCCTATTCCACAGGATAGGTCGAATGACCTGTTGGAATGGTTTGTTGATTCTAGTGAATCATTCAACTCTCTGAAGGAAACATTGCAATCAGCTTTCTCCAAAAGGATACAAAGACTAAATGACATGCCAAACAAGGCAGGGGAAATTTTGTGGTGGCCATTTACTCAGCACAAACATGTGCCAGAAGGAACTGTCACTTTAATTGATTCTCGTTGTGGTGAGAATTTCGCAGTTTACAAGGTCAGTGTTGTAATGATTAATGAATGTGTGACACACTTTTCTTAAAAGTTTTATTTCAAAAGTGCTTTTCTTCCCCATTTTTTGGTCACCTGCCATCTAGGAGAACAGTTGCTTGAGTTTCACGTCTTTTCTGTTAATTTTTCCTCAAACAATTAGTTATGGGTGTTAGCCATAAAATGAACTTTTGTACATTTCTTTTCTTTTTTCCCCCATAGCATTTTCTCTATATTATATGCCAAATGCTGTGTTCCTGCTAAGTTGAAGGCAAAATCTAAAATGCCAACCAAAGTTAACCTTTTTTTTTTTTCATAAAATAATTATAGGTCCAGAACAATGAGTTTATAACTCAACAATTTGATGCATGTGCTAGTTGGTGGACTCAAGGACCTGACACAACTCTGCAGGTCAGCTTTATGGCATTCGGCAATTTCTCTATGCTTGTTAAACTTTTCTATGTTGATCTCTAATGGTAACTTGATGGGGAATTTGGCTACATATAGGATCAATGAGTTGGTTTTCAGCTGTGAACAAATTGAAGTAACATGATGCTGGAATTTTACATGTATTGTGCTCGTTTTTCCATGGTGTTTTTCTCTTCTTAGACAATTGTGTTTCTAGTTTCAATTGACAGAGCATCACTCTACAAATTTTATTCAGCCACACAGGTTTACAGGGGAGCAATTTGATTGCTCACTTCTTCTGAATAATTGGTTATTGCATGTTAATCTCATGGGCAGACATTCCTGTCAAATATCAGCTAAAAGCAATGCAATTAGACATTCCAACATGAGCGTCCTTTTAGACAAAACTTTCTTGTTAGGCAGGATTTAGGCAGAATATACCCTGCAGGAGTGTACTGTACATGCCTTTGTTGTGTTATGCTTGATCAGAATTTTCAACATTCCTTGTAGAGCACATGCCAAACATCTGAAGCTATGCTTCAAGACTTTGGATGCTATGAACTAAGTGGCCAATTGCTTAAACATTTTTTATGAGTTGAAAATTTTTGTTTTCCACTGATGGCCCAGCTCAGTTAGCACCTTTTCTAATAGATGTTGGTAAGTAATTAACAAATTGATAAACTTAACTTTTCATTGCATTAATAATGTGGGACAAGATGATCGGTTTATGTTGTCACGGAGAAGGCATATCTTGACCGCATGAGTCTCACATGGGCATGATGAAGGACAACACCTAAAGATGGTTCTAGTGTTAACTTGGCATAGGCCAAGGTGTCAATCTTTCTCAGATGGCTTTTCTTTTTGTTGATTCAAAGTTCTAGAGACTAGGTAACATTTGAACTTGAAGATGGTCCTTGATAGGATCTCTATAATGTTGCGTTACAGAAAGGGTAAAGATGATGGATGAAAGCTATATCAGATACTTGTAGAGGGAAAATTTTTTTAGTTTGTATGTACAGCAAAGGATTTTAGACCTGAACTTTGCTTCTTACGTTGCACTTAATGTTTGACTTTTTCTGTGGCTGTTGGAAATATTGTTTGGCATCTGAACTGATGAGTCTTTCCACTCCCCCTTTTCATAACAACACTAGGAAGCTGCAGTGTGTCCACAGAGCGGATGCTTGCTATAATCTTGAGTTTAGGTTTCAACTTTTTCTTAATTGTTTACTCTAGAACTCCTTATTTCTTTACTTTTCTTCAGATCCTGAATCTATGTAATGACAGCTAATCATAAGGTAAAATTTTCACACTGTTAGGCCATCCCATTAGAGAAATTGCCATCAAAAAGTTGATATGTTTGAAACATATACCATTGCTAAAAACAAATAATGCCCATAAATTTTATGTACGTGCTAGACATGCTAGGTGCATAGTCTCATCCTCTGCTTTTGTTTCTCTTTCATTCTATTTACATCATTTCTGTTCGCTAAGTGTTCATTCTCTCCTTAGCATGGTGATTTGATGTCTAATTTGTTTCGGTGGTTTCAGACTGAGCTTGCAAGAGACATGGGTTATGCTGCTGGAAGATTTGGCCATGTCATGTTTCCTGAGAATGTTTATGAGCCAGCCTTAGAATGTGCAGAGCTTTTGCTTGAGGGTGTGGGAAAAGGTTAGAATCTATAGATCTGCACGTGCATTTAATTTGTTCCTCTTTTGATAAAGAGAAAGCCACTAATTCTTGTTCTGCCACTAATTCTTGTTCTGCCACTAATTCTTGTTCTGCCACTTATCTTGATACTTTTCTCATACAGTTTGACAGTGAAAATGTTGTTAGACTTTCCTTCACATTAAAGCTTGCTTTTGCCTTAGTAATGATACAGACCAATATAACTATTGATTCAAGCTCTAATAAATTTGATTAGTAAATTTTGTTACATGTTCTTGGCATTCTGAAACTATATTTTCCCATTTGTTTTCAACAAATGCGAATTATTAGACTCATTGCTTTTGCAGGTTGGGCTTCCAGGGTATACTTTTCAGATAATGGATCAACAGCAATTGAAATTGCCCTTAAAATGGCATTCCGCAAATTTTGTTCTGATAATGGAATATTTTTAGACTGCCCAGGTGAAAGATGTATTGAGCTTAAGGTTGGCCATGATAATTCTCTTACGAAAACATGTAGATCTTGTTTATTCTCTATGCATAATGGTCAAGATTTTGTATTCATCAGAGATCAGGGAAAAGTTGTCTTGACATCAATGTATTAACTGCAAAGTAGGACATTTCTCATTTCTTCTATTTTGCAATTTGACATATGGTGTTACTGCAATACATTTTGTCTTGGAAGGTGATGCAGTCACCAGCCAAAAAAATGTACCTGTAGACTGATACGCACTTTCAAGTGAATGTTCTATTAATGATGAAACTGTTTAGCCCAATTAAAGTTTTGCAAGTGGTGTTGGTATTTGACCATGTAATATATGTCCATGCTTTACTATTTTCCTATTCAAATCATTTGTTAATCTAGCTGTAGAAAGATTGATATTTGATAGTGTGTATCACATCCCAGCTTTTCATTATATTAATTTCTTGCAAGAGACCTTTCAGACACTGCATGAGACCTATCATATCCTTAACAGATTTCAACTCTTAATCATGCCAATGGAATATTTATGAAGGATTTTTTTTTTTTTGGGTCCCTGTTCTTTACTTTCGTGCATTATTTTATTTTAATTTTTAGTTGGGATCAAAATTGCTTGATGCTAAGCACAACAGGCCATAATCTGTCAACCAATGCTTAAGTTTTGATATGCTACTGCTTAGGCTGCAGTTGTTCTAGGTTGTTTGGATGTTTTATTGTTTTACATCTCTGTTTAATTACTGTCATAAAATTGGCAAATTGTGTACTAACTATTTTTAGGTTGTAATTTCTTTTGTAAAGTTGCTGATAACCTATGGGTGGTTTCATTTAGGTACTAGCTCTTAGGGGATCTTATCATGGTGACACTTTGGGTGCAATGGAAGCACAAGCACCATCTTCGTTTACGGGCTTCCTCCAGCAACCATGGTATGGACAATTTTTTTTTTTCCTTGGAAGTGTTTCAAAAAATCTCCAAGATGACTAATTGAAGAACCTACTTTTTGAGTCAGCCCCATTCATTTCATGCATCCTACCTTTGTTTATTTTAATTGTATTCATTCAGGATTGAGAATTTGAAGGTCATAGTATTACTGAAGCTAGTCAATTGCAGTGATTTTTCATGTGGAATGATAATTTTTGTCTTTATGTTCTACCTTATTGTATTGTGGGTAAAGTTGCTTTGCGGTGTTTTTTTTTTTTTAAAATTTTTTGAGCCTCTTATTCTGATTGGAGTTATATCCTGGCTGGTTTTAGCCTTCATTTTCTGAGAGAAGACATTGTTAGTTGGCAAGATAACTAATGGGTGACTGATAGCAATTATTTGGACACTTGGATGGCAACAATGACAATATTATTGTGTGAACATATTGCTTATTCTTCCTTAAGTTGTAATCAAATTTCAGAAATCCATCAGGATAATTAATGGAATTTTATGTTGCCTGTTTTTGTGTTCTTATTATTTTAGTATTGTTTATACCAGATTTATTAGTTGTTCTTGTTACAATGAAATGAGTGGTGGAATGCAAATCATGCAAGTAGCCAAGAATGCAGTTTACAAAAGATCCATATTTGCTTTCTAAACAATTTTGTTTAGGCTGGATGCTTCTTAGATCCATACAAATTTTTTAGCCTCTGGTCTCTATATACTTGGTTTTCTAATATTGTTTAACAGTACATGATATGATGAGATGGAATGAAATAGTCTGATGCATCATTGATCTCTTACTGTTTCAATTTTATCTTTTTTATTTGACATATGCTCTTTGGTACAGAAACATTCACAATAACTATTTTCTGGTAATTATTTTGTTTGGTGGCTTAAAATTCATTCATTATTGACTAGAAATAGATTGTTTTAGTTGCATCCTGTTAGCTTGATCTCATTTGATACTCGGTAACTTGTTTTATATACAGAAGTTCAGGCATCAAAGGGACTATATAGGTCATTTTTTGGTGAATATTAATATTTAGTAGTCTAGAAAATTGCAGAGAGAAACTACCCATTTTCTAGCTTCACTGATTTTTGCTTTCATGTATTATTACAGGTACACTGGAAGAGGCCTTTTTTGGATCCTCCGACAGCTTTTATGTGCAACAGCACGTGGACTCTTTCACTACCTGATGGGATGCACCTCGAAAATGTGTTGGATGGAGAAATGAGTAAGAAAACTTGGAGTCTTATCTCTCAAATAAATTTGAGCTTGGTGTGTCAGTTTCCACTGCCATTTAAGAATATTTCCTAACATTCATTGGATGGAGAAGGCTTTACAGCATTCAGCTCTCGTGATCAAATTTTTGACAAAAGCAGAGATAAATCAGATCTTGCAACAATTTATTCAGCATACATCTCCGAAAACCTGTTGCAATATTCTGGCATAAAAAGATCTGTCCACATTGGAGCATTGATTATAGAACCAGGCAAGACTGTAGTATTTGTTACTTGCATTTTGTTTTATGTTGTGTAATGGCCTAATTTGGATTATATTAGCAGTTTTCATCTTTATCTGGACCCAATGATAGTTGGCCTGCACTTTGGCCTCTGCATCACTTCCATGTTCTCGTCAGCCATAACATACTTTCTTGCACCAATTTTTTTTACTTTTCTGAAAATTGCACTCTTGCTGCAGTTATACAAGGTGCAGGAGGAATGATAATGATTGATCCACTTTTCCAACGGGTACTTGTTAATGAGTGTCGAATTAGAAATATTCCAGTTATATTTGATGAGGTCTTTACAGGTTTCTGGCGTCTTGGAGTGGAGGTCAGTTTCACTCCATCACATCTTATTGTTGTTGATTCCTTTTCTTGCTCTTTATCTGTTTCTTGCTCATTCTCATTAATTCCTTATTCATCTAAGCTGTTGAAATCTCATTTTTATTTTTACAGGCTGCTGCAGACCTACTTGACTGTGTGCCAGATATAGCCTGTTTTGCGAAGTTGATGACTGGTGGGGTTATACCCTTGGCTGCGACACTGGCCACAGATGCCATATTTAATTCATTCTTTGGAGATTCTAAGGTAGTATACTAGAGCAGGCTTACTTAATAATGAATGCATCAACTTCAGCCTTGTGTGAGATTTATGCATTCCTTTTCACATTGCTACCTAGTCGATGCTCTTGACTGGATTAACCCACAATGGAAACAAAGAGGTCAACAGAGCTGCTTAATATCTATGTTTAGTGTATGGTGGAGGAGTTGGCCAGTGTGCATTATTGCACTCTTAAAGAGTTGTATTCTGGCTATCCAAAGTTCAACTACTCTCACAAAATTCTGCCGTTACCTTGTATGGCTGAAATTGTTTCACTGAACATATTCGTATTATTACAGGAAGAAAGATCCTTTCCTTAGTTAAATCTTTCCAAAGTTTCAGTGCTCTAGTTTCATTTGACACATTCATTCTGAATTAATCTTATATTTTATGGTAGTTAAATCTTTCTGAAGTTTTTGTAATCTAGTTTCCAATGAATCTTGAGCATTATTGTAGGCTTGGCACATTTTACAAGTACAGTTTGTGGTAAAGCATATGATGGATTCTATTCTAAGTGATGAAGCAAATACTTATGCTAATTTAGAAATAAATAATCTTGGGTTTTATTGCATTTTCTTCTAAATTCTTTTCTTGTACATCAGATGACATTTTGGGAAATCTTATTGATTGTGTTTGATTAGGACATTTTATCACTGCTAACATTTCCTGGGCCAATATAAGCACTTGATTATATGGGTTGGGATACTCTTGCCTCTTAAACTCTCCTTGTTCCCTTTCATCCCTTCTTCCTTGTGTTCAGAAGATTTCTTCCACTGCTTTTCCCCTCTATTCTCTCTTTGCTGTCCCACACCTGCGCCTTTCACTGCAAATATCTCCTCCGAATTGTTTTCCTGCGTGTATGTGGTTATTCATGCCTATGCTAAACACATTTTTCTCCAGAATGTTGACCTTTTGATACATATTTACATTGTTTTGAGTTTGTTTTTAGCTCAAAGCCCTTTTGCACGGACACTCATACTCTGCTCATGCTATGGGGTGCACAGCAGCTGTTAAAGCCATAAAATGGTTTAAAGATCCTCAAACAAACCTTAATATTTTTCATGGACAAAGGTTGCTTCAGGAGGTATGTGAAATATACTCATATGTTTACTTGCTTGATGATGGCTGAATATCACCATTTGTTGGTATGGTCTTGTCTAGAAAGTATCATAACATACCTTATTTTGAGATATGCCTTTGCTTGCCCATTTAAGTACTGAGACAACAATTAGACCGGATTGTAATATGGGGATTTGGCCTCATGGCCACCCCTTGCTGTTAAAGGAATTTGTGTGGAGGGGACTTTAAATAAAATTTCATTTATCTATAGACGTCAGCACCAAAATGATCAAGGACAACCATTGGCAGAGGTTCAGATATGATTAGAAATATATAATCTGTTACCTGTCTTCAAACGTAGAATGATAATGGAGATTGTATCACCTGCTCTCTCACTTAATCAAACTCTTTTTGGCCCTTTTTTCTCTTCACTTTCATTCACCGAAAAGTCTAGGCAGGGAGGGATGGCAAGTCCTGCTTGGATCTTGTGATCCCTTTAAGCATATTGTTATTGTCATCTATAAGTTGTTTACACCACATCTCATGTCTGCAGTTATGGGATGGCGAATTGATGCAACTGATCTCCTCACATCCTTCTGTACAACGAGTGGTTGCATTAGGAACTCTCTTTGCTCTGGAATTACGAGCAGAAGGTCCACATGCTGGGTATTGTTCTGTTAATTAACCTTTTGATTTCTTGGTCAATAATTATTTCCATGCTTTGCCATGGCGATGGGTGGTTACTTCTATTTATTTATTTCACATGCACTTCTCTAGCTGTTCTGAAACAACTTTCTCTGCAAGATATTGTAAAGCCTGCTGTTCCCTTGCCAGAAAAAAGTTCATGACACAACTGTTATTGCAATTCCACACCCCCCCGCCCAAATTTATATGCTCTAATCATATCTTCAAGCTAAGTGATGCAAACCATCGGGAAATGTTGCTAATAACATTTAAGATGGATGCTTGAGTTCTGTGTGGAGAAGTACTGACAGTTTGAGGCATTGTGCATTCTGGATCCTAGTAGTCACAAATGTAGAAGGCGGGACAAAAGTATTGCCATAACCCTTTCTACGGACCTCGTCTACATTATTGAAGCTTCATTTTGATTGTCTGGGCTGAAACTTCTTCCACATATCCGTTCATATACGAGCTTCTATTTGAATTCCATGCCTGACAGGAGTTGATGTTTGTACAGGTATGCATCATTATATGCAGGCTCTCTTCTTCAGAAGCTTCGTGAGGATGGGATTTACCTGAGGCCACTGGGTAATGTCATCTATCTCATGTGTGGGCCATGTTCATCTCCTGAAATCTGCAGGCAACTGCTCATCAAGCTTCATGCAGGACTTGAACAGTTCCATGTAGCTAAGTTGCGGCAGGTATCCTGCTAGCTACGAATATTTATGATATATATTTGATAGACGTTCCTGGCAGGCTATGGGGATGGACATGGATTCTCATTTTGGCCATCAAAATCTAATGCAAATTTGAAATCATTTCAAAAGCGTAAAAACAACAATAAAATAAAATAAAATAAAATAAAATCAGAAGTTTATAATTTACTGAAGAGGAATTTTTAGCAAGTAATCAAAATTCATATCGAAGGGTAAGTCATTTCGAAATCAGAAATGTGTAATGTAGTGAAGAGGAATTTTCGCTTCATCCAAAAAAAAAAAAAAAAGACTGGTAGCTTTTTGGGAAGCACGTGCGCTCCGCTCCTCCCTATGATGTCCATACGCGGTAGCCCTCTTAGATTGTATCTAATGCAAAAAGGTACAGGGGTTTTTTATTTGTTTTTTTTTTTTGAGAAAAAAATTGAGTAAAATCACAAGAATTAAAAGATTTATACTGCAATTAAGAATTATAATTTATTATTATTTGTGAGGTAATTATTTTTGTTACTTTTCATATAATTTGTAATATCTTTATTTTTTGAACAATTACAATTTGAAGGACTCGATTAAGTACAAAAGTAATAATCACAAAAAAATTTTATAACATACAAGATTTTTAATAATTCATATAAAATTATCAACTCATAGAGGTGGGATCCAGGCATGTGAAACCCTACACGAATGTCGAGTTTCAGGGGCGAACGGGACCAGACTAAACACAACACGTATTGATCGAAAGTTCGTCGAAAAGGGTATATGACGTCAGCAGTCATAGAATAATCATTCAGATGACTTGGAAAAATTAAGCAATCAAATAAGCTCTGCCAAATAATGAACGGCTCGGATCCAACTCAAGCCCCCAACCGACGGGCGGACCAGATGCTTTAGATCAAGGCCGAACCTGTGTCCGCAGGAAAGAAATATCCGGTGGCACAATCACCACCGTGGTCGCTATCGCAGTCAATCCTCAGCGCCAGAGAGTCAAATGCGTTTACTTTACCCATACGTACCAAATCAGTGGACCACAAAGTGCGCGATCATTCCCACTTGCTCGGTCGGCAGCC
The DNA here is from genome assembly GCA_020883675.1 of Bruguiera gymnorhiza. Lineage (NCBI taxonomy): Eukaryota > Viridiplantae > Streptophyta > Magnoliopsida > Malpighiales > Rhizophoraceae > Bruguiera > Bruguiera gymnorhiza. The sequence continues at coordinate 4,681,249 of JAIRCJ010001057.1, read as the reverse complement.
AGAGTAGACCAACTAGAACAGAAATTTAAATACCGACAAATTAAAAAAAAAAAAAGGTTGGGGGGTGCAATTAATTAATAATTAAATTTTGATCCATTCAGAAAGCCAAGCAAAGAAGAAGACTTCTCTCTTTTACACCCTGGTGCTTTCTCTCTCTATTGGGTTCCGGTCTCCCAGACGGTCTTAGATATTGTCACGAAGATATTTTGTCTATAAGGTAATAATTTTGTCTTTCGTCTTCCCGCTTTTGTTTTCACAATCCGTTTGGATGCCGAGAAAGTTTTAGTTATTTGTGTAACGGTCATCTTACTAGAGTACGATCTTTGTTTGTTTGTTTGTTTTTTTTTTTGTTGTTGTTATTCTGCCGTTGATTTTCTGGTTTAAAAGTGAGAATCAGGGTCTGAAAGCTTGAATTTGTGTGCGATTGAGCTTAATTTGAGTTGAATTTTTGTTTCGGTCTCGATCTGTTGCTAGAGGGTTCAGTGTTTGATTTATTTATTATTATTATTTTTTTTTTTGTTACTACGGATCTGGGTCGGTAGGGTTTGAAAAGCTAAGTTAAGATGCAAACGAGGTATATGGAGAGGACCAATAGTATGGCTAGAGGGAAGCGGAGCCTGGAAGGAGGGGACGAAGACAAGCAACCTGAGCGAAAACGGCCTGCCTTAGCCAGGTAATGAATAAGCAAGCTGTGGCTTCTTAGTGGTTTAACTTGCTTTGTGATTTTATTACAGCGTAACTCGTGAATTAACCTTGTAACTGTTGGTTCTGTTCCCACTGGATACTCGTGTTGTAGTTTTTCTTGTATGTAATATCTGAAAGTAATATGTTTATTTATGCCAATGATTATCGGTGAAACAATCAATGGCCTTGAGAAACAGCTATATCATATCGGTTGCTTGTAAAAAAAGTATTGTTTTCAAAATAGCATACTTTTATCACGTGTAAGCTGACATATCAACGAGGCGCAACATTTCGGCTAATGGTTGAAACAAGAACTGCTAAGAGGCTTATCAAAACACATAAAAGAGATTACCATGAGATATGAGGAGAGAGTTGAATCAAAATAGCAATCAAAAGTCCTTATGTTTTAAGAAATCAACTGAATAACATAATATTATACTGTCCACTGGTCCCTTATAAAGACATTGTGATAATTGGTTCCTTGCAGGAGATATATTATCCCACTACCGCTTGTCTTATGGTTTCTCACCATTGGTTAAATTTAGAATCATTGAATTTTGAATCCTACATACTCCTTTAGCTGTTAGTCTCATGACTTGTTTAAAAGGGACTGTTCTGACAGGCTGACATGATGTTGATGCTACATTGGATAGAATGGAATAAAATTTGACATGCTTTTATTTTTGTATTTGGTGATAACTGCTTCTGGGTAAATTGCTGCAGTGAAATATATTTACATCAACCTCGATTTTAACAGAAAGTTGTATACATCATGCAGTGTAATTGTGGAAGCTCTCAAGGTTGACAGTCTGCAGAAGCTCTTCTCATCAATGGAACCTATTCTCCGCAGAGTTGTAAGCTTTTTTCTTTTTATTATTATTATTTTTTTCCAATTACTTCTATCCATTATTTCATTATGAGTAATTGAAATTCATTTATATCTCTTGAAAAAAGAATATCTCCATCTTCAAAGAAGAACTAGGCTGGGAGGTGCTGCTGCAAATTCAAAAAGAGAATACAGAACCAGTCACAAACAACCAGAATAGAAGCTTAGACTCCAATCTGTAACTAGAAATCTGAAAAACATATTAATATAATTATACAGAAATCTGGAAAAATTTGTGTTCAATTTTGGTTCAAAGAAACTAGATAAAATCCTAGTTATAAAAGACAATTATGGGTTTAGGATACTGCTTTTAGATTGAGGTAAGATGGAAGTGTTTTTAGGATCATACTAGAGTTCCTAGGACTTGTTTAATTGGATTTCAGATCACATTAATACATCATTGACTCATGGTGTATCACATTACATTATTTTCACAAAGCCAAAAAGCCTGCAATTTTCTGTCAATTTCTTTTTTCAAAAGAGAGACCAAGGCCTTTATAGAATTAGCAGGATGCATTACAAGTGGAAGTGCACTTGTATGTATCCAGATGTGTAGGAGAGGTCAATACCTCTGGCAGCAAATATAGTTAGGAAACTATCTATTTGCGCACATTAGCACAATTGGAAAATAATTGTTTGTTAAAAATAAGAACATATTCATATAATATTCCCAGTGATGTCAGTTTTTTAATCTAAATGGTCAAACCATAATATTATTTTGATTCTTGACTTTTTACATGGAAAACATTTTTATTGCATTTGGCCTTATTGCATTGTTGCAAATTATGCATACCAGGTAAGTGAGGAAGTGGAGCGTGCTTTGGCAAAAATAGGCCCTGCCAGACTAAATGGAAGGTATGACATTTGCTTCATATGAAACTCTGTCATCACTCATGTAACAGCATTCGTGATAAGGTTCTTTCATGGCATAGTGGTCTGATTACCGGTCTGTTCTTTTTCAGGAGTAAATTTATAGCAATTTAGTCTGTGTTTAATGTTTTCCATTTTTCTGTATTCTGTGTGCTTTACTAATGTTTTCTCTAATATAAAGTCCATAACTCTACATTTCTTAATAATGGTCAGCTTTTCTTAAGCCTCAAAGTTTTGATTCCAATTTGAGTGGTGTTCTCTGCATTGCCATGTTTTGTCTGCTTTACGGGTAGTATAGTCTTCTAATGCTTAACACTACAGGTCTTCTCCAAAACAAATTGAAGGCCCAGATGGGAGAAACTTGCAGTTGCAGTTTAGATCTAGGTTGTCTCTTCCTCTTTTTACAGGAGGAAAAGTAGAGGGAGAACAGGGTGCTGCAATCCATATTGTTCTTCTTGATGCAAACACCGGCCATGTTGTCACTTCTGGCCCTGAAGCCTCTGTGAAACTGGATGTTGTTGTGCTTGAAGGTGATTTTAACAATGAAGATGATGAAGGCTGGACAGAGGAAGAATTTGAAAGCCATGTTGTAAAGGAGCGTGAAGGAAAGAGACCGTTGCTGACTGGAGACCTGCAAGTGACACTTAAGGAAGGGGTGGGGACACTAGGGGAGCTCACTTTTACTGATAACTCAAGTTGGATAAGGAGCAGGAAGTTCAGGCTTGGCTTGAAGGTGGCATCTGGATATTGTGAGGGTATGCGCATCCGTGAGGCAAAGACAGAAGCTTTTACCGTTAAAGATCACAGAGGGGAATGTAAGTTTATGTTCTGTGTGGTATTTACTTTTCTTATGATTATTATCCTGAAAGACTCTTTCTAAATTCTTGACTTATTTGTTTGACTAGTGTACAAGAAACACTATCCACCTGCATTGCATGATGATGTGTGGAGATTGGAGAAGATTGGCAAGGATGGTTCATTTCACAAGAGGCTAAATAATAAGGGAATATTCACGGTCGAAGATTTTCTGTGTTTTGCAGTCAAGGATCCCCAAAACCTGCGGAATGTAAGTGTATGGCTTGGTTCATTAGGTTGGTTCTTTAGTTCAAGAGCTTCAGGCTTTGTACCAGTCTTATAATGTCAATCTGCTGGTGTAGATACTGGGGAGTGGTATGTCAAATAAGATGTGGGAGTCTCTACTAGAGCATGCAAAGACTTGTGCCCTGAGTGGAAAACTTTATGTTTACTATCCTGAAGATTCAAGAAATATTGGTGTTGTTTTTAACAACATATATGAGTTGACCGGCCTTATCTCAGGGGAGCAGTATTATTCAGCCAATTCTCTTTCAGATGAGCAGAAGGTTGGTCTCATACATGCTTTATGATTAGCTTTTGAATGGATTTTTTCTTGTTTGTATGGTTATATTGTTGGGCTGCAGGAGTTTTACCTTCTGGATATTTTGATGTGCAGAGTACTACTCTGCTTCCTGAAATAGCTTGAAGCCAATAGTTACAAGTCATGAACTTATTACTTATTCATTTTATGTAGCCTATTGAAGATAAGTAAATTTTTCCTCGCCCAATTTTTAAAAAAGTGGAATTGAATTTTTTGTTTGGAATTGCTGATATAACTCCATTCCCAATGCTTTGTGACTGGGATAGTGTTCTAAACTAACATTCTCTTGTGACCATATTAACTTAAGCTGAAACTTGATCAGCTTACAGTCTTTTGTTTTCAGGAATTCATAAGCAGGTTTACATATCATAAATGTTCATTTTCTGCTTGGCGTCATCGTCTTTGACTGTTAACATTTATTGAGAGAAGCCTGCAAACTGTTGGCTTTTTCTGTTGCTCTGCCTTGTTTTTGTTGACTAGTTTCAGTGATACCATTTTGCTTGACTTCATTGCTTATTTGAGTCATTAAGATGAAAATAGTTTTTCTCCTTGAAAATTGTTTGTGCAGGTCTTTGTGGATACATTGGTCAAGAAGGCATATGACAATTGGAATCAAGTTGTAGAATATGATGGCAAGTCGTTGCTGAACTTCAAGCAAAGTAAGAGGTCAGGTACCTCAAAAGATGGACTTCAGGTGGGCCAATTAGGATATTCTAATCCTATAGACCAGCAAACATTGTTACCACACCTGCCAGCTTCAATTTCTACGGAGCAGACTTCTGGAAATTTGAGCCTACAAGTTAAAGGTGAGTGGTACTGGTCACATTTTGTCAAATAGGAAATGGTGTTTTTGAGGACAGCATTACTCACAATTGTGTTCCTTCTTTGGTTGGCGATTCTAATATCAGGGTATAATGATAACACTGGAAGCAGGTATTCTGGTCCATCACACCTCCTTAATCCAAATTCCCACACTCAGTTTGGTAGCACCTCGTTCACACCAAATGTACATATGATGGGCAATTCTCACGGGTCCCAAAACATGAGAAATGATAGCAGTGCTGTTGGTCTCGCCCTGGGCCCTCCTCAGTCGTCTTCCATTCAATCATCTAATCCTAATCCTTTTGGTGACTGGGGCAATAGCCGAGACAAGGAAGTTGATGAATTCTTGTCAGAGGAGGAGATTCGCATCCGCAGTCATGAGATGCTTGAAAATGACGATATGCAACACTTGCTCCGACTCTTCAGCATGGGAGGCCATACCTCCACAAATGTACCTGAAGATGGCTATGGGTTTCCACATTACATGGCATCTCCGATGCCAATTTTTGATGAATATCGCACACGGCCTGGTAAAGCTGTTGTGAGTTGGCTGAAGGTCAAAGCAGCCATGAGGTGGGGATTCTTTGTCAGGAAGAAGGCAGCTGAGAGGCGTGCACAACTTGTTGAGCTGGATGATGAAGAATAGGTCGGACTTCTTGGTCCAATGTAACATTTTTTTTTTTTGAAAGATAGTTCATTTCTCTGCCTAGACCATTTGCGGTAGTTCATTTCCTCGCCTAGACCAGCAAAGATCTTGCGGTCTCTAGACAGCCCGAGATTGTCTGTTCTAGGAACTTAGAAGACCTCTGGTGCTTCTGAGATTATATTGGTCATCAGAATAGCATCTTGTACAGTTACCTGTACAGTGAGTTGCTTCTTCTTCCTTTTTCGGAACTCTTTTTATGTTAGAGAAAGACTTCTATGAATGATCTTTTGTATCATTGGCTCGTGTATGATAGATGGTTCAGATTCTTTGCAGGGTAAATGTGTCTATTTAGTTAATGACCTCCATTTCATTTTGTTGACTGATTGGAGAACGTACTGACTTTTAGGTGCGACTATCGATTATGTTACGTCTTAAGTACGGTGGTACCTGTTGTCTTTTCTTGTGGGACAATCTTCTTGGTAGACATTGACGATTTTCTGATCACTTTACCTAAGGATTGTCCACAATGTCTGGTTTCAGGACTTCGAAGGGATAAGTCTCCTACCTCTCGATCGAAGCTTTCATTATTGTTAGGTAAATGCTATTATTAAAAGAAAAGGAAGGTTATCAGATTCCTTGTTCTTGTCTATGGGAGTATTTAGGTCTTACATGTTTTTTCTTCTTTTTCTTTTTTTGTTTGTTTTGTTGACCTCCGATGTCATGAACGGCTTGGTGTTCCGCAGGTTGCTAAAAGTCATAAAATCCCTTGAGCATTTTAGATTTATGAATCTAAAATCTAAACGAGATTGGCGAGCTTAATTCCAAAATTGCATTATCAGATTTAATGGAACCGAATCGTACCATGAGCTTCCAAGACGGCCCTGTAACTCTGCCAGACTGGAGGAGATTGTGACCGTGACTCGCGAGTGTAGGTCAAATTGGGGGAAGAAGTTGGGCCTACATCTATAAACTTCAGGTATCCGCAGGCGTTTCTTGACTTACGAAGCACGATCCAGCTCCGCCTGAACTCTGGCACAAGTTCTTTCATTGTTTTTTGAGCATCAGACTGGAGGAGATTCAAGGCATGCTAAATTAGATAATTGCATAGGTGCACTGTAAGACCTGTGCAATTCTTTACTGAGCTACTGCATAATTCTGGGTTTAAGACTCATAAGTAGAGATTGATGCAAGGAGTTGAGCCTCAAAATGACACCAAAACTTTCAAATATATGGTGCCACAATACCCTTTTATTTTTTCATTTTATGGTACGGAAGATACTTCAAAAGAAGAGAAGATGATCTCAAAGAATGAAAGAATTGTATCGTATCGAGTAAATTACGTTGGATTTAAAAAGTAATTGAATGAGTCTCAGGGAGAATCCTAGGACAGGCGACATTCTGGAGGTAGGCCTTGTGGAAATCTCTTGGCATCCGTGCTGTAATTGTAGATCATGTAGTTCTTTTGCACCCATCGCAGCCTGCCTTGGCGTGCATACTATGTGAGTCTCTAATTAATATTTTATAAGCATGTTAAATGTATGAGATCGAGTCAGATGATATGGGCTCTAGAAGGGATTGAAAATGCAAGTTTAGTGGAGCAAACAAGGTGTTCCTCTTCACTTTTTTTTTTTTCTTCATATATACAGTTCGTAGCTGAATTCGCAGAACAATAAATATACTCTATGAAATACATATATTTTTTACAAGCATGTTTATCTATGCCAAAGACACTAATTCTACTATGCCTCGGACAACAATTGAACTATGTCTAATTAAAAAAAAACAGAATGAATCCAAACGTGCATGTTACACACTTTTAATATTGTATTGAACACATAAATTGATCACGATCGTTGCGACCCATCTTAAAACTTGACAGTACATAAATGGTATTCGTATCATATTTCCGTGGATGTTTCCCCACGGGTATTAATTGTTGTACCAATAATAATAATATATATAATATGCTTTCTTCGAATTCTGTAACTACTATATTTTCTTTTTTTTTTGGTTTGTGAAATGGCAAAACAGTCCTTCCAATATCACTTAGACTACATGATCGGTGGTGTAACAATTATATTTTAATTTTGTCAAATTTTGTTCCAAAATTTTTATCAAAGTTTGTTGTTACACTTTAAGAGAAGGAAAAATAGTTTTTTTTTTCTTTATTTATCAGGTACAAGAAACACAAACTCAATAGTCACAAATATATCCGAATGAACACAATATTAATATCGAAACTAATTAGTTTAGATTAATGTAAATTCTTTAAATAATTTATAACAATAATAATATACCTCGTTTATTCGTTAGATAAATCCTTAAGGATATCATAATAAAAAATTCACGACACTCTTACCAGGCTCCGAAGCCCAGCCCAAGTCACCCACCAATAAAAGCTTAAAATCCATAGCCGAAGCTTTGTGCAACATTATGTTTGACCCAAAATCTGATTTTCTGTTTCTGTTTTTTAAGAACCTTGAAAAATTGAAAGAATTACTTTTTCTTTTTTATTCTTTATAAGTCTATTAGTCGTAAACTACATAATCGACATAGCCCTCTCGATTCCAATAGATTATATACCGCTTTGTTATGCAATGGTCGGGTGCATGATCCACATATGCCTGTTAATATTGACCGTGATTCAGTATCAGTTATAGTTCAAACACAGTTCAAAAGAAGAACTTTTAGTAGAACTCAGCCTGATTTATGTGATAACTTTCTGTTTGCTGCCGTATCATATGAAACATAAAAGAAAATGACTAATCTTTAGAACTTTTGCAATTTGTGACTTATGATTTTTTTTTCTCTCTCATTTGTGTGGATAGTTGTGATATGTATAAAGCTTTTTTTTTTTTTTTTCTGACATGGTTTCAGATTTAACTTGAGATTTTCCTAGAGTCTCAAGGGTTCTAATGGTGTCACTGGTCCATCAATTACGTGAGAACAAAAGATGGCATCAAACCCAGAAAAAACAAAGGCAGGGCCACTTTCAAATGGATACGCTGGCTACACAGATTTTTGCCTAGAGCCCTACGACCCTCTGGAATTGTGATCCAGTCGTTGCGGAAGATCCGAGCTTCTGCACTAAAAAGGTGCTTGGAGTTCACATTCACCACATATTCGAGGCGCCGAGCAGTGGATCTATTTGCAATCAACAAAACAGGAGAGCAAAATGTCTAACAAATAAAGAGACTTTACATTGCTTTCTACTTCTCTTCTACCTTCCAAAAAGAAGCATCAATGGTGCCATTTACGTGACCTTATCCATATGCCTCAACCCAAAAGCTTGGAAATTAGCATTTATTTTCGCCATTTTGTCCTGTCTGCACGATGTCTTCCATATAAATATATAGAAGTACCTTTTCTTGCTTAAGATTTAATTACCCATTGCTTCAAATATATCTCTGGAGCGTCCTCTTCTCTTACTCACATCATTCGAGAGAAAATATAAACAAATGGCTTCATATTCATATATCTCAAGTAGATTGGTAGTTGTGGTTGTCTATGTTCTGGCTGGCGCTTTTGTTCCGGCCCATGCTGGAAATTTCACCGAAGAAGTTAGTAGAACCTGGGGACATGGTCGCGGCAAGATAATCAACCGGGGCAAGCTTTTAACCCTTTCCCTTGATAACACTACAGGCTCAGGTTTTGAATCCAAGAATGAGTATCTGTTCGGAAAGATTGACATGCAGATCAAGCTTATCCCTGACGACTCTGCTGGCACCGTCGCTGCCTTCTTTGTAAGCAGATTATTTCAATTACGGTTGACAGGGCTACCGAAATTTTGATTAAAATTTGTTGACTAATTAACTAACTTCACCAATTTTAAAAAATGCTGTGTCATATCAAAATCACAAGCACAAAATTTAATTAGTTATCCATGACTCTGTGGTCGTGTGTGTGTGTAATTTGGCCACTGTCATGCCGGTTAGAACAACGATATAAATTAGATATTAATGTGCTTGAAATTACTCTTTTAACTGGTTGTATCTACTTGGATTATGCTGAATGCACACAATACATGCACAATGTTACAGTTGAAATCGCCAGGGTCTGCATGGGATGAAATAGACTTTGAGTTCCTGGGGAATTTGAGCGGTGACCCTTACACGGTTCATACAAATGTCTTTACGGAAGGAAATGGCAATAGGGAGCAACAATTCCGCTTATGGTTCGACCCATCTGCGAAATTCCACACCTACTCCATTCTCTGGAACAACAAAACCATTGCGTGAGTAGCAATAAAAATTGGGTTTTTTAATAATTAACAACATTTCATCCTCTTTTACTCACATTGCCTTAACTTGTTGAATTTGTTTTGATTTGTTTACTTACAGCTTCTTTGTTAATGGTACACCCATGAGAGAGTACAGAAACTTGGAATCAAAGGGCGTGGCCTTTCCGAAGAGCAAGCCAATGAGGGTGTATTCCAGCATGTGGAACGCGGATGACTGGGCCACAAGAGGCGGCCTTGTCAAGACTAATTGGAACCTGGCCCCTTTTATTGCCTCCTACAGGAATTATAATGCTGATGCCTGTGTTTGGTCTTCTGGGAGATCATCTTGCTCCTCGAAATCAAATAGCACATGGTTATACAAAGAGTTGGATGCGCCAAGCAAGGAGAGGCTGAAGTGGGTGCAGAAGAATTTCATGATTTACAATTATTGCAGACATCGAGCGATTCCCCAAAGGCCTCCCTCCTGAATGTTTGGAGAAATAAGTTCGTGTCCTGCATAGAGAAAACAAAAATTTGGGGTTCAATCATGAGATTTCTGTTCAATGTGCTTGAAGCATATGTTGTACAGTGAAGTAGTTTTAAATGAAGTATCCTACAAGCGAAAAGAAATAGCTACGTCTGATAATTGTTCCTTATGACAAGTTAGATGATCAATAAAAACTCTCTTTTTTCCTCCTGAATTATTGACTATTGAACTGTTAAAAGCAAGGTATTCGAAAGATCATCATAGGTCGGGTTATTTATTAGTCTCTATCTCGAAAACGCAAATTCCAATTTGATTAATTGATTAGTAGGATGGTGTTTAGAGTCATGTCCACGTCCTTTCAAGCAGTTAATTTCCCACAACCCATTTGTTTACGCTTGTTCGTACTCAAGATTTGTGAAATTCGCAGCGAAACATCGGATTATTTCACAAGAAAGAGTACAGGGATCTGCCTGTAAAAGGACACTGTGAGATTCTATGGGGTTCATATCCTTGAAGAAAAAATAAAAAATCCTTATTTATCCTCAGAATATCACAACCCAAGAATCTAATGATGCTAGAGATGGCAGCCAACTAGTAGCGGTGACGTTCGAGGCCCAATTCCTTAGACAAAAACCCAAAAAAAAAAAAAGGTGGGTTTAGTATTTTCCGTTCTTTAATTAAAAAACATATATTGGTTATTTTTACTCAATTTAATTTTCTTTTTGAAAAATAGAGCCGTTATGCCCTGCGCGCTCGTGCCCCAATTCCTTGGACAGGGTATTAAGGTAAATTTGCTTCTCCTTCCTTAACAGGGAGTCCGTCCAGGCTTTACTTTGTTTTGATCTGGAGTTCTGTCTCCATTACAGCACAGCAGCGAGACATAACATTTCTCCGTACACCGCTTTCTCGTCGCAAGATGGGTCAGTCTATACATCTCTTTACATTATTACAGTGTAAATTTAAAATCTCTCTATAATTGTACTTGCTTACCCAAGAATGATGTTCTTGTGGTGAAACCATACGGAGATATTGAAACCACCCAAAAGAAACAGATGATCTTTAACTAGCACGTCGGTGACAATGTTGGGAGGTGGAAGGAAGTCCATTTCGGTGCTCTTTCTGCAGACAGAGCAATTGGGTAAAGATCAAAACTGATTTATGTTATCTTTGTTAGTAAGAATTGGAATCTTTTATTGATTTGAAAGTCTGTCCATTATAGGAGCAACTACTGTTAATCTTGACTTTCCTGTTTTCTTCTTCTTTTTTTTGGTTTTTTGTTTTTTTGTTTTTTGGGTCCTGCAGTCCCACTTTCTTTTGGAACGATTGGTCAGTTTGTGCATATCTCTACCATCTTTTCCTCTTATATTACTGTATAAAGCCTCTTCATAATGATAATTGCTTTCCGAAACAAATGTCTTTGTAGTGAAACTGTGCTTATTGGCACCATCATGGAAGATTAAGAACAATAGTTTAAGCATTAACAATTTCTTTCTCCTTTTGTTTTAATGTTTTTTGAGGCTACGTAGGAAACATTGCTGGAGAATTGCAAATGTGGATGGGATATAAAACATTGGTCAGAAATGGTGCCTTTAGCTATCTCATTTCGCTGATTTTTTTTTCTTTTTTCCTAGATTTTTTTTTCCTGTCTGAAAATTTTAATCGAAATTTTGTTGTTTTTTTTTTTTTCTGTTTTTGAGGAATCAAAATTCTGGAGCATGGATGCTTACAATACAAGTAAGATATTTTCTAACTAAATTTAATGATGTTACCATTAGAATTTAATGTTTTGCAGGAGAGTTGTGCATAAAATGAGAGATCATCCATCACCTTAGAGGGAAGAGCAACACAGGTCTATAAATTGTTAAATTAATTAATATGAGTAGCCCTTATTATTTAAAGTATGATCCAATATAAAAGGTCCAATATGATGGTCGGTTGGACATAATGACAATTTAGGTCACTGGGTTTAAAATCCCTCCACTCTCCCTATTTAAATATAATTGTTACAGGAAAAAAATAACGATTACGGGAAGGATAATTGTTATCGGAAAAGAGGGATAATTTCCTAATTGATAAATAAACGTTACGGAAGGAAAAGGTAACGTTTTAATTAGGATATTAATTCCCTAATTAATGATAACCATTATGAAAAGGAAACAAACGTTATCATTAAGTTTTTCTGAATTCTCTCTGCCATCAGAGAGAAAAAAAAACGAAAGGAAAAGGGAAGAGTCGGAGAAAACACAGAGAGAGAGAAAAAAAACAGAAAAAGGTAGGAAGACAGGAAAGGGAAGAATCCGGGAGGAAAGGTAAAATCTTCTCAAGTACAGATCGGTAAAGAGATTTTCACCTCCGCGATAGGGAATCGACATAGACAACGGTATGTTGATTTTTTATAGTTCATTTGCTAGTATTCGCTTAAAGAAAGATCCTGTATTGTGGAAATAGAATTTTCGTTAAAGGAAAATTTTAGAAAATATTATTTTTTTTATTTTAACAATTGGTATCATAGCCTGATTTTGCGAATACTGCAATTTGTTTTCTTTTAATTGTTTGCGCCGAACTATTTCCCTTTTTGTTTGCGCCGTACAACGAAGCACAAAAACGATTTTGTCTTGCAATTTATTTTTGTTGTACTTAACGGAACGACGGCCGGCGGTGAAAGGGAAATGCCAGCCATGGAAGGTCTGCACTGGCGAAACAGCCGGTGTCGAAAGCAAAAGAGAAAGCCGACACGAGATTTGTATGCTGCCAGATCTGAACGGATTTGGGTACGGCCGGATCAGTCTCACCGTGTAGGTCGTGCTTCCGGGTGCAGCCGCCAAACCCGAACAGATCTGGATATGGCGGAACGGCATCTGGCGAGGCTAAGATTCTGTGAACGGCCGAAGACACGGATCGATCTTGATCCGGTGTCACCTTTCACAATTTCGGATCCGGTGAGAATTGTGCTTTCGGGCAAGGATCCAAATCGGATCTGGCAGGTACGGCGGAACCCGGTCGCTGGATTGTGCGGCGCGGGCTTGCTGGTGAAGGGTGGTGCCACCACGATGCGGGTCTGCCGGTGAGGGGTCTGTGCTAGCTAGTCGAGCGTGGGTTTGGCTCGGCAGAACGAGGCTTCGTCGACCCGTCAGAGACAACTCGGAGGCAGCACGCGGGCGATGCCCGCAGAACGGTGGTGCTGCCACTGAGGGTCGCTCGGCCGGAGGCCGCGGTACAGTGACGCTGCCATCATGGGTTCCCTGGTCGAGAGCAGCACGCGGGTGTGCCACCTGCAGTATGGTGGTGCTGCGAGTCCCCGATCGGTGGTGGAGAAGAAATTAATTTTTTTTGAATGGCTGCCACCGTGAAAAGGGGACCGGTTATTGGAAAACTCCCACATAAAAGATAATTTAAATCTTCATAATTGAAAAAAATTTTTAAAGTTTATTGAGTTCACATCAACATGAGTCAAGTATTGAAAGCTTGTTAGTCACCAAAGTGGCCTGACTTGAAAGGATTTGAATAGTTGATTGTGAATTTCAAATTGTTCATTTTTTTTATGCTAATAAAATGTTTTGAAATGAACAATTGTGGTTATTAATTATGAAGCTAGGAGATCATTCAAAGATGGATCATTGCTTATAATTAATGACACTAAAGAGGATTAATTGATATACTGGGTAAACATGATTGTATATCCAAAGATAACATTCATGTTAACTCTAGTATGATTGATTGATCTATTAAAGTATATTTAATTAGCATCATTATTGACTAAAGTCATGTATTTGAGGATCACCCAAAGGTGGACTTAAATACATAGTCAAAGTTTGTAATGCATGTATTTGAATCCATCAAAATTTGCTCAAAGTATTAATGTGTAAATTTGGATCATGTTTGCAGCCTCCAACAACGTTTTCGCCTTAGGCAATGCAATGATCAAATTCAATGGGCTGAACTATGCAGAATGGTCTGAGCATATTCAGTTTCATTTAGACGTTTTGGGCTTAGACCTAGCGGTCATCATGGATAAAAGGCCTGCAGCCATTACAGAGACCAGTACAGAATCCGATAAGTCTTTTCATGAGGCTTGGGTACGGTCCAATAGGCTGAGTCTGAATTTGATGCGAATGACGATGACTGAAAATGTCAAGCCATCGATGCCTAAGACCGAAAATGCAAGGGAATTTATGGTGAGAATTAAAGAATATTCTCAGTCAGACATAGCCGATAAATCCATCGTAGGAACCCTAATGAGTGAGCTGACGACCAAGAAATTTGATTGGTCACAGCCCATTCATGATCATGTGACTAGTATGGCTAACCTAGCAGCAAAATTAAGAACGATGAGAATGGATGTGAGTGAATCCTTTTTGGTTCAATTCATCATCAACTCACTGCCTCCTGAATTTGGCTAGTTCCAAGTGAATTATAACACTATTAAAGAGAAATGGAACTTTCAAGAAATTAAGGCCATGCTGGTTCAGGAAGAAGGGAGATTAAAGAAGATGAGGGATCACTCCATTCATCTCACTGTTCATAATGATACTAGCAGTAGTAAGTCTAAACCATATCGGAAGGGTAAGAAGAAGGACAAGGCCTCTATAAAAGTCACTGGAGGTCAGATCCAAAAGGATCAGAAATGCTTCTTCTGTAAAAAGATGGGTCACTTCAAGAGGGATTGCCCAAAAAGGAAAGCTTGGTTTGAAAAGAAAGGTATGTACTGTATATCAGTATGTTTTGAATCAAACGTAATTGAAGTACCCAATAATACTTGGTGGTTAGACTCTGGAGCTACTATTCATGTGTCACATATTATGCAGAGATTCCTTTCAATCCAGCCCATAACAGGAACTAAGAAGTTCCTTTACATGGGAAATAGAATGAAGGCACGAATAGCGGGAATTGGGACGTACAGATTGATCTTGGACACTAAGTGTCACCTGGATCTAGAAAAGTGTCTCTATGTTCCTGAATGTGCTAGAAATTTAGTTTCTGTTGCAAAGTTGGATGAAGCAGGATTTAACCTTAAGATTGGAAACGGTACATTTTCATTATATAGACATTCGTACTATTATGAATCTGGTACTTTGGTTGATAATTTGTACCGTTTTAATCTTGATACTATGTATGCTGATTCTCTATTTCTTGTTGAGCATAGTATAGGTAACAAACGTAATATGCATAATGATAGTTCTACTTTCTTATGGCATCAAAGATTGGGTCATATATCCAAAGAAAGGATATTGAGGTTGGTGAAAAGTGATATCCTACCTTAATTGGATTTTGCTGATTGGGAAGTGTGTGTTGATTGTATAAAAGGAAAACAAACAAAACACACATCAAAGAACCCAGCCATGAGAAGTAGTGAGCCTTTAGAATTAATACACACCGATATATGTGGCCCTTTCGATATTCCCACATGGGGTGGTGAGAAATATTTCATCACATTTATAGATGACTACTCATGGTACTGTTACTTATATCTACTGCATGAAAAGTCCCAGTCAATAAACACCCTGGAGGTGTTTATTAACGAAGTGGAAAGGCAGTTAAATAGAAAAGTAAAAGTGATTAAGTCAGACAGGGGTGGTGAATATTATGGAAAATTCAATGAAAGTGGACAATGTCCTGGTCCATTTGCAAAATTTCTTGAAAGTCGAGGCATATGTGCACAGTACACAATGCCTGGTACACCACAACAGAATGGTGTAGCGGAAAGGCGGAATCGCACACTTATGGATATGGTTAGGAGTATGTTGAGTTACAGTACTGTACCTTTATCCTTGTGGATGCATGCATTAAGGACCGCTGCATATCTGCTGAACAGGGTTCCTAGTAAGGCTGTCCCTAAGACTCCTTACGAGTTATGGACAAGTAGGAAACCCAGTTTAAGACACCTTCACGTTTGGGGTTGTTCAGCAGAAGTAAGGATATATAATCCACATGAAGGAAAGTTTGATGCAAGAACCATTAGTAGTCACTTCATTGGCTATCCTGAAAAGTCTAAAGGGTACAGGTTCTACTGCCCTAACCATAGCACTAGAATAGTTGAGTCTGATAATGCTCGGTTCATTGAAAATGGTCAGTCCAGTGGGAGTGAGGAATCACGAAAAGTGGATATTACATAATTGCAAAATGAAAGATCCACAGTGAGTACTCCTACTCAAGTTGGTATCCCTACACCCAGTGTTTCTACTCAAGTTGTTGTTCCTTTTGTTGCATCACAGTCACATGACATGTAAGGACAACAAATTGATACACGAAACACGCAAAGTGAGCACATAAGAGATGAACCAAGTGACAATGTACAAATTTCGAATGAACAAGCGATGCCACAAGATATGGCATTACGGAGGTCTACAAGACAGAAAAGGCCAGCTGTATCGAATGATTATGTGGTTTACTTGCTTGAGCATGAATCAGAATTAAGCATTGATAAAGATCCAGTCTCATTTAAACAAGTCATGGATTGTAATGATTCTGAAAAGTGGTTGAATGCCATGAAGGAAGAGATGAAATCGATGGATGTAAATCAAGTCTGGGAACTAGTAGAGTTGCCTGAAGGATCAAAACGAGTTGGCTGTAAGTGGGTCTTCAAGACCAAGCGAAACTCAAAAGGCAACATCGAAAGGTACAAAGCCAGACTTGTTGCCAGAGGTTACACTCAAAAGGATGGCATTGACTATAAGGAGACTTTCTCTCCAGTATCTAAGAAAGACTCCTTAAGAATCATTATGGCTTTGGTGGCTCAATATGACCTGGAGTTCCACCAAATGGATGTAAAGACCGTCTTTCTGAATGGAGACTTAGAAGAGGAAGTGTATATGGACCAACCTGAAGGTTTCATAACCACAGGGCAGGAAAGTTTGGTGTGTAAATTAAAGAAATCGATATATGGGCTGAAACAAGCTTCCCGACAATGGTATATTAAGTTTAATGATACCATTACGTCATATGGTTTTGTAGAGAACACCGTTGATCGGTGTATCTATATGAAGGTCAGTGGGAGCAAGTTCATTATATTAGTCCTATATGTCGATGACATCCTATTGGCTGCTAATGACATGAGTTTGTTACATGATGTTAAGAAATTTCTCTCTGAAACTTTTGAAATGAAAGATATGAATGAGGCATCCTATGTGATAGGAATAGAGATATTCCGTGATAGATCACAAGGATTGTTGGGATTGTCTCAGAAAGGCTATATCAATAAAGTATTAGAGAGATTTAGAATGGAACATTGCTCTACAGGAATAGTTCCAATTCAGAAAGGGGACAAGTTCAGTGAATTGCAATGTCCAAAGAATGATTTGGAACGAAAATCAATGGAATCTATTCCCTATGCATCATTGGTTGGAAGTTTGATGTATGCTC
Organism: Bruguiera gymnorhiza; assembly: GCA_020883675.1. Lineage (NCBI taxonomy): Eukaryota > Viridiplantae > Streptophyta > Magnoliopsida > Malpighiales > Rhizophoraceae > Bruguiera > Bruguiera gymnorhiza. The sequence continues at coordinate 4,663,880 of JAIRCJ010001057.1, read as the reverse complement.
AAACATGCACTCGGCCAGACATTAGTTTCGCTGTTGGAATGTTGGGTCGATATCAAAGTAATCCTGGAATAGATCATTGGAAAGCTGGAAAGAAAGTACTTAGGTACTTACAAGGCACCAAGAATCATATGCTTACTTATAAAAGATCAAGTCATCTTGAAATAGTAGGCTACTCGGATTCAGATTATGCTGGATGTGTAGACTCGAGGAAATCTACATTTGGTTACGTGTTCCTCCTGGCTGGAGGAGCAGTTTCCTGGAGAAGTGGGAAGCAGTCTATCATTGCTACTTCCACTATGGAAGCTGAATTTGTAGCATGCTTTGAGGCTACTGTTCATGCATTATGGTTGCGGAATTTTATCTTAAAGCTTGGTTTGGTCGACAGTATAGAAAAGCCGTTAAGAATTTATTGTGACAATTTCACAGCTGTTTTCTTCTCTAAGAATGATAGGTATTCTAAAGGTGCGAAACATATGGATTTGAAATATCTATCTGTTAAGGAAGAAGTGCAAAACCGTAGAGTGTCTATTGAGCACATTGGTACTGAATTGATGATAGCGGACCCATTAACTAAAGGTTTGCCACCGAAAACATTTACTGGACATGTTGAAGGGATAAGCATTTTGGATAGGTCCGCATTCTCATGAAAGCCAATATTATGTACTGCTCATATTATTGTAACACTCGTGAATTCAATTAAAGTCATGGTTTTGTTCACGCTCTGTTATCTCCATTTGGTTGTATACAATTACAGTTGTGAGATAACTAGTGGCATGTTCGGAAATGACAATTAAAGTTTCAACGTTCCTCAGTTAGGTTATTATGAATTATAATGATCATGTGATACATGGAAGGAATCATGTCGCCAAAGGACATATGACCGCCATGATCCAATCATTTTAATTCAATCAAGTATTGTGGTTTGATGATCTTTAAGGATTATGCACACTTATTTGTTGTTGATTCATCAAATCATAACAAGAGCCAAGTGGGAGATTGTTAAATTAATTAACATGAGTGGCCCTTGTTATTTAAAGTATGGCCCAATATAAAAGGTCCAATATGATGGTCGGTTGGACATAATGGCAATTTGGGTCACTGGGTTTAAAATCCCTCCACTCTCCCTATTTAAATATAATTGTTACAGGAAAAAAATAACGATTACGGGAAGGATAATTGTTATCGGAAAAGAGGGATAATTTCCTAATTGATAAATAAACGTTACGGAAGGAAAAGGTAACGTTTTAATTAGGATATTAATTCCCTAATTAATGATAACCATTATGAAAAGGAAACAAACGTTATCATTAAGTTTTTCTGGATTCTCTCTGCCATCAGAGAGAAAAAAAAACGAAAGGAAAAGGGAAGAGTCGGAGAAAACACAGAGAGAGAGAAAAAAAACAGAAAAAGGTAGGAAGATAGGAAAGGGAAGAATCCGGGAGGAAAGGTAAAATCTTCTCAAGTACAGATCGGTAAAGAGATTTTTACCTCCGCGATAGGGAATCGACATGGACAACGGTACGTTGATTCCTTACAGTTCATTTGCTAGTATTCACTTAAAGAAAAATCCTGTATTGTGGAAATAGAATTTTCGTTAAAAGAAAATTCTAGAAAATATTATTTTTTTTTATTTTAACATAAACATGGCGTAAATTGCTTAGATAAATAGAAATTCAACATTAATTATTTCTTTCTCTTTTTGTGTTTTCCAGGCTTCGCAGAAAATATTATTTCACAAATGCACATGTAGATGGGTAAAGGAACATTTATGAGGAATGAGTCTTGTTTTCTTCTTCTTCTTCTTCTCTTTTTTATTATTTTTTATTTTTTCATTTTTTTAAGCAGGAGAGCTGCTTCTTTGCGTTTCACAGGTCCTCAGAGTATATGCAGCAAATGCCCTTGTGCATCGACTGCTTGGCTTGGATACATTGTCCCTTCAAAGATCTGAAATGATACGTCCTTGAATTTTCATTTTTCATGTCATCGCTGCCTACTTCTTATGTTTCACAGTGAGACCGAAGATTAATCTTTGGCTTTGATGTTTTCTTTTTCATATTGCAGTTTCTCTTCTCCCGGAGACAACCATTCAGGTTTTATCTTTTTAAGCACAAATAATTCGATTCTTGTATTGATTTGGAGTTCTGTCTCCGTTACTGCTGAAACATAAGGTTTCCTCTTTTTTTGTTCTTCTTTTCTCATCTTTTTTTTCTTTTTCTTTCCTAAGTTTCTCTGTGTACCGCTTTCTCATGGCAAGATTGGTCAGTTTATACATCTCTCGACATTTCTTTTTCCTTTTCCCTCTAAAAATTTCTCCATAATTGTAAGTGCTTACCAAGAATGATGCTTTCGTAGTGAAACTATACGGGGATATGAATATAATGCATGTCTTTAACATAAAATGCATGACTTGGTTTATAGCTGTGTTGCTTATCTTGTTCATCCATTGTTAAAGAATTGCAGATGGGATTTGGGCTACCGTTTGAATTTGATAGTCCCCCAAATCATTGCAAGAAATGCCACAGGTAAATATTGAAGTTTTTGTGTTGCATGCCGCTGGACTGTTCTTTGGTTCTTTGGCCAGCATAGCAAGATCTGCCAAAAATGCCATGGGACTTGGGAGGCCAGATTGATAGAGAAAAAACTCGGTAGAGAAGCATAACGTACTATTTGATTTGGTGAGTAACCTTCTCCACCATTTTTGTTCTTCTTGTGCTTGTTTATGTGTCTGCATTATCCTCTTTGAATTGCGACTTTGCGGCTGCACACATACAGAAATTTAATTGCCTGGTAATTCAAATGTATATATTTTTTTGGGACATGCACTGGCTTAGAAAATTTCTGTAGTTGGTTCGGGTGATAAGGCATAGAAAAGGTTCTTTCACCCTTTTTTTTTTTTCCATGCAAAAGTGACCACAAATAAGGTTTGAAGCATGCCACTTACCCTTATTTTATTGCCATCAGTCAGGCAATGTTTGTGAGCTTTGGTCTGGCAAAAGAGTGAGGTGTACGCTGCTGCCTTAGGAGATGATTGTCGCTCTTTTCTTTTGTTGTACAACAAATCATGTTCATCTTTTATGTTTATTCTAATTTGGACTTTTTCACTTTATTCTTCATCCAAACCCTTGAAGTCCTTGTGATTGATGGGGAAAAGGAACTTAAATGGTGCTTCCCTCGGCATATTTTGACCGTTGGATTGTTTTGGTTATGTTAGTGAAGCATGGTTTTTGTTATTGCTTGATCTTTTTGCTTTATAGGCACCTAGTTAATGATACTATATGATGCTTACAAGTCAAGTGAGTTATTCTTCTGGCTAAACACAGTTACTTAAAATTTACGATTGCCGTTTAAATTTAATATTTTTGCAGGAGAATGCGCATAAATTTAGAGATCATCTATCACTTCAAATTAGCAATTTTATTAGAGAAGCATTTAGGGTTGGATGCTTACTGTTTATGCCGTCTATTAATATGGTTTTACCTTAAAAGCAACTAAAATGGCGTCAGATGCTGAATCAGAGGATCCTCATTTAAAGACATGTCAGTGACAGTATTACCACTTGGAAGATAGAAGTTCATCCTTCTCTGCTTATTCTACAGACACAACCATTCAGGTAAAGATCCCAACCGGTTTATGCTGAACCGAATGAATTCAGAATTCGTATTGATTTGAAGGTCTGTCCATTGTGCTAACACACAATGTTAGCATGACTGACACCCGCTCATTTCCGACTTCAGTTTTTTCATTTTTTTTTCCCTTTTATATTCTAGTGTAAAGCCTCTTCATTTCATAACAGAGACCGATGTAATATTGTAAGCGTATTTGACTGAAATAAAATGGTCTTATTATGAAAACTTGACATAACCAAGAAGCAACCATAGAATCTTAAATCCATGGTTCCAATAATGAAACAGCACATTAAACTAACTCGACAAAATAATTGCTCGAGTACTTTCTCATGCTTACATGGGAAAGACTGGAAATGGAATCCATAACCAAAAATTTTTTATTTAAAAAAAAAGAGAGAGAGAGAGAATCTTAAAAGAGTTGTAACAATTTTCAGCAACAGCATGCAGCCTTTGACAATAACCATAATGTTTAATCGCAATGAAAATTCATCCCCAGGTAATGGCGAGCATGGACAACGTGTGTATGCCTCGAAAAAGTTATTAGAATTAAGTAGAAATTAGACTACAGCTTTGCACCCACTTGCTCTCTCCCTCTCTCTCCATTCATCAATAAAGAGATTGCGATTGCATTTACTGTTTGATTGAAATCGATCGTGCGAGGACAACTCGGACATTGACATGGTTGACAATATTTTATATAGCCACCGTACTAATTCAGTTGGATCTACTGTTTAATTGAAGGCGATTGTGCGAGGACAACTCGGACATTGACGTGATATGGCGACTGTATTAATTCAGTTGGTTGGGCGTGCAAACCTAACTTAAAGATGGCCAGTTCACGTTTGAGACAGTCTGTCTTGGCTTTGGATATTCTACTTTTTTTCGTACGTGGCCCAATTGCAGCAACAATTAAAACGACGCTGAACGAACCTTTTGAATTTATTTGCGACAAGTAGTTTGAATTAGCAAGTTTAATCCGTATAGCCAACGCCTCGAAACCACCGATCAATGAAGGACTAAAATGATGTTAAATAGGAAGTTAACATATGGTCTATAGATTGAATAATCTTTTGATGTAGCATGAATGCCATTATCATAAAGTGCCCACAGAGTTATTTAAGGAGCCATGAGTTAAACTTGAAACTATGTTGCTTTGTTCTCATTCCTGTAATATTTGAAGGGAAAAAGAAAAAAAGTATGTTAACTTATATCCATGCCTAGGCTCAACAAGAATGCACGCGAGGCATGCCTTAGAACTTAATAGGCAAGTATTTTTGTGCCCTACTCATCAACTCAAACACAGGATGGTATTCTAAACTTTTCTAGTCTTTTCTTAGTACAATGAATTTTGGTCAATAAGGTACGAGCCAACCCTCAGTTAGTTGTTTATCTTAATAATTATATATTTTTTTTTCTCTTCAAACTCAATTATCAAGATTGTGGCATATTAATATATTATGTAGATGAAAAGTTTATGAGATTTGAAATACCTACTCCCTTACTATGTAGCTCGGGCATTAGGGGCATTCCAATAGACAATAAAATCGTAAGAGCAAATTAAATATTAGTTTGAGCGAAGGTTCAGATCCAATTATGACAAGGTAAAGATCTTTTGCTTTATTATTATTATTATTTTTTAATCTTTGTTAGAAGATAGAGATGTGGTTCAAATTGGCATGTTGGAAAGGAGAAAAATCGATTTGTATATATGCAAAAATGATGGATATGCTCATTACAATGTAAACTCTATTTTGCAAGTTGATCACGCAAAACATTAATCAGTAATTTAAGTTCGTTTCTTGTCACTATTGTAAGTGCATGCATCAATAGCACAATACAACCTTATTACATGTCAAATTCCAGTAATTATCAGGTGGGAAAGTGGTTTGACGTCCTTATGTTGCTCTAGTGGAATACTTCAATAAAACTAACTCAAAGGAAAATATAGAAAAAGAAAAAGAAAAAGAAACCACCAACAGTTGAGTAGTGTTCCGCACAGTTACCATATTGTCATTGTGGGAGTACCCCATAAAAATTAAATCAAATCCAAGAGACGGAAAATCATGTGTGATAGAGTTTGCAGCAATAAATGCTGCAAGTGTGGACTAAGTCGTGGCCATCTTGGCACCAACAATTTGCTATTACTGGCTCGTCCAACGGCTGCTATGTCCTATAAAAAGGGTTTGTCCGTAGAAGTGACAGAGAGGAGAATTGTGAAAAGGGGAGATTAAAAATTGTCAAGGCTAATTATCAGATTGAAGGTATGGAGCTTGCAAAGTTAGAAAGAATAGAGGCCTCTCTAAGGCTCTGTGCACTCTTGCTCTTGATATTGACAGCTTGCTTGGTGGGCTTTGATTCGCAATCCAAAAACATGATGTACCTTGAACGAAAAGTCACTTACAAGTCCTTGAAAGCCCTTTCGTAAGATCTCTTAACTAACCTCTCTACTAGTGGAAATTAAAGTTTCTTTGAGTTGTACTGACCAATATGGTTCTTTTGTTCCTGCATGCAGAGTTCTGTTGTATGTTGATTCTGCGGCTGCTGCTTATAATCTGATTCGGCTGAGCATATTTTTTCTGTCGGCTTTCACTAAAGTCAACTACAAGGGGTCTTATAGCTACCTGGCTTGGGGCTGCTTCTTATTGGATCAGGTACTTCCCGTTTACTTGCATGTTGGCTTCATTGGCCCTATTAATGTCGCAACTGATCAGCCCTCATATCTCTCTTTTAATTTTACAGTCTATTTTAGTTTTTTTGTAAAAAAAAAAAAGAAGAAAAAAGAAGAAAAGTTCATTAGTAAGTGTATTAGGCCTCGGCTACACAACTAGAAAAGTTTTTTCTCATCCCATATGTCGCTTCTTGTGCTGGATTGTTACATAAGGCCTGATCCTCTATTCATCTTTTTCAACTCATGCTACCCGAGCTTGTTCTGGTTCTGAGATGGAAAAACAAAAAGAAATTGAAGTTCTTGACAATTATTTGACGATCTCACACACACATACTGACATACATTTCTCCTCGTTATCAGGACTAATGTTTCAATTACCTTAGTAGTGAAAGTTGATGACATCTAAGATCACTTTTTTCGTCTATAGTTCAAATTTTACTTCTGATTAATCGTGGAAAAAACAAAACCCCTTTCTTATCAATCTCCCCCGTTCCTTTAACTAACTCTTGCTTTCGTTCGAAATCCATGATATATACTCTGGTAACACAGTTATAAACAGTGAAAGCTGCATTGATAGTTACACCTGCCTATAACAGTCAAGTCAAGAATAATGGAGCCGATACCAGTTATTGCACCACCGGTTAGACGGTCAGCATGCCACTTGCCGATTGCCTTTCTTCTAAGGGCAAATTGCCGAGAGATTAATTGGAGTATGGCATACCATAGGTTGGGTTCGCCCATAACAAATTGGTCCCATTGATATGTGTCATTTCATGTCTATTATGACAATCGTGTAAAGAAAGTAATATAGAGAAACAATATCCGCAAACCTAGACTGACGTGCATTGGTCACCGCGTGAAACATTTGGGAGTCCACCCGATCCCATTCAAGAGCCCTGCCTCCTATGACAAGGACAGATTAACAGTATCTTCATGTGGCACCACCTGAGATGGAAGCTTAGATGACGATTCGGCGTGTGTTTCACGCAATTAACCTAGACTAGAATTCTTGCCCCATCACTTCCTCTCTCGCTGAAATATGTTTGGGTGTGTCAAACGTTGGTGGCAAGCCCGTGGTCCGGCCATATACGGCTTAGGATGCACCATCCATGTGCAGTTGTAATCCCCAAGGCTCAAAGGCCCAAGGGAAAAAATAACAAGGCCATACGATCAACAAAAAATAGTCCATTCACAACAGATTGCCCCTCCAAACGAATTGGATTTCCCTTCCAATACTTTTTTTTTATTTTTTACATTTATTTGGATGTACCATAAAAAAAAAACATTTAATAGGGACAGTAAGTCATGACGTTATCTGTTTTTTATTTTTTTTGGTTTGCTTAATTGATAGGCAGGCAAATTGAGTTAATTTATTTGTCTGTTTTGCGAATTGAACAGCTGGCAGTGTACATTACATTTGGGGCAACGACAGCAGGAACAGAGCACTCCATGCTAGTCCTAACTGGCGTAGAGATTTTCCAGTGGACGGCTTGGTGCAACAAGTTCACCAGATTCTGCTTCCTGATTGGCGGTGCCTTACTCTCTGGCTATCTAGCATTTGGCCTGATGGTCTTGCTTTCCTTCATCTCTGCTTTCAATGTGTTTCGTCTCTATTCACCAAAGCAATTCCTGCGGTTGAAGGCCACATGATGGACCCCTTTTTCTACCCCCCCCCCCCAAAAAAAAAAAATATATATATATATATATACTAGTTGTGAAAGTGCAGAACCCTATCAAGCTTGAAATAGTGAGCTGATCAAAATCCATGACTGCAAAGCAAAGCATGGAATGATCGTGCAAATAAAGCTAAAGGGTTATATGTATATAGATGCTATAAAAAATAAAGCTTTTGCATTGAATTACTATTAAAAATGAAGCTCTTTTTTCCTGATAACTTTTTTTTTTTTTTCATTTTTTGATCCATAGAAGACATTTTTGGGGGCTTGGAGGTAGTTAGGGGAAGGGCGGCGATGCTATTTTTGTGAAAAAGGGTTCCTAAGATGGGGTTAAAATTCTCAATTTTGGAAGGTTTGGGCACTGAACTAAAAAGACCTAAACTAGGTTTAACTGCCAGTGCACAGGCCCAATATCTTGAACGAGTCAATACAGAATGATAATGGGTTCCTATTTTATAGGCCCATTTCCCTTCGGGGTTTTTTGGGCCTATTGCTCGTGTCGGGCTGAGTGGCCGAGACTAAATGGCCCATTTTATATCTCTAGCCGAAGTCTTCGATTTTTTGGTGGATTTCCTTTTCAACTGTTGTTATTCCCTGTTATTATTATTGCGCGTGCATTGCTTCGATTTTCCCTGTCTGCATTTATGCGGAAAGATCTCCCAACGCCTAACTTGTATTTCTTTATTATTATCTGTTGGAACTGTTATTGTTATTATTATTAGTATTCTTGTATCTTGTCTAGTACTATTCACTCGGACACTGTTCAGATTACCCTTCTTGCCCTTTGTAACATATTTTTGGATCTGTTAAGAAAAGAAAAAAATTAGTTTGTTTTGCCCCCATCAAACATAACTAAAAGAGCTTGGTTGAATTGCCGCCTACAAGAAAATGTAGGACTTGCTTGTTTTTTTTTTTTTTTTCACTCTAAGTCTTTATTCTAATTAAACTCATAATAACTGAATATAACTTCTGACATAATCAGAAAATGGATAGAAATCCTCTAAAGTTCCTCATTCAATTTAAGGGAGAAGAAAGTTTACATTTTGATTTTGGGTTAAAAATAAATGATGGGGTTCAAAATATATAAATTTATAATAATAATAATAAATTATTTTTGTTGTGTAATTTATGACTAAATAAACTTATTAATAGATAATATATATAAATTCACACAAATATAGAATTAAATAAATTTGAAAATATTAGGATTGGTAACGGCACCGATAGCAATTGGCCCAAAAGATCAATGTTGGATAAAAAATAGTTCAAAACGATGTTTTTTCTTTTTCTTTCTTTTTTTGGGCTAATAGCTATTCAGTCTCTCTCCGAGAACAACGATGAAACATTTTACGATTTTTAAAATAATTTTATGATAAGTTGCTATTAACATTAGAATGCTTATTTTCATGCAGTTAAAAGGAAAAACCCATAAAATGTATGTTATCACTGTTAGACAGAATTAAACCATACAGTCTATGCATGGATTCATATGCAGTATCATCCGTCTTATCATTAACTGCATTTGTCGTGTTTACGTAAATTCGCATGTCTAGCGAAGATTGGAGCATATAAGCAAGAACAATAGAATGTCTCCACCAATTTTTGCTCAAAATGATGGAAAACTTGAACTGATTCGTCAGAACTTTGGACATGAAACATCTGTATCAAAAGCCAGAGGTTCACATGGATACTATTATAATCCACGAGAGTAAAAAAAAGAAAAAAAAAATCCTACTTCCTAGGTAGCTAGGCTCCACCAGGATAAGTACACAATGGATCATGGCATCTTTAAATTAAAGTACTTTAAGCTCTAATGACCCATATGAGCTGCAAATTATTGTCCTGAACATTAAGTAGCGAGTTGAAAGGACCAGCCATTAATTGAACAAAGCTATATTCTATTAACTTTGATTTAACGTGTGGAATCAGGTGAAATGTACCATAATTTAGGTGGCAGAGGCAAAGCATTATCCCTAGGAACTGATCATAATGACTTGCCAGAACAGACAAAAAAAAAACTATTAATTTGCCCACTGATTAATAGACTCGTCTAGACTATAGATCTGTTCAAACTAGCATGGCTTCTACAGTATATTCACTTCCATAGAAGTGTTTTCGCGACGAGCAGTTTAGAATATGGTAACCCTTTTTTTTTTTTTAACATTCACGGTGATAGTTAGTTGTTTCTCTTCGTATAATGGTAATTCTCTAACCTGATGACGGTGATTGTTACATTCAATAGACCTGCAACATAGGCTTTGAAACAAACAATGAAGGCGAGTCTTTTGCCTTCTGTTTATATTCCTCCAAAAACACTTGTAATGGAATTTGAATATGACTGAGACTTTTAGCTAGTTTTAATTTATAAATTCAGAACTAGAAAAAAGAAAATCGGTGGTTTCTTTGCATTCATGTAAGGGCAAGCAAGAATTACTGCCCACTATAAAATACCAGGTGTTATGGATATCCGCAGCTCCGTTGGGGTACAAGTAGCCAAGCATCCACACTCAATGAACTTCATTTGGTTATATGTGTCTAATTTGACATTTTAAATTATTACGTCTGGCAGTGACATTGTCTTTTTGACAAAAACTTTTATGTCCATTGGCTGAGATAACAAGTAGAATAAGCCAACGAGGCAAATCCAATGGCTTACAAAGTGTAATTACTTTATCAAGAGATTAAAAAAAAAAAAACACCATATAATTTCCCTTCATTCTTATATCATTGTCCTTTTTATTCCCCCTGGCCTTTTTGTATTGGCCACGAAGGTGCTGTCCAACTTATGGATCGCAAATCAACTTTGTTCATGGTACACCCGAGTATCCAACACGATAAGCCTTAGTTCAGCCGAATCCTACAGCTGTTTGCCTAAAAATTTCTAATAATTGACCAATCTGCTAAACATCATGCATGTTTGGGAAACTTTCCCCCTAGTTACGTGCCATAACCTCATGCTTTTAAAGTAAGCTTTTTGGCGCACAAGCATACAAGGAAAAGATATATGTACTTGACATCCACTCTCAATAAGTGCATAATAAAGCAGGAACATATGGAAATGTAATTAGATATTGTACGTGGGAGATTCGGGAACAAGATTCGATTATCTTACATTTTGACTTGTGACCGGTGATTTTGGCCTTGAAGTTTCAATCGTCTTACATTCCTGGCTTGAATTTGATGCGGGAGCATTGCTAAGTGAAAATCCATTTTATATTATATTGTTTTTTCTGTTTTAAATTAATTATATACATTATACTCGTGCGCACACACGTAATAAACATATGTATAGGGTGCATGACAGTTGCGTCTTATAAGCATATACAATGAATGTATATCCGCGTTTAAGTTTGGCGATGAAATGAGAAAGAAAACTACGCGAGTATACATCTCCATTTGCTCCTAGACAAGCTATCTACATTGAAATCATTCGATTTTAGTTTTCGTGGTTCAGTCGCATATTTGTGAACTTGTAAAATGTCTATTGTGCGTGTACATCAATGTGAAAAATAAAGGTCGATGCACAGAATTTAAAGGCAATGGATTGTTTTTTTCACTTTTGCGCCTGACAGGTAAGAAATGGGTTGTCATTGTTTACTTTTTACTAGGAGTACGTGTGCATTGCATCTAATGGCACCGTCTCTACGTGCAAATAATGCTTGCATACCGGTCGTAGAAATGACAACGAAATTGCTATGCTAATAATAAATTACAGTAAACTTGGAGAAAGACAAGGTTTATGCATGTAACAGATATAATGTATTTTCTTGCAAATACATTAATTCTCATCGGTCATTTTTTTGGTTCTTTCATTCATGCTTGCGTTCTACATGACCAACAGAATTTACCCTAGTTAAGAAGGAAGACAGAAACTTGTACAGCAGGGGCTATGACTACATTTGATTATTTCAAAATACAACTCCGTGATGAAGTTTCTTGCCAAATGCATGCCGTACGATTTGTGTGTCGTTGTCTCGTTCCCTTTTGATTGGGGGAAAAAAAAAAACACACGGTCTGAATTGAAAACATGTTGCTTTTCAAACAATGTCCAAGAGAAAAAAGTAGCAAAAAGATAAAAATAAAGGTGCCAATTCAAAGCCTTAACGACAAGTCAAGCTGGCTCAACTCTTCTTGAACACTTTCATGCCTATAACCGATTGACGAAGAACCCACTCTATCTTCTATGGATCCATAATTCATTTCCCTCCTACCATCGCTCATGTCACCAACAAAGCTACTAGTATGTGCATGGTGGTCCAACCCAGAAAGGCCTTGCTGATTGCGGCTGGGACCAACCGTGCTCGATCCTGTCCGGTTGTTTGACCCTCCATGTGGACAAATAGCTGATGTTTGCTCACGGCTTTTCTTGGCTAACGTTCTCTCAAGCTTGTGGGCATTTTGGTGGCCTCCAAGAGCTTGGGAGCTATAAAATTTTCTTTGACAATAGTTGCACGAGAACATCCGAGGCTCCATCAGACAATAAGCTGACGAGGAAGAAGATGAAGATGGCTCAAGATTAAGTTCTAAATTTAGTTGATTGTTTGCTAGGCTCAGATGTAGGGAAGTATTAGGTCGGGAATCCATGGCCCCAAAAATAGATAGAGAGAAAAAAAAAAAATAGAGAGAATAGAAGAATGGCCGATGCTCAAAAATATAAGAAGCTTAGGGGTTGTAATCAGAGCAGAGATGGCTTGATAAACCAATATAGTGGGCAGTGAACGAGAGAGGGAGAGAGAGAGAGGGTTTGGTGGTAAAACTAGAGTAGGCAATTGAGAATACAAGACAGAAGAAGATAGTCGGAGATATAAAGAAGTAGAAGAAGACTTGTGTTGAATTAATATGAGGGGCTATTGCTGCACTGTTTCTTCAACCACATTTAGTTAATGAAAGATGTCGTAATTCATATCATTTTATGTATAATGTATCTTGTGTGTGTGTGTCTCTGTGAGGGAGAGAGAGAGAGAGAGAGAGAGAGAGGGAGGGACATGTAGCTGCAGAGATCAGTGAGGAATCGAAGGGTTGTCGCCATCATTTATAGCAGCAATACAATGCCTTGTCGGTTCTTGAAAAAACTCCATATGCTATTCCTCCCCATGTGCTCACAAAGAGAACTCACAAAACTTAAAAAATTCGATTAGACTCTACATAAATACAGGTTGGCTTGTCTTGAATACCATATATAACCATGTAATTTACCAATATTATAAATTCAAAAATATTAAGCAAACATAAAAATGCACAACTTCATAATAAAATAGACTCATATCTAAATTACTTTGATTTCCTCGTTCATTTATGGATACAATCTCCATAACCTCTCCAAGATGCATTTCTCATCTCCCCACTAATGGGTAAGGGTTGAGATCATATTAATTGAAGTTGCCAATATAAGTAGTGTGCAATTAACAAGATAAGCAACTTTGGCTAGACTAAACATGCAATGCGAAAACAGACAAATGCAATTGCCATCAAGCTTCTCTTTCCTCTGTTGCACTGACGTGGACTGGAACTTGGAAGGTAGTCCCTCTACAGTTAACGATCCCAATAGTACACAGCACAACCGTGTTGTTTCCAGAGCACACAACAAGAATCGGAGTGACAACCGACGTGTATGGTTCAGGATTTGTATTCAAGAATGTTACTCAAGTATTAATGTACTATTTCAATCTGTCTATACAGTAGACTTCTAGATGCAGGGTGTCCAAGACTTACCTGCTAGAAGATTGCTCTAAGGTGTATTGTTCGAATGTTTTGCATCTTTCATTGGTGAAGTTATCCGGGGCAATATTACTATTCCTAATTTCAATTAAGCACTCTATAATAGTCTCATTTGTTCTCAGTACGCATTTGTCCGTCTGCATAAAAGGCATATCTTAGCCATTATAGTTGACAAATTTTATGAACGAGTACTTTAAATTTGCTCTTGTGGGTCATTCACAAATTTAAAATAATAGACAACAATATCTCTAAATATTAACAACTACCATGATGATACTAAATAGTAAATTCGCAAGGCACGCTATTACACCTATACATATAATGATTCTCGTCTTTCCATCCACTCTCCTTTAACAGTGGTCCTTTTCTGAGAGCTTTTCCTGTTCTTTTAATAGTAAAACTTTTTTGTTTTTTTGAAATCAGGTTGCTAAACGATGCACGTCGTCCTCCCATCTAGCTTTTTTCAACTATAACTCGCGTGCGTTGTGCCCTTCAACAGTTTTTTAGTGCCACATGGAGTTTGTAGAATTCTCCTTCTGTACGAAAAAAATATATCTGAATATATTTATTCTCATCTTCCACAATCAAAGTCAGAGCAACCATGAAATTAAAGAATACGCAACTTTTTCTTTACAATCTTATCTATCGCATTTATGCTCAAAATAATTAAAAAAGCCCAGCGAACCGGGGTATTTTGCTAGTATGTACGTGTGTGTGGCAATGTCAAGAAATTGATCGTTCGTTTCTCATAAAATTGACTAATCTCGCCGAGATGGGCAAAATGTGAATGATGAGTCCAATTATGAGCTTGTTCGTGTGTATTTTGTTTTGGGATGCATGGAAATTTTAAGGCAATACTTTCTCATTATTGCAGCACTAATGGTGTTTGTGAATGACATTAAAGTGTCTAATTTGAATGATATTCGTGTTGAAACTTGGAGATACGCAATCAGTGAAATGTCCTTGGGCACTAAGGTATAAGACTGTTCGTTAGCAATTAGCAACAAGAAAAGACACCATAACTATTGTTGCGGACCAATATCATGCCTTGGTAGCGAACGACGATATGACCGTAAAGCACACCAAGAAGTATGCAGCATAATTCTTAAACTTGAGCCGAATCTTGACTCAGTTTTAGATTTGATTTAGTGGATTAATGGTAGGATTATTAACTCGAGAGTTAAATGGCTAGATTAATTTTTGTTTTAAAAAAATTAATTAATATTTTTATATTATATAAAAATAAATAACATATTATTAAAATAATATTTAAGTATGTATTTATAAGTATTTTTAATAAAATAATATAATTATATACAACTTTTTGAAAGGAAAAGAAAAAAAAAACTTTTTAGTGCTGACATAGCCAATCCATTTGTCTAACCAATTTGGTCTAACCGTCCAAGTCAATAGGGTAGAGCAATTTTCTCTATATCACTTTCTTATCTAGTTGAAAGGAAAAAAAAAAAAAAAAAGACGCTAGACTTATTTAGATTTTAAATCACCGGTTCAACAATACAGCCATCTGACCAGTCTGATTTTTTAAAACGATGTTCAAGACAGCTGCAACGGCCGACTAAACGTATACATCCTGTCTCGTATGCATGGCGTGTAGAAGTATATCCTCCTAGTGAGTCTAAACATCTATTAGTTAGTTTTTCACCAATGGGACAGAAAAAAAAAAAAAATCTATTCGTTATTTCAATGTTAACATCTCCTTTCCCCAGCATCACTACATCGCGGTGTCATCTTCACTCTCTGGATAGGTAGACCAAGAAAAAGGTTTTGCCGTCAAACAAGTTGACTGCTTGTCGCTTTGTCGGTTAGGTAAAGAAGAACAGAAACGAGGAAGATGGATCGAGTTACAAACTACAAAGTATTGGAGGCACGGACTACATGCTGGTATATTACACACTCTGTTGAAGTTTCATGAGAAGACTGTGTGCGTGTGGGGGAGCCACTATTTTTGTGCTCTGCGAAGTGAGCGAAGAGCCATACAAGAGACGAGGAGAAAGACGTGAGGGCGACATCATCGTTATGCGTCAGAATGGAAATTTGGGTGTTTTCGTGATGAAAAAAAATAATAAAGAAGAAGAAGTTACAGGGACAGGGGAATTGGACACAAGTGGTCAGGGATCAATAATAATCATTGATTTTAGTGTACAAGAAGATGTAAAAACTACAACAAATTGAAATCAGTGGTTATAATTAAGTCCCGTTCATTTTTTGCGTCCAATTCTCTCATGATCGGTGGCAGACAAAAGATCAACACGAGTTGACCCTATAGATGTTGACACGGCGACATATTGGAAGTTGATGTGTCACCACTTAACCCCCTTCACTTCGAAGGGGACGCACATAAAAAAACTCCAGTTTGTCTCTCCAATCCTTCCCTCTCTTGAAAGGTCGTGAAGAAGATAATCTCATTTAGCACTTTAAATCTGCTAATGAAATGTCAAACTCAAAGTGACGTATATATTGACATCTCAACGTGTGAAACATATACGAGATTTGTACGTGAAGCATGTATATTCATATCCTTATCCTCTTGAAGTGTGTGGATTAAACTGTGTTCTACTTTCGGAAAGTTGTGCTAGCTGAGAGTGTGAGTGTGTGTGTGTGAGAGAGAGAGAGAGAGAGACAGAGAGATATTCCCCTGTATCCGTATGGCCCCTACCACTACCACCGACAATGTGTAAACTGATGGCAGCAGAGAGCTTTTTGTGTGCTCCAAAATTCAATTTTAGAAATTGCATTCCAGAAATTAGTACTCATAGGTATGAAAAGGTTAAGTGTACAGAGTCTGACATTGTCTTCACAAAGAGACATTCACAAAGAGACCTTTCCTAAAAATTCTGAATTATGGGTCACCCTTTTTCCCTTGGAACATTGTGTTAATTGCACTACTAGTAAAGCAAAGCATGCAATCCTCACATAGGACATCTCTGCGATCCCTTACTCATAAAACTAAGCTACAATATTTTATGTTTTCTACATTATAGGAAAGCACAGAAAACGAAAATTCAGATCAATTAGTTAACGAAAAAAACAAAGGGACATCGAATCGCAACATACTTTCGTGAACGCAACAGGAGAAAAAAAAAAAAAGAAATGTTATACTGGTGGTGGGAAGGTCCCTTGGATTCACGGAGGTTAGGGAAGGGGATGTTGTTCTGCGGTTAAAGAGGAGTGGGCGTGGCTCGGCTGGCCTGGCGGGAGAGGTCCGGAGGCGAGCAATGTGGGCGGCCCAAAGTTGCGGGTTAAAAGACTTGTAAAGACTTCGGCTCATGAGGAATGGAGACAATTGATATGGGCTTTCAATGGATTTCTCTCATGCCCAAACAATATATGTTGTTGAACACTTTGTTGCTCGGCCTTCGGCATTTATGGGTCCAATCTATCAACTTTACACGAATTTATGCGCCAACTTTTTTTAATGGGCTAGGTCGGAAAAAAAAAAAAAATCTTTTGGGATAAAAGCCATTGCCATTTCAAACTTTCCTAATCTTCCCTATTATAGGTTAAAACAAAACAAATATTCCAGTAGGACACCATTAGGAGGATTCCAACACTACTTGGTACAACATTGATTTGGTAAGAGTGACGAATGTGTCAGACTGGGCTCATCCCAAATTACCAATAAAAGAAGCAACCAGCGAGGAACATAAAAATCAACTTAGCATTAGATATGAAGAGATATAAAAACTATAAAAAAAACAGAGCCAGTGTTCTGAGTTTCAACCTTTCAACCTTTGACAAAGTTGTGCTGCAGTACGTTAAATAAACTCGTTCATAACATAATTCACATGAAAAAAATTAATAGAATTGTCACCCCTTCTTAAAAGCAACTGGATCCTCTTGGTCTGAGGGAGCGTTTAAAACTTGTACGCTTTTAATCAATCACCTCTCTATCTCCCACCATCTTTGGAGGGCCATTAAGTAAAGAAAACCGCAAAACATCCATTTCTTCCACTGTAGAGTTGCCTATTTCAGACATGTGTCCAAATCACGCCAACCTAATTGGGAAGACCAGAAGCAAGTCTTGCTCTTAGCTCATTCCTCAAAATTTTGCCAGACGTAGCTTTAGGAATTGCATCCGTAAAGAAAACCCGGCCGAGTCTCTTGTAAAAAATAACCTGAAGACAGTAAATCGACAATATTGAGTTCGATAGATGTCTCATAATTCTTTTTCCATCAATTAAATGTGCAGGGAAACTATCAAAGTATTGGTCAATCCAATTTCTACCTTTTTTCCATCAGATATTTTCTTGAGAAAATGTTTTTCATGATAGCCAAAGAGAGAGGAAGGTCGTTGCAGAATTAGGGGATTTAAAAGGAAAAACGGTGTGCAGCTCACATGTACATCCCACCGGCAGTTAAAGCTAGTCCTTCTTAAAAGTCAAAGTACAAATCATGTCTCTCTCTTTTTTTTTCTTTTAAGAGATTTATTTTTAAAGTATGTGTTATATTTAATAATTTTTTTAAATATAATTTATGTATAATTTTATGTCATATAAATTTTATTATTAATATTTATTTTAAATAAAATTTATTTATTATATAATATAAAATCGTAAATAAGTTACACATATAAACAAAATTTAAGATAAAAATCATCTATATTTAATTAGTTTTAATTCCACGTTTGCACAGGCACACGTATATTATTATTTTGTTGAGAAAAACATTACCTTTTTTGAGATGTATTGTTTGATTTCATCTTCCATGATTTTAGAACCGTTAGATCGTACTACAAATGCAACAGGGATTTCCCCAGCAGCATCGTTCCTCATCCTGTACCACACAAATAGGGGATCATTAAATTATCGTAAACTTAATTTAAACCTTAATTCCTTAAAAATATGAAATTTAATTTCCATTAAAAAAAACGGCATTTCCAAAAGTGCTGTGGTGTGGGAACACTTACGGAACAACAGCCGCGTCAGAGATGCTGGGATGCTCGATCAACAATGCTTCGAGCTCGGCGGGGGCCACTTGGATTCCTTTGTTCTTGATCAATTTTTTCATGCGATCAACGACGAAGAGCTCGTCATCATCGTCAACGTATCCAATTTCGCCGGTGTGCAGCCACCCATCTTTGTCTATGGTCCTCTCTGTAGCCTCGCGGTCATTTAAATAGCCTGACACGATGTACAAAGAAAAAATTTTTAATCTTTTCTCCCCTTATTAAAGAACTTCAAATTTCAGCAAAATATTTTTCGCTGGACTAAAAAGTAACAACCCTTGTGGGAGGGAGAAATTGAAGAAAAATTAAGTCAAGCCATCATTAACCTAGGTTGGTGGGGCATCAAAGGTTAGGAGCTAGGTAGGTGGCTGTATTGACTGTTGACTCTTTTTTTGGCTTTTAAATTAATGTTACCCATTGTATAAAATAAAATAAAATAAGGAATGATATAGGTCCTTTTTCTCAGGCTGGTTGGACGGGGATTTCTCTACAGTAAACAAAAAAAGGCTAACACGCAACCAAAGGTTGACGAAATTTCCACTCTTAGGTTTGCCTCGGGCTTCGTTGCTCACCGACCAATAACACCGAGAATTAGCATCGACGGTCGTAACGTGACGAAAATTTTGTAAAAGGTTGGTAAAATACATGCTAGGTCCCACGATCAATTTCAAAGCAGATGGGGTTGGTGAAGACATGGACGCCTGAAGTCACGAAGAATTCGGCGCGACCCATTCCTCAGCTCCGGCCCATTTTATTTTTCAATTGATCGAGTAATTGGAAACATTGAGTGCCTGCCTACCCGTTAAAACGAGCGATGAAAAAGGAAAAGGACCTGGAAAACTCACCGGCATCAAAAGCAAAAGTTTTGGCGATAAGGCGATGGCGGGGGATTTAAACATTCATTCATAAATGGAAAAGTATCCTCACTTTCTGCCTAAATCCTCATGATTTCAATAGCCAAATAAGAGATGAAAAAGTCGTTATAAATGATTTTTTTTTCGGTATATAGGGAAGAAATTAGACGTGATTTTATTTACATAATGACGCGAAAGCACTGCTCCAATTAAGGTAGGGCAATAAACTTAAAACAAATTAATCACATTTTCATATGCCGGCCCACATTATTACTGCAATATATGACATTAATTAATTGGTCAAATAAGAAAGAAAATTCGACTAACCTCACCACTCACCAGAAACCCAAATAGTCAATCCTACCGAAGGAAGAGTCCATGTGGACGTTCCTTTTCTGTAGGCTTGTTTTGCAGCTACCATCTCTCACAAAAGGCTCCCTAAACATAATTTTCCCGGTTTGTTGATTTTTCATTTTATCATCTTGACTTAGTAGTCATTATTACTAGTTTTCTCCCCACTTCTATCATGTTTATACTGATTCATCAACCCTTGCCCCCCCTCCTCTTTTTGATTTTTGATAGATCAACCTTTCATTTCAAGCTTCGTTATTATAGTATCGACTGATCAATCTCATACCAATTTTTTGTTAACTGATTGATCAATTTTCTAGTAGTCTAACAACTTAGGCCGCCTACCTATATTAAAAATTTGAGAAAAATTATGTCTTGTATTTCGACAAAGATATCTATTGATTTATCAACTTCTGAGAAAGATGATGATTATGTCATCAACGGTGGTACTTAAAAAAAAAATACTGGTAATGTCTATATTAAATACTAATAAAATGGTATCTTGGGTCACTAAAGGTAAAAGTTATGTTGCATTAATTTGATAAAAAAGAATGAAAGGGGTTAAGAATGTATACCTTTCATAATTTGGGCCCCCCTAATGCAAATCTCTCCGGCTTGATTTCGAGGGTGAGAACCACCGGTCTCCGGGTCCACGATCTTCATCTCAGCGTTTCTGACAACAGTTCCGCACGCTCCTGACTTCATCTCAAAGGGCTCCTTGGCAAAGACCAAGCACATTGCCAGCACTGGTCCTGCCTCTGTCATTCCGTATCCCTGCCCAACACGTTCATTATAGATTGAGATCCGCGTTAAGTTCCAAATTCCTTTCCCTCGTCAATCTACCAGAGGGGATCAGGGCAATTTCGTACAAGAAAGGTGAAATGAAACAAACTCCTTCAAACCCTTTTTTTAGATTTTTTTGGATTTTATTTAAATTCCTCCGAAGGGGACATAGAATTAAAGGAATTTTTTTATTTTTTTATTTAAAATTTGAGTCAAATTAATTTAATTTCAAATATAAATAAATAAGAAAATTTTAAAAAAATTAATTAAAACTTCTTGCCATATCTCTTAGGTGCCAGCTAATATATGGCGCAAATTTAAGCTTCCTATTATCCCGATGATAATGTTGGGCCGTTTATTTATGACTACTGGATAATCTTCCACGTTGTCCACTTATGAGATACCGCCACCACGATCACTGATTTGACAATCATGGCGGCGACCAAAATCCATTTTCGTGATTTATGGATCACGTTACTTCTCAACATTAATATGTGTGTTCAACTGCAATTTCTTGTTTAGACATGTAATTGCAAAGGCAATAGGTAATAGTAAAGAAGTACCCGTCCAAGTTTAGCGTTAGGCAGCTTGGCCCTCAGCGTATCCTCAAGTTCCTTTTCCATGGGATCTACGCCGGACATCACAATCCGGATCGACGAAAGATCGTACTTATCAAAGTCAGGACTTTTCGCAATTGCCTGGACGATCGGCGGGACAAAGGGCGCTATTGTCACTTTATACCTCTGCACAAGCTCCATCAATGTAATAATCTCGAACTTTTGCATGATCAAGATTGCCGCCCCAGCTCTTAGCCCGCAGAGCAGCGCGGAATTGAGTGAATATATGTGAAACAATGGCAGCACACAGAGAATCACATCCTTCTCGTGAAAATAAAGATTGGGATTCTCTCCGTCTACCTGCTGCGCCACGCTGGTGACAAGCCCTCTGTGTGTTAACATGATGCCTTTAGGGAGACCTGTAGTCCCCGACGAATAGGGGAGCGCCACGACATCGCCGGGATTGATTTGGACGGCGGGGATTTCTGTCTCGTCGGCCTTTGTCAATTCTGAGAAGTGCAAGAAATCTTTAGGTGGGGCATCGATGGTCATTAACTTGACATTGTTTTCCTTGGCGAATCGCTTCACTTTCTCGGCGTAGACAGCTTGTGTTATTATAATTTTTGACTTTGATGCCATTGCTTGCTTTGCGATCTCCGCCGGAGTATAAAACGGGTTCGCCGTCGTGGTTATGGCGCCGAGATAGGACGCGCCAAGAAATGCGAACACAAATTCCGGCGAGTTCTGGAGCAAGAGCATTATGACATCGCCTCGCCCAATTCCTAAGTTGCTAAGGCCGGAGGCGACTTTGCGCGAGGTGAGTTCAACGTCAGCGTAGGTGTAGATATCGCCGGTGGCGCCATCGATCAAGCATGGCTTATCTCTGAATTGGGAGATGTTTTCAAAGCAATAACTGTGCAGAGGTAGGTGATTTGGGATATAGATATCGGGTAGTTTGGACCTGAAAATGAAATCTTTTTGATCATTTTTGGCCTCCATTGTTGCCAAGAGAAAAAGAAAATGAAGGTGTGATTCTTGGGGGAGCAGAAGTGAAGGTAGGCGTTTGGTTCTGCTCTCCTGTCTGGTTTGAGTTTTCGATCCAGGTAAACAGAGCGGTAGGTGTTGGCTGGGCAAAGGGAGTTGATTGGAATTTTGGCTATTGTTAAGGACAGGATCCAACAAATGAATAGATCCATAGTCATGGGAATTTTAATCTTATCCTCCTACCCCAGTTCAAAAATAAATAAATAAATGATTGTAATTCCGCCCACCGCGAATTGTTCGTGAAATTCACTTTTAACCTGCCACAAAGGACACCTAATAAATTCTTTCTATTTATTGTATTTAGTGATTACTACTTGTACACTTAACAGGATAAGTCACTCTTATACATATGTAGATATATTTTGTGTCTATATTGTGTCCAAAAAAATGTATCCCACAAACATTTTCCTCCTCACACAGAGTCACACTTGATAGTAATACTGATACGTAACTTCAACGTTTCTGTGTCAACAGGCTTGGTCGACCTTCGCTGTTTGATTCCAACCGTGGCCCCTGTTTGACTGGGTTATTTGCCGGGTCGTCTAGTCCGGCCGTTTGTTACCTAATTGCGCTCTGTCAATTTCATAGATTGGTTCACATGGGGTTGGTGAGGGGCGTTCTTCGAGTTGGCGTCTTGGTCATTTAGGGGTTGCACAGGCACTACGTATACATCGTCCATCCAAAGTGTATACATAGCGTATAATATTCAGAGGTGCTTTAGGTACGTGGATGTCATATTTGACTACCATCGGATGTTAGAAGTTTGGTTATAATTAGACGTGTAAGATTGGTTTGGATTCAAATTTTTAGGCCGCGTCCATGCTGATGAACAAAAAATTTTAGATGATTATTTTTGATAGATTTTAAATGTAATACATCGCAGTCAAATATTAAAATAAAAAAAAGTAAAACTACAAAAAATTATTACTATTCAATAATTTAATTTTTTAATAAAATTAGTCAATTAAAATAATAACAAAAAATTTCTGCCTGATCCGATGATGAACACCTTATTATATACATTTTTTCTCAAAATAAAATAAAAGAAAAGGGTCACGTTCGGCTGGAAGCCCACAATACATGCCACGTCGGTCGTCACCTAACCCTGCTTAAGTTCTACTGTTGACAAGGTGGGCTTGGGTCATATTCTAGTAAGCTGTTGCCCTTCACCTACCGCGCCCTTGAAAATTTTAAGTGACAGCTGTCAAGTTGTCAAGAAACTACTAGGAAACTGATATCTCAAGTTGTCTGAATGCTGGATAGTTTAATTATTTTAGGTGTATATCTACGCCAAGACCGGTTATCAAATGCTTGGATACTGGTTGATGTTTCTGTTTCTCTTGGGGAACGAGAATTATGAACAAATCGATCCAGATTCGTAAAGTCTTGCTGCCTCACAAACGAGGGCACTAGGTTCGTAAATGTCCATCCAAAGATTTGTGTGCGAACAATACTTTTTCTTTCTTTTTTTTTCTTTTTTTTCTCTTTTTTTATGCTTCTCTCGATAGACAGGTTTGTTCTCCCTTCGAACTAATTTTTCATCAAATTCCTCTTCAGAAACAAAAGTTTGACATGAACCATGTGCGAGGCTCGAAAATTTCAAACTTTTTAGTGCTGACAGCCAATCCATTTGTCTAACCAAATTGGTCTAACCGTCCAAGTCAATTGGGTAGAGCAATTTTCTCTATATCACTTTCTTTTCTAGTTGAAAGGAAAAAAAAAAAAAAAAGACGCTAGACTTATTTAGATTTTAAATCACCGGTTCAACAATACAGCCATCTGACCAGTCTGATTTTTTAAAACGATGTTCAAGACAGCTGCAACGGCCGACTAAACGTATACATCCTGTCTCGTATGCATGGCGTGTAGAAGTATATCCTCCTAGTGAGTCTAAACATCTATTAGTTAGTTTTTCACCAATGGGACAGAAAAAAAAAAAAAAAATCTATTCGTTATTTCAATGTTAACATCTCCTTTCCCCAGCATCACTACATCGCGGTGTCATCTTCACTCTCTGGATAGGTAGACCAAGAAAAAGGTTTTGCCGTCAAACAAGTTGACTGCTTGTCGCTTTGTCGGTTAGGTAAAGAAGAACAGAAACGAGGAAGATGGATCGAGTTACAAACTACAAAGTATTGGAGGCATGGACTACATGCTGGTATATTACACTCTGTTGAAGTTTCATAAGAAGACTGTGTGTGTGGGGGAGCCACTATTTTTATGCTCTGCGAAGTGAGCGAAGAGTCATACAAGAGACGAGGAGAAAGACGTGACGGCGACATCATCGTTATGCGTCAGAATGGAAATTTGGGTGTTTTCGTGATGAAAAAAAATAATAAAGAAGAAGAAGTTACAGGGACAAGGGAATTGGACACAAGTGGTAAGGGATCAATAATAATCATTGATTTTAGTGTACAAGAAGATGTAAAAACTACAACAAATTGAAATCAGTGGTTATAATTAAGTCCCGTTCATTTTTGCGTCCAATTCTCTCATGGTCGGTGGCAGACAAAAGATCAACACGAGTTGACCCTGTAGATGTTGACACGGCGACATATTGGAAGTTGATGTGTCACCACTTAACCCCCTCACTTCGAAGGGGACGCACATAAAAAAACTCCAGTTTGTCTCTCCAATCCTTCCCTCTCTTGAAAGGTCGTGAAGAAGATAATCTCATTTAGCACTTTAAATCTGCTAATGAAATGTCAAACTCAAAGTAACGTATATATTGACATCTAAACATGTGAAACATATACGAGATTTGTACGTGAAGCATGTATATTCATATCCTTATCCTCTTGAAGTGTGTGGATTAAACTGTGTTCTACTTTCGGAAAGTTGTGCTAGCTGAGAGTGTGAGTGTGTGTGTGAGAGAGAGAGAGAGAGAGAGAGATATTCCCCTGTATCCGTTTGGCCCCTACCACTACCACCGACAATGTGTAAACTGATGGCAGCAAGGAGCTTTTTGTGTGCTCCAAAATTCAATTTTAGAAATTGCATTCCAGAAATTAGTACTCATAGGTATGAAAAGGTTAAGTGTACAGAGTCTGACATTGTCTTCACAAAGAGACATTCACAAAGAGACCTTGCCTAAAAATTCTGAATTATGGGTCACCCTTTTTCCCTTGGAACATTGTGTTAATTGCACTACTAGTAAAGCAAAGCATGCAATCCTCACAGAGGACATCTCTGCGATCCCTTACTCATAAAACTAAGCTACAATATTTTATGTTTTCTACATTATAGGAAAGCAAAGAAAACGAAAATTCAGATCAATTAGTTAACGAACAAAACAAAGGGACAACGAATCGCAACATACTTTCGTGAACGCAACAGGAGAAAAAAAAAAAGAAATGTTATACTGGTGGTCGGAAGATCCCTTGGATTCCCGGAGGTTAGGGAAGGGGATGTTGTTCTGCGGTTAAAGAGGAGTGGGCGTGGCTTGGCTGGCCTGGCAGGAGAGGTCCGGAGGCGAGCAATGTGGGCGGACCAAAGTTGCGGTTGAAAACACTTGTAAAGACTTCGGCTCATGAGGAATGGAGACAATTGATGTGGGCTTTCTATGGATTTCTCTCAGGCCCAAACAATATATGTTGTTGAACACTTTGTTGCTCGGTCTTGGGCATTTATGGGTCCAATCTATCAACATTACACGATATATCAAACAATTTGTGGGCCAGTTTGAGTCCATTCTGCCGACAAAAGGACAGAATGCATGTGGCCCAGTATTTCCAGGCCGACCATCATTAAGCAAGCAATAAATGCATTACTCGCATTCTGTTTTTCTTTTTTTTTCTTCCCCTACTGATCGTATAATCCGGGACATGTCAGTTTCCACCCAAACAATTTATTAATCCAATTAACTCGTCGTGGGAGACATTATCTCAATCAAAACAGTAAAGGCAGTTTTCAATGGACTCGGGTTCTCACAATTTCTTTTTCTTTTATTTTTTTTCGAATTGAGAACGTTTTTGTCTTTGTTGGGTATTGGTGGAGTTTCGGGGGCAAAGTAGGGATCACAATCGAACTGACTTCAAATAATAGATGGGGCTTACTTAAAGTGGCCATCAAGATTTTAGCCCCACCATAAGGCATGGAATAGAGGTCAACATTTATCAACTAATGGGGCAGGGCAGAAGATTGCGGCGAGCCTTCAGATTTTGAGCATCGATCAAGCTGTCCACTGTAAGGTGAACAATCTTTTTTCTCCTCCCACTACTTTATCCACCAACTTTTTTTAATGGGCTAAGTCGAAAAAAAAAAATGTCTTTTGGGATATGGTTAGGGAAAAAGGCTATTGCCACAACATTGATTTGGTAAGAGTGACGAATGTGTCAGACTGGGCCCATCCCAAATTACCAATAAATGAAGCAACCAGCGGGGAACATAAAAATCAACTTAGCATTAGATAAGAAGAGATATAAAAACTATAAAAAAAACAGAGCCAGTGTTCTGAGTTTCAACCTTTCAACCTTTGACAAAGTTGTGCTGCAGTACGTTAAATAAACTCGTTCATAACATAATTCACATGAAAAAAATTAATAGAATTGTCACCCCTTCTTAAAAGCAACTGGATCCTCTTGGTCTGAGAGAGCGTTTAAAACTTGTACGCCTTTAATCAATCCCCTCTCTTTCTCTCACCATCTTTGGAGGGCCATTAAGTAAAGAAAACCGCAAAACATCCATTTCTTCCTTGGACCTCCACCGTGGAGTTGCCTATTTCAGACGTGTCCATATCACGCCAACCTAATTGGGAAGACCAGAAGCAAGTCTTGCTCTTAGCTCCTTCCTCAGAATTTTGCCAGACGGAGCTTTAGGAATTGCATCAGTAAAGAAAACCCGGCCAAGTCTCTTGTAAAAAATAACCTGAAGACAGCAAATGGTCAAAATTGAGTTCGATAGATGTCTCATAATTCTTTCTCCATCAATTAAATGTGCAGGGAAACTAACAAAGTATTGGTCAATCCAAGTTCTACTGTATAAATTGCAACCCTGATGTGGGCAGCAGATATTTTCTTGAGAAAATGTTTTTCATGATAGCCAGAGAAAGAGGACGGCCGTTGCAGAGCTACGGGGATTGAAAAGGAAAAACGGTGTGCAGCTCACATGTACATCCCACCGGCAGTTAAAGCTAGTCCTTCTTAAAAGTCAAAGTAAAAATCATGTCTTTTTTTTTTTCGTTTAAAAGATTTATTTTTAAAGTATGTGTTATATTTAATAATTTTTTAAAATATAATTTATTTATAATTTTATATTATTTATTTTAAATAAAATTTTTTATTATATAATATAAAATCATCAATAAGTTACACATATAAACAAAATTTCAAATAAAAATCATCTATCTATAATTAGTTTTAATTCCACGTTTGCACAGGCACGCATATATTATTATTTTGTCGAGAGAAAAAAAATACCTGTTTTGAGATGTATTGTTTGATTTCATCTTCCATGATTTTAGAACCGCTAGATCGTACTACAAATGCAACAGGGATTTCCCCAGCAGCATCGTTCTTCATCCTGTACCACACGAATAGGGGATCATTAAATTATCATAAACTTAATTTAAACCTTAATTCCTTCAAAAATGGACTTCAATTTCCATAAAAAAAAAAAAAAAACATTTCCAAAAGTGTTGCGGTGTGGGAAAACTTACGGTACAACAGCCGCGTCAGAGATGCTGGGATGGTTGATCAACATTGCTTCGAGCTCGGCGGGGGCCACTTGGAATCCTTTGTACTTGATCAATTCTTTCAAGCGATCGACGATGAAGAGCTCGTCATCATTGTCAATGTACCCAATATCGCCGGTGTGCAGCCACCCATCTTTGTCTATGGTCCTCTCTGTAGCCTCGGGGTCATTTAAATAGCCTGACACGATGTACAAAGAACAGATTTTTAATCTTTTCTTTCCCCTGGTTAAAGAACTTCAAATTTCAGCAAAATGTTTTTCGTTGGACTAAAAAGTAACAACCCTTGTGGGAGAGAAATTGATGGAAAATTAAGTCAAGCCACGATTAACCTAGGTTGGTGGGGCATCAAAGGTTAGGAGCTTGGTAGGTGGCTGTATTGACAATTGACTTTTTTTTTGTTTTTGAACTAATGTTACAATTGTATAAAATTAAAAAAAAAACGGAATGATATGGGTCCTTTTTCTGAGGCTGGTTGGACGGGGATTTCTCTACAGTAAACAAAAATTACCCAACACGCAACCAAAGTTCGACAACATTTCCACTCTTAGGTTTGCCTCGGGCTTCGTTGCTCACCAACCAATAACATCGAGAATTAGCATCAGTGGTCGTAATGTGACGAAAATTCTCTAAAAGGGTGGTAAAATACATGCTTGGTCCCACGATCAATTTCAAAGCTGATGGGGTTGGTGAAGACGTGGACGCCTGAAGTCACGTAGGATTCGGCGCGACCCATTCCTCACCTCTGGCCCATTTTATTTTTCAATTGATCAAGCAATTGGAAAATTGAGTGCCTGCCTACCCGTTAAAACGAGAAATGAAAAAGGAAAAAGACCTGGAAAACTCATCGGCATCAAAAGCAAAAGTTTTGGCGATAAGGCTACGGCGGGGGATATAAACATACATTCATAAATGGAAAAGTATGCTCACTTTCTGCCTAAATCCTCGTGATTTCAATAGCCAAATAAGCGATGAAAACGCCGTTATAAATGTTTTTTTTTTTTTTGGTATATAGTAAAGAAATTAGACATGATTTTATTTACATAATGACGCGAAGCACTGCTCCAATTAAGGTGGAGCAATAAACTTAAAACAAATTAATCACATTTTCATATGCCGGCCCACCTTATTACCGCAATATATGACATTAATTAATTGGTCAAATAAGAAAGAAAATTCGACTAACCTCACCACTCACCAGAAACCCAAAGAGTCAATCCTACCGAAGGAAGAGTCCATGTGGACGTTCTTTCTCTGTAGGCTTGTTTTGCAGCTACCATCTCTCACAAAATGCTCCCTAAACAAAATTTTCCCGGTTTGTTGATCTTTCATTTTATCATCTTGACTTGCTGCTACCATCTCTGTATGTCTTGTATTTAGATAAAGATATCTATTGATTTATTAACTTCTAAGAAAGATGATGACTATGTCACCAACGGTGATACTTTAAAAAAAAAAATACTGGTAATGTCTATATTAACTACTAAATAAAATGGTATCTTGGGTCACTAAAGGTAAAAGTGATGTTGCCTTAATTTGATGAAAAAGAATGAAGGGGGTTAAGAATGTATACCTTTCATAATTTGGGCCCCCCTAATGCAAATCTCTCCAGCTTGATTTCGAGGGTGAGAACCACCCGTCTCCGGGTCCACGATCTTCATCTCAGCGTTTCTGACAACAGTTCCGCACGCTCCTGACTTAATCTCAAAGGGTTCCTTGGCGAAGGCCAAGCACATTGCCAGCACTGGTCCTGCCTCTGTCATTCCGTATCCCTGCCCAACACGTTCATTATAGATTGAGATCCGCGTTAAGTTCCAAATTCTTTTCCCCCGTCAATCTACCAGAGGGGATCAGGGCAATTTCGTACAAGAAAGGTGAAATGAAACAAACTCCTTCAAACCTTTTTTTAAAATTTTTTTGGATTTTATTTAAATTCCTCCGAAGGGGACATAGAATTAAAGGAATTTTATTTTTTTATTTAAAATTTGAGTCAAATTAATTTAATTTTAAATATAAATAAATAAGAAAAATTAAATAAAATTTAATTAAAATAAAAATAATTATATATATATATATATATAAATTTAAACACAATTCGGCTCTTTCTGGTTAGGAGACCCAATCGAGCATAGCTAGCCTCCGTACCTCAAAACTTTTCTTTTTGCCATATCTCTTAGGTGCCAGCCAATATATGGCGCAAATTTAAGCTTCCGATTATCGCGATGATATGTTGGGCCATTTATTTATGACTACTGGATAATCTTCCACGTTGTCCACTTATGAGATACCGCCACCACGATCATTGATTTGACAATCATGGCGGCGATCAAAATCCATTTTCGTGATTTATGGATCACGTTATTTCTCAACATTACTATGTGTGTTCAACTCCAATTTCCTGTTAAGACAAGTAATTGCAAAGGCAATAGGCAATAGGCAATAGTAAAGAAGTACCTGTCCAAGTTTAGCGTTAGTCAGCTTGGCCCTCAGCGTATCCTCAAGTTCCTTTCCCATGGGAGCTGCGCCGGACATCACAGTCCGGATCGACGAAAGATCATACTTATCAACGTCAGGACTTTTCGCAATTGCCAGGACGATCGGCGGGACAAAGGGCGCTATTGTCACTTTATACCTCTGCACAAGCTCCATCAATGTAATAATCTCGAACTTTTGCATGATCAAGATTGCCGCCCCAGCTCTTAGCCCGCAGAGCAGCACGGAATTGAGTGAATATATGTGAAACAATGGCAGCACGCAGAGAATCACATCCTTCTCGTGAAAATATAGATTGGGATTCTCTCCGTCTACCTGCTGCGCCACGCTGGTGACAAGCCCTCTGTGTGTTAACATGACGCCTTTAGGGAGACCTGTAGTCCCCGACGAATAGGGGAGCGCCACGACATCGCCGGGATTGATTTTGACGGCGGGGATTTCTGTCTCGTCGGCCTTTGTCAATTCTGAGAAGTGCAAGAAATCTTCAGGTGGGGCATCGATGGTCATTAACTTGACATCGTTTTGCTTGGCGAATCGCCTCACTTTCTCGGCGTAGACAGCTTGTGTTATTATAATTTTTGACTTTGATGCCATTGCTTGCTTTGCGATCTCCGCCGGAGTATAAAACGGGTTCGCCGTCGTGGTCATGGCGCCGAGATAGGACGCGCCAAGAAATGCGAACACAAATTCCGGCGAGTTCTGGAGCAAGAGCATTATGACATCGCCTTGCCCAATTCCTAAGTTGCTAAGGCCGGAGGCGACTTTGCGCGAGGTGAGTTCAACGTCAGCGTAGGTGTAGATATCGCCGGTGGCGCCATCGATCAAGCATGGCTTATCACTGAATTGGGAGATGTTTTCAAAGCAATAACTGTGCAGAGGTAGGTGACTTGGGATATAGATATCGGGTAGTTTGGACCTGAAAATGAAATCTTTTTGATCATTTTTGGCCTCCATTGTTGCCAAGAGAAAAAGAAAATGAAGGTGTGATTCTTGGGGGAGCAGAAGAGAAGGCAGGCGTTTGGTTCCGCTTCCCTGTCTAGTTTGAGTTTTCGATTCAGGTAAATATAGCGGTAGGTGTTGGCTAGCCAAAGGGAGTTGATTGGAATTTTGGCTATTGTTAAGGACAGGATCCAACAAATGAATAGATGCATAGTTATGGGAATTTTAATCTAATCCTCCTACCCCAGTTCAAAAATAAATAAATAAATGATTGTAATTCCGCCCACCTACGCTGATTGGAATTGTTCATGAATTAACATGCCACAAACGTGGCCTAATAAATTCTTTCTATTTATTGTATTTAGTGATTACTACTTGTACACTTAACAGGATAAGTTACTCTTATACATATGTATATATATTTTTGTGTCTATATAGTGTCCAAAAAAATGTATCCCACAAACATTTTCCTCCTCACACAGAGTCACACTTGATAGGAATACTGATACGTAACTTCAACGTTTCTGTGTCAACAGGCTTGGTCGACCTTCGCTGTTTGATTCCAACCGTGGCCCCTGTTTGACTGGGTTATTTGCCGGGTCGTCTAGTCCGGCCGTTTGTTACCTAATTGCGCTCTGTCAATTTCATAGATTGGCTTACATGGGGTTGGTGAGGGGCGTTCTTCGAGTTGGCGTCTTGGTCATCTAGGGGTTGCACAGGCACTACGTATACACCGTCCATCCAAAGTGTATACATAGCGTATAATATTCAGAGGTGCTTTAGGTACGTGGATGTCATATTTGACTACCATCGGATGTTAGAAGTTTGGTTATAATTAGACGTGTAAGATTGGTTTGGATTCAAATTTTTAGGTCGCGTCCTTGCTGATAAACAAAAAATTTTAGATGATTATTTTTGATAGATTTTAAATGTAGTACATCGCAGTCAAATATATATATATATAATACTACAAAAAATTATGACTATTCAAGTATTTAATTTTTTTAATAAAATTATTCAATTAAAATAATAACAAATAACTTCAACCTGATCCGATGATGAACACCATATTATATATTTTTTTTCTCAAAATAAAATAAAAGAAAAGGGTCACATTGGACTGAAAGCCCACAATACATGCCACGTCGGACTTCACCTAACCCTGCTTAACTTCTACTGTTGACAAGGTGGGCTTGGGTCATACTCTGGTAAGCGTTTTCCCTCCACCTACCGCGCCCCGCAAAATTTTAAGTGACAGCTGTCAAATTATCTCAAGTTGTCAAGAAACTACTAGGAAACTGATAACTTCTGTCCGAACGGCCCTAACGCTCTATTTGTCTGAATGCTGGATAGTTTAATTATCTACGACAAGACCGGTTATCAAATGCTTGGATACTGGTTGATGTTTCTGTTTCTCTTGGGGAACGAGAATTATGAACAAATCGATCCAGATTCGTAAAGTCTTGCTGAATCACAAACGAGGGCACTAGATTCGTAAATGTCCATCCATAGATTTGTGTGCGTACAATAGTTTTTTCTTTTTTTTTTTTTTTTTCTTTTTTCTCTTTTTTTATGCTTCTGTCGATAGACAGGTTTGTTCTCCCTTCGGTCTAATTTTTCATCAAATTCCCCTTCAGAAACAAGTTTGACTTGAACCATGTGCGAGGCTCGAAAATTTCAAACCCCAACCAAATTTCAGTGTACCATTTCTCATTACGGTCAAAGCCCATTTTGGGTTATTTAAACAGATCCAGTTATGAGACACCATCAAAATTTGGATCCAGACACAAAGCCCAAGGAAGGCACACACGCTATGATCGAGGTCATTGACCCAGCACCAGCAGACGAGAAAACGCGGAGATCCCCGAGTGGAAACTACGTCGTTTACAAATTCAACTACCGTTGTCGCCTCTAGCCTTGCCGCCGGCGAGTTTTCTTGAACAAATAGATTCTGCGTTTTCTTCTTTTTCGAACT
Organism: Bruguiera gymnorhiza; assembly: GCA_020883675.1. Lineage (NCBI taxonomy): Eukaryota > Viridiplantae > Streptophyta > Magnoliopsida > Malpighiales > Rhizophoraceae > Bruguiera > Bruguiera gymnorhiza. The sequence goes on along the minus strand of JAIRCJ010001057.1, from coordinate 4,630,541 downwards.
CCGGCCCTGCTGCCACCACTGCAGCCGGCTCTCCCGCAGAGAGCAGGCCAGAATTCGACCTTATGACTGGTCGATTCATGATTCAAGAGTTTCCCGAATATTCCCCTTCTCTTCTTTTCTTTTGTTTCAGTCTACTATACTTCCATGGGGGTATACAACTGACCACCGAAGGATTTTCATCCTTACTCGGGGACTACCCGAGTTTGGTGGTAATTCTACGAATCTTCTGTTTCGTTAATCTGAATTTAAATTACTTTATTAGCTTAAATAAATAGAAATTTATTAGTGCATGTAATTCGATGGATATCATCGAATGTAAAAAAATTTGTTCGGAATTATTATAATTATTTAAATAATAATTTTTATTTTTAGAAGTTAAATTAGGATTCATATCCTTATGTCTATTTTTTTCTCTTAAAAAAAAAAAAAATCCTTACTCGGGGTATCAGAGCGGATACATCTGGCCATCCCTTTTAGGGCTTAACCACAGATGCTCTTTTAGGAGTTTTTAGGGGTTAATACCAAGAATGGAAGCCGTGGCCTGGCCTGACCTGACCTGACCTGGACAGAAGAATTTCAATTGGCCAAAAAAATGCATAGCTTTTTTTTATATATATCTTTTATTATTTTATAGATTTTTTGGGAACATTGGAAAATTCAAATTTTTATACTTCGATTATACTGGTGTTCACCAATTGACGCCTCTGGTCTCGGTAGAAACAAAGAGGATAATTAATTTTGCGCTCATATCTTTTTTTATTTTTTTGGATTGGGGTTCGGTGCGTAATCATTTTAACTTGGATTGGGTCTTTGTTTAACTTTGACGAATGATCCGCGACAGCATCCGATCCAAATTCCGAAGATAGCCCATGCTATATCTGTTACGATGCTAACTTTAAGGCTTGGGCTGATATGTGATTTGGATTGAATTGTATTTCACTCTGCTTCCGACTATCGATAATGAAATTAAGGAAAAGATTTCAACTACTTGGGTTGGGCTGGTGGGCATTGGATCAACAAACTCGCTGGTCAGTCGTTATCAGGTTGGCAAGTTAATTGAAGCACAACATGAGATTCGTTCCACTATCGGCTTAATTAAAAACTATATGAACCCAAATAATTGATCTCTCATGGCTCAAATCGTTCGTGTTGTGTATTCAATTATTTTTCCTTAAGAATTTACTAATCGATGGTATTGGTTGAATGTTCCAAAAGGGACAAAAAATGAGTATTTTCCAGACATTTGGCACCTTACTGCCTCGAAGCTTTCTTCCCATTCTAAAGCTTGGTGGGCACAATTTTGTCATTTGACTAACTTTTTCCAACGGATGGTGAAAAGGTATTTTTCCGGATCGGAGCCAATTCAACAAAAAGTTTTGAAAATGTATTTGATATTAATCTAAAAGACATAAATATAACATTATTTAATTGACTATAAGTGTTATTCATATCATTTATTTGTAAGATCCATTAGTAAGAATTGCATACTATCCTGTCTATATGAAGTCTGTTTAAAAAAAAAAAAAATTATTTAGTGAAAGTCACATTTTTCTAGTTACGGTTTTAATTCGATCTACAAACAACTACAATCAATGTGTTTATATAGAGTGGGTCAAAATCATCCGGCAATCATTTCCTCGCACGGGGATGATCACTACGAACTTCTAAATTCTCCTAAACATGGATTTTCAACCATTTTAATAATATTCTCGAATGTATTCACCTAAATCAGATTGTTTTGTTAAAAAAGAAAAAGGGAACTTCAATCCCATCGACCTTTTTCATTAAAGAAAACGACTCAACTATTTCGCTTGTGGCAGCCAACGCTTTTAAGCGTTGCGGGTTATGATTGTGCAGTAAACAATATATTTACCTCCAGGATAATGTCAAATGAACAAGTAGTACGCTTCCTTTTTGGTCCCTTTCACATTCAAAATGATTCTTCTAGACGTGGTTACAAGCTTAAGAAAATTCTTTTAGTAATTTTTTTTGATATATGTTTTTGCGCAGTTTCTTGTTTATTAGTTCACAACAAATTTCCAGCAATTTATTTTCATTCCGTTGGAGTGAATGCAATTAGCTTGTTAATTCTTGCACATCAGGATATTTATCCAATGACAGTTTAGTGATTATTAAGCAAGCATTCAAATGTTTGACCAGCGTCGAATGTCAATCCCTCGCCTGTAAAAATTCCAGTTTGTAGCCGTCACCGGGACACGGTGAACCAATTTGATACGCATTGATGGCTTTGAAAAATTACTTGGCAGTTTCGTCTGACGTCCAATTTCTGAATACTCTAACCAGTTCTATACCCATTACACAAGTATATAAATTCCATGGACCACCCTTCTCCCATCTAAATAAGCATTCCCCTTGTTTTCCCAACAAAACAACGACATCCCACTTTGCGATTCCGTATATCTTTGTCGCTTGGTGCAATTCTCTAACATGGGCAAGGATGATCGGTCTTGGGTTGGCCGCTTCAGGAGGGTAGTAAAAAAGCTAAAGGTCATACTTAATTTAGAACTGAATCGCTGGCGTCTTGCTTCAATGTTTGTTGGTGGTGATTCTTCAAAAAGATACAGGCTTAGCTTCGAGGACAGGCCGGGCTTAAGGGCCTGCACAGAGGATACAGACTCGGAGGATTCAGGTTCTTCAAGGGGGCTTCATAGAACTATCAGTTATGATGGGAGAAGGGAGAGGCGCAGCGGAGTATAAATAGCCCCAAAAAAAACTTCTCCCGCTTGCTTGAACCAGTGAGGAGATGATTGAATAATAAAAATGGCAATGCAGATAAACCACACAAGATAACACACCAATTTTTACGTGGAAAACCCCTTCAAATCAAAGGAGGGGAAAAACCACGGACACTCTGAATCAGAGGTCAGCTCCACTATAATCAAGAGAGTACAATAGAGGTACACAACCTCAATTACATCAAACAAATTGAATACAATTCAATTTGGATTAAACAAGAGACTTGTGAGTCAAGCAAGACAAACCAACCACGTTCTGTCAACTACAACTCAACAAGTAGACCTCAAGGCAGTAATCCAACCGTTCAAGATGAACCTCCAGATGTCCCCTACCAGCTGTCCAAAATTCAGCTCAATCGGACCACAGATCAATAATCATCAACACGGTTTACCAATTCTGCCACAGATGAGAGAACAGACAGTTTCCAGAATTGAGAGGTTTCGGTTCAAATGAAAACCTGACCTTTCAGTTCACAAAAACCCAATCCAACCGTTCACAAATAAGATCTATGTGTCCTCAAACTACTGACCAAAAATCAGCTCAATCGGACCACAAAAATCTTTCAATTATACGGTTGATCAAAACTGTCACAGATGAGAGAACAGAGAGTTACCAGAATCGAGAGACTTCGATTCGAATAGAAAATCTGACCTTGCAGTTTACAGAAATCAGATCCAACCGTTCACAATCAAGATCTATATGTCCTCAAACTACTGACCAAAAATCAGTTAGATCGGATCACAAAAAGTTGTTCAATTACACGGTTGATCAAAACTGCACACAGAAACTTGCCCAGAGAATAGACCTACAAAGATTGAAGAGAAGTAGGACTTACAGTGCTCGAAATCCAATTTCCACCGTTCAGAAACAAGAACTAAACGTCCTCTATCAACCAGCCAAATTTGAAGTCGATCGGACAAAGAAATCGCTTCCAAACGTAAGATCAAAATCACTGTTTTTTTTTCTTCTTTTCTTTTCTTTTTCTCCTCTCTCGGACGCTCTCCCTTCTCTCTTCTTTTCTTTTTTTTTCGTTTTGTTTTCTCTCTCTCTTCGGCCGAACCACCGCACTCACTTTGTTTTCTTTTTATTTTTATTTTATTTTTTTTTTCTCACTCACTCACTCACACGTGGTCCACATAGGAAGGGAACCCAACAATTCTCCCCCTCCCAACTATGTGGAAGTATTGGTCATCCCAGCCAATGTACAGCACAACTCAAATTTCCATCTTGATAATGCCTTAGTCATCATATCAGCAACATTATTATCTGTATGAATCTTTTCAAGTGCTAACTGTTTAGAATCAAAAACATCTCGTATCCAATGATACCGTACGTCAATATGTTTTGACCTAGCATGAAAAGTTGGATTCTTACCAAGATGGATGGCACTCTGGCTATCACAGTACAACACATAATTTGATTGTTGAAAACCAAGTTCCTTCATAAATCTTTTCATCCAAAGCAACTCTTTAGACGCTTCAGTTATTGCAATAAACTCTGCCTCTGTAGTGGACAGTGCAACACACTTCTGCAATCGAGATTGCCAACTCACTGCTCCCCTGCAATAGTAATCACATAACCTGAAATAGACTTTCTGGAGTCAATGTTACCTGCCATATCTGAATCTGTGAATCCAGTAAGGATAGGCTTATCACTCCCAAAACAAAGTCTCAAATCAGTGGAGCCTCGTAAATATCTCATTATCCACTTCACTGCATCCCAATGCTTTTTACCAGGATTTGAAAGGAACCGACTAACTGTGCCAACTGCATGAGCTATATCAGGCCTCGTGCACACCATTGCATACATCAAACTACCCACGGCTGATGCAAATGGAACTCTTTGCATCTCTTCCTTCTCTTTCTCTGTAGAAGGACATTGGTTAATGAATAATTTAAAGTGTGTAGCAAGAGGAGTACCTACCACTTTAGCTTTATCCATGTTAAACCTCTGAAGCACCTTTTCAATGTACTGCTTCTGGGACAGGTACAATTTGTTCTTTTTCCTATCCCGAGTGATTGACATGCCGAGGATCTTCTTTGCTGGTCCCAAGTCCTTCATGGCAAAGGACTTGCTCAACTCTTCCTTCAACTTGTTAATTCTAACAGAATTACGACCAACAATAAGCATATCATCTACATAAAGTAGTAAGATGATAAAATCATCATCAGTAAATCTCTGAACAAAAACACAATGATCAGAAGTAGTCTTTTTATAGCCTTGCTCCCCCATAACAGACTCAAACTTCTTATACCATTGTCTCGGAGCTTGTTTCAAACCATACAAGCTCTTCTTCAACCTGCACACATGATCCTCTTTTCCTTCCACCTCAAAACCCTCTGGTTGTTCCATATAAATTTCTTCTTCCAAGTCACCATGGAGAAAGGCCGTTTTCACATCCATCTGCTCAATCTCTAAGTCATGGCTAGCAGCCAAACTCAGCACAACTCGAATGGAAGACATTTTCACCACCGGTGAGAAGATCTCTTCAAAGTCGATGCCTTGTTTCTGACTGAATCCTTTAACAACCAATCTGGCTTTATATCGTGGACATGAAGTATTTTCTTCTTGCTTTATTTTGTAAATCCACCGATTTTTCAAAGCCCTCTTGCCTTTAGGTAACTCTACTAACTCATAAGTAGAGTTATCATATAAGGATTTCATCTCATCTGTCATAGCATCGATCCAGTGCAGCCTGTGCTCACTTTCAACTGCTTCTGTATAGCACTCAGGTTCTCCCCCGTCAGTTAACATCACAAACTCATCAGGAGAGTACCGAGTAGAAGGCACTGGAATTCTATTAGACCTCCGTGGTTGAAATGGAGGTGAAGGTATGTGCGGATGATCTTCTATTGGAGCATCAATATCACCTGCACCCTCCATATTCTGATCCTGTTGAACATTCTCATCACGTTCTTGAATATCACCATGAACATCAACTGGATCATTCAGAGGTGTCTGGGGAAATGGAACAATATCAGCAGGACTATCATTAACCTGAGGAGTTGACTTCTCAATGTGTTCAATGTTTTGATCCTCAACGAACACAACATCTCTACTCCTTACAAGCTTTTTCTCAACCGGATCATATAAACGGTACCCGAAGTCATCTTCACCATAACCAAGAAAGATACATTGCCGAGTCTTCACATCCAACTTCCCTCTTTCATCTTTAGGGACATGAACAAAAGCCTTACAGCCAAAGACTCGTAAATGGTCATAAGAGACTTCCTTACCAAACCAAACTTTGTCCGGAACATCACCTTGTAGTGGAGCATTAGGAGACAGATTAATTACGTGTGTGACTGTATTCAAAGCTTCACCCCAAAAGGATCTAGGTAATTTTGCATCTGAGAGAAGACATCTGACCCTCTCAATCAACGTTCTATTCATCCTTTCTGCTAGACCATTTAACTGTGGTGTCTTGAGAGGTGTCCTCTGGTGTCTGATCCCATACTTTCTACAGTATTCATCAAATGGACCACTATACTCACCACCATTATCAGTGCGGACACATTTTAGCTTCTTACCAGTCTGTCTCTCAACAAAGGCATGAAATTGTTGAAATACATCAAAGACTTGATCTTTAGTCTTTAACGCATAAACCCAAAGCTTCCTAGAGTGATCATCAATAAAAGTCACAAAATAAAGAGCACCACCAAGTGAGCGTACCTTTAAAGGACCACATACATCAGAATGCACCAATTCAAGCAATTCTGATTTCCTTGAAGGTGAGTGACTCTTAAATGTAACTCTGTTTTGTTTCCCAGCAAGACAGTGAGGACACTTCTTTAAAACTGCACTCTTTATATCTGGAAGCTGGTTCTTTCTTACCAAACAATCCATCCCCTTTTCACTCATATGACTGAGCCGCTTATGCCATAATTCAATGGAATTATCATTTTCTGCTGCATTCACAACATCTTTGAAGATAACAGCTTGCATGAAATATAAACTGGAGCATTTCTTACCTCGTGCCACAATTAAGGAGCCTCTGGTAAGCTTCCACTGACCATCACTGAAGGTACTGCAAAAACCTTCATCATCCAGTTTTCCCGTTGAAATCAAATTCAAACGGATATCAGGGACATGTCTAACATCCCTCAATGTCAACTGTGCTCCATTGCCGGTCTTTAAGCAAACATCACCAATGCCAATGACCTTTGCTAAGCCATTGTTACCCATCTTCAAAACTCCAAAATCACCAGGAGTATATGTTGTGAAGAACTCCATTCTTGAAGTAACATGAAGAGAAGCACCACTATCTATGACCCAATCAGTCTCATGAGATGCCAAATTAATTACATCCTCATCACAAACAATAATGAGGTCACCAGAACCAGAAGTGGATGCAGTAGATGCAGTAGCAATACGATCATTACTCACATTCTTTTTCTCGTACCTATCACTGCCATCTTTATTTTCTCTCTTCCACTTGTAACACTTTTTCTGAATGTGACCCATCTTCCCGCAATAATGACACTGGACATTCTTGTACTTAGATCGTGACTTGCTTCGGCTCTTACTTCTACCATTTTTCCCATTTCCTTTTCCTTGACTTCTCCCCCTATTTTTAGTAATTAGAACCTCTGATTTAGATGATGATGAACCCTGAGATTTCCTTCTCATCTCCTCATTCAACACACCACCCTTTACAAGTTCCATTGATAGAACACCACCGGAGGCAGAATTAGCGAGAGACATTCGAAAAGTCTCCCAAGAATCAGGTAAGGTAGCAAGTAACCATAACCCAAGAACTTCGTCATCAAACTTAATGCCCATGCCTGATAGCTGATCAATGAGACCCTGAAACTCATTTAAGTGGTCAGCAACAGAACTCCCTTCATTATATCTCAACTGCATCATTTTCTTTAACAAGAACAACTTGTTATTACCAGACTTTGAAGCATAGACTTTGAAGCATACAAAGTCTCAAGTTTGCTCCACAAAGTCCGTGCATGTGTCTCATTACAAATGTGATTATAAACATTATCATCAACAAATTGCCGTATAAAACCACAAACCTGTTCGTGCTCAAACTCCCATTCTTCATCAGTTTTAGACTCAGGTTTTGTAGTAGCAAATACTGGCAAATGCAACTTCTTCACAAATAGGAGATCCTTCATTTTACTCCTCCATATGTGATAATTCGTGCCATTCAAACATACCAATTTATTCATATTCAACTCCATCATTCAAACAAGCCAAGTACACCAACCAAGAGCTCTGATACCACTCTGATGGGAGAAGGGAGAGGCGCAGCGGAGTATAAATAGCCCCAAAAAAAACTTCTCCCGCTTGCTTGAACCAGTGAGGAGATGATTGAATAATAAAAATGACAATGCAGATAAACCACACAAGATAACACACCAATTTTTACGTGGAAAACCCCTTCAAATCAAAGGAGGGGAAAAACCACGGACACTCTGAATCAGAGGTCAGCTCCACTATAATCAAGAGAGTACAATAGAGGTACACAACCTCAATTACATCAAACAAATTGAATACAATTCAATTTGGATTAAACAAGAGACTTGTGAGTCAAGCAAGACAAACCAACCACGTTCTGTCAACTACAACTCAACAAGTAGACCTCAAGGCAGTAATCCAACCGTTCAAGATGAACCTCCAGATGTCCCCTACCAGCTGTCCAAAATTCAGCTCAATCGGACCACAGATCAATAATCATCAACACGGTTTACCAATTCTGCCACAGATGAGAGAACAGACAGTTTCCAGAATTGAGAGGTTTCGGTTCAAATGAAAACCTGACCTTTCAGTTCACAAAAACCCAATCCAACCGTTCACAAATAAGATCTATGTGTCCTCAAACTACTGACCAAAAATCAGCTCAATCGGACCACAAAAATCTTTCAATTATACGGTTGATCAAAACTGTCACAGATGAGAGAACAGAGAGTTACCAGAATCGAGAGACTTCGATTCGAATAGAAAATCTGACCTTGCAGTTTACAGAAATCAGATCCAACCGTTCACAATCAAGATCTATATGTCCTCAAACTACTGACCAAAAATCAGTTAGATCGGATCACAAAAAGTTGTTCAATTACACGGTTGATCAAAACTGCACACAGAAACTTGCCCAGAGAATAGACCTACGAAGATTGAAGAGAAGTAGGACTTACAGTGCTCGAAATCCAATCTCCACCGTTCAGAAACAAGAACTAAACGTCCTCTATCAACCAGCCAAATTTGAAGTCGATCGGACAAAGAAATCGCTTCCAAACATAAGATCAAAATCACTGTTTTTTTTTCTTCTTTTCTTTTCTTTTTCTCCTCTCTCGGACGCTCTCCCTTCTCTCTTCTTTTCTTTTTTTTTCGTTTTGTTTTCTCTCTCTCTTCGGCCGAACCACCGCACTCACTTTGTTTTCTTTTTATTTTTATTTTATTTTTTTTTTCTCACTCACTCACTCACACGTGGTCCACATAGGAAGGGAACCAACAAGTTACCCATCAGAAGATGATATTGATAAGAGGGCCGAATTGTTTATTGAGAATTTTCGCCGGCAGCTTCAGATTGAGAGGCAGATTTCCTTGGAGCTCAAGTACCTCCAGGCAAATGGTCTCCGATCGACGTCTCCTCGATGATTTTGAAGCTACGGAGAGCCTGTGTTTATGAGAGGCTTTCTATTGCCAATTGTAATTATGAGTTCTTCGTAGTTCGCCTACAAAGATTTGATTAGGCTGCCGATAGGAAAAATAAGAAAGACGTAATCTTTGAATTTCCTGAGGTTCTGAAGGCGGCTACAAGGTTTGAAGCTTTCTTTTCATGTTTGATGGCCTTTTCAGAAGTCGAACCAAGAACAGAACTGATTGAAAGGTTTTTCGTGGGGTTTTTCTCTTTTGGGTATATTAATATTGAGTTTCTTTTGTCATCTGCTCGGAGACTTCTGTTCAGATTTTGAGATTATTTCATCTTAAACTGTGTGCGATGGTTGATTCTTCATTTATGAACATTCTTTTGTTCTTTATGTGTAGGCAGAAAAATCGAAATAAAGTTGTCATGTAGCCATCATGTACAGGGCATCAATAATTTTGTTGAGATGAGATGTCTCAGGTTTTTTTTTTTTTTTCGTTTCTTGTCATATTGGATCTTCGTTTAAAGCCTTCACTTGTGGAGGCCTAGGATGGGGTAGCTGAGTTGCGCTCCTATGCGGAATTCAAGATAGGCTACTTCAAGAAACAAAAGATGGTAAAGTTCCCCTTTTCTTCTTGGAAAGAAACCATCTTGCGGGAAGAAAATTAAGAATTCATAAAAAATGCTTTTAACAGACTGATTACAGTTATCAGAAATTTACAGAAGTAATTCAGATAATCAATTAGGTGGCTGCTGTAGTATCGTTACTGTTCCCGTGTGCCATGCAACTATTGAACATTTGAACTTGCGGAATCAGTTTGGTACAGCTCCACTGCTGCTGAACCTTTCGAGATCATTGATGGGGACGTTTACCTTGAAGGAAAGCTAATTTTGTTTCTTTTTGCGGCTTGTTAAAAAAGAAAAGAAAGGGGTCAGCTTGCTTTGCGGCATGTGAGCCTGATTTTTATTGATTGTATCCCTCCGTTTCGCAAGGGAAAAAAGAAAAGAAGAAGAAGAAGAAAAGCCAAAAAAGAAGATTGCTTTTTTTTTTTTTTGGCTCGCTAACAAAATATCTTGTTTGATTGCACAACAGACAATACAACATACAGTTTCTATGAGAAAAATGGATAAATAAATATGATACAAGCAAATAAATTGAATTATTAGTCGAATAGAAGAGAAGCAATTAAGCCCATTTTTACTTGCTAAATTCCAAAATATTTTCATGAAATGACAATCAGCAGAGGTGGGCTTGCTCATGCCCCCGATTCAAAGCCAGGTTGAGGGTGATGAAGCTGCGTGTGAAGCAACAAGGCTTCTTTTTTTTTTGCTTGGCCCAACATGCAACAGCTAGGAAGGCCCAGCCCGGATAACAAGAACAATATGTTCTTTTCTTTTTTTTTTCTTTGTTGAGTCTTTTTTTTTATTTTCTTAATTTTTGTCTATTTCTACTTTAGCATATTTTTGTTATTCTTCAATGTTTATAGTCTCAGATATAGCGCGTAACACCTTACCGGACGTTTTGGTTTCTTCGTTTTGTTCATTGTGGGGAAATTCAACCGGGTACAGATGCATGGCCCTACACAGAGAGCGGATGTAAAATAAGTAGAACTATAGGCTGCCCCCTCCTCTAATGCCTACCTTTGATTAATCCCCGATCTTTAGCTTTTCAGAGACAAAAAGACTCATATTTCCATTCACTCACAGCTTGGTTGATCCGTGATCTTGAGCTTCACGGTTGGAAACCGAATTTGAAGGTGACTAAAACTTCCTTGTCTCCTGGATCACGATATAATGAATTCTTATGTGGATTACTCAAGTATATTTGAACAGATTTGTTGTGCCATGTTTTTGCTTTATTGTCGAGTGTGGTAAGCAATAAGTAAGGTAAAGGTCTTAAGAACCAACCATGCATGTTCATGCAAAATGACCTAATTGTTAAAGGGTTTGACCAAATGGGTTAGGCATTATGCAAGCAAAGACCAACCAAAGTGAAGCCAACGTTAGGCTGAATCCCATCATCCGACTATCTTCTTTTTTTTTTTTTTCTTTTTTTTTTTTTTTATGTGCATTGAATCTCGTATGGAAGTAAAATCCTTATTGAAGAGAAAAATACTGAAAGACAAACGAGAAATACAAACCTTGAATTAGGGGAAGGAAAGAGCCATTTATTGAGCGGACTAAAAGACCCACAATATAAAATCTTGGGCATTCCCCCCTCTCATGCGTCGGGAGATAAAGCCATGTTTCATTCATTGCGCGGCTTTTTCTTCCTATAAGTTCCTTCCATATAAAGATTCAAAAGTCAAACTTGGTAGTCTAAATGGGACGAAATTGCCAAGCTATGCGTTATATTTACGAAAGTTTACAGTTTTTAATGTCAATTCAGATTCAAATTCCCCTTCATATGCCCACACGTCAACCTCAAACCATATTTCCTTGACCAACTGAGTATCAAAAGACGATGAAGACTACAAGGCCGGAGCGGCATCGATCCATGCTCTTGTCTTTGTTCTTCATCTTGTTCCTCTGTGTGTTGGCTTCTATCAATGAAGTTAGATTCGATAGCCTATTGAAGTTTGGTAGGTGTGCTATTTCCAAAATTCCATCCCAATGCTCTAATTATTCTTCAACCAATTTTCTTGCTACGAATCATTCCTCCAACGACATTCGCATACTCATTGGCATCCTAACACTTCCCGATCAATATCATCGCCGTCATTTCCTACGCCTCATATACCGCACACAATCTCCGGTGGGTGCACAAGTTGATGTTAAGTTTGTGTTTTGCAATCTCACAAAGGAAGATCAAAAAGTACTCGTTGCGCTTGAGATCATAAGTTACGACGACATCATCATCCTCGATTGTAAGGAGAACATGAACAAGGGCAAGACCTACACATATTTTTCTAGCTTGCCAGAAATGTTCAATGACTCAGGTAAGCCTTACCCTCCATATCATTATGTAATGAAAGCTGATGATGATACTTATTTCCGGTTGGGTAATCTAGTGGAGTCACTGAAGCCATTGCCTAGACAAGATTTGTATTATGGTTATGTTATTCCGTGCCCCAGCATGGACCCTTTTGTGCATTACATGTCGGGAATGGGATACATGGTTTCTTGGGATATTGTGGAGTGGATTAGAGATTCTGATATTCCAAGAAACCATATGGAAGGGCCCGAGGATAAAATTTTTGGAGATTGGATCCGAGAAGGGCGTCGCGCAAAGAATAGGTATAATGCAAAGTGGTCTATGTACAACTTTCCTGAGCCACCAACAAGATGTACGCATGAGCTCTGGCCGGGTACGGTTGCGGTTCACTTGTTGAAGAATCAAGAGAAGTGGATTCGGACATTGAAGTACTTCAATGTCACAAATAATCTGAAGCCATCTAAAATGTACCATATACCCTAGGTGATGCCATACCTGGATCTATTTTGTTCATTCTTTGTCAACGGATCAAGATTTCCATATAACATACGAATATCACTTGAATTTCGAAAATTTAATCTTTTTTTTTTTTTTTTTGAGAACATTAGTCCTGTTTATTCAAACCATAAATACACTATAGTCCTGCGCTGATCATTTAGGCCCATACGCCTCAGGCCGCGGCCCAAATATATGAAAGCATGCAATATATCAATTAAAATTCCAGCTAGACTGGACTTTTCTTCCCACAATTTGTTAACGGCCCAGTTCAAAGTAGGCCGACCAACTTTTGATGGCCCATGCCCTGGCAAACGTCGGATCCGACAGGCTCAGGCCCAAAGGTAGAGACCCTTGTGGTCGGCGAGCCCTCACAAGAGACCCGAAACCCGTCTCCACTAGGAGCGCTCCTCCCCAAATTCTCAGCCACCGTCAACGAGTGCGTCCCAACTCAAAAACCCGATAAAAGCCCAGTTCCCCACCTTCCCCGCGCCTCACCCGAAGCCGGCTGTCAAAGCCTCTTGCCCTGTGCCCTACGCAGCGCCAAACAACACGACGGAGGTGGGCGAGCGTTACCTTCAAGCCAACCTCATTTCTGTAGGTAATATTAATAATAATAATAGTTATAATCTTTTCCCAAGGTTTGTGTCCCATATGTGACTTTTAGCCCCCCTCCCCCATTGACCTGCCAACCGCACAACCAGCCATTTGACAATCCCACCCTCGACACTTCCTCACCAGGCCGCCTGCAGCTGCCCCCTTCTCTGGCCTCCTCATTTTCTTGCACTTTTTTTTCTTCAAACAAAAAAAAAAAAACAAGAAAGAAAGAAAGAAATAGACCTGGTGGGCAACTGGAGGTCCTATTCGGTAGGGCTAGAATTCGCGGTTCCTAAGGTCCCACCCTCCACCTGTTCGATAAAAATCTTGAACCAAAGATCCCTCTCATCATCATCACAGCCTTACTAAAGATCCCTTCTCTTAATTATTATCCATTTTATATTTTCTGATCGTCTTTCCTTCTGGCCTTTGTAGTCAGTTTTTTCTTCTATATATATATATATATTAATTCCAGCTGTTGCTTGGTATTTTAGTGCTTTGAGTACTACGTTATTTGGGTTTCTTATTGCAGCTAGAGAAGCTCATCTCGGCGTTTGGGATTGTGTGGTGGTGACGGGTCGTTTTGAGGGAGAAGATTAGAAGTTTGGAGAGCTGCCCGTATCGTTGGGTAGAATCTTATTATAGAGCCTTTTCGCTATTTTGTTTTAGAAGCTATTGTTTTCAGTGCATTCTTTTTGCCAGTTGTAATTTTTCTTTACAAATTTTCTCATCCAGCTGTCCCCGCATGTGCATGAGTATATAGTTGTATTAGAAACTCTTTGCAAAGATCGTCCATGTTATTCTGGCTATGCAGGTTATGGATTAACTTTTTGATAAATAATGTAGAATATACTCGCTTCTACCATAGGATATGACGCCCAAATAATCTCATGCTCGGTGAATTTTTGTTTCTTTTTAAGTATAATGCTCAAATACTCACTTATCTGTCCACAAGCATGCATGTTTACTGCCTATACATTGGCTTTTTGTGACTTTTCTTTTTCTTTTTGTGTAATTTGCTTGTTCTTCATCACTAATAGTTAAAGGTTTGTAGTCAATGTCTATAACTCATTGGCATGATCCTTGATGCACAGGGTGTAGTTGACCATCATTTGTTGCTAATTAGAAATGGGCAGCACTCCGGCACCATTTTCAGACATTGGCAAAAGAGCCAAAGGTATCTTCTACACAATGTATTTCTCGGAAAATAGAAAGTAATGCAAAGTCACACGTGCATGCATTTCACAAACGTGCTTACTTTTGCAGACCTCCTAACAAAAGATTATAACTTTGACCACAAGTTCACCTTGTCAATCCTGAGCTCAACTGGAATGGTATCGTTGGATTTACCTTCTGTTTGATCTGTTGCTCAATTATTGCTTGTTTTATAATAACATCTAAACTTGCAATTATCGAGCAAGTTAATATGTTTATGCTTATGCTACATTTGTGTTCATTTCTTTTTTTCTTTCTAAGTAATTCCTTCTATCTAATCTGACTCACTCTATTCATCCATGTGACAAATTAGCTTTCCCTTGTACACTGTGGTCTCAAATGCTGGTATGTCAAAATAGATCATGGGACTGCAATGTCATTTGGTAAATGACTTCTATAGAAGTCTTATTATTTGCTAGAATTACTATTTAGGGTATTTTTTCAGTCTTAATACCTTTTCCAAGATGGTCATGTTTCAATAGTTTAGAATGTCTTAAGTAATGCTAAGTGGTTGTTGAAAGGAATGAAGCTTTACACCATCCACCGAAGTTTATTCATTTATTTGCAACCAATAAAGAGAAGAGGTAAAGGTTATCAAGCATTTCAAAGTATTCCTCTTCCAAGTTGATCTGATTTAAGAGAGTGCACTATTCCTTATCATCAGAGATATATGACTATTACATGTAAAAGATGGTTGATTTTTTCAACTTCTAATTATTAGAGTGTGATTCGTAACTTAACCATGATTATGGTGAAGGTTGATTACTCTGCTATGCTGTCTAAGCAGGTTCATAAATAAAAAATCATAATGAATGCTTCTTTATTCCTTTGAGAACAGATTCAAGAGTTCCAAAGAATGGATTCTGATGCTGCTTAATATGAAATTTAAATTTGTTGCAGGCGCTTACAGCTACAGGCTTGAAGAAGAATCAAATATTTGTTGGTGACATAAATACCTTGTACAAGGGTGGAAATACTACTGTGGATGTGAAAGTTGACACTTATTCAAGTGTAAGAAGGGGAAGCCCATGGAAACCAATATGTTACCTCCTAAATTACCATTTGATTCATCTACATGTTTTGCTCTTTGGATTCATAGACAATGTTTTATTATTTGCCTAGCTTATTTAAATATGCACCACTATGCAGATGGCCATGAAAGTAACTATCAATGACATCTTGCCTTCTACAAGAGCGGCACTAAGCTTCAAAGTACCTGATCATATGTCTGGCAAGGTTAGTGCATTTTAGATTATTGCGCAAAAAATGGCCTTGTTGCATAGAAATATGAGAGAGTGGTCTTTTGTTTATGTTGTTTCAGGTCTCTGCTGATCTTGTTGTGCTCCATAGGGCTTAACCATATTTCTTGACTGTAAAACAAAACTTTTCTTCAACCTCTAACTGAGAATGAAGTTCTTCTGGATCTGTGTTGGTGTCTTATCTACTGGTGCAGTTACTGTATTTGATGTTGATTCTCTAAAACAGGAATCGTAAGGGACTAAAGGTGGTAATACAAACAAAACCAATGGTGGATTTCTATATCTGCGGCATTGATTTGACATAAATAATTGAATACATTCTATGCATATTGGTTGTCGAAAAGTCATAAAAAATGGCTCTATTCATGGGTGTTGTGTCTGTGATCATTGCTAGCAAGGCAGATTGACTGTCACTTGGTTAGAACTCTTGCATTTAGAAAATTCTATCATATGGTGACTTGAAATGATGGGTCAATGAAGTACTGCTGCATAATGGACTGTGAGAATATGGAACAAAACAGTTTTGGTTATTCAAATATGAAATATCCTTTTTCTAACATCTGTCACCTTATTTGTTATGGATAGTCTGTAGCATGTTTACCTCATTCGAAGATGATATCATATGATTTTCAGAACTCTGGCTTAGTTTGTTGTTGTAGAAATACTGGCAAATTGCTGAGAATCTAAAAGGTATATGACGAATACAGTACAGATCTGACTAATTCCATCATTTGTGTCTCAGCTGGATGTTCAGTATCTTCACCCTCATGCTGCCATTGATTCCAGCATTGGCCTGAATTCAACCCCTCCTTTGGAGCTTTCAGCAGCAATCGGAAGCAAAGAGCTCTCTTTGGGTGGTGAGGTTGTGTTTGATGTGGCTACTGCATCATTCACGAAGTACAACGCTGGGATTGGCTTGAACAAGCCCGATTTTTCTGCTGCACTTTTATTGTAAGTTTTGTTGAAACTTGTTCTTTCTGGTTAGAAAAACTGAAGTCTCTATTCTCTCAGTTCTAATATTCTGTTTTTTGTAACTGCATATATGTGCATGGAATAGAATGTGATTTCCACGTGGTTACTAATCACTAAGCTGAGTGCAAGTTATGGCGAGAGATCACCGTTGAACAGTATGTGATACGGCAAAACAAGAAGCTGTTTTTGTCAGTTACTAAGTAGTTGGACTTTCTATGGATGAGTAATTGTTGGCAATGCCATCTTTGTGCATTCCCCAGAAAATTTTATTTGTGACAAAGTAAATAGTTTCTGTAAAGGAGATCACTGTTTAACTTTTTTTTTTTTTTTTTCTGAGAGATTATCTTGAAATTTTTGCTCTTTTTTTGATTTTAGGGTGGAAAAAGGGCAGGCTCTGAAGGCATCTTATTTTCATTCAGTGAATCTCCTCCATTCGGTTGGCGCTGAAATGACTCATAGATTTTCCAGCTATGAGAATAGTTTTACCATTGGAAGCTCTCATGTCCTGGATCCATTCACAGTAGTAAAAACGCGATTTTCTGACAATGGAAAGATTGCCATGCTCTGCCAACATGAATGGAGGCCGAAGTCACTGATAACCGTTTCAGCAGAGTATGAGACAAAGACCATCAAAGCAGCGGCCCCCAAGTTTGGTCTCGCCCTTGCTCTTAAGCCTTGATACGTAGAATTGCTGCAGTTATGTTGGGCAACTTGGATTCAGCACTTCATCCTCGTTCCTTTTTTTTTCTAAGCCCCATATCCCATGGAGGGTTATGTTTAACCTACAACTATACAAAGACTAAAAGATCGAGCATTATCTGCACGGGAGTTCTCAAGCAGCTATTGGGCAAATTGAACCCAGTTTTGGAAATTTGTCGAAATTCATCATAAATTTACAGAATGTTTTGACGTAGGTTGATGCATTTTGTCTTGGATTCTTCGGCTTTGCAATGCGTTATAAAGAATTCAATCTTGTCTGCCCTGTTCTCTTGCCAAAGAAGTTTCAGTCTATGTTTGCGCATGTGGGCTAACCCCTCTCAATGCCTGAAATGCACGAGCATTTTTCTGTTCTCCGTATCATCCCTTCTCCAGGATTCCGTGCTACGTCTTTATTCAGGTATCTACAATGCGCTGTCCTATGCAACACCTGAAACGGGTCCAAAAACGGCACATACAGCCATGGTTATAACAATCATAGTTTTAAAATTCGAATCGGTTCAATGGTAAACTGGTCAACCCATGATGCGAAATTTAGAGTAGTCCAATTTATTTATTAAATCAAATAAGAAAGCAACTTAAAAAAATCGTTCCATTTACTTGATTTTTTAAATTTTTGTTTAAAAATTTTATTTTTTTCCTTAAAAAATGTATATAATTGTATTATCTTATTTAAAATATTTGTAAGTATATACTCAAATTTTATTCTAATAAAAATTTATTTTGATATAATATAAAAATAATAATACTTATTATTTTTTTAAAACATGAATTAACTTTCCGTCGACCCCGAGAGTGGGAAAGGTGATCCATCGAATCTGATCGGGTCTAAAATCGATGGATTCCAGAAACGACAGCGTTTCGGTCTTCTGAAAAGAAAAACACACACTGAGGCATACTATATTACGTAATAGGGGAATAAATAAATAAATAAATCCTCCAAACCCCGAACCCTCTTGTTCTCTCCCTGCTCGGTTCCGGCTCATGCTCTTCGCCCCTCAAGATCCAGAAAATTTTTCCCGCGGAAAGAATCAAAGGAAAAGAAACGAAAAGAAAAGGCGAGAAAATAAAAGAAAATGTCGCACAGCGACACGATCCCTCTCCAGTCGTCATCCCAGTCCGACATCGACGAGATCGAGAACCTCATTAACGCCAGCGTCCAGACGGGCCCCGCCACCGTCCAACCAGCTCGCCCTCCGAGCCCGCCCCGGATCCCGGTTTCCTCCTCCCCTTTCGTTCCGTCTAACCTCCCTCCGCTGCCGCCGACTAGCCAGAAGCCTCCGCCGTCGGTCCCCTCTGCCCCTCCACCGCCTCATGTTTCTAGTAATGCCAGCGGTAGCATCGCGTCGAGCGGGTTCGGGTCGCCTCCAAACACGCTGACGGAGCCGGTTTGGGACACGGTGAAGAGAGATCTGTCGAGGATTGTTAGTAATTTGAAGCTTGTGGTGTTCCCGAATCCATTCCGTGATGATCCAGGAAAAGCCTTGCGGGATTGGGATCTATGGGGGCCCTTTTTCTTCATCGTGTTCTTGGGCCTTGTTCTTTCATGGTCCGCTTCTGTGAAGAAGGTCAGCCATTCGACTATCTCCTTTTTGTTTTGGTTCGTCTTTTTTTTTTATTTTATTAGTGTCTAGTTGATATGTATCTTCGATTTGTTCTTGTTTTGGTTGTGATCTGGGCACAAGTTGCTTCATTTCAAATTCGATTCAGATGGTTGACCATATGGGTTGAAAAACTTCAGCGGTGTGTGGGGGAATAAATTGGTTAGATGGTGTTTCCATTGCAAGACTAGCTCTCTCTCATTGTTTAACTTTGCATTGAAATTAGACTAGAAAAGCTGTGTAAGCATGCATGTGTACTGGGTAAAATAGGTCAGTTTGATGGGAGAGACTAATGACTTTCCAATTCATACTACAGTCTTTCTTTATAGAAATGGGCAGGATGTATCAATAAATTTCTGATCTTGGGCGTCATCAGGAAGATATAATCTTTTCCAGAGACTCATGAAGCTGGAATGCTGGGCTAACTGTTAGGATAACATATTGATATGCCTAAACTGAAAAAAACAAAAAAAAAAAACAGAGAGAGAGAGAGAGAGAGAGCGAGAGAGATTTTAGAACTGCAGAAGAATCTTTCTGCCACATGGAGGGTACTTATGCCACTGCCTGAATTATTAAATCTTGTTCAAAGGCTAATCTTGTGCCTATTTGTTTATGATAAGCACTGTAAAAGTAAGATTTTAAGTTGAATGAAGTGAAACTTGATGCAGCTTTGGTTTTAAATTTCAATAGAGGATTACTGATAACAATCATTTTCTTGGTTACATCAAGTTCTTTTTTGGGCACATTGGAATTGCAGTTACATTAAGTTTGAACATATCATGTCAAGTTTGAACAGGTGATTTCTAACAACTATCTTATTACTTTTTCCAGTCTGAGGTATTTGCTGTAGCATTTGCACTTCTTGCGGCTGGTGCTGTGATCTTGACGCTGAATGTTCTGCTTCTGGTAATGGCATCTCTCTCTCTCTCTCTCTCTCTCTCATGTATGCATGGATTAGGATCCTCTAAAACTAACTAAATTCTAGCCTTCTATGGTGTATTAATGATTAAGATTAGACACATTATTATTCATTCATCATAAATTGTTATTCTAAAAATTTTCTTAGTCTAAGCTCAAAAAAAAGAAATTTTTCCGCATAAGTATATAATGTCCCTTTGCCTTTATTTTTTTCTTTTTGAGATCAATTCAAATATATATCATTAATACAAATTATTTGCAACTATCATTGTCTGCTAGATTTTATTTTGTAGATTTAGTACCCAAAAGAAGTATGATGCACTTGTGTGTTATAAAATTTGTATTCAATATACTGAAAGTTTTACCCATTTATTGAATCTTTTGCTCTTCTACTGAAATTTGTTTGCCCGTGAACTGAATTTGAAAAAAGAAAAAAGAAAATTATTCTTGACTGCGCCTTCCACACCCCTGAGCAGCATGCCCACAGTCATGCTTGAAATAGCTTTGGCCATATGTATTATGCTAACCAATGCAAATCATTTTTTTCTTCTGATATTGGTAAAGAATCCAATTGTACATGATCCGAGACTCCTTTAAGCTGAAGTTATGGGAATTTCAGATGTCTATTTGCAAGCCAAGTTATCTTTCGTCTTTTCTTGTTTCAGGGTGGGCATATAATTTTTTTCCAGAGTCTGAGCCTTCTAGGATATTGCCTCTTCCCTCTAGATGTTGGTGCACTTCTCTGTATGTTGAAGGACAATGTGATACTGAAAGTGATTGTGGTATGTGTGACGTTGGCTTGGAGCTCATGGGCTGCCTACCCTTTCATGAGTTCAGCCGTGAATCCCAGAAGAAAGGCTCTCGCTCTGTACCCAGTCTTTCTCATGTATGTATCTGTTGGTTTTCTCATCATTGCAATTAACTAGCACATCAATAAGCCCAAGTGGTGGGATCCCATAAGCAATGGATACTCTCAGTACATAGGAATTTTATCTGAACTTTTCCCTTTCCTTCTTGATCTTGTTACTGAATTTTTGGTCATGTCTGAAGATACAAAGTGCAAATATTGTATACCAACGTGAAACTTTTCGTGTGCATCTGTATTCTACTTAAGTCTTCGTGTCCTCTCTGAATGGATGAATTTGGAGATCTTACGCTTCCATGGGAAAATGGAGGCTCGTGGATTTATCTGCATCAAATGTGATCTTCTTAAACTTCCTTCTTTACTTCTGACGGTGTCTTGGTTCAAACGTCCATCACATAGCCAACACAATATTTACAGCAATCATTCCGAGCCATTTTTTTTATTGGTCCTCTCCCTTCCTTCGGTCAAACAAGAAGAAAAGGGTCGGATATGCATTCCTTTGGCAAGCCCCCTGTTACGATAGCCTAACGAGTGAGGGAGCTGTTGGCCAGTTTATATTATTTTTGCAGTCACTACGTTATTCAGAAAAATGTCCAACTAACAATTTCTCAGATTATTTTGACTGCATTTTCTCATTTTTTATTTTGTCCTTGATGAGCGAGTTGCTAATTACTGGCTGATTGCCAAATTTGTTGTTTTTTCTCTTTCTTTATATTTTTATCAAAAGAAAAAGTTGCAACTTACTATCTGCATTTAGAAAAAAGTTGCTGCTTACTTTTAGATTGCTAAATTGGACGTATTTTTTCCAAGGAAAGAAAACAAGATGAACAAATTTCTACCTTCTTTTCCCAAGATGAACTAGTTGCTACTTACTTATCTGCAATTAGAAAAAAGAAAATGATTGCAAAATTCAAGGCGTTTGGAGCAATTATTTCTGAGAATTCTGGCCTGAAGCCTTCGAGGCCCTCGGCTTATCATCGGCCGATAAAGAAAGGAGCTTTTTGTGTAGTGTTGCATTAAAAAGTAGGCGTTTTCTCCCACAAAAAAAAGTCTCCATTTTGCAAGTAGAATCAAGAACAGTTTGTCTATACATCTATTGCAAGAGAGACTGGCCACAAAAGAAACTCGTTCAACGGATAGGACCCTTGCCAAGAATCCAATACTACCGCAAACTGCTCGCTGCGGCCGTACATACTTCAAGAAAAAAAAAAAAAAAAAAAAGAATGATCTGCGAGACCTGGCAACAATTTTAATGATTTTCCTAGTAGCAAAAATTCTCACATTAGGTGATAAAGCTAGAGTAAAGACAAAAGATACTCTCTTACAACTTAGAACAAGATCTGAAATAAGGGGGTAAAGCATTACCCAATTTATTAATAATCAAAACTAGCAGTAAAATATAGGGAACAAAAAAAAGAAAACAGAGAGTTGTAGAGGCTTGAGCGGTTAGGGTTCTTTTAGGGCTAGTCCCTAAATCGAATTTTTCTGTGAAAGCAATTTCAACGTCGAGTCCGTAGCGAGGGTGATTTTATGGTAAGGGAATTTACAATCTTTTTTTTTTTTTTTTGTTGAACTTGTTAACCTCTAAAACGCAAAAACAAAAAAAAAAAAAATCCCCAGTCGATTTCTTGAAGAACGTACAGTACACGATGAAGCCTGTAGGCAGGGCAGGAGGGAGTCAAGAGGACCATTTGGCCGGCAGATTGCGCGGTGGAAATTATGGAGGGCACGGTTTGGACCACGTACGTCTGCCTCATTAATGCTCGGATGGAATTTTTCACGGTCCAAAAAATCCACCCTTTATCTCTACTGTTATGAACTAGTTTTTCTTTTTTTTTTTTGCGCAACCCATTATTTGGTTTACGTGAATCCTGCACCTGTACGGCCATGCTGATACAAAAATATTAGAGAGAGAGAGCGAGAGAGAGAGAGAGAGAGAGAGAGAGAGGGGGAGGCTGTTTGCTTATTGGGTTAGCTTTACTTGCAAGAGTGGGCATTAGTTTTTGTTGCTGCTATCTGCTGGGCATGCAAAGTGACCAGATGGTGCAAAAGGGTCAGAGAAACAAACCCCAAAAGGATTCTCTTTGGGACATAAAACCATGCATACATACAGTCATATATATCGAGAGAGACGGAGAGAGAGAGAGAGGGAGAGAGAGAGAGCGCCTGGGATAATGAACCTCCGGTGCCATCAATCCCTGATCCCTCTCCGTGCAATGTGTAAAGTGTCACTCGTGCAAATTTAACCAAAACGCAGCAGGGAAACCCAAAAAAAAAAAAAAAAAAAAAAACCGGTGACGTTGAGATATCAGACATTTGCTGCTTCTAATCAGTTATCCTCCTATCTGGTCTGATCTCTATCACCTTTTTTTCTTTGCTATCTTTTTCATCTGCTGTTCTTTGTTGGTCCAACCAGCTAGTACTCTGCTCCCTTTTTTTTTTTTTTTTGGCCCCCCGTTTAGTTAAAAATAAGTTGTGTATCGCAATTAGGAATTTCAATAAAAACAGTTCCTACAATAATGTCTTCGCCTCATTACTTTTTTTAATATCAATACTATTATTTTAGTCTGAAGTAAGAATTATATAGTTGACATATATATATATATATAATTTATAATTTTGTCTTTTTTAATATAAAATTCGTAAAATTAACTATTTTAAAAGGGCGTCTAAAACAATAACATTCTTCCGATCCGAGAGGCTTGGGAGAATTCAAAGGTTACGATTCTAAACATCCATCCTCCAATGGCCATGGAGCAGCGCGCAAAGTGGACCCATAATTCGGAAGGCCCCCAGTTTTCCACATGGAGTGTTGTACACGTGACACGGAGGCACGTGGACTTAGATATAAATTTTTGGGGGTAAAAAGTAATATTTGAAAATATAAGGACTAACTTAGGAATTACCAAAATTTATGGCATGGTTTCCTAAATAAGATTTAACACTGACAATCCCTATAGAAATCTCACTGCTATCGTCGTACACAAAATGTCACAATCAGAGTTTTTTCTCTCCCTCTCTCTCTCTCTCTCTCCCCCCCCAAAAAAAAAAAGGATTTTGGGTTTTGAGTTTTATTTCGTATATTGGATATGGTAGTTTCCCAAGAGTCTTTTGAAAATGTAAAAGGAGAAGAATTTTAAATTTATTTTTGTCAATAATTATATCTTATACGATAATGACAATTTATTTAATAAAAAAATTAATTTATTACTGCCACTTTTGATTTTTAACCCCTTAAAATCTGTATAAAAAAAAAAAAAGACTTTTGGGCTGGGATATTTTTTTCCTGATAACCGGAGATATTATTTAGTCAAAGAAAATATAAAAAGACGAGAACAAAATTTTCTGTCTCAGAGGATTCAGACAGGGCTACGAGACAAGCTCCTCCTGCACACAGCCCATCATAACAACCCTACGCATCGTGCCGTTTATATATACTACACCAAGGGTCAGCACCGCAGCAGGCCCATCGAGATTCGGACACGTGTATATGCAGCAGATAAAAAATTGTGAAGCCTCCAGAACTGGGGTTCAGAACAAACCGAGAAGGCTCAGGAGGAGTCCAACAATCGAGCTGAGCGAAACAGAGAGGATCGGCAGCATATCTCATGAGGTTGATGCCTGACAATCAACAGCAAATCTCAACTAAACCAAGCAATTGGCTGTTGGGGTGGGCAGAATATTAAACAGACGTTTTACTTTTTTGTGCGAGTATATTTGCTTCTGATTATGTTTGACGTGTGTGTCTAAAAAGCCAAGCCAAGTGGGTCTATGATAGATAGAGCCTTCCGTTTATGCTTCCTGCTTATATATATATATATATATAGAGAGAGATTTAAGTCACGTATTAGACGAATTCTAAATATTTGATTAAAAATATTAAATTAATAAAATTTTAAATCTTATAGTTAATTAAATTTGATTTAAACCATATTTACTTGTTAATTTTGAATTAAAATAATAATTAATTCAACTAAATTAATTTTAAGAAAATTTTTTCTTTTGAATATTTTTTAAAAAAAATTAAAGGAACTTTTTTCTTTTAAGAAAAAAAAAGAAAATATTAAAGTAATTTTTTCCATTTTAAGGAAATTTTAGAGTTGTCAAAAATGTATATATATAAATTTGAGATATTTTTGTCCTTCTTTTTTTAGTAATTCTTTGTTTAAAGGAGAATTCAAAAATATATTTTTTTATTTTTTATTAGATAATTTTATAATTACTTAAATTTAACTATAATTAAAATAAATTTTATAAATCATATAATATTAATTTAATTGTAATTAAATATTTATAATTATAATATATTTTAATATCTTTAATTTATGAATTTATAAAAAAATCATCATATAAAATAATACTCAATTTTTTTCTCACTTTTAGAAATATACACTTGTATATATATATATATATTGAACGGTCTTGTTGCTTATATTACATTACCTTTATTATCACTTTATACTCGAACAAAGTGTCCTGTTTTATATTTGCTGAGTTGGTAATTGATTTTCTTGAATTGAATTCCTGGCAATTCACGTGCATAAATCCCATGTCAAGAAGTGAGAGTCTGGACAAAATCTTATTGCTTCTAAGCTTTTCACTCCAATGTCCACTGCTTGAATATATATATATTTTTTTCTTTTTGCAGGTCTGGGTGTGGCAGCAGTTCAACCACACATAATGTCTCTGTCCTTAGCTCTCGAAACATCAGTCTCAATGGACAAACTCACCGATGAAATTAAATATTTGAGGTCACGTCTGGTTAGAATTCTACTGGTAAGGATCATACTCACACGGATCAAACATCCGAAACCGCAGATACAACAGCAAATTGACGCAGGACAGAGCGGAGGGAAAAAGTCCAAGAAAACCTCCTGTGAGTCACTCTAGTCCAACCTCTCAAAACCCCTCGCTAGGTCCCATTCTGATCTTTCCCTACCAAAAAAATCCAAAACCCCTTTTCGTATTTTAATTTTCCTTCTCTCGCTTGCTGTTTTTCTTGTACTTGGATGCCGCTTGGCTGGCCAATCTCAAAACCCCGTGGCCCTTTTTGTGCCTCTCTCTCTCTCTCTCTCTCTCTCTCCACAAATTTTCCAGTTCCTACACAGACCCCTCGAATTCCCACAGACCCATCAACTCCTCTATAAATTTAGCAACAACCCACATGCCCGAAGGCCCAAGAAGAGAAACCAATCTCTCTTTCCCTCTTCTTTTTCTTCTCTCGGCAATTGATAACTCTTCAATTTTTACACAAAAACTGACCTTCTCTCAAAGGCATAACATTAACGACTGTCAAATATGAAGGAACACTGGACGACTCTGGCATCGCTACTAGGCCTTTTGGCCTTTTGCCAGAGCCTCCTCCAATCGCTATTCCCGCCAGAGCTCCGCTTCGCCGCCCTCAAGCTTTTCAACCGGCTCTTCAACATGGTTTCCACTGAATGCTACTTTGACATCACCGAGATCGACGGCGTCAACACCAACGAGCTCTACAGCGCCGTCCAGCTTTACCTGAGCGCCTCCGTCTCGATCTCCGGAAGCCGTCTGAGCCTCACTCGCGCTCTCAATTCCAGCGCCGTAACCTTTGGTCTCACAAATAATGACACCATTCTTGATACCTTCAATGGCGTCACGGTGATCTGGGAACACGTGGTGACTCAACGGCAGGCCCAGACCTTCTCCTGGCGGCCATTGCCTGACGAGAAAAGAGGCTTTACTCTTCGTATTAAGAAGAAAGACAAGAACTTGATCCTTGATTCCTATCTTGATTACATTATGGAGAGAGCTAATGACATCAGAAGAAACAATCAAGACAGGCTTTTGTACACTAATTCACGAGGTGGGTCATTGGATTCCAGAGGGCATCCATGGGAATCCGTGCCCTTTAAGCATCCAAGTACCTTTGATACTCTGGCAATGGATCCAGTGAAGAAAGCCCGGATCATGGAGGATTTGACAGATTTTGCTAACGGACGGTCGTTTTATCAGAGGACTGGAAGGGCTTGGAAGAGAGGCTATTTGCTGTATGGACCTCCTGGAACTGGTAAATCCAGCATGATTGCTGCCATGGCTAATTATCTTGGTTATGATATCTATGATCTTGAATTAACTGAGGTTCACAACAACTCGGAACTGCGGAAGCTTTTGATGAAAACGAGTTCCAAATCGATAATTGTCATTGAGGATATCGATTGTTCCATTAACTTGAGCAACAGGAAGAAGAGTAATGCCAACAGTGGCTCCATGGGAAGGAGTTACTATGACCCAGAATCGCGGTCTGGTTCTGGTGGTGGTGGTGGTGGTGAAGAGGGTGGAAATTCCATAACTCTATCTGGGTTATTGAATTTTACTGATGGGTTATGGTCCTGTTGTGGCAGTGAGAGGATTTTTGTGCTCACCACAAACCACGTTGAAAAACTGGACCCTGCATTGCTGAGAAGTGGCAGGATGGACATGCATATCTTTATGAGTTACTGTTCATTTCCTGCAGTGAAGATTTTATTGAAGAATTATTTGGATTATGAGGAAGGTGATTTGGATGATGGGGTTTTGAAGGAATTGGAAAGTGTTATTGACAAGGCTGAGATGACCCCTGCTGATGTCAGTGAGGTTTTGATCAAGAACAGGAGAAACAAAGACAAGGCAGTGAATGATTTGCTCGAGACATTGAAGGAAAGAGCGGAGAGGAATTCGAAGAAAGGAGGTGTTAGGGAGAAGGAATTGGATGATGTGGAAGAGGAAGAACAAGAGAAGAGAGCTTTGGAAAGTCCTAAACAGAGCTTTGAAAAGTCCTAAACGGAGCGCTTTGGAAGAGGAGAATTGCAAGAAAGGTGAGGAAGGTGAGGAAGATCAAATAGCACAGCAAAAATTGGTTGCTCTGTTTTTTCTTCTTTTTCTGATGCAGAAAAAGAAAAGCTGATAAAGCTGATGGTGTTTGGGCTATTAAATATTCAAAAAAAAAAAAAATTGTTGGCGGAAACCTGAGGGAACTGAAACTGTTGAAGGGATTATATCAGTTCGGCCAATTCTTCTCAATGTTTACTATAATCTAATGTTGTGTTTGATTAAATAATTGATAATAGCTTATATGTGCATTATATGGCCAATGGATAAGCTTATTTGCATGTGATCTGGTTGGCACATGTGGGATTTCGAGAATGACAACAACAATTTTCCTTACCGTCCTCTGCACACGGTCCCATTTGCAATATCATATTGGTAGAGCCCATTGGTACAAGACCGGGCCTTAATGTACATTGCCAACTAGTGGCGACTAGTGCTTGCTCGGCCACGCTTTGCACACGGAAGTAGTGCATCCTACACAAACTTACTTTTCTCTCATGTTTTCTTAAGCCTTTTCCTTACCCTATTTTTGACCGCAGACATCTTTTCATTTTGGGTAACATTCGGCTGCATAATTGGGCGGTTTCCTGTGTGGTATCCGAATGGCCTCAATGTGGACCTCGGCCATGAATTCAGTTGTGGATAAAAAAAAAAGGGTAAAACGCGACGGCTCAAAGAAGTTTCAGGCATGCAAAAGCTACTGGTGTTAGGTAGCGGATGTTGACAGTGTTGTCTCGAAAACAACTCATCTGTTCTTCAAATGCTATTTATAATAAAGTAACACGATCAGTACTGATATGATGACATTATTATATCTTGAGTGCAGAACATTTATATAACATGAATAAATACATTTTATAATGAATTAAAAATAAATTATGGATTAACTTAAAATTTAACATAAAAAGCATAACAACGTAATCGGCATAAGAAAAAAAAAAAACAGAGAAACTATGTCAACGTAACATAATCATGAAATTTCTTTTGTCCTTTTTGTCCATGGTGATCTACCTTTTCAGGCTACACAAAAATGACAATCGTCTCTTCATTTTGGCAATGGTCTGGCTCTATACAAGATCACCGAGGGCACATAACGGGAAAAGTTTTCTTTGCCATCTCTCGAGTTTTT
Source organism: Bruguiera gymnorhiza (assembly GCA_020883675.1). Taxonomy (NCBI): domain Eukaryota; kingdom Viridiplantae; phylum Streptophyta; class Magnoliopsida; order Malpighiales; family Rhizophoraceae; genus Bruguiera; species Bruguiera gymnorhiza. The sequence goes on along the minus strand of JAIRCJ010001057.1, from coordinate 4,601,640 downwards.
CTTGAAAACTTTTCAACTTGGTACCTTGCTTTGTCATGTTCTCATCATGAAACGTATGTTGTTATATCATTCCTGAAATGTCAAGGTTTCATGGATAGGATTGGAAGGGCAATTCTGGGATAACGTGTTTGAAAATGGAGACAAGTGAACAACCCCAAGATTTCATGTTGGTAAAAAGAAGGATTGAGTAGCTGAAATTGAACAGAAAGTCGTCAATTACAATCACAAAAAGTTGGACACTTCCATTGTGGTTTGATTTCATTTTTGGCACTGAGTTGGAAAGGCGTTGTGGTTGTCCAGCTAAGCCTAGGTTTTGGCTGACATTTTCTCCCTCCATTTTCCCATCAAAAGCATGCTTCTGCGAAGGAACAAAAGTTGCTCGACTTTTCGGCAAGAAAGTTAGGCAACTTTGGATACAAGTATTTTTTATTAGGACCCAACCCATTGTGTGAATCAATCTCTTAAATCGAAGATCAAACCAAGATTTTATTGGTTTTGGTCTTTCTCTCATTTGCAGGTCCTTAAACGTTGAAGTATGATTTTAGAAAATTTTCTTCAGTTCACGCTCAGAACAAAAGTTCTCATAAAGTATGTGGTAATTCATGAATACTAACAAGCTTTAAGAAAAATAAAATAAAAATGCACCCCTTAAACCTAAGATTAATTAATCCAAGTTCTTATTGGCTTTGGCCTTTTCTTTCCTTAGCCGGTGCCTAAACATTGACTTAATAGCTCTCTACAATTCACACTTAGAGTAAAGGTTCCTATAGCCCGAAGTAGTACGTGAAAATACATGAATATATATTACCGCATCATAAATAAATAAATAAAAAATTAAGAAAAAAGGCAACCTTGAAATGACTTCATTATCGTCTATTATAAATGTTCACGTTCCTCGAATTTTGTAAGAATTCTTGCAATTCAGTTCCTAAGAATTATTATATATATATATTAATTGAAGAAATTTTATCCGATTACCATTCCAAAGTTTGATTGACATCGCTCTCTTTAGATTCCATATATGGTCAAAATCTTGTCGAAGATGATGTAACTAAGATGAGACTAAGACGTGAAAAGTAAACATGGGCTGTACCCAACATAACTCCTTTTCAATCCATTGTCGTAGACTTCCTAAAACCTTTTAAAAAAAGCGTCAAATCGCCCGAGGACAGCGATAAGAGTAAGATTTCAATGCATATTAAAATGGATTTGCCTTGAGTTTTCTATTATGCATAAATTTAAACGTCTTATGAAAGATATTGTAAAGATAAAATAATTGTGACACGTAACCACTAATAACACACGAGTTTCATCCACATTAAATAGTAAAACAAGTCCCACATAGTCTCACTAAATAAAAGAGATTATTGAGCCTTTTCGAAATCAAACTATATTGAACCTATTGAACCAATGATGGATAACGAATAGTCAGACCGGCGGTCTTTTTTTTTTTTTTTTATTTTAACGACACTGGTAAGTTGTGGATGGATTCAACCTTTCCTTTCCTTTTGCATTTAGCCTCAATATACTGTGAAATTCCAATTGCGATGATAGTATTACACACTAGAAAAAAGGGGATGCAGGTGTAAATGTGAACAGATATCAATTTCTAGTTGGGGTCTCACGTTCCTCTCCAATGCCAGATCGAAAAGCTATAAATAGCTCTCGCCTTTTGGCATTTTATGGTCACATGTACACCTTTAGGCCCAGAATTATTTGCTGTTGCATCAAGTGTTTCTGGTCTGGAGCCTCAATTATAACAAGCAACAATGACAACACTTCCACGAGTACAAAGATGCTATATATATGAAATGAAATTGACAATTAAATGGACAATAAAGCAGGGATAGATTTGATACATGCAACTCAACTCAATCCACCACCCCACCATCACCATCCATGCATGCATACCCCAAATAATTCCATCTTCATTGTTCCTTTTTGTCCTTGGCCGTAAATATAGCACCTCTTATTCTGATGGTTTCCCATTAAAGCATTTACGTGTCCCACAAAAAAACAAAAATTGAGTGGGACTATTGGCGATTGGTCTTACCGACAATGGTGCCCATTTGCCGTGCATCCATGGGCAAAGAATATATTCAATGGTGTCATTTATTATTGCTACGATGATTATTCATTTTATAAAGTAAGATGATCTTACACCAGTTTTGCAGTATGCACATAAACACATGGAATGGATGGTGATCCAGGACTTGCTGGAACCCAAAATATCAACTGCCAGATTTTTCTTTTTTCTTTTTTCTTTTTTTTATGCTAAGATGAGAAAAGGGTCACCATTCATTGTCAATAAATGGTCAAACTGAGAATCCAATTCTTTCTTCTTCAATTCTCCCACGTTCGAGCCGTCGGAACTTAAACTCCGTCCATGAATTCGGAACCCCATTTGTTCCCATGACCAGAAAATAGGCAATGTGACCTGTGTTCTTGAAGATTTGTGATGCAAATGATGGCGAGATTGGTCAATGTTATTTAGTCTTTCCTTGGACGACTGGGGGCGACCTAAAATATCACTACGTTTAAATAAAAAAAAAAAAAATAAATATTTCGATTAGGTGGTATATCAAGTTAAATTCATCTTGTTAATAGTCAAAGACAGACTATAAGACCACCAAACGCTGGTGCTATAGCCGAGTTTCAACAACAAAGGCTCAAATCCTAACAACCATAACCCCAAAAAATGGCACATCATGAGCTGGAATACCCTGATCTGGACCTTGGCATCTTCCATTATGCAACTTGTAATTTTCAGAAGGATGCCGCAATAAAGTTACTTTTTGTTAATCATGCTCGTTATGTTAATTAACCAAAAAGGTAAAAAACTATAATTTCTAAAAGGACGGAGGTGCACTGTATCATTGTGACCTAATCCAAGGCGTATTTTACTTTCCTATAAACTAACCACAACACCACCGAGATTAAATATTTTTAATTTCGAAGTTCTCTGTATACGTATCGGATGCATATCTACGCTTGCGGGAAAGAAAGGAAATAAATAAATAAATAAATAAATAAAAGAAAAGCTTTAAGAAAAGAACCGTCCATTTGTGGTTCTTTTTTCTTTTTTACCTCTCCCATCATGGCAGACATTGATCTCAGTCAGATGACAGGAACAAGAATCAGACTCTAATAATGGAATTAGAGCAATAAGGTTTGTAACTCTATCAACCGTCAAAAGACCGAAATAGCCACAACTTTCCATCAGGATGTCAAAGATTGGATTCTTGGACCACACATGAGAAATAAATTATGCAGACCTTTTTTGTTTATGCAAGCTCTGTTCCTTTTCCTCTTCCTTTCTAATCACTTTACAAATAAATATTAGACAATAATCGCAGATTGCTTCTTTCTTTCTTGTTTTTTTTTTTAACTTAAAATAATGAAAATTTCAATTCAAATTTTGACCCGAGTGCTTCCCTCCAAGCTCCAAGATCCTGAGGTCCCACCTCGTGGGAACTTTATTTTATTTATTTATTATTATTATTATTATTAGTTATTTATTTTTTTTATAGACTAGAGGATAAGAACAAAAATGAGAAAAGAATAACAGTAACAAAAATTAAAAGAAAACTTAGGAGATGGCACCGCTGCTTAGAAGCGCCACACTCATCGTGTCTGCAAAGAGACTTGGCGGCGAGGAGTCCCAGACTTAGATACTGAGATCAGATGAAACACCAAGATTTTTCATGTAGTATGCGCTAAAATCTTCCTCAAGTACAAAGGGTCCTGTATTTGAAAAGTCCCAAAAGAATTATTCAGCAACTTTAAGGCCATACGAATCGCCCTAAGCTCAGCACCAACCCCCCATAGCAACGCCACCAGAACCAGAGAAGCCGAAGATCCCAACAAAAAAGACAATTCGTCAAAACGTTGCTGAATAATTGTCCGAAACGTTGAATTTGCACATAAAGTCTTCTTGCGTGCTATTCAAAACGTTTAAAAAATAAACATTCGAGATAATTATAAATCTCACAAGTCACTTCATCGATTCAAACAAAAAGGACGTGCAAAAGAGAAAAGAAGCGAGAGTCGGAGTAACTGACCGAAATTGTATTGAACCCACGTATTCGTTGGTCCGATACCATGAGTTCGTATTTATCATTTCGATCTAGGAATTTGACTTCTTGAGAAATTCATACTAACAAGATCTAAATGGAAAATAGATACGAATCACGAACAACAATTAATGGTTTGAAGACATCTCCTCCACATTAGTTAGAGAAATTTAAAAGACAGAAAGAACACCGCTAAGTAGACACATAATTGGTGGAGCACGATCAACTTTATTATTACTATTATTTGCAATTTGACAAATATAGATCTTTTGAAAAATTGCAGTACTGTCGAAAGAGCTGTTACATACCACAACACATGGTGGACCATAGAGTCCCTCCTTGGTCAAATATTATCAGCTACCTAAATTCATGCAGATCGTTGATGTTTTTCTATGGATGGGGCCAAGTTGTATACTGTTACTGGGATCACTCTCTCTAACAGCTTGTTGATTTGTTGGCCAATCTGCACTTGTTCCACCGCAGGCTCATGGATAACATGCTTGCTATAGTTTTCTCTTCCGGGTGTTCATCTACTGCTCCACATCTGCGCACTATTAAGCAGTATCCGACTTAGAAATGGAACAGGAAAGGGAAGAGAGACCCATAGCCAAAAAGGAACATATTTGCCCCTTTGTTCTTTTTTTTTTTTTTTTATAATTATATCAGAATTAACACTCATTTTGTTAAAATCTCGGAGAGTTTGAGGTTTAAACTCTCAACCCTCCCAGAGCCGTCTTCTCGTCGCTAAGCCGGCTAAGCTTTGATTGATTATTATTCAGTTGGCGTGTCTGATAAGCGCATAGAACATAGGTCTTAAAGCACGTTATAGTGTGGTGTCAACGCCACACAGCCCCATTGTAACCAAATTAAGATTAAAGAGCATACAGGTTTTACCATTAACATCATCAGCAATGTCCTTTCCTAAGGACTCCATAATCGTCCCCCACCCCCAGGGCCTTTTACATCAGCAATTGCCTCTTATATCTAAATAACAATCTAAATTTTAAGGGATATTCATCAAATCCTTCGTCATTCCCAGACAAGAATTAACACGTCTCACTCTCTAAGCCTAAATATGCCACCATTGGACAGCTGCCCTGACTTTTACTGAAACAAGCCTTGTGAACATCAAGTAGTAGTCGAGAAACACAATACATCAGAATCAATTCTGTGTTTGGACGACAACTTTTCCTCTGCTTTTATATGCAAATTCATTATACATTTGAAATCATTAAATGAAGATTTAGATCTTACACACACATTCTGCACATATTAAAATGCCCAGTCAATCCTTGAACTACAGTACACTAACAGGTTTTCAAACTTGGATACAGTTTCAAAATGAAAAGAATTCAAAAACCTATCGTGCAATCCAAGAGAATACAAAATACAAAAAAGTCCAACAAAGTGAGCTTTACCATCAAGAGTAAGCATGGGGAACAGGAGTACTGTTTATATGAACTCAGAAGGTGAATTGGAATCCGGCTTTCCACCATCACCTAATCCTCCAGGGTGCTGTAAATTGTGTAAAACCTGAGGGGGCAAGCCTGCCAATCCACCCCCCAATCCATCATTTGCTGAACCAAAAAACTGACAGATAATCCTAGCGAAAATCCCCATAATCTGAATTTGGTTTTGGCAAGCATCTGCATGCATTTGCATCATTTCCTTCTCATGCTCAATCTGCATTCCCACGATCCTCTCCCTCCACTCCATCTCCTCCTCCTCCAGCTTCTCCTCTATTATCCTCCTTTTTCTCCTCTCCTCATCCAATTCCTTCTCTACCCTCAATCGTCTCTCAAATTCTCTTCTTGCAAGCATCAGTTCCCTGGCTTCCAACTCCATTTCCCAATTCTCTGCCTTCTCTTCCTCCTCATTTTGCCGCATTTTCCTCTTGAACTCCAATTCTCTTCTCTTCTCTTCCCTCTCTAACATACACTTGTCTCTATTAAAATTCCATTCTCTCCTTTTGTACTCTGTCCTCGTGACCATATCTCTCAATTCTATAACTTGAGCTCCAAGCAATCCCAACCTCCTCTTTCTTCCAAAACCCTTTTTTACTTTTTCCTTTTGATCGCCGTTCATCTCCCCATTGCTCTTCTCTCTTGCAAATTTACCATCTTCCTCACCAGCATTATTATCATCATCACCATTATCCCCTTCTTCTTCTTCTTCTTCATCTTCTTCTTCTTCTGCATCATCATCATCATCCTCTTCCTCTTCCTCCAAATCCTCACTATCAATCCCAAAATTCAAATCCCCACAATCCTTAAAGAAATCAGTACCACAACCATCACTCAACTTCTTGTTCTTCACTTCGAGCTCCACATCCCCAAAAACCTCCTTATACTTCAAGAAATTCTCCCAATGGTTCTCTCCATCTTTCCAATTGAACTCATTCTTAGAGGTTCTGATCTTTTGTTTCACACCCAGATACTGATGCCTCATGTTCTGCACTTTTATAGAGACATCCCTCCAAGACCACTTGAAGGGGAAGCTAACTGGGTCTTGGAGATGGTGGACAGCATTAACATGGTCAGCAATGGGTCGGAATTTTTTCTCACGAGTTTTGAGCTTTGAAAGAGTTCCTGATGACATGAGCTCAGAGTACTTGGTTAAGAGGGTCTGCTCTTCGAGCTCTGACCATTTTTTCCTCTTCATTTCTATTGGTGCAGTTTTGGAGGTTTTAGTACAGAGGGGAGACTGGAGCTGGGAGGTGTCTGAAGAAGACAATGAAATGAAGACTACTTCTGAATTGGGAAATTTTGGGTCTTTTAGTGGGAGACAAGTTGATAGCTGCCACATCATTGTCAAACAAATTAAGAAAATAAAAGATAGACTTCATAGTGAGCTGAATGACTGAGGCAGCAGTCCTCATGAATAACTTGCAAAAGATCAGTAAGTCTTGTTTACAAAAGATCATTAACATCAACATCCAGAATTCGTACTTTGTTGACAGTTGCAATTCAAAATAAATCTTGAACTTTGTACGCCAAGCTCGGTAAAGACTCAGTGTTTCATTTAAATCAAAGAAAAAGGGAAAAACCAAAAATCCCAGAGCTCCAATTTTCAGCTTTGTTCATTTTCTTCAAAATTTCCATGTACCGAAAAAACAAAAACAAAAACCCCTAAAATCAGAGAATAAGAAAAAAATTTCAGATCTTAATAGGCAGGTGCGTGGATACAAATACACTATCTTCCAGACAACATTCAAATTTCTATTCACCAACCTTTTAGAGTTCACCCATATATGCAATTTTTATTTGGCAGGACAATATTTAGCAAAGACTGCACGTCTCGAAGCTCAGATAGTGTTTCAGCTTTATCCTGTTCTGTTTTTTTTTTTTCTCTCTTTATTTTATTATTTTTTATTTTTTGCAGATTCTAGGAATTTCTAGTTCCGGCACACCAAACAGAAAATCGGGAGAGAGAGAGAGAGAGAGGAATTTACTCTTATTTGCCGGAGATCATGGCGACGACTGTCAAGAGTGCACGGAAAGAGAGAAGAGCAGCCGCCGGCTGTCAGGGACCCTCCTCCACCTCTTCCTTTCTTTAATTTCTGGTCTTTTATTTTTTTTATTTTTGGTCTTTTCACTTCTTCTGCCCTCCTGAAGACGACCAAGGAACCATGAAACTGTTCATGTCCGACCTTGAATTATGGGATTTGCTTTCACTTTTGTCCAATTCCTTTCTGTTTTGTCTTTTGTTTTTTATATAAAAAAAATCTAATTTTTTTAACGGACTGGCCCAAAACAGACTCGTACATCGCCAAGAAAGCCCAACAAAACTACATTTTTACGGCCTCCAGACTGTAAGGATTGGCCCATTCACCGTTAAGACAAGCCCAACAAAACAAGAAATTTTGAGGACTCGCTCGTTACTATAGACACAAAGAGTGTCAAAAGAGTGCACACGAAATCATAATGTTTGGAAAAGAGTGGGCTGGGCCTCCGCCTCGGTCTCCTGCAATCAACGCGGGGACGAGCTGTGGCCCTCCATAGCCCATAAACACACCCCGAAGCGATCAGAGTTTGGTATTTGCCAATTACGAATTTACGATCGCCTTCGTTTCTGGCCTCAATCAATCTCTCGATGGTCACGCTACCAAGCTCACCCCCGAGCCTACGACTCACCGTTTCACCTTTAACTCGCATCGAATTTAATTTATAATAAATAAAATGTCGAAAAAATATTTACATAATTAGTCAATTTGAGATAAAGGGTTCTTATTTTATTTTATTTTTTGGGCTTTCAGAATGGGGAATATCACTTGAGTTCTTGCCTTGATGTTGGTTAGGTCACATGGTGAGGGGTACTTGGGCTGTCGAATAATCATAGCTCATCCCGTTACGCCTTACCGACTGGATTTTCTTCGGAAAGCTCGGAATCCGGCACAGCACACTAAGACAATTGTAATTCACCTTTTTTTTTTTTGGTTCATCTTTTGTACTTAAAAATTCCCCTATGACTTGATACTCAACTTGGATGCACGTTTCTTTCGATTTGATGAGACTTTGGATGCTTTAGATTTGATAGAAGAGGCACAATTGGAATGGCCTAAAAGCAGGCATACTTATGCCTTTGGATGTGTGGCCAGTGTGCTTCCAGGTCCCAACTACTAAGAAAAAACCTGGAGACGAGACATATTGAAAGCCGAATTTTGACTTTAGGAATCATTTTCTTTTTCTTGCTTTAAAATTCCAAAGCTTCATTGGTTAAGATCAAGGTCGTCCGAGCAGTTTATTGGGCGACAATTTGAGTTGCCGGCTAGTAGCACACGAGCATAATTGCTGCTCTAACAGTTCCTGATGAAGACTAGCTGCTGGGTTGTTGTTGGATCCAATCATTCCAATTTTCCGCCTTGGATGGAACCCGAAAAAACAGACAGCCACCACCGCCAGCTGCCCTAAGAAGGACCCTTGTTTTTACTCTTCAAGGGACTTAAATCAAAAGACAACAACCCAAAAAAAAAACAAAAAGTAGCCACTTTTGCGATGTACCCAACAACTGATGCGGTATTTATCAGGGAAGAGAGAAAAAAAAGAGAGAGATATACTTCAAGATTAATAAAGCGGCGGTTAAGTCGTGACTAGAACGATGTTATTCGGCGATGTTTTGTCCTATTATATATAGATGGCCGACTAACTCAGGATAAAATTTATATCGTTTCGGTAGAAAATATTTTTGAAATTCGGCAGCCCCACCACCATCAGCACAGCCGTCACCCACCCATCACCGCCACCACTTCCTCCCCGGCATTTTTTCGTCCTCCGCCTCAGCCATCTTTTATTCCTAATTTTCCTGCTGACATTGAAATTACATCGACAAATAAATTAAACCAGTCTTGAATACAAGTTTACACATAATAATAATAATTTTATTATAATTAATTGTACACTTTAACATGATTGCAGTGAATGCAAGTATGGTTGTGATGGTGTAATAATGCAAGTAAGGTTCACCCATTCCAAAACCAGACATCTGCTGTGGACAGGACCACATGGTCTGTTACTTCAACCAGTGGTGCCGTCCCACATTATTAGTAGGTGGCAGCACGGCACAACCTTAGGGTGCTAGCCTGGCAAAGTTCGTACTATTTTGGTTGGAAAACTGCGCTTGTCGACAGAGGAAAGTGGAAACAACAACCCATTTGTTTTCGCTTTTTAAATGTACACTTTCGAACGAGGAAAAAAAGTCGAAACAATTCTCAGATACTTAAACAAAAATTTAATTATTTTTCCTTTTTATCAACACTAAGCAAAAACTTAATGTTAGATACATGTAGGTAGATAATTAAGAGAGAGAAGTCTGGTAGCTTTCTTTGCTTTCTCTCTTTCTCTATATTCTTTGCTTCTTCTCAGCAAAGAAAGAGAGGAGGATAAGAGAAAAATAAAAAAAGGAAAGAAAAGAGAGCATATCCAGATATTTCATTTGGGTTGGTTGCTTCTGTTGAGCTTCTTCTTTGTTGGGCTGAAGATTCAAGATGATGGTAGCAAACAGTTTTGATCTATGGCGGAAAGATGCCTTCTTTTCTGCAGCCGAGGAGGTCCAGGAATCTGCTGATGTGTACGTTCCCTTTCTTCAATTCATGGGTTTGCTTCTCTTCTTCTTCTTGTCGTTCTTGTGTGCGTTTGTTCAATTTTCATACTTTATGGGAATGGTGGGTATGTTGTTTTGGATTATTTTGTGTTAGATTTGAAGTAATTTGATCATATATTGATATGTGGCTTCTGGGTTTTGCTGACATTGGCGTTCATCAGTTTGATGTAATTTCTTTTTTTGCCATATGGATTTGTGACTCTGTTGTTTGTAATTTTAGCTTACTCTGTCGATTATATCGAATATTGGTCAGCCATTTGATGGTCTAGCTGTGTTTAATCTTTTTCGTTGGAGATTGTGACAAAACTGCACTTCCATGCTTTGAGTTCTTCGTTTTTAGGTTCTTTAGAGGTTTGCAGTTTGCAATTTGATGTATGCCAATAATAGAACGCACTGTCAGCTGTGTATACTTTGAGCTTACTGTGTCGGTTATATCGAATATTGGTCAACCATTTGATGGTCTAGCTGTGTTTAATCTTTGTCGTTGGATATTGTGACAAAACTGCACTCTCTTCAAATAATCTTTCCTTGAGTGTAGGGGGAAAAAAAAAAAGGTCCCTTCTTTTTCACTTTGGAGGGTCGCAGAATTCTTTTACTGGCAGAGAGTGACTTCTTCTGCTGCAAACACCATAACAATGAAATTTATTGGAAATTCTGGATTTCTCACTTTTGGTCAAGTAATCCTGAAGTATAATTGGCTGCTTTTAAATTTTCCAGGATGGAGTCAACATATAGGATATGGGCAAGACAGAAGAGAGAGGGGACAAAAGCAGAAGATTTGGATGAACTCTCTAGAGAGCTACAAACTGCATTAGGCACTGCAAAGTGGCAAGTATGTGCCCTCTCAAATTTATTTACCCTCTTTTCTGTACTGGCTGGCTGTTCTGCTTTTCTTAATTATGTTCGCTTTGCTTTTCACTACAGAAAAACTTTAGGTTAAGTGAAGTATTTTTCTATCCTATGGTTTATTTCACTAAAGGGAATTTAATTTTAAGTCATCCAACTTTGACTTTATTGCTTGTGAAAACAACATGCAGCCTCTTTATTCTCAAATCTGATTGTTGTTGGAAATGAAATCAGCATATTCTCATTCTTGTTTTTCATGCACACTATTATTGTCTCATTTTCTATTACCATTCTGTTCTCCTGAGCATTGGATCTTGAAACAGTTGGAGGAGTTTGAGAGAGCTGTCAGATCGAGCCATGGACAATGTTGTGATGATGTTACATCATCAAGGCACAAGCAATTTATCGCTGCCATTGGAAGCCAAATATTCCATGTTGAAGTTGCATTAAGGGAATCTTTTAGTGAGGAAGGAAAGCAACCTTTTCGATGGGTGAATATAAATAAAGAAGAATGTGAGGATTTAGCTATGTTTCTGACTGGAATTTCACAAAACTTACAAATTGTGAAAGATGATTGCACCGCACCAATACCTACCAAGAAAGATGCTTTTAGGGAAAACATTCTGAGAAGAAAGGATGGAGACTTTAAACTCAATGGTTCCTTTAGTACAGATATTATTGGAGAGCAAGGATCTCATAATGTTGCGAGCAATGAAAGTTGCAAAGTTATTGTAGATATAAAAGAACAAGAAGTTCCAGCAAATAGAGATAACAAAAGCTATCAAGCTAATAAAACAATTGGCACGAGGAGAATATGCAGTTCACAAAATTTTGGTGCTTTAAAGATCGCAATTGCTGATGAAGATGAACAGAAAAACAAGCTATTGCCAAGAACTGAGGCCGCTCCTAAAGAAAAAGAGTTCAAGCCACTCTTTTGGAAGCAAAGGCATGGAGAACATTCGCAAGCAAATGCAGGGAAAAATGCATTCAATCAGGTAAGATAATTATGTATGTAAGGAAAGCACTGATATATTAGTTAACTGGAACTAAAGCATCTTAGGAAAAGAGAGAGCACAGAGCTTCAACGAACTGGAATTGTACAGTGTCATTTCTAACTTTGTGGTTCACAATTCCTTTCTAACACTGAAGATACTTTTTAACAGTGCACATGGTATTCTTTGGGTAAATCTTAAGAAATTTTATCTGTTGCAGTTATTTGGACAGGCTGGTGGACTCCAAAGGCACTTGCAAGCTCCACTGCACCTGCAGTTCAGCTGTTCCATTCAACTTACTCTTGCTTTAATGCTAAGTATTTTTTTAATAGGTAAGCTCCTGATTTGTTTTGCAATAAAGTTCTTGATTTGCTTGAACCGCATGTACGCTTTTGTTGAAAAAGATAAAAGGCTGTAATGCTCTCGACCTTCTTCTCTATTTTTAAGATATGCTTAGAACGTGGAGGCACTTTCTGTGTTCGGAACATTATTCAAAATTGAGTCTAAACTTTCGGAGAGGAAAGTTTCAATAGCTGAGATGATATCTCTCCAAATCAGCCTGTGTCTACCATCAACATTTACTAGGAAATATGTACACCAGCATCTTCACATCAAAAATTTTTGAAGCACTTGTTTTTAAGGATGGTCATGATAACAGGAAACATATTACCTTCTTTCTTCAATTGGTTGCATTACGTCTCTTACTCTGTTGGCAGTTGGAAGTGGGAAATTGGAAGTTGTGCTATATTCTTCCCTTGGCAAGCAACTCTATCCTCCGTATTATTAGGTTCAGTTGTTGGCCATAATGAATGTGAACCAATAATCTTGAAATTTGGCCGCTTCTTTTGATAGATCATTAAAAACAAGGGTAACATTTTTTTTATGTGTGACTCAATGTGTTAATTTGTTACCTAAAACATCATGTCGACTAAGGTTTCTCATTATTCTTTCCCTGCAGTGCCTTTCCTAATTTATTCAGCTTGAGGATGTGGAACCTACATGACCAAGTTGTAAGATTACCTTGGGAGTTCATTGTCTAAGCTGAAGTGACTCTGTAGCAATGCCTTTTTCTTCACTGATTCAATTCATTTCAATAGTTTGTAAATACATGGTGAATGTTCAGGGGTGGCGGGAATTGACAGGATCACATTTAATGTCGGTGTTATCTTTTCAGCCGCTATTGAAGCTAAGATGTGGAGATGCTGATGGCGATGAGTTTGACGACCTTGCCTGCTGTTCTCTTGTTTGGGCTCCAGTCGAACTACCTTTGCAAGGGACAAGCGTGGGGGCAGGGGAAAGCCTGTGGGGTGTATAACTAGCAACAGCCAACAGGAACGTAAATTTATTTGTTCCTAGATGCCCAATGTGTACATGCATTCATATAGTCACAAACATGTACCTACAGGAATTTGTTAGTGCACACTAATTCATATGATTACACTGGAAAGTTTAAGATGAAAGGATAACCAGATCATGAGATAATGTTTAGGGCAGAAGCAGCCTCCAAAACCAGAGTCTGTATGTAATACCCTTGTCGATTTTACAGTTGTGGAAGGATGCCGTGTCACTTTATTTGCTTGTAGTAAAAAATCATCAGTTATTTTTCAGCAGTGAATCATCCCAAAGGTTTCAAAAAGAGAGCAAAACAAAACAGCAGCAATTTCAAATTTTCATTCTTGCTTGATGCTTACTGGCAAGTCAATATCACAGGGCTATGGACCAGCTAGCAAATTGGGTGTACGACAAGGTGCATGGTATGCCTAGGAGTTTAGTTTTGGCTTGATCAAACTTGGTTCGTTTTACTCACGAACCGAGTTGTTATATTCAAACTCGTTCAAACTGGGTTCGAAGTGACACCTACAGTTCAATAAATAGGATATTGAAGCAACCCAGTCCATGGTGTGGGTTGCAATTCGGTGCTTATCCGACAGACAGAGCCTAACATGAATAAAGATTCGGACGGATGAGATCAGTCCGCCCCCTGCATTATTTACTGTTATCCCACAGCAGTCCAAAACAAGACTCATTAGTAATGAGCCAAAACCGCGCCTATAATGGTGCCATATTCAAACCTGCATCCTGCATTGTGGCAGTCAGCGATGTAATACAATTCTGCCTAGAAATACTTTTGTACTTAGGTATTGTCTATCTACTTCAGAAAATTTGTAGGAATTGTAAGCTTACGTATCTGGAAACGGAATGCTACTCCGCGAGGCAACCAAGTACTTACAGGCACATGTCAGCCACAACGATCCATCAAAAAAAGAAAGAAAAAAAAAAAGTCGTCTACACCGAAAAAGCAATGTCGCTGTCAAATAAAAACGAATAATGCTATCCTACCTTTTAATATTATTACTGGTATGCAAATTTAATTGCCTTGACCAAAAATAGATTAATAATAAGCATAAAAACTAAGCATCCAATTAAAAATCTTTGTGGCATAATCTGGTAAGGTAGGAAATCACGATTACGAATTATTTGCTTCCTAAAGCTTTTTTTAAGCCCCACCATCGATCCAACCATGGCATATACTTTCAGATGATGCATGTCCAGATAAAAAGATACATCTGAACTACCGGGCAATTAAATTTGTGCATGTGTGCGGCAACAAAGTCACAATTTAACAAGGATATTGCGGACAGATAAGGAAGTACGAGAAGAAAAAAGTTGGTAGAAAGGGTTACTCACCAAGTGAAGTAGTACCTTCATGCTTCTCCAATGAGTTTTTTTCTTTTATCAATCTGACCTCCCAAGTCCTTTGCATTTTCGGCAGATGTTGCTGTGCTGGCCAAAGAGCAGTCAACGAGACTCTGAACAACAGCTTCATGCAGTACAAACACTTTAATATTTACCAATGGCATTTCATGATATGGTTTGTGGGACTATCAAATTCACATGGTTGCCCAAGTTCCATCTGCAATTCTTTAACAATGGATGGACAAGATAAGCAACATAGTAATAAACAAGTTATTCATTTTATGTCAAAGACATGCATCATTTTGTTAACTTACCAGGCAATATATATCTTCTTTAATATCCACACTGTCAACATCATGAGCAGTGACTTCTATGCAGCTGCATATCAATAAAATATTATTTACATATTTAAAGAAATAATCTAATGCTCACATTTGTTTGAATTCTTTGTTTTCTTTTTGTCTATGGTTAAACAGATGGTTGCAAGACCAAATGAGCTTCACCTGGAATAAGAATGGCTCATTTAATATCTATTCCCAGTGTCCCTCAAATGACTGGATTAATTATATAGCTGCATCGATAGAAGATCACCTATGCATCATCAGCCGTGAATGAGCTGAACAATAAGGCCAGACTAAAATGTTTGAGAAGTAGACAAAAACAAAACCAGAAAATTCTCTAAACTATGGAGTAGGAAGGAGCCAATTGAGAACACATTTGACGAAAAGTTGGAAAGCATGACACATGCCTGTGGTAAATTCACCAACTTCCACAAGAACTTCAATATCCTAGACCTCATGACAACTGTCGTTTGAAGTGATGGATGACCCACATTCTGCAAATTTGTCCTGCAAAAACAGTAAATTTAGACAGTGATGACATTATGTATTTCAAGTAGTTGCATTTAGTTGGAAGAACAACTCACTTGACCAAAAGAAAAAACAATAATAATAAAGAACTCACTTGAACTGTAAGTATCCTTTATCTCTGTGCCTCGAAGGTAGCCTACTGAAAATTTTACTAACAAATTTCAGATAAGAAGTGAAACAAAAAGTGCAAACAAAAAAAAGTGAAAAGAGAAATTGAGCTTAAAGGCACCATCCTTCATCAATGTTTTTTCATATACATTGTGCAATGACGATTCCGCTGAGCCTGAAAAATACAAAAAGAAGAAATCATTAATGCTGACTCTCCATAAATTTAACCAAAGAAATTTACTGGCCTTTCCTAATCTTCCATGGGTAACTGGTTTCAATGCATCAGTATAGTTTACACATCATTCTTGATAAGCAATCACAAATATAAAGAGCTTTTACCTCGTAATATAAAAGAACAAAGAAATGTAAAAATGAGTATAAATTACCCAATTTTGAAGAAAGAAACAGCTCCAGAAAGAAACCGCATAATGAAGAGCAATTCCTCCTTTCTTTGAGTTTTCTGAGAACATACCCAATGTCTTTGACAATCTTCTTCTTCTCATCACAATTCTGCTGCCTCAAAACCAAACCAGAATAATCCTGTAGAACAGAGCCAAACCCTGCTTTCTTCTCTCGGTTCTGCAACAAACATCAATTTCGTTTTTCCATCCCATCTACAATTTTTCATAAATACACGTTCAAATATAAAGAACTCGAGGTGTATATTATTTTTTTTCTATCTTTGTTCAAGAGAATTCGTCTTCACTTCCCAATTGACCCTTCTTGTCATTTATAATGGTTAAATTTTTTTTAACTGCAACTTGAAGTAATGGAGAAGACTATCATCTTGCAGAGAAAGCACAGGGAGAAGTGGCAAAGCCGAGGAGAAACCTGGTTCTGAAACGAAATTTCAGCAGTTTTACCTAAAGCAAATTCATGACTAGATATCACCTCTTTGCTAGCGTGGGGAAGGAGCCCTGCTGTGATAAATGAGGACTCAATGATCAAAGAAGAAGCTAATAATGGGAAACAATTACGCATTGAGAACCAAAGGGCATTACAGACTAGAATGCAAATGAAGTGAGACTTGTTTACATCTTATTGTGGCCATTGACCTGTTTCTTGCCAATGATTGCACAGATTTCTTGCCAATAATAGCATCTATCCAAATATGCAAGCAACTCGCTTCATATATAATCAAAAGACTCCAAACTTCACGAGATACAAGGAAGACATACCAATCTGCTGTTTTGCAGCTTGCATGCAAAGCACAATTATCAGGATTAGGGACATGAAAATAACCCACACCTGCAGAAGAAGATTGATAATTCTATTATTGAAACTTGAAATATATCAGTCAAAGGACAATAGTGCATGTGGCTTGCACCCGTGATTCTATTCTACCTGTTTCAAATGAAGCCTGAAAAACACAAAAACGAAAAACCATTAATGCTTTAATAAACAACATAAAATTTATATATCTTTCTTAATCTTCCAGGAAAGTTTGAATGAGTATAATTTCACTACAGAGAAGATAATATTTCATAAGCAATTATAATTACGATGTAGCTTTACACAGTAATGTAGAAGAAACAAAAAATAAATTTAGAGATATGTTTATACTGACCAATCTGGCAAAGAGAAGTTAACAGAGAAACTGCAGAATGAAAAAGGAAAAACAAAAGCAAAGAAAAGAAAACGAGAAAGCAAAGGTTAACATTATGTGCTATTATAATGGACAGGCCTAAAATCAATATAACTTCTGAATTCATTCGGTTTAGAAAAAAAAAAAAATTGACGAACATGAAGATAACAGAAATCAATTGTGATTTTTACCTGAATGGATGCTTCTCTGGAATAAGCAGAAATATGGACTTCTACCTTCCAATACTGTCATTGACATGTTTTTGGATGAGGATCCTCATCCTCTGATTCTTTATCTAATGCCACTTTAATTGCTTTAACAAAACTAGATTAATAGGCAGCATAAACAGTAAGCACCAAACCCATCAACCCTAAATGGTTTCCTTATAAAACTGCTCATTTGAAATGATAGATGACATCTGACTTTATGCTCAATTCTTCTACAAAAACATAAAATTTAAAGACATGCATCATCCTGCTAGCAAATTCTGTCTGAAATTCTTTAACAATTGATGAAAAAGATAAGCAACATAGTAATAAACCAAGTTATTTGTTTCATGTTAAAGACATTCATCATTTTGTTAACTTATAATGATGGGTGAAAAGAGATGTTGAGTTTTCTTCATCAATGTTTTTTTTTCAATCTACATCTGCATTTGTGTAATGATGGTTCCGTTATGCCTGAAAATCACAAAAAGAAGAAATCATTAATGCTTACTTTCATAAATTTAACCAATTTGTGAAAAATTTATTGACCTTTCTCAATCTTCCGGTGTGATTTGACTGGTTTCAACGCGCCAGTATGGTTTCATTACAAATTCATCATTCTTGGCAAGCAATCACAAATATAAGGAGTTTTCCTTTTAATATAAAGGGGAAAAAAAAGGAAAGAAATGCAAAGATGCATATAAACTAACCCAATCTTGAAGAAAGAAAGCGGTCCATAAAGAAACTGCAGAATGAAAATTTAACTCCTCCTTCCCCTGAGTTTTCAGAGCACGTACCAATGCCTTTGACTCTCTTTTTCTTCCCATCACAGGTGTGTTGCCTTGAAATCAAATCAAATTAATCATGCAAAACAGAGTCAAACTCTGCTTCCTCTTTTCGGTCTGCAGCAAACACCTACTTCACTTTTCCATCCCATCTGCAATTTTTCATAGAGACACATTCAAATATAAAGAACTCAGGGCATGTAACTTTTTTTTTTTTTTCGATTTTTTATCTAAGGGAATTCATCTTCACTTCCCAATTGATACTTGTTGTCACTTATCATGGTTGTGTTTTCTACGACAACTTTGAGTAATGGAGACTGTCATCTTGCAGTGAAAGCACAGGGAAGAAGTGGCAAAATTCACGGGATACATGGAAGACATACCAATCTGTTGTTTCATAACTCGCATTCAGAGCACAATTATCAGGACTAGCGGCCATGACAATAACCCACACCTGCAGAAGAAGATTGATAACTCTGTTATTGAAACTTGAATTACATGTCAGTGAAAGAACATCACACGCGGGTCATACCTGTGATTCCATCTACATACTTCCCATGAAGCCTGAAAAATACGTAAAGAAAAAACCATTAATGCTTTAATAATTAGAAAAAATTTTATTTATCTTTCTTAATCTTCCAAGAAAGGTTTGAACGAATATAGTTTCACTACAGATCACATAATTTTTTGTAAGCAACTATAATTACGAAGGAGCTTTCCAAAGTAATATAAAAGAAACAAAAACGAAATATGGAAAGATAGAAATAAACAGATCAATCTTGCAAAAAGAGGGTAATAGAGAAACTGCAGAATGAAAAAGAGGGGGGGAAAAAGAAAGAAAGAAAGAAATAAATAAATAAATGAAAACAAGAAGCCGAGGTTAACATTATGTGTCATCATAATGGACAGAACAAGAAGGGTGATGGGTATCTGACGCCACTTTGATTATGTTATTCTTTTTATCTATATTGGTCCAAAGAGTTAGAATCCATGTTCTTTTCCCCATTTTTCATGCGCATTTGGGGCAAATAATATTTCCCTGAGGATTGGAAAAAAAAAAGAAAGAAAGAAAGAGTGAAAATAGTTAGTGCTAAATTTCCATTTACTATAGCAGCTTTCATGAAATTTACAGACCTTTCTTGCTCTTCTGGTGTGGGTTCAATGTCCCGGTGCACTTGACCTACAAAAACGTTATTGCTAGTAAACACTTCTGTAATATAAAGAAATTTCTTTTAAATTGTCAAAAAGAAAAAAGAAATGAAAAGAGATGTATAAACTGACCAATCTTGCCAAGCGAAAGTTGTATATGTAGAAACTGCAGAATGCCAAAAAAAAAAAAAACCCAAAAAAAGGAAAAAGATTAAATGGAACTCCAAATCAATAAAATATTTGAATTCTTTATGTCTATAATGAAAAACTAATGAAAATGGAAGGGGAAACTCAAATCGTTCCCCTGAAAATCGGCGTCCATTCTTACCTGAATAAAGAAGCTGAAGAATGACAAAAGAAAAGGGAAAGAAAACAGAGAAAAAACAAAAACACAAATCAACTCGAGATCCGAAAGAAAGTGAAAATCTAGGACAACTTAAATCAGTGTCCATCTCTACCTGACCGCTCTGTGTCTGTCTGTAATAAAGAAAAGGAACAACAAAATTAGAGAAAAAAAAAAGAAAAAGAAAACAAAAGAAAGTAATAGAAAACAGAAAAAGGCCAGATTCATCTTCAATTTATACAAGATTTGAATTCTTTCTATTTCACAAAAAATTAAAAAAAAACTAAAAAAAAAATGGAAATTGAGAGTAAATTAAACCAGTGCCGTTCTTTTCCTGACTTTCTCCGTCTCCGGAAGGACTAAACCGCTGGCGTCGTCGACCAAGAAGTTGGTGGATGTCTCTGGCACTGGCGGGCGACCTCAAGCATTGCTTCGTGGTGGGCGTTTGAAGAAACGGCATGGAAGTTCTCTTGCGTACAAGAGAACATTGCAGGCAGAATGGCCGTACCTTATTTATGACCGTTGCAATTCTGCACCCCGACTCACAGGAGGAGAGACAAATTTACCTGAATGTCCTGCCTAAGAAACTTAAGGCACAAGCCAACGGCTCTACTTCTTTTTTTTTTTGTTCCCAAAAATAAAATCAAAAGTGAGAGGGAATCTTCTCTACAAGTTCCCTCCCGGCAGTCTAGAACAATTAGTCTAAACTCGTCTCCAAGCTCATGAGTGCAGTGAGCCCTAGTTGTCAGGACCCTCAAAAGAGCACCCATTTTCACATGTCCAGAATCCCCTAATCCAAATCTCCGCACAGCGCTTTGCTTGACTCAGTTCCAGGCCCAGAATTGAGAGAGTTAGAGCCTTTCCAACAATTTGGTTTCACATTTCAACATGCCGCCCAATGCACTTTCCAATTCTGCCGAATGCAAAGTGTTCTTCATGCAAACAAAAGTTCATGTAAAGGAAGCACGTTAAATCTTCATTAGGTCATCTTTTAATTTATCTATGAATGTTAGGATGAGATTTACAACAGACTGATTAAAAATTGATCGGATGCAATTCACATATAAAAATGTTATGCACAAGTACTAGTGTTTATCTGCTAAAATTGTCCCTTAAAAAAAAAAAATAATAATTCCCATGTGATGATCATCGCATTTTCTAATTTTAGGTGCGATTGATGAGCTCATTTCGTGGGTTGATTATCTCAATAATAAAGGGATTGGCTGAAGAATTGTTTGTTTGCACAATCTTTACAATCAGTACATGGAGTGAATCGTTTAATTGATTTCATTAATTCATACAATAGACGACATACCCTTCTTGGCTATGAATGTTTCTCGTTGGCTAGGAAAACTCATCTGTTTTTCTTAATTGTTTCAAGCGGCACGTTAAACTATTCGAAATGTAAATGTCAAAGATTAAAAGTAATTTAGATGATATTAATTGAAGAAACACTTGATGGACACGAAAATTAGGTATACTCGTGAACGAACGCATAAGAAAAACAACGAAACAGAAATTTTTATTTGATGTGTAAATCCCACAATTATATTACATTTTTAATAATTTTTATTCTTGAGTAGGCAAACCCATGCTTTGTCTCTTTCTCTCCTCTTTCATTTTTTAAATCGAAACGTGTGCTTAAAACTATAATCTTGGACTTGTTAGGTCTAGAAATACGAGTCCATACATAGAACTCTTTGAATGTATTTTAAATTGTAATTACAGGTTAAGAATCTACATTTTGAATTAAAAGTAATTTTATTAATATTTAATAAATTATTGAATATTTTAATATAATAAAAGAACATCAAAAATATATTACAGTTTAATATTTTTTTTTTAAAAAATAATAGTTTTTATTATTATATAAAATAAAATAAAATTTAAATTTTTTTTAAAGACTAACAATAATTATTAAACGATTAATTACATTTATTGCTAACAAATTTCCTTAATGTCTATTTATCAACAGTAGCTACAAAATTCTACCAACTCTATAAACATCCTTTCTAGAAGCCCAAACTTGGATGAAGGATTTTTCTCTTTCCTGTACGGCAATCCAAGTCATCCAATCGGCAAACAAATCACCAAAGGGAAGGCCCCTAGAAAAAAGTCAAATAATAAACTTAAGAGGATCACTCCGCTACGCCACGCATCGAGCCGAACAGATTCACCAAAGTATATTGGAGATTCAGACACGTGTCCGACTGCCTAACTCCACAATCGTTTGCTGGCTTGCTTTCTCAGCTACTGTTTCTTCAGCTCTTTCCATTTGGTCCCTTGTATAGAAAGCATCGGCGAGGGCATTGATAAAATAAAAATAAAAATAAAAATAAAAACGAAAAACAAGACAATAAGAAAAGAAGAGAAAAAAACAAAAAAAAAAAAAGAAAAAGAGAAGAAAAAGATCGCACTTGATTCTCCAGCTCTTATATATCTGTCGGCTTCGCCTAGGCCTCTTCCCAAAGTTACAATACAATACAGACACAACCTGAAAGCCTCTCTCTCTCTCTCTCTCTCTCTCTCTCTCTCTCTCTCTCTCTCTCTCTCTCTTTATGATTCGAACTCCGAAACCCATCAAACCAATGGGAGAAGAAGAGCGCACGGGTCGCTGTGACTTCCAAGAAGAAGAAAATGAGGAAATGAGCGATGATGATGATGAGGCGCTCTCTCTATCTGATCTTCCGGTTATAACAGACAGTAATAAGCCGGAAAGGCCAAGCATGACCGCAACCAATCCTCCGAGATCATCCTCTGAGTCACCGGAATTCTTCGAGTTCTTCAGTAACCTAACATGCCAGATGAGCTCAGCTGAAGACATTATCTTCAGCGGTAAGCTCGTTCCCTTTGCAGAACAATCTCCTTCAATAATGCAGACCCTCCCGCGCCCTGATAACTCTAAAGACGACGGAAAGCTAATCTCTCCTCATCGCCGATCGGAGTCTTTTTCGGGTTTTCAGAGCTACGTGAATCGTTCTCACAGCACGAAGGCCGGTCTCATGAGAAACAGTCGGTCACTAAATTATCATAGACTAGAAAGATTCTCTGGCTCCAAGAATTCGTGGGATTCCGATATGGAGCTTAACTCATCGATAAATGGTACCGGAAAAGGTGATTCAGTGGCCAAAAAGACGGCCAGGCCAGGGTGGTTCGTGCTAATGTTTGGGATGGTAAAACCCCCGGCAGAGATGGAGTTGAGAGATATCAAAAGCAGGCAAGTTCGGCGGAACATTCCCTCCACCATGTTTCCACCGCCGGTGGATGGCCGTGGTAAAATTCAGGTTAACCGGAATTCCGGCAAGGGCTCTTGTTGGCTTCTTAAAGTGCTGAGTTGCAGAGATCATGCAAGCGTTGCTGTGATGACCACTGCGTGAATCAAAGTTTGACGAAGAGGCCACTGACTGCGGAGGTGTGAACGGTCACGTGTCACGCGCATGCATATCAGCCTTATTTATTTATTTTTTCTTTTTTCTTTTTTTTTGGGGACAATTTTGCCACTATTATATTTGAAGTGAGAGCGGCCTTTTGTCGTTGGCGTCTACATGTTCGTGGATGGTAAATACGTCTTTTCAGGAAATGGAGCTAGCTTGCTGGCGAGGAAAATATAATAGTGCCCTTGCGTAGAAGGGGGATGGTGATCGAGTACAATGGCGGAACACGGTTGATGATGTCCCCTATGTAGTAATTGATAGAAAATGAATGAAGATCACGAGAATCTCGACAACCACATTAAATTGTATGTGTTTTCCCCACCCCCCCCCCCGCCTTTGATTTTGTGATACAGAAAAAGATATATATTACTTATCTTTTCGAATTGCCTCTCTGTTTTTTAACTTTGAAGTTGGTGGACGACGTACATTATAGCCCTACAAGATAAGTCATCTTTGCCTTAGCATCCAATGGGTTGTCAATTACTGCATTACCTAATCTTAAAAAAAAAAAAAATTGTCATGTAAGACTTGTTGCCTTGTTGGACTTTAGCTATGTGCTCTATAATATTGCCATTTGAAAATGAAAGACAATAAGGGAGCAATATTCTATGATGATAGTAACTTTTTTTTTTTTCTTTTCCTTTCAACAATGAGTTTTCTTTTTTAATTTTAATTTCTATTTTTAAATCCCTTTTTAATTATGAGTAACTCCACTTTGGGTTGATCATAAACAGTACAAATTTATAAAAAATCATATCAGCTTTTAAAGCCGCTGAAGTTGAAATACAAAATGCTCAAGCACTGGGTGGTGCGCATACAATGTTTTTCTTTGTTTCTTGTTTTTTTAATGGTAGGTTAAGCATATAGAATTTGAACGAAGACGACGACTTCTCCCGCTTGGATGGGAATTCTAGTTGATTACGTACCCGCATCTAAAATTGGCTTGATAGGCACTGAAATCAGGTGTTATTTCTTGACTTACAATATTCAAAATTAATTGGATTTGGTTTGATGGTTTGCTTGATTTCTGGCGATGTTCCCAAATCCTGCATATCGACACTCAAATTAACGATACGGAAAATCTTGGTAGCAATATAATTTGAGAAAACGTGGCAGATAAGAGCTGATGTAGTATATAATATAACGAAAGATTTATTGAATTATATATATATATAAACTATTGAATGGATTGTGGCCAAATATAATTGAATTATAGACTGATTTGGATCCCACATTGGCTTGAGTTATGGTGGTGATTTGCTGGAATCTTGCTTGTAATTGATGCGATATATAGTATTCACTTCTATCTAGAGTGAATCTTGTTAGTGACGAATTATCCTATTAAATTATATATGATTTGTATGTCGTGAATCAGATTTCTATTCTTTAATGATTGTGCTAAACTGATTAAGTAGGTGGAATGCGGATTTTCTAACTAACTTGTTAGAACTAATACAATACAATACAATACAATACAATAAAAGAGATTTAATTCTGAACTAATGCAAACTTTGTTGAGTGAAATTGAAGATCACACACTGAAGCTTCTTTTTGTCCCGATGCTTTTATTATTATTATTATTATTATTATTATTATTATTTTGGATGGAAAAAACATCAATTTAACTTAACACCTCCAAAATTTGTATAAAATGCATTTAATGATTGAATTACACAGATGAGAAGTTTTATACTTACGCAAAATAAAAGGAATTCATGTCACATGAAAGTGCAACTTATTAAGCATGAGAAAGCCAATATGATGACTACAAGCTATCTTGCTACCTACTCATTCTTAATGCCCATGCGACATGAAAGAAATTCTCATAATCTCATTTTGAAGCAAAGGGCTGTCAACTCACCTGTATTACCGAAACCATCAGACAAACATACATCGTAATTATGTTGTCAGCAATCATAATGCCGGAAAATACTCAAATTTAGCAAAAGAAGAAGTGTTCATGTAACCCAGGAAAAAAAAAATTTTTTTTTTAAAAGGAAAAGGAATAATTTAGTCCTTAAAAGATTATTTATGCTTGAAAAATAGAAATCTTTTTTTCAACCTTCTCTGAGTGTGAAAATAAAGCGGTTTTTCATTTCATATAAATAAAAAAAAAAACTCAATTGAATTTTAGGATTTAATTAAACAACAAAATTAAGAGTAAGGGGGAAAAATATCCAATGATTTGGATCAGATTGTGAATGCAGCCTTTTCTCGCTTACGGAAGAAGAACCATGGATCTTAGACTCCACCTATCAAAAACTGGCGGGAGCCCAAGTCACTTGCAATCCATGACCAGTAACAGAAGTATAAACCCAGATAAGAATTACTCTGGACATCTATAACTGGAGAGAGCGTTCACCTCGTCCGGCTGCCGACCCGACACAGTATAAGAGATAACACTGTTTTTAAGAGACTTGTAGAGAAGAATAAGGACGCAGAGTCAATCGACCCATCTACAACCTATGTCCAATCTATGGTACGAATGACATTAATTTAGAGCTTTTAATCCCTTGAATAGATATTTGGTATTAAACCTTGACAAACAAGTAGTATCAAACTTAAAGAATCTACAAAAATTATTTATAAAATAAAAAATATTTAATAATTTTTTCCCTGATTTTATTATAGCTGCAATAAAAATATTTATCATATTAATTTAAATATTGGAGAAATTAATCTTATATCAACAAATCCATTATCTTCTCATCAGTTCATAGAACAGGAATAAACATTGGGGTTTAAGGGATTCTAAATTATTAGATTTTACAGACTCATTATATATTACATTTGAGTCAAATCTTGTTATGATCATGTTTATTTTAATTATTATTTGATCATAATCCGAAGATATGTTACGGTTATAACAACTCGGATTATAGATGACATCCAGGACAATATATAGGTCCCGCTGAGGGAGGAGCCTCTTGGATGAGCATCGGGTGAAGCACAACCACAAGAACAAACTGATGAAGCAGCATAACAGCTCGCATTATAGCAGCAGAAGATCATCCGGTACTAACGCAAGTGTCGACCCACTTATCATATGCCCAACATCTAATAGGCCGAAGAACATTAACATTTAATACGGACCACAGGGCCCTGATCAGATCAAATTCAATAGCTACATGCCTGACATCTCCAGTAATTATGATAAACCAACTGTAAACCCATTGACACATACATTAACTGTCCTGGCACCTTGGATTATGACCGACCAAAACCGGCCTTCTGCCATCAATTATGAATGCATTGCAAATAGAGATGAGCCTGTTCTCAGTCAATTTGAAGGAGTCATTTGGAAGAACTGACGAGCCGACGCATGCACAAGATTAAGCAGGCCGACAGATTTTGGATAGGAAAATATAAAAAGGTGCTGCAATGCATGAGCCTCCCACAATATGCAAGTAGCTCTCTGGTAAAATGTCTCCCTCTGCCTACGTGAGCAATTTCTTATGCTTCTTTGAAAAAATTAATACCGTATGACACTTTTCTGATATTGATGGACTTATTCTAAAAAAGAATCATGCCACATGCATCTCCAAACACATTTTGTGCTGCAAGATGTATGAATTTCTCCTTAAAGAATTGGACACAATTAATTTGGTCGTTACTTAACCAAAAATCTGACATTCAAGAATTTGCTGGAATGAACTTCAAGTAAACAACCGACTAGTAAACTTACAATGAAAAAGAAAAAAGAATGGCAAAAATGTTGTGTTTATGAACAACAGTTCTCTCAGACAACATCAATCCACAAAGCACATCAATCTTGTTTGACAGGTACAAAGCTCAACATGAAAGAATGCTGGAAACAAACAGAAAGCAAACCCCGAATTGATCAAATACATAGAAAAGGAAGTACAGCAATCTATGAATAAAAATCTATTTCATCAATGGTTAATTGCAGATATATACCCCACTCTCATAGCTGTGACTAACCTCATAAAAGTCTGTCTTCACCTCAGAAGCAGGCCGCAGACAGACCCCAGATAATGAAGTAGTACCTTGCATGGAAAATTTAACATAACCCACAACCTCTATCTCTTCATCACCCTCTCCCTCACTAGAATCCACTGGCATCCTTGCCCTCAACCAACCAGTGGTACCCTTAAGCGGAATCTCTGGCACATGCCATTTCAATTCTCTCTCAGATCTATTCAATACGGCTTTAGGTGAAACCTTTAACAATGTTGGATCAACCGGTAGTTTCAGGATAAATGTTACATTACTGAGTGGCACTAGCAAATCTGGGTTCGAAGTGTACTGGATCATTACAGAAAGTAAGGTCCCACTATGCCGTTGAATAAGGCGAACCCTCAATGGCACTGGGGTTAACCTAGGCAGTAAACTATACTTCAATATTGGTATAGGCTCATCAGAAGGTGCAGTCCTCACATGGAACATCCCATTGCCTAAGCTACTAACCCTTGAACTCTGCATAACAAACCTCTTAACCACATTTGTGTTATCCACACAGAATGAAAATTCAGTTTCTTTATCACCGGCAGTTTTTGTGGGCAAAGTTCTCAAGTACACTACACCCATCAATCCAACCCTCGCAAGCAAAGACTCCCTAAACTCTGCACTAATTTGTTCAACAATGTACATCTCAGGACCCTTCATTTCAGTTTTCTGAACCAGAAGATTCTCAAGAGGACTACCTGCAGCAGCTCCACTTGCAGCTTTGGCAGCAGCAGCAGCATCGCTACTATCCCCAGTTTGCAATAACTCAAGTCCACCAAGACCTTGTTGTTGTGGAATTTTCTTGAGTCCCACAAACTCTGATGCATCCAATCCACCTCCCCAAGCCTCACTGAACCCTTCAAACGTTTCTCCCAATGAAGCCTGCTCATTGCTAAACTCAATCCCACCGTAATCCCCTTCAAATCCCTCTACACTTATACGGGTGGCTTGCGTTGCCTCCGCTGGTGGCAATGTAGTTACTTCCAGGCCTGCTAACGCAACAGTCAAATCTGTAGATTGAGTCTTATCCTTTTTAAACTCACCCACCAGTTCCTCTTGCTTGTTTACTGCATCACTAGGGGCAAATGGGTCATTTGGCGCCTCCGGCTCCGACATTTTTTCTTGCTTCTGATCCTGCTGATCACTTGCCACCGGAGAAAGACTCGCCGCCACCTCATCTCCTGCCGCAATAGTCTCCGGTGGCAGCTCAAACCTTTCATTTGTAAACGCCTCGATGCTCGCCTGGTGCTCCGTCGCGTGCACCTCAACCCCAGTCCAACTTTCGGCGCCGCGAATTTTGTTTTCCGTGTCCAAGGCGGAGTGCACCATTTTTGCTATGCCTTCTCCGTGCATCGCCCCCAGCATCGCCGCAAGCCTAATGTTGCTTACGCCGCGCAGTACGATGTCCAGCGCCATGTAGACCTCGGCGTATTTACGGCTAAGCTTTGCCGGTGTGACATCCACGCCACGGCAGGCGGTGACGAGGACGCTGACGGCTTGATTCACGATGTGGATACACTCAAACACGTTGACGGAGTTGTCGTGATCGGCAATAGTGACGCCAAGAACATAGATTCCATTGACCAACCGGTAGACGACGCGGTAACGGCTCTCGACGCCAACGATGACCTGGCCGCCGAAGGCGGCGAGGGGATCGTCACCGAGGGAGGCATCGGAAGGGTAAGAATCCTCCGCGGCGGAGGACTTGGTATTATTGTTCTGCCTGGTGGCCGCGAAGGCCAGCCTGGTTTGGCGGAAGGCGGAGGTGGCGATAAGAGCGCGGGCAGGCGGGAACCATTCTCGGGTCTGAAGGAGGATGTCAGATCCGTTGGATGGCTGGAGGGCGAGGGCTAGGCAGGACATGTATTATTGATACTCTATGACCCGTGCCGATCAATAGTGATTGGGATCCGTTGGTTTCTATTGTTCCGTTTTCTGGGTATTTTCCAGTTTGATTCTGGTTAATGGGTTGTCGCCGGAAAATCAAACTTCGGGGTGGGTATGGCAGGTAAAGACCGAGGCAGAGGCAGTGAAGATCCTGGCCGAAGAGATATTCGGGTCAGGCCCGGGGCGGGTTCCTGTGTGGATAGCCTGGAAAATGGAGAGAAAAATGAAAACATCTGAGCCCAAACAAACAGCCCATTGAAACCAGTTGGGTGTTTATGCGTTACCAATAGCCCAAGCCCATTTTAGTTCTCAGGAAATTACATCGACAAAGGGCTTTGGTTGGGTCCACGTCATTTATTTCTAAGCGGAGTGGCTAATAGGGGGAGTATAAGCAGGACCACAAATATGAAATTGTTCATGCAAATCGATGCAGCAGGCAGTTCTTTATTTTGTGGGCACATATTAACCAACACCACCAATAGCTGGTCCATGTATCTTTAGCTAACCCAACAATTCAACAAGATTCCAAACGCTTTCAAGAGGCATTTCGAATACAGATTCAGTCCATTTTGCAGTGTCTTTACAACAGTTCATCGATTAATTATCACAGTTTTTTTTCTTTTTTTTTTGGTTCTCCCTGGGCCGTCAATCACTAACTCAAAATGCTTCTCATGCGTCCGACGAACTATAGTAACATTTTATCGTTCCGAAATAAGAGGCTTTCGGTTTTCTCTTATGTCCAAGTAGTGAATCTAAGGAAGCATGAGAGTGGTAAACGAGAATTTGGGATGATCCCAATGGAAATCAAAAATTTTTTGATAATGACAATGGTAAATCTCACCCGGTGGAAATCAAACTATTCACAAGAATGTGGGTCAGTCTCCATTACGTGTATACAATTCATTAAGAGTTATGTACATAGATCAATACCCTAAATTCCCCAGACGACATGTAAGAAATATATTCCCACAACTACTTTTGGGCAAGACAGGTTTGCTCGATCCCTTGAAATTCTTTTTAGCAAAAGACACGTCAAATACATAGCAGTAGTGGCAGGGTTGTAGAGGCCCGTATACTAACTTTTTTCCATGGTTCATACACATCAGGATTTAAATCCTAATTGCTAAGCCTAAAAATTCTAAGCATTCTACCGATAAATCGCGTAAAAGAAACAACGCGGAAGCGTGTATACTTTACAATACTTGGACGAGTGGATATGTAGATTTACCTGATACAACGACAGGTTAAAATTTGTTGCGGGAAGCTAGATATAAATCCCGGTAGCTCGATGACATTTACATTTGGCATTAACTTCCTTGTACGAAGAGAAAATTTATATGTATAATCCCGACAAATAACGGGTCGGCTTATCTAAAGGACAAAGAGCATGGACCGCTTTGTCACGCAAGCCCATGTTCAATTTGGAAAAAGTTAAACTGGGTGGGGGGACGACAGTTTGACAGAGAGCGACTGAGTGAGGGCGTGGATCCTGTTTGCCTTTATTTTTTTCCCCCCGGGGGGGGGGGCAGTGGGGGGGGAGAGTTGTATTTTAGAAATATGTAATATGTATAATATACAAACAAATAAAAGACTTTAATTGATATTTTTTGTATGTATACTTTAATTTTGTATGTGTATTATATTTTTTATTTATAAAAAAAAAAAAAAACAAGACTTATATGAAACTCAACGGAGCCCTTTCAATTTTGCACATGACAAGGAGGTGAGGAACAGTTTTCGAGCAAGAGATTTCCAAGGGGCTGCATGGTACACAAGCTGTCAACGAATTATTTAGTCTAGATTTAAGATAAATTAACTCTAATGAAACTTAATTTTTAAGTTTTACATCAGTTCAGTCGGTCTTTTAGTTCCTTTTATTCCCAAAACACAGCCATATGGAAAGAAATTTTCGATCAACTAGTAAATTGAAAGAGATGTGACATAATCGTAGCCACAAAAACGACATTGATTAGCGAAATTTAGCACAATATGCAAGATTATAAAATTTATCCATGATAACAACTTAGAATTAATGAATTTATGAGAAAATGCAGGATATATATACTGTAATTTTTCAGTAAATCTATATTCTCGCAGCTTTATAAAGGAAACTATAATTTTTTCCAATTACATAATGCAGCTCTTTTATAAAACTTGATGTTCGTACACCAAAACATTATATTTGTTAAAGCTTGAATGATATATTCATACAACAACAAACAACAACAACAATAATAACCACACAACCTTAATCTTTGTTTTTGTTCATACAATTCGGAAAACAAGCAACTTTACAAATGGGAAAAATCACATATATCCTTCAGTCTCCAAGGACCAATGCAAGACAAAATTAACCAGATTTATATTGAACTATCGTGACATCCCCCACAGACAGCCAAAGAGAAATATAGCAGCCTATGCCCCTCCCCTTCCTTTCCTTGATTTCACCTTCATTGGCAGTATTCTAATCCTCTTGGCCACGCGTACAAAGTCCCTATAAACCAAGAAACCAAAGAGAAAACCAATTCACACCAAAAAAAACCTTTGACAAATGTAAGAGAACAAATGTACAACAGAAAACATTAAAGAAAAAATGAATTTCACACACAAAAAAGGAGAAAAAAAAAGGTTCATGATGAAAAGCTAAGAACCACGACTGTTGGATATTTTTATCTGTAATTGTTGTAGTGTAAAGATACAGCTAGCGTACTTCCAGTTAAGGTCACCAGCAAGAAGAAGATCGTTTTCCACGTCTTCATAGGCGACAAGGTGACCCGGAATGGCATTGGTGAGATCAAGATCAGCCTCTGACGATGAGTTGAGTGCTGCATCGCTGCCAATATCCACAAACATTTGCCGTAGCGCCTTAGCGAGGCTATGGTAGCTTGCATGCTTGTGTAGGCTGATGCGCTGGCAGATCGACCGTCCCTCGAGCACAACAGTCACCGGTGGGACCACGTTGGAGACAAGATCATCTTCGTAAAAACCGGGGAAAGTTTTAGGGTTAACCATGCCCATGAAGGGTGGTTGATGATGAGAAGAAGGTGGTGGCCTTGTTGGGCTCACCATGCTTGGAACCCTTCTCATCTCTTGCCATCTCCTTTTCAAGGTGTCTTGCCTTTGTTGAGTGTTCATTCTTTTGGTTGTCTTCTTTTTGGTCTCCTTCCTCTCTCTATAATGTGTAGGAATTCTGTATGCAGGAATTGTTAGGCTTGTCTTTTGAAGAAAACTCCAAGCTAACAAGCTTAGGAGGGTTGGTCCTTAGTGGGATTTATGTTAGAGGAGAGAGAGACGAGTTGGGGGGCATGGGGAGACGTGTGTGTGTGTGTGTGTTTTAAGTGAAATATTGAATAACAGTTGAGTCCTTGGTGGGGTTGGGACAGAGGAGTGTCTGGTACTGAAACTACAGGTAGGGGACCGGGGGTATTTGATTGTGGGTGTCTGGTTGACTTAGTTTGGTTTAAGTGCACCAGCATTAACTCCAAGTTAAGATTAGATTAGTCTAGTCAATTTGGTAGAAATGAATTTTTCATGTTGTAAGCTGAAACTTTGATTCATAATGTCAAATCATAAGAAAACAGTTCTTTACAAATCTCTTCATGCTAGGCCAAAAAAATAATACACCAATGCAAAGGAAGATAATTTGCTGACTGGTGTGAAGAAGTCCAGTAATCTTGTTTTTCATGTAAATTCTTCTTATTTACGACGGTACATTGATCAATAAATTTTACATAAATGGTACTTCAAAAAATTAATGGAGTCTCGATATAAGAAATACTTAGACAAAATGAACATCCCCAACTAGTTAATAAAAAATATTTATATATTATCATGTTGGTATATCAGTCTTGGATGAACGAAATTATGTAGGTGAGAGTGCAAACGTCGGGAATTGTCACGTAGGTGTCTGAAAAAATATTAACTTGGTTCTTGATTTCCTTTTACCATTTTCGAAGCACATGAATGCCACTTCTCCCCGACCCATTGACGAAATAAAAAAAAATTGATCAAAAATAAGAAATAAAAATTACTCTGTAGGTGCTCTAATCTGCATGCTGAGGGAGTGAAAAAGTCAGAGAGAGGGGATGTTTGCTTCAACGTGCAGAAGAGGGTTGTGTCTCCAAATATTGTTGCCTTTTTTATTATTATTATTATTATTATTTAAATTTATGGCATTATAATATTGTTATAAAAAAATCATTAAATGGAAAAATAATGGTTTTTTTTTTTCGTTTGTTGGGGATGGTGATATAATGCTTGAAGAAAGAGCAAGCCCTAAACTCGAGACGTAATATAAAAATAAATTAAATAACGAAGAGGTAATTAAGGAACCCAATAAAGAAATATAATTCTCGTAAATTCAAATGCATAAGCCATGAAGATGGCAGCGCTGCCGTCGGCGAATACTTCGCTCGGCGTCTTTGACTCCCCCAGGATGTCGGCACCTTCGCTTTTAGCTGGCTGCTACGGGGTGCATTAGCAAAAAGACGATCCTATCCCTAAGTTCAGGGCAAATGATCGAGTCGATCTCCCCGCTACCGTCATAATGCAAAGAAACATTCATCATAAAGCTTTACCTCCGTTTATTTTTCTGAAAAGTATTTCAGAAAAAAATATATTTTTTTATTTTTTGATAATTATTTTGTGGAAAACATAAAATTAATAAAAAGTATTTTTTAAATCAATAAAAAATTTGCTTATTTTTTATAAAATATTTTACGAAATTTTAAAAAATAAAAATATTTTTCAAAGCCAATAATAAAAAATATGCCTTTTTGAAATTAATGATAATATATATTTTTTTATTTTTATTTTTTATTAATTTCCCTCGAGAAAAAGAATTCCTCGCTAAACCTGAACTATCCAGGGTTTAGAGCAGGCTAATATGGGCCTTTTGTGTGTTTTCTTATTGTAATTCTCAAGCAGTCCGGTATTGCGGGGCGTGCCAGCCATGTGCCACTTTCTATTCCACAGGATGGCCGCGACTGTTGTTGGGCTGAGCCTGTTCCACTCCTCTCATCGCAATTACACAATTCAATGAGCTGCCCATTTACCTAAAAACGACAAGGGGGCTGCAGCCAGCTAGCGTTTTTGGGTGGCTAAATCAAAACCTGACCCTCGAATCCGGATCAAGATCAGATGATTACAATGGTGATTGGTGGCCATCAAGCTGCCTATATTTTCTGAAGACAATTTGTTGGATCTATACCAGGCAACTTCGATAGAAAATAAAAATAAAAATCTACGCTCAGAAAACTGAAAATTAGTGTATGGGGAAGGGGGAAAAAAAAGGCATTACAGTCTAGATCAAT
Source organism: Bruguiera gymnorhiza (assembly GCA_020883675.1). NCBI lineage: Eukaryota > Viridiplantae > Streptophyta > Magnoliopsida > Malpighiales > Rhizophoraceae > Bruguiera > Bruguiera gymnorhiza. The sequence continues at coordinate 4,567,289 of JAIRCJ010001057.1, read as the reverse complement.
CGAACCACGAATCGTTCAATAATCCTAGAGTCTAGAATTAAGCATTTCCTGTTTTCCTTTTTCCATGGAGAAACTGTGGCATAGAAAGCCTAACCTCTACTTCGAAGAAACCATATATTCTCAGCTACCAATCATCCTGGAACGTTTCAATGGGTTCACCAACCCTCCCAAGTCTCTGAACAACCATGTGGACTGTGGTGCCCCAAGAGTCCACAGTTTTCGGTAACATTACGTCTCCCATGCCCCGTTTCTGTCGCTTTAGATTGTCCGTTTATGTGATCTAACAGAGACTTCTTCTACCTCATAGATTTTTATTACAAAATATATAAAATTGATTGAAAAGCCAACCGAGATATTTGGGAATTGATTTCTTCTTCTTTAGCCATCGTTTTCACAGCAATAAAATAATCATTAACTATTCAAAGCTCCCACGCCATCAGCTACTTATGTGTTGGTTATAGTCCAACCTTATATAACAATTTATGCTTGACTCTATCCTTTGTTTTTATGGAAGTAAAAGATGGGGGCTTGATTATTTAACTTGTAATTATACAAATTAATTGACTTAACCCATAATAATTGACTCGGCCCACAGGATATGCTGCTTGACCTCATCAACTTGCACATGCTAGGCTTACATGTCCAATCTTTTCGTATGTTACTATAATGAAATGCAATTTCTTTTCTTCTCTCTCTCTCTCTTTCATTTGCATTGGGATACTCACAATTATTTTTCCTTCTTAAAACTTTGCATTCATTTTCTTTTCCGAGATTATTTTAATTTATTTGGTTGGCTATCCTGCAATGCGGGCCCCAAATATAAACATTATGTCTGTCATTGTCGAAAGTGGAGAAAATGACAATAGAGCATGACACTTGGGAGAGCGGGAGAATATGCTTCAACTAACAAATGTGTACAGCAACTAGAGGCTTACTACGGTCGTCTAGATAGGCTCTTCAATCATTACGAAACATATAATTCTATTTCTTAAGTTCAAAACTGTATAATACAGGCTTTTCTATACTTTTCTTTTCCTTTCTAAGAACATTTATGTCTTTTGTATTGAGACAATTGAGGGTAGCTGATGACAAAAATCATCAGATGCCATCAAGTCATCAAGCCATCCTTAATTTCCTTATGCTTTATCCAACCAGAAGAATACATATAGCAGAATATGATCATTGTCCGTCATTTGGAACCAATTTTCTTTTAGGTTCATACAAAATTAGATTCATAGGCTATGCCTAACCATAATTATGGTACCATATATAACTTATATTATCAAAGAAAAGAGAAGAAAAGAATCCTTCTAAAGAATCACATCCGGTATGATGTTCCCCTTTTACTCCAATGTTTACCATACATCGCGCAGATACCTGCCATTCATTTGCAGGTTCTTTACCATGCTTTCAGCCTTGGAGCTGTCCAGGGATCCCTGAGTCAACATACAAATAAATCATAAGATTAATGAGGTAGACCCACCTAGTGACTCTTTAAAATAACAAGGAAAAGAGCGGCACTGATAGGTAGATACCTAGCACAAGAAGAAACTAAATAAAGAGGGGCATGTTATAGGTGAGGACACACCATGAGTTTATGACATAACATAGCCCGCACTAGCCCGCAATACTAGAAAGCCGATTGCAATAGACAGATCGGACAGTGTCTTACTGTCCACATCATATCCATACAGAATCATATCAATTATTATTGTTCACTGATTAGCAACAAAATTCATTTGAGTACAAACCTGCTCTTGCACAATAGTATGAAGAGTCTTATGGACATCCCTTGCCATGCCTTTGGCATCACCACATACGTATATGTATCCTCCCTGTGAAATCATGTTCCAGATGTCTGATGCCTATGCAGAAAACATGTGCTTAGTGCTTCAGTTTAGTGGCAGACAAGTTGATTCGAAACAAAATTATGCTGCATTTTGTAACAGCTTATTCGGGTGGCAGGTGAAACATGTCTAATACCTTCTCCATCATTTTGTGCTGCACGTATTCCTTGGTAGGTCCCTCGCGAGAGAAGGCAACAATCAACTCAGAAAGTGCACTGCTTTCCACAGAGTTTCTGAGCTCATCTTCATAGATGTAATCCTGGGAAAGTTGGACTTGTTAAATCCAATTAATGGAATTAAAGCGTACAAATAGTATACCACCCATCCGTCAACCATGAAGCATTCCTGAAAGGATCAAAGGCATGACTTACCATCTTACTGTTTCTGCAACCAAAGAATAATATAGAGGATCCCAATTCTGCTCCAGCTTCTTTCAGGGCTAACCTTTCCTACAATGAGAGACAGATGATTAGCCTTAGGTACTTCGTTATGGCATGCAAGGATTGAAAAAGATAACTAGAAGGCTGCCAGTTAAAACCTGCAGGAAACCCCTGAAAGGAGCCAAGCCAGTTCCAGGGCCAATCATAATGATCGGGAGTTTAGTGTCGGCAGGAAGTTTGAAGTTTGATTGCCTAACAAAAATGGGCGCCCAACTGCACTCTTGGCTTTTATCCAGAGGCACAGAATTCTGCACAAGGCCAAAGGGAGTTAATTCTGGTAAAAGAATGATAAAGGCATCAAAGTTCCATATATCATCTCTGAAGATGAAATCAATAAGGGAAACATTCTTCCCCATTGGAGTTTTGAGAGTTCTGCCCTAACATTCAAAAGGAAGAAACGGAAAAAAAAAAAAAAAAACAGAAAAAAGAACTTTAATTTGCACCTTCATCCAAGTTGAGCATACTCCTCTGTGAATCCGTCCAGCTGGTGTTTTCTCAAGAACAAGCGCACATGTAACATGAATTCTAGATGGTGCCATCCTGCAGAACACATTACACAGTAAGCAGGAAGATTGGAGCAGGAAATACATGAACTCAGTAACGGAAAATACTAAAGCAAGAATGAAACTGGTGATTTCCATCCTGCATGGCGCTTGCAAGCTAAAGAAAGGGAAAATTACTCTCCTTTGCTTTCCCATATTAGATGGAGACCTTGACCCTCAAGATCACAGCACATACAACATAAGATGTATGGAAATCTGGGCAACTTTCTCTTTACATACAATAACTTTGCGAGAAAACAATGAAGGAAATCTAGCACAAATGCTAAAAAAGTAGTGCTCATATCGTAATTACCTAGGAGATGATGAGATAGAATAGTATCTAGGCTGCAGACGAGGGGCAACAGCAGCAAAGAAAACCCCAAGGGGTGGCTTGGCCGATGGAAATTCAGCCATAACCTCTAGGAGGCTCCTCTGGCTTGCAACAATCCATTGTGCATATTCATCCTGTTCAAGCAACACCAAAATTATATTTCTTAATGTAAAGCAATAAAGACACTAAATTGAAATCTAAATCTCAGTAATGATTCACAACCTTTCCAGCAGGTGATGCAAGATGCCTTAATCGATCAGCTTCAGTTGGATTAGTAGCATGAGCTGCCAAAGCCAGTAAAGCAGACTGCATACCATATGTGTTGGCATAATTGATCATTCAGAAGAAACAAAATCCATGACAGTAGGGGTGAAAGTACAGATCCATTCACTTGAAGAAAATATATTACCTTCTTGGGTGAACTCAAAAGGTCTGCATATCTAGACAAAGCAGTTCTTAAGGTGCATTGAGGGAAAGGAGGTGGTAAGGATCCTCCGCTGAGTGACGTACCATCCTCTTTATCAGTATGGATTGAGAAACAGGTGTCTGGAGACAAACCTAACAACTGCACAGCCTCATCCACAGTTTCGTCCAGATTAGTGCAGTACACACCAACATGGTCCCCAGTTTCATATCTGTGAGGAAGAGAAGCTAATGAGTACATAAAAAAATACCACATACCAGTACCTTTTTCAAAAATTTTATCATGATAAAATTACTCAGATTTCATTTCTTGAATAAAATTGCTCATCAACTACTAAATTGAAAGCAACTTACGAAAGCCCAGTCCCAGCTATGTCAAACTCCAAATGGGTGCAAGAGCGGTCAGATGCAGAAGTGTGAAGCTCCTTTCTCAAAGCAACATTAGCCCTTACAGTTGTAAACAGGATACATATTAAATTGCAAGAATAAAAGCTTTAAGATTAGCCCAAAATTGAAAGAAGAAGAAAGCAATAAAACCACTGCCAGCAAATCCAATATGTACTTAGTTTGATATACCTGCATGGATGCTGAGCATCAAAGACAGTATGGCCATTTGCATGACTCCAGATTTTATCCTCTACTGATGCATCCATAGGATCATAGAAGACAACGCGATATTCTGGCACAGCAGCAGTATAAGGAGTGGAAACAGTTGTTGCACCCTCCCCATCAAGAAGCAATTGATCCAACTCAGGCCATACCAGTTCTCGCCTATAATAGCAAGCAAAAAAGAGACAAGAAAAATGAAATTGAGAAGTTTTATAAGAAAGTTTCTGTCATTGATTAAGTGAAGTGACACATACCATGCACTGAAGTCATCTTCAATACATTGATCATCATCTCCGAGGCCAAGTTGGACAAGGCGTTGCCCACCTGCAGATAATAAGAGAAAAATCCCTTAATGAAAAGGTAATTCATTTGATTATAATACAATGTCAGTGCCCTTAGGTATCATTTCAAGTTTAACCTTTGGATGACAAAATTATTTCCAACCTTCTTGATAACAAATGAGTTTCAACTACTTTGGGCTGCATATAGGTATCATTTGACTAGAAAAACATATGATGGTAGATGTGGTCAACTATCAGCACATAAATTGTTGTTTCATCACTTTGCACATTTGTGATAACATAGCTAATTTTTCACTTTGACAATAACCTAGCTCATTAATTTTTCATTTCATTTGGCACATTGAATAGATCTATACTGCTACTTTTGGACACAAAACTCTGCATGCATCATTTTCACACAGCAGATTTTGCCGAGCAATGAGTGAGAAAGTTAGCAGAACATCAAACACAGTGGCATTATCATTTCAAATTGCTCCCCATAAATATGAGATTGAGGCACAAATCAGCATGTTTTCTAGGTAGAAAATGCAAAAGAAGTAACTTTCAAGGCCAGACAACTACAAAAGCTTTTTCCCCCCTTCTATTAACAGGCTACAATCTCCATCATTTGGTGCATTTGCTATTGGAGGCTATGTGACATACAAGCATCAATTGCAAGCCTATCGAAGGTCCGTCAATAATAAGACAGTGATAAACAACACATGGATGATAGTTCATGATAAAATCTGCCTTTCAATATGTTGATCTTGTTTATGAGACCTAAGCCCGGAGCTACAAACAATAACTGCAGTGTTAATTTCCAAGGAAACCTGTCATTGGTAAATAAATCATCTGAAAAAGTGTCCTAGCAAACAAGGCTCACAATATAGTAAAGCCTTACCCTTTTAATCATCTCAAAATGGTAAATTAAAAACAACTATTCAAAACAGAGTAAAAGGAAAGCATAAAGCATACCCTGCTCGGCAAGGATCTCATCTAACACCTTGGCAACCTACTTTTTGGTGGTAAAAACATGGATCGCAAACCAATTAGTCAGAGAGAGAGAGAGAGATGAAAACTGAGACAGACAGCATCAAAATTTTAGATTAACAGGCCATACCTTATTAAAATGCTCATACTGCCTGTTGCCAAGTCCAAACACTCCATATTTAAGGTTCTGAAGCCACTTCTCCTTCTCATTACCCTACATAGCATAACAACAAAATCAATTAAACTAATGAAATTATATTGCATAATTACTCAAATCAACATTTCAACTAAAGAACTTCCAATTCAAAAATCAAAATTCAAACCTCTGTAAACCATTTATAGAATCTAGCTGCGTTATCTGTTGGCTCGCCATCTCCATATCTGCGCCGCCCACCACCAAACCATATTACATAACAGTAAATCAAAAACTAACCAAGAAAAAAGAAATAGTATACTAACGTAGCCAAGAAGAAGAAAGCCAATGATTCTTTCTTCAATTTCTCCTCGTATTCGTCATCATCCGCCCCATATTCGTCCTGTCAACATCCCAAGATCCACAAAATTATCATACACAACAAAGTTTCAAAATAAAACATCAAAGACCCAATAAGAAACAAAATCGAAAAATAAAGTTATTCATCAAAAGAAATAATTTATTCTAAAAAAAAAAAGAAAGAAACATAGAAAGCGAGCAGAGTAATCCATGGGTCCATACCAAATCGACAACTTTAAAAACTGCCTTGTCATAGCGTGCTGTTGCCTCCTCAGCCAAAGCCTGCAAGAATACCAATCAAATACAAAGTCAGAAATCTAAGCTATCATAAACTTAAACCATGCAAAGAAATATTGAGGGGTTAAGCAAGTGATCAAGTGAGTAACTAAGCAACCTTTGCAAAACCTTCGGCTGTGCCAGTCTGGGTGCCGAAAAAGATGGTGACCTTCTTCTTGCCATCCTCGGCCTCCGGCCCCGGCTCTTTAACGATCAACCGTTTAGGTGGCTCCACGGCCTTGGGCCTCTGCGAGCCAGATCTTCTCCACAGCAACACCACCACACACCCGATCAGAACCGCTATCGAGGTCGTCAATATCATCACGAACTGCCGGTTCTCCAAGAACAAGGCGGCCACCTCCGCAACGTCCAACGACCCGGCCGAAACGTTTTGAGGGTCCAACACCTTGCCGCCGCCCTTTAGTATCGCCGTCATTAGATCCAGCGGCGAATCCCCCTTCACTGAACTGGACGACGGTTCCATTCTCCCTCCTTCTTGATTTAATTTAATTAAAAAAAAACCACAACAATATACGTATCAACAAGAAAGAAGGGATCTTTTTGCAAGAAAGCAAGAATCAAAGATTAAGCAAAAGAATTTCGGGACTTTCTTGATTTCTTGCTTTCTTGCTTTTGGCAATTGGAGAAGAGAAAAGAAAGACAACTCTTTTGTCCGACGCGTATGGTTCTTGGGGTTGGTGGTTGGTGTGGCGTGGATGCGGGAGAGAGAGAGGCCTTCGTCCTAAATCCTGACGATTGGAAACTCCCCCGCCCCCCCTAATAAAGAGAAAGAACTGGGAGAGATGCCTACCAAACCAGACTCGTCAAACTCACCTACCACACCCAAAAAATAGTTAAAATAAGTTTCCAGCATAACCATGGTGGGAGTGAAACATAAACGACGTTGTCGATTGGCTTTTTTGACTTGCAACCTTGTTGTGTTTTGGAGATCTGTTATAAAATTAAAACGAAAACAAATTGCTGGGCTTGGGCTTTTGACCGCGTGCCGTTAATTTGCGAGGTTTGCCGGTAACCGGTACCGAAGTATTAATTGTAAAGGCGGCGGCAGAGCAATTAATATATATAACTTTCGTGTCCCCCCAAAAAATTAAAAATAAAAATAAAATTTTAATTTTTTTATTTTTTATTTTTTTATATACGTATGACTTATATTATTCTCACTTTATACCCAAAAAAAAAACCAAAATCAGTAATTGTGAATCATGGTCCGGGTTATGATCAGGAACAGAAAAAAAAAAAGCATCATGCTGACGTCATAAATTTAAAAATTAACGTTAAACTGGGGATGCATCATTCGGTAGATAAAAACAATAAAGCGCTCTCAGAAGCTTAGGCCAGATGTTAATTGGATTTATTATAATGCCCTGCCAACGTGACCTTGTAATGCTCCAAGTTGCTCATTAGTCCATTTGAAATTACAGCTAAATTTTATTATTATAATTGGTATATTGATGATTATAAAATATATTAGTATTAAATATAATTAATTATTTATAATATTTTTAAAAATTAATAAAATAAAAAATAATCAAAATTTTTTATATAATTCAATTATAATTATTTTATATAATAATAAAAATCATTAATTTATAATAAATTATTAAATGTGAGGCCGGGTGCTTAGTGCCACGTTTCCTTGTGTTTTGAAGGCGACGACGGTATTTGGGGTCCGTGGCAAGAGGCCGGGCCGCGGAGTGATCATTTACGTCGGTCACTGATCGAAAAGGACAGACTCTGAATCCGGACGATTAGCGTACCGTGAAACGTAAAGGAACTCTGCTTCACTCAACACCCTGGACGTCTGGAACACAAATTTCCTTTCCTTTTTTTTTTTTTTTATTTTTCTCACAAAAAAAATGTTCCGTACAGAGGTATCGTCAAATGTAAAATTTACCTACCAGAAAAATAAAAAGTTATCGAGATTTAAGATTTAAAATTAAACATCACTTTTTTTCTTATTTCATTTTTTCTTTTATCTTTTTACTTTTTTTTTTTTTTTTGGTTTACGTGTACGTCTTTCTCATCTAATTTCTTTCAAGTTGTAGTTTTTAATTATAATAAAATATAATTATTTAGCTATTTATTGTTGATTTATTGTTTGGATGTGGATTTAATCAATTGCAAATTCAAGCAATAATAGGTTAAAAAGAATGAAGTAAGCAGAAGAATTAAAAAAAAAGAAAAGAAAAGAAAAGAAAAGAACGTCCTAATCTATAACAGTTTATAGCGAGGAAGGGGTTGCAGGATTTGGTGTGGTGCGTTACTCCTCGGTAACACCACTTCAAGCAAGAAGTCTCCTACGTAACATTTATGGGGGAAACCCTTCTCGGGGAGTTTGAGGATGTGAAGCTTCTCAATGAACTCTTCACCCCCAAAGAAAATAATAATAATAATAATAATAATAAAAGAAAAAAGGTAGACTAGTTGGAACGTCTCAATTCATGTTGATGTTATCAATATAGGAGGGTTGATTGATCTTGAATGGGATTTTCGATTTCATCAGTGACAGACTTAAACGTCAGTAGTCGTGTGTATGTATGAACTTGTTTTGGTCGAATTGTGCGAACTACAAACGAAAAACTTATTGAAAGAGTTTGCGTTTCACATTAACTATTTTAAATCTAATAAATTTGCTCGTATATAAAAAACAATTTGGTCTCTTTAAGTTATTATGATAACATATTTGTTATTAAATAAAATTCTTATAAATGATCACTTAACAGAATATATATATATATATATTATATATAAATTGAAGTTTAATTTAGTAGGTGAAATGTAAATTTTTTTCAAAAAGCGATATTGAGCCAAAGGGCCTGGACCAGCAGAACATGGAGCTTGCAGTGTTGGGGTTGAATTTTTGTCTTCGACCCACAAGAGCTTGGGCCTGGTAATTCTAATAAAAATATAATTTAAAAAAAAATAAAAATAAAAATTCAGCCTTCGAATATCTCCGAAAGTCTACAATTTTTCATTTTGTAGGTTCAACACAAGGGTTTGCTTTAAATTGAGATGGTTGGGTTGCATTATTGTTCCGAAAGTCACGTGGGTAGGATATGATTTCTCCTAACAGAAAGGTCGTCGTGGGTTCACGAGCTCTCTGTGCACATTTTTATCTCTTCCTTTTTTCTTTTTTTTTAATACTCTTATTTCGGAGGAGAATAAAAACAATGAATTTTATTTGGGTTAATAAATAAAAAAAAGTAAATTTTGAAATAAAATAAAATAAAAAAGAAAAAACTCTCCTAGAGCAAAGGGGAAAAACTCAAAGAGTCCAAAGGAGTCCGTTTGGAGCGTAGGGATTGGATTCTACATTGGTGCCAAAGAAATTTTGAATTTATTTACTCAAGATCCTCTCTTTCTCCAAATCCATCGCCGGCGAGTGCGAGAAGCAGCGTCACATTCCGCCACCGCCGATCCCATCCTCCTTAATGCGTCTCTCCGCCTCACTCCCTCTCTCTATCTGCCATTTGTGATCATTCAACCAGTCCTCGTATCTTTCCTCTCTCTCTCTCTCTCTCCCCACTTCGCACTGTATCAAAGTCCTTCGCAATGCCACCCACCGATGCAGACTTCGATCTCAAAGTACGTGCTCATCTTTCTCTCTCTCTCTCTCTCTCTCTCTCTCTCTCGTGTTCTATCTAACTTTGTCTCTCTGTCTGGGCAGCCGCCGGCGTCCCCCCCTCCATCCGCGTTCTCAACGGGGTTAGTTAGTTCGGTTCGCTTTACAGCTACATTTCATTCTGTATAGTGTTTGTTGTATCCTAATAAACATGCTTTTCTTGATAATGTGTATTAGGGTTTTTCTTGTTTTCTTCTTTTTTTTTTTTTTTTTGAAATTTTGAGTTGAATTGGGGTCTACTGAGTTCTTGATCTTGAGTGTAAATGGGAGCGTCTTGGATTTTTTTTTTCCTTTTATGCAGAGAGTATGCATTTGCGAATGTAAACAATTTGGAGCATTGCGCCAAGTACCTGAACCAAACGCTTGTGACCTTTGGATTTCCTGCTTCTCTTGATCTCTTCGCTTCTGATCCGGTGCCGTTTCTCTCTCCCAAGCCCTCCCCATGCTTGTTCTTTTTTCTTTTTTCCCCTTTTTTTTTAAAAAAAAAATTAACCTATTTTCTTATTTGGGTTTCTTATTTTTCATTTTTCGAAAATTTGGCGGACAGGTTTCGATTGCAAGGACCTGCAACTGCATATACTCTTTGCTTCAACAAAGGCAGAGGGACATCGAATTTAGAGAGTCTGCTAGTGATCAGAGACAGAGGTATGGTCTGCTTAGTGTTTGTTTCAAAAGTTAAATCAGTGTAGTAATGTTAGATGTGTTTTTGTTCACCAAAGTAAATTTCCTAATTACATCTGATTTGGTTTGATTTTCTTTGAATGTGTAATGATACAGTGTAAATGTGTTTTTGTGTGGCTCACTCTACATATTTGTAATTTTGAAGCTGAAATTTGTGGCAGAAAATTAGAAAATTCACTCGTCGTTTACTTTTTCTGCCAATTTTATTTATTGAATTTTGGGTTTCTCTCTTTTGATGCGGCATTTTCATATAAATTTAGTTTTAGTTCATCGCTCTCTCTCTCTCTCTCTCTCTCACACACACACACACACATGTTGAAATTAGCTTGTTCTCCTCTATATTGTAATGCTTTGAATTATATTAATTCCTGTGTGGTAATTGCCTTTTCATTTGTTACCTGTGGTTATGTGCATGTCTAAACAAAAGATTTTGTATCCATTCTTTGGAGCACATACCCTGATTGTTTTGTTTTATATTTCCGTTTACCTTGGATATTTCAACATTTATTCTTCTCCTTTTTTAGACTACTGTCAGATATATCAAGATTGGAAGCAAAAGTTGATAGGCTTGAGTTGCAGTTACAAGCCAAGGATAGGGAAATAGCGACAATTACCCGAATGGTTAGGAAATTTAGATTGCATTCAATGAAGTCATGTTTGCTCTGATGTTTGATCACTGTTTTGATACCTGTGGAAATGCTGTATGATTAGGAAGCCAAATCTACTGCAGCTTTTAAGGCTCAAATTGAAAAGCTTCAACAAGAGCGAGATGAATTTCAAAGAATGGTCATTGGTAATCAGGTTAGGAAATTCTTTCAATATTGTGAATTACTCTTTTTTTTTCCACTCTTTTTTGGCATCTGTGGAATACTTACCAAACCTGATAAATGCTGATGCTGCATAAATTTATTCTGCTAAAGCAAGTGAAGACTCAACAAATACATGAAATGAAGAAAAAAGAGAAGGAGTACATAAAGCTGCAGGTAATTTTTTTTTTTTGTGCATCTTAGTATTATTAGAAGTGATTGGTTCTCTTTGTTCAGCTTTGGTTACTCTTGTGAGAATACTAACAAGAGTGGACAAGATGACAGTTTCCAAAATGGGAATGCAGGAAAGGCTGAACCAAGTCTTGATGGAGAAGAAGAAGGAATCAAAATCAGGGATGGAAATAATGAATTTGCTTCAGGTTCTCACTGAATTGCTCTTAGCAAATTGACTTGGCCTGCATTGACATGGTAGAATGAGTATCCATGGATTTTGCAATCTCTGTAAACAGAAAGAAGGGCGGCAACGTGGAACATGGAATGGAAAGAAGGCTGATAATGACTTCTACAAGAAAATTGTGAGTATGATGAATTTACGTATATGGGAACTGTTAGAATGTGTTCGTCTAACTAACAGGAATATTGTGCCCACTGGTGGGGTTCTGTTTGACATATGCTGTTGGCAGGTGGATGCATACGAGGCTAAAAACCAAGAATTGATGTCAGAGAATGCTGATTTAAGGGCATTGTTACGGTCAATGCAGGTATTATGCTTAACATTTGTTTGGCACTGTTTTGCTCACTGTCTATGTTGTTCCTAGCTGCTTTTATTTTTGGCATTGGTCCCTGACCTCTGTTGACATGCCTGGGTTGCAGGGTGATATGCGTGATTTCTTGAATGCTCCAAATGTTTCAACCAAGCAATCTTTGGTTGCCCATGAAAGACTCGAAACTGAGCACTCACAGTCTCCCTTTGGTGGGGGGACGGTATGCCAACTACTTAAATTTGCTTAATTTTAACATGCCAATTGCTAGTTGCAAGTGATGAACATATCACTATCCACAGGATGTTTTTGACCTGCCTTTTCACATGGCTAGAGACCAAATTGAAGAAAGTCTCAGAACTAAGATGGCATCCATAAAGGTGCTTCTAATTTTCATGTCCATTTCATTGTTTTGAAGAATGTTGTTTTAATAAGTTATTGATGCATCTGTGGTTTGGAACTCGAAGGAACGGATGATTCAATTGCAAGATGCCCAGAAAGGAGCAGAGGTTACGTCTGAAGCTACTGAGAGGGAGCTTGAGCTTGAAGCTCAACTTGTTGAGGCAAGGAGCATAATTCAAGAACAGGTATTGAGAATCTGCTGCTGTGCAAATCAGAAATTTGCATTATGGTTCATTTCCTCTCTAGCACTATTCAACTAATGCATATGAAGGTTCTTACTATATTATATTACTACGTAATAAACTGATGTGCTCTCTGTTCTGAACTCACTTAGGTTCTATGTTAAAGCAGCATTTTGTCAATTAAAATCTTTTCTATCCCAAAAGTCTACAATACTGGTTATGTATGTTCATTTTGCTGCATTCTGCTAGTGCCATCCATTTTTGGATTATACCATTTTAGTTGTGCATAAAGATATTTTTCTCACATCTTTCTTTTAATTTTCTCATTTGGTGGCATCTTTGCTGGATCATGGATTGGGAGAGAAATGTTTTGACAATGATTCTCATGGAATTATGTTCATTAAGTTGAAACTTTTGAGAAAATAATTTTTTACCGGTTTTATTTTTTGAGCCAGATACCACGGGCAGCTATGATGTCTAGTTCAGAAATGTAATTCTTCTTGCTTTTATTGCTCTTGGTTTAAGGCCAAACAAAAACATAATTTTTGGTTTTCTTACAGGCATCAATAATGTCTAAGCATCTTGCAAAGTCTGAGAGGCCAAGGTATTCCCCACATTCATCGTTTTTAATAGAGGCCGTATTTGTTAAACAGACTTTAATTAATGCAGCAGACTGAAATACTGAATGACATTTTAAATTTTGCAGGGAATCAATCATTTCATCATCAGCTGAGGTACTAAATATATATATATATATTGTTGAGAGCAGTGCTGGATGTTGTGTCCATTTTCTTCTGCTCTGCCCTAAGAAAAACAAATGAAGAAAATGACACTTCAAAATTAAAGTAATATTTTTGAGTGTTTACTTGTATTTTAATGATTAATCTGATACTTGGAACTCTGCCATAAAATTTGTTGAACATGATACGCATGGAAAGAGTTCAATATTTTTCCTATCAAGATAGGATAGGAAGAATTTTAGAATTAACCGTGATAGAGTTTGTTGTTTGTTTTGATGGTCTTTCTGTTTTCATCCTGATATTTTAGGAAGTATGAGATTAACGAGATCGGTGGTGCTGTTTTCCTTTTCTGCATGATGAGAATGGAGTTGGCTTTATATGAAGAGGCATTGCTGCTTAACAAGCATGCCAAGCCTTGTAGTATTCTTCCAATCCAGAGTCGGAATCTACATGTCTTGAAACCTTAGTTGTGGGCTACAACAGTTGTAGTTATTCTCGCTGCAACAGATGTCTTTTGTTACAGTAATCCACATGAGCAAAGGGGCTACAACAGATGTTCAGTGCCTCGATAACTAGGTATCTGTATGGTTTAGGGGCTTGAAACCGTAGTTGCGAGCTGTAGTCTTAATGTAACCAATGTCTAGGTTTAGTTATGTTGTATGCTAAACAGTTGCGGTTATGGTGCTTCTATCAATTCTGTTTCGTTCCTAGGGGAGTCTTCCTTCCTAGGCGAAATGGGCTTTATTTGACGGTATAGAACCCTATTCTCTACTGCCCCATTTCTATTCTCACGGCCGCCTACTGAAGCCTGAATACGCGGGGTACTAACCTACAAATTGCTCCGTCTGCCATACAAAATTCATATGCAACGTGCAAATGTGGATGATTGATCCACAATAGTTAGCCAAGCGTTTGGAACCAGCCAAATCAGGATAAAGAGACAAAAGAGGCAATTGAGAGCAAAATACGAGGTAAGCACCCTCAGTAGAAACTCTTTTACTGAAAATTATAATGCACGTTAACGGTGAGAACGTGTCGACTAATTCATGCAAGCACGTTGAACAGTGACATGGTTCTTATTCTCTATAAAGGTAACATTTTATTTATTGAGAGGTCGCGTGAGGTATTGCCTCAAATTCTGCGAAAATTTTTTTGTGAACCTGATATACGCCACGTTTCGGTTAGGTATTTGTTGAATCGGTCGGAATAGTAAAATGAAATGCATAAATTTATGGTTCTAATTATCTTTCTAGAGATTTTTAATATGATTTATTTACAGCATGGATCATGTTAATTTCATATTATATATGAAAAAATAAAAAATTTAAATGAAATTTATCTGAAATAGAAAAAATATATATGTATATTTAAAAATGATAAATTTGTTATCCTTAAAAAAAAAAAGTGTAGAGAGCATTATATTTTCTTTGTTTCTCTCTAAACAAACAAAATAAAAAAATAAAATAAAATAAAAAGGAGAGTCTATTTCCATTCCACGATTTGGTTGCCCACCTTTCAATTTCCAAGTATAAATATAACAATATTCACCGACTTAGCCCATGTAACCAAAGAAGGAGAAAACCTTAGAAGTCAACTAAACCTATAATTGACTAATATTTATTTTCCATTAAATATTGAGGCAGTCAAGACAATATTCTCATTAGCTAAGAGAAAAAGGTTGCTCTTATTATAAAAAATGGATGCAATTTGCTTATACTTCATGCTTATTTGACACTTTTTAAGTGCCTGCAGTACACACCAAGAAACCACATATGCGTATTAGGTGACGGAGTATGCAAAAGAATAAGACTATTCAACTTATAATAGATAACAAAGACTCGAAAACCATGCATATGTACGGGGAAAAAGTTCTTTAATCTTCAGAGCCATAGAATTCATGCAGTCCAAGATTCTATCATTAATTTGCCCAGTAAACCGGAGAATAATCTAACCTCCACTCATGAACAGAAAACCCTCTTCGTCATTACAGCTCAGTCCATCAACAAACATGTATACCTCTTGATTGTCACAGTTCCATAGAAACAAGAGAGAGAAAAAAAAAAACAAAAAACAAAAGAAAACATAAAAGCCAAAATATAATGAACAAACTTCATTAGACTGAGTATGGATTTGGAGCATGATGAGGTCAAGATGTCAAAGAAAAGGGTTTCAATTCTTCAAGGAGATGAGAACTTCTTCAACAGGGTTATTTCAAGAGATTGTTCCGTGGGTTGCTCTTCTCCTGAATTCTATCACCGGAGCAGCGATGGGGTGCCGTTTCAATGGGAAAGGCAGCCAGGGACACCTAAACATCCACCAAAAGGAGAAATTATTCCACCACTTAGCCCACCACCTGCCGTAATTAGCCTGGGGCTACCAAAGCCATGCATTGCCATTGAAGAACCAAAGCCTTCGTTCGGTTCAAGATTTCAGTTCTTGAAGCAAATGATCAGCAAGAAAATTCGGCGGAGCAATGTTATTACCAATGGAAAGTCCTATTCATCGTCCCCGTCTCTCTCCAACGAACATTCTCGGCAGTCTTCGAAATTGGAAAGTCCTGCTTTCAAGGAATCTCTGCAAGGTCCTTATGGTTGCAGTCCCTGGAATTTCCATCCAATTCTTGTGAGGGTTACAAGACGAATCTAAAATTATATCGTCATGTATGTACTTTCTGTTTTTCTGCTGAATAGAATCCTTCAAGTCTTGTGGGTGACTATTTCATCCTGGCCTAGAGGCTACATGTTTGCATTTTCTTTTGATTTGGGATGCAATGTTCTTGCTATAACTTGCAAGTGTATCATCGGTATATTTCTCTGCATCCATGAACAACTCCTGGAAATTGCGTTTTAGTCTGTCATTGATTTTGAGTTTGGAAAATGATATTACGTTCAAATTATCTGAGTTTATCGGGGCGGTTAATTTTGGAAAATGATATTATGTTCAAGAATTTTTTACCATAGTTAAGATCGATTTTTGATTTTCTGAAAGTGGCAAGTCACCCACAGGACTAGACTTAAATATGGTAAAAAATTCTTGAAAAACAATTGACATGTGTACTGCATAAAATATCAGCCAATAAGTTAAAAACTCGGATCCAAACGGGTACACTAAACCTATCTTCTGTGTCACTGATTTCAAATTATGGTAAAATTACTTAAATTTTTAATTTCAGACTATACTTCAAAAAAAAAAAAAACTAAATCTTACAGTTTTTTCTTTTTTTGTTCGGAGAATGATTAATTGTTTCAACTAGTTTTAAATTTAGTAGATTTGGGCCATTACTTGGGCTCCCGTTATGAGAAATGCAACTTACATACGTGGAATATGAGTATGATAATTGTTGGTCAATTGCTAAATGGGGAATCAAAGATATAAATTTCGCAAGAAATTAATATAATTATGTCCACTTGTACATTCAAGTGCTAATAAGAAGGTGAAAATTGCAAATCCACGTACTCAATGACTTTTGAAAGCCCTTATAGATATTGTGTATCTTGGCAGGAATTTACATTAAATTACAGTAATCCCTGGTCATAATTCAAAATCTTTCAGTCAATTAGAGAAATGATGGCGTATTATTTGTTTTCCATACATATCCAACCTGGATTTTGTTTGATATACTTGCCATAATACTATGGTAGATGTATACCACAACGGGTGTATAAACTCGCTTAATGTGCCTTTGTTTTTTTTCCTTGATCTGTTGCACTTTTGCAAAATGCAGAAGGCTTTTGATCCCAAAAACTCCTCGTTCAAAAGCAGGAAAGACGACAGAGTTATGTCTCTATACCAAGTTGATCCTGCCTTCTATAGGAAAATCGTCTCCAGGAGTTCCTCCATGGACAGCTTCAGTTGCGGTTCTTTTCACGGCAGCCCTGGAAATGTTCCCTTCGATTGGGAAACGCAGCCTGGAGAGCCCATAAACTCACCGAGCCCGAGGATTGAGCTGGTGTCACCACCACCTGGCTTCCCGGCGGACCTTCACAACGGCTTGAACAAGCCACGTACCGTCCACGGTTCATGCGTGCCTAGGCCAAACCTTGCTTTGGTGAGGGCTAAGGCCAATTTCTCGAGAAACATCAAAAAATCAGTGGAAATCATCAAGAACAACATTCGATTTGGCCAGGGAGCCGAGGAAATCAAGAAGGGTATTCATATTTTTTTCAAGAAAGTTAAAGGAAACACCCTAGGGCCTAGAAGGAAGAATTATGAGGCTAATCATAATTTCACCTCATCGTTTACTTCTGGTCTAAAGGTTCCATCCTCTTCCTTTATTATGTGCTACCGGATGACTGCAAAAGTCACAATTGTACAGGGCGGCCATGGGGTTATGAAATGAAATATTAGTTTACTAGGCCTGCCCAAAGAACCTGTTATTAGCCTGTTTACATATGATTTGGGGTTTTGGGAGCCTAAACCCCATTGAAAAGTCATGTCTTCCTGTTGGAAGATACGATTTTGCATGTGTCTTAGACCTGATGAACGTGACAAATTAATGTACCAGCTTGTTTAAGCCGAAAGAAAGAAAAAAAAAAACTGTTTTCTTTCTATATTTCATGTTTGATGCATTAAAGAATGTGGTGAAAATGAAAACCCAATGGGACAGGTAGGAAAACCTCCGAAAAAGGTGAAAATATTAACTAGTTTTTTTTAATTATTTTTTATACGTTTGATACTGGTAATTTCTCGCAAGATAGCATGTTAATACGATGATTTGCCTCGAAATTAAGAGCATTAATTAATAATTAAAAGCCGAGGACAACACATAATCCAGCAAACGCGCCGTCCGTCCGATTATCGGGAGAAAGATCAAATGGACGGGGGGAAAAGGAAGAAAATTTGGCGGGAACGGGGAGCCTGCCCGGTGCCACACGTAGTAATTAACTAAATCAATCAAATCGATTGGGCTCGCGATCAAAATCACAAACAGACGCTGGGCAAAGAGAGAAAAGGAATATGTACGGGAACAGCGACTTCGACGGTGGCGCGGCCGCCTTCATGGGCGGCGGATTCATGCCCTCCCAGACCACCCAGGCTCCGGAGCCCTCTTTCTCTCATTCCAGAGTATTTTCTATTCTCTCTCTCTGTTAACCCGCTTTATCATAGTACCTGTAGATGAACGGACTGAAACAACTGTTTTTTTTTTTTTTTCTTGGCAACTTCCAGTTAGGGTTTTGTGAAGTATTCCTGCGAATTTAGCCTTTGTTTAGGGTTCTGGCTCGCGATTTGGCGGAATCTCATTGTTGGACTGCACGATATGATTGTGTTAGAGTTGGATTTTTTGAATTGTTTGGCTCTCTGATTTACGTGGTAGAGGTCTCCACTTGGCTTCCAATAGCAACCAAATAGAGGTTTTATTCTTTGTTTGGATGCTATAAAACCAAGGAAAATCTGTAGATACGTAGTCGAATCTTCATCCTAATTGAATCTGGATCATGAATAGAGTATTGTATCATTTACTGATGCTTGAAGTTTTGAGAATTCGGTGTTGACAATTATAGTGAAATTCGATTGATGGTGTTAAGTCCTATCAAGAAGAAATTAAGAAATTCTCTCTGCCAAATATTGGTTTTCAATGTCTTCATACCTTTGCTGCAGAATCGTGAGTCACGGTGCCTGCTTCCATTGACGGCAAAGCAGATACATGACCTGGCAAGTAATGATGAATTGAATTTCATCAGTGACGGTGTTGAAGTTACTAATGTTACAATTGTGGGAAGGGTATATCAAAAGGAAGACAAAGCCAGTGAGTACACTTTTTTAGTAGATGATGGGACAGGGCAGATTGAATGTACCAGATGGTATGCCTTTTTATGATTTCTGGATTTCTGATTTGTGTCTAATCATATGCCAAACTGTGCAGTGTAACTGTTAGTAGAATTATTATGGTAACAATGCATTCTTTTGTCCATGTAGGATTCAAGAATCTGTTGATGCGGATGAATTGGCTGCAATCTTGTATGTTTCTGAGTAGCACCATACAATGCCTTGTCTGTAGCTTAACTTATATGTCTATCTTTGGATAAACTCAGCATTATTATCTGATCTGTGTAGTCTATTTTATTACCTTTTCTCAATTTAATGAGTGTCTGGTTTCTTTTAAAAATCTAGTTTTCCAAATAGTATTTATTTTATTGTTTGTTTGGGGTTAAGGAAAGAAGTGAAAATGTGGGATAGTTACTCCAAATGTTGAAATTTATGTCGTATAATTCCGACCTCTCTTTCTATTTTCTTAACCTTTTCTGCATTGAAGATGATTATAGGTCTTTGGATTTCTGGTGATAGTTCTTCTCTTTGATTGATGTGCTTCAAGTCTCAAGTATGCTACTTCTCTTGCTTTGACTGTATAATATTAATTGGCATCATTTATTTAATAGGATTGGAATGTATGTTCGCGTCCACGGGCAGTTGAGAGGCCTACAGGGTAGAAGGTTCATAAATATCTTCTCTATTAGGTATGGATTATATGTTTGTTACTTTCCTTATGTTAATATCTGACAAATAGTTATGAGGAATGCCCTACTACCTCCAACAACTCTTCCTCTTCCTGAAATGGCCATCCCAGTTCATGAGGTGTCTATGCTATAAGATCTAGGGAAGGATCATATGTACGTAGGCTCATTCATTTTTTGTTTTTTTTTTTTTCTAGACATAGAGGTTGTTTCCATGATTTGAACTTATGACCTCTGTGCTACAGTGAAGTAACCTTATCATTACATCAACACTTGCCCTTCCCTCTCAAAGCAGAAAAGAGAAAAATACAACCTTCATATTGTCCCACATTGACACTTTGATACATCTAAATCACTTTTTCCATATTGTGTCAGCCTTTGCAGGGTGATTGGAGGGCTTTCTAGATCAGTTTATGAGGATCCTTCCTAAGTAGGACTAATATTAGTTTATTCCTTTTAGTTGAGTTAACTGAATTGGAGTAACGAGGAATCTTAGTAGTGGTTTTTGATAACTCTTCCTGAGTGAAGCTTACACTTATTCAAGGTAATGTTTTGAGGATGGATGGGTTTCATGTCTGATGGGTTCTGTCTCCAATCTCCAAACATTGATGAAGATCAGACCATTTTTATGAATTGAATGGTGGTTGAAGATGCGGCGAGGAATCTTTATGTTTTCTGTGGTTGAATCCTAAAGGAGTAGACAGATTTCTCATGGTGATTTTCAATACTTTTAAAGTGAAATGAAATTTTCAGTGCCATTGAGAAATTGTGCACAAATTATTGTTGAATGATTATATTCCTTTGGAGGTTTCAGAATTTTGAGTTCTCTGTATCTTTGTTGGTCACTGGAATGGCTACTGATATGCACTTTAATGCCTTATTTTTGCTTTTTAGTTAAAATGGTAGACATCCTCTAAGGAGCCTTTGGATTATATGAAACTCCACTTGAGCCACCAAAAAAATGGTAAAGATAGCTCAAAAAGACATCAGAGGATCTTAGGGCTACTACTTGGCTTGTGAGTCTGAGTGCAATATATGTTTGTTCAATGAATCCAAAATAAAACTTTAAATTTATTTGTTGATGATTTAATGTTGTCACCCATGAGGTGAGGTACAGGATTTATACTTTTTAAGATTTAGTTTGATAGCAGTAACCTTAATATTGACAAAACAGGTTATGTTTGGTGGCAGAATGTCCTAGAGGTGATAGTTCTTTTTTGGGGATTTGTGTTGTTGAGATTCTTGCGCACTGATAGTTTTCGAGACTGCTATTTTAGAGTTTTAACTTTAAACGTGATTGTGATTTTCAGGCCTGTTACCGACTTTAATGAGATTACAAGCCACTTTGTTGAGTGTATATATGTCCATTTCTACAATACCAGGTTACGGGTATTGGTTTAATTATGGTATTTACTTTCTAATTTATGGTTTTAAACATGATAATCTAATCATGCCACACGGTTGAGTTTTAGTTATTTTGAGCTCTTTAGTGTTAATTTTCATTTTTCCTCCTTTTTTGATTGCTAAATCAGAAAGGCCTTGGCACTCAGCCCCATTCAGCAACGAATAACACTTTAAAGGGATACCAAGCTGCGCCACCAAACCAGGTAATGGGTCACATAAGAAAATATTATTTTTGCTGATGATTCTTTTTTGCTTTTTGTAATTATTTGTCACTTATGTTTTCAGTTTTCTGCCCCTTTTGGCTCCGACGGAGTTAGCAACACTGGTCAGATGATATTAAATTTACTGCAGCAGCCTGCATACCTGTGAGTTATTTTGGTCTTCTGCTTTTTTTTGTTTTTCTTTTTGTTGCAAGTGGAGTTCACATTTAAAGGTAGTTCATTGCAACCATTCAACTCCAAGGAATAGTGGCTTTATGCCATATGACTTCCATTGGGAGTATACCATGAGAGAGAGAGAGAGAGAGAGAGAGAGAGGGAGGGAACAAGCAAGAAGGGGGAGATAAAGAGAGAGAGGGAGAGAAATCTCAGTTGTTTCTTAAGTGCAGTTAATTGCACTAAGACCAGTCAACAGCACAGGACAAAAATCTTTTGTCTAGGTATACACCAAAATATTTTGCAACCGAGTATTGGTGAAAAAGTTGAAAATGATCCGTTTTTTCTTTACACACAATTTATTTTTCTATAAACCTGGAGACCTTAGTTGGCACAATGCCATTTTGAGGATCTTTGGTCCTTGAATGCATTCTGTTGCCTCATTTTGTTTTGCATGGCCCTGTTTCTGTTACGGAGAGCTCTAACTTGTTTCATTTTCAAGTATATGTTTCAATATTGATTTCACACCTTACCCACGTTCTCTTAGGTACATGCTTCACCTTACCCACTGTTGAATACTCTTGCTTCCTAGCTTCAACATTTTAGATCTTTAATTGTTTCCAGTGCCAATGAGGATGGAGCACATCGTAATGTCATTGCCCAGCACTTAAATATTCCAATGAACAAGCTCATGTATGGCCCCCTCTCTCTGTTTCTCATACGCACACACAACCATAGTTATGTTTGATATTGAGTCTGGCTTTTTGACAGGGAAGAATTACAGTCTCTTGTTGACAATGGGTTTATTTACTCGACCATTGATGATGATCACTACAAGTCCACTGTTAACGCTTGACAAGTTTTGTCGTAATGCCAGTGGCAGTAAGTATCCATTTTTCTTACTCCTTTCTTAAGCCTTGGCCGTTATGTTAGATCCATGAAAGATAATTTTGAACCGTACGTGACAGTCTCTCGTAGCACTTGACCTCTTGAAAGATATTTCATCTCTATTGATGTGAGCCAACCCACTTTAAAATGGTTATCAGTTTTCTTCAGCCTGTAAGTGCTATCTATTGAATATGCTACTGATGTTGTAATAATAATGGCTTTGTTTATCCGCCGAGTTCACTAACTTATGTGCACGTTCTAAATACTGATGCTCAGAAAACCGGGTGCACGTTCATAGGAATTGTTTTTTTTGTTTTCCTTTTGTTCCGGGCAAATCTCCTTTTTTTTGTTTTAATTTTTCTTGTGCCGGTGGGGGGGGGGGTTCTGGATTTAAATTTCGTAAGGCCGCACGTGGAAGCTCGTTGAGGTTTTTGCGAGTCACGTGATCTCGCAAACCCGCCGCCCAACCACTGTCGACGCTTCTCTTGTCTCGAGAAGCGTGCAAGTTTCATTGATGGAAAGAGAAGGGCATGTGCAGCAGCACGTGTCACGGCCTTAAGACTTTGACGCCCACTGGAGATATCGTTTACCGCCAGGCGCCAGCCGGTTGCTTGTGGTTTACAGTTGAGGCTTCATCTAAAAGAAATATCGTTTTACAGTAAAAAGATATTCTAAAGTTTTACAGTTGTAGCCAGTTTTCACGGCTTAATTAAATTATGAGACAACTTTTTTGCGTATCATTTACGAGACACGTACTTTTTGTCTTCAATTGTTATAATTAAAATTTAAATTTTTTATATTTTTATTTAACCTTCAAAATTTTTTACAAATTCATTACTTTGTCAACAAAAATTAGTCAAATTGCTAAAAAATGTGTATTGATGAAATAGAAAATGTTAAAAAATATATAAATACATACGTAGGGCATATATTAAAAGAATTCCAAAAAAAGATACAATTTCCATAAAATAAATGCTACATCTCATTAAGAAGACTAAGAGAAGAGGACGTCAGAATAGGAGGAAGAGAAGGAGGAGACTTTTGGAAGGGGAGGATCAGGCTGAGGAGTATATTAATGTACTTGTTTTTTTTTTAATGATTTTTGTTTATATTTGATTTTTTAATATTTTTGTTTGTATATAGTTTTTTAAAGTACTTTTTATTTGTATTTGATATATTCTTTAATAATTTTTTTATAGTTAAAATATTTTTAATAGTCTGACTAATTTTCATTAGAAAAAGACAAATTTATAAAGAATTTTGAAGATTTAAGATTCAAATAAAAATATAAACAAATGTAGGACCAAAAAAAGTGTTTGTTCTTTTCATTTTTCATATATATATATATTACTAAAGCATATAATTTATAATAAATAAAAGTTTTCATGGCCATAAATGTACATAATTAATCATTAAGTATTATTTTGCAGTTATTAAATTGAAAATTTGATAGTAAAATATGATATTCAAATTCTAAATTTTATTTATAAAAAATGCTTTCCTCCTTATTTTAACTAGACCAAAAAATAAAAATAAAAAGCAAATTTACATAATTTGGGCTACATAAAATGAAACTTCATCAATTTAATGTAAATTTTCTCCCTTTTTTCCTCGTAAAGAAGAGGATAAGGAAGTTTGAAATTAAAATTTTTAATAGTGATTAATAATTTATAATAGAAATGTGTTGAGTAATTATATCTTCGAGTAATTTATCTTAATTTGGTATGACACCTACTATTAAAGGTAGCAAACGAATGAGAATGATTTTATATCTCCAAGGTTTAGAGTTTTTTAAATTGTTTTAAATTATAAATTACAAATTAGTTAAATTTTAAATCAATTAAATTAATGTTATTTGAATTTTAAATTATATGAATTTTGAATTATGAGTTAATTAATATAAATTAAATCAAGTGTGCTTTCGAACTAGTTAACCATATTCATTTGCAGAAGGCGTTCCATCAAAATTAAGAACTACTCTAGATCATAAAATTAAGAACGACTTGGCCCTCATGTGTCCACGCAGGAAGACGCGCTTTCTAAATTCTAAGCAAGAAAAGAACAAAACACGTGTTTGCGATTGCGCGGAATGTGTAAATTAATAATTTAAAAAAAAATAAAAAACTTAGAACAAGGCAATGCTAAGAATCTATCAAGAACAAGAGAACAGCACCACAAACCCCGCAAATAAATTACTAGAGATGTCATGTAGATGGGGATCCTCAAGCAATAATAAAAATGAAAATATCCTGACCACATCCATTAATCTTAGTCTGACCACATCCCTTAATCCTAGTTTGACCAGAGACTAAAATGGATTTTAGTCTTTAAAAAGACAGCCCAGTTTCAATTATCAATACATTCTTTTTTAAGGCTTCGCGATTACCTTCTACCGTGGACAGAGTCAGAAACCAACCCGCCCCCCCACAAAAAATGCAGACACACTCCCGCCGAACCCTCTGCCCATCTCCTTTCTGTCTTGCGCTTACTTTTGTGGCTTTTAAAAGTCCTTTTGATTTGGTTTGCTTAGCGCGAGAGCTTTTTTTTTTTTTTTTTTTTTATAGCACCTATCCGAATTTTGAAGGGCCATCCATTCATCTAGTGATAATACCTAATCTCCTCTCATGTGGGTGTTGCTTGCATTTGTAGTTCGGTTACAATAGGGAGGAGTCGTTGGTCATGTCCAGGGACTCACCGTGAGACACTCTTCTGGCGTTGCCACTCCGGGACATGTGGCCAGAGCGTCCCCGAGTGATGGGATCTGGTTTTCTATCCACTCCTAGCCCATTTGTTAGCATGATGCACGACCCAATTAGGAAATACCGTGACACAATTGAAAATAATTCTTTATAGAGTTCTTGGCTAACTCGAAAAATCACACTTACGAAGAACAGAAGCTTGAAAAATCATCTATTTGAGTAAATCTTTCTAGTAAAAGAGATTGAAACACTGCGATTAGGAATCTACGGAAACGAAGACGAAAGATGGAATTCTAATCGCAATAGCTTATCTCGCCTACACTCCGCTCCAAAATTCTTTGATTATAATAATAATATCACCACATCTGAACAAATAATTAGGGACCATACCCCACCACCACCCAACTCTGGTATTCTTCTAGGCACCACATACTCCTTTTACAGGTACCAATCACCATCTGATGACTGGCAAACATGGCATCTTTCGTACCAAGCCGACACGTGTGGCCGATGATATTCTGAATAAGATTAATAATTCACACGCGTCCCCCGTAGGCGACATGCCAACAAAATCCTCCCATACCCCTAAGCCTGCCCTTGGATGCTCAAATTAAGGTGAACTTGTCGTCTAGCCATCGCCACGCGCTGCTTTTCCTTGCGTCTTGACCACGCTCCGGAACTTCATCTTTCATCTAACCTTTTTTTTATTATTAAAAAAAAAAATTGCACAGTATGTACGTGCATCTCTATGCATCCATCTACTACAAACCGATGCTGTTCGTTCAATTTCTTTATATAAAAAAAATTATTATTTTAATATTTTTACATTTAAATAATTTTTTAATATTTAATTATAATATTAATAAATTTAAATTTTATTATTATATATTTTTAGTCATTTAAATTCTCATATCTTAACAAACAAATTATAATATAAATACTCAAATTTAAATTAATATAAAAAATATATATATATTAAATTACCAAATAATCTACCGCCGGGAATAATTTGAGAAGTCATCTCTACAGGCAACGTATACGTATAGGAGCAAATGTTAATGTCACTAAGGGCGCACGAATTTGAAAAATCAATTTTCGGCACTCCGGAGAGGCGCGAGCTGTCAAGTCTCTTCGCGTTGATTGCTTGTTTTCTTTTCTTTTCTTTTCCTTTTTTTTTTTTTTTCTTTTTTCTTTTCTTTTAATAATGAGTCAAAAGAGAACGGGAGAAAAACAAACGAAGAAGTTGGGGAGGCTATTTTAATAATTGGAGACATGGGACCAATTGCAATGATTCATTTGGAATTTAACACTGGAAAGGAGGGATATAGATGTGCCCCCCGTTTCCTTCGTGGGTCGCCGTGTCTCCTTTTCCCCACTCTTGCTTCCCCATTTATATACACCATATACTTGTACTCACAATCTCGTATATGTCTTTTTCTTTTTTTTCTTTCTTTTTTAATTTAGTAGAAACCCGAAATTGAAGTAGATTTCCTAAAAATATTTAATAATTTTTTAACACTACGTACTTAACATGTCTGATTACATGCAAGAATAGTCATTGGCATGTACACTCTTCTGCAATAACCTTAACTAAGATGTCAAAATAGCCATAGTAATCTTCAACCCATTTCTCGAAATAGCCCCAACTTTTTTTTTTTAAATGAATTTCTTTTTCATTTTGTTTTTGGAAGGATTAATTGCCTTTAGTTAGTTAGCTATGTGTGTGTTCTTGTAGTAATTAATTTGATACAAGAATAATATTTTATACTTCACTTACAATTAAAATATTTCTCTGTACTCCGAGTAAGAATAAATTACAAAAAAAAAAAACAACTAAAAGAATAAGACCTCGTGTGGGGCAGGCCTTAAAACAAGTATAATGAGCCTAAGAAATTCTTTACAGAAGGAAGGACCGGAAGAAGGATGGAAATGGGGGGGGGGAATGGGATGGGAATAGTATTAATATATATAAACATGGACGTGCTCGAGGGCCTCGAGTTTTGACGAGAGGCGACAAGAAAGGAGAGAGAGAGAGAGAGAGACCGCCACATTCCTCCTATAGAAAGCTTCCACTTGTTCGTGCCTCTTCCTCTCTTCCTCTATATTAATGTTCCATCTAATTTATATTCTTTTCCCTCACAGCAAATTTTCTTTTTTTTTTTTTTTTGAAAAAAAGAAACCCTACTATCTCAATCCTCGTGCAACCCGGAGTCTCTTCCTCTCTCTCTCTCTCTCTCTCTCTGTCTCTCTCAGTCCATCTCTTGCATTGCACTTTTGCGTCTATATCTGTGTCTTCCCATTTTACTCTTCATCGAAGAAAACCCATCTGTCCTTCTGCTCTCTCTCTCTCTCCCTCTCTCTCCCTCTCTCTCTCTCTCTGTCTGTTTATTGTTTCCAAAGATAACACAGAACAGAAAAAAAAACCCAAAAGAACTCGAAGTTTGCTATTTCCAAAACATACGGGAAGAGAAAAGGAAGAAAGAAGGAAAGATAAAACCCAGTAATACTCTTTCACGGTCTTCGACGGCAATGGACATGGATTTGACTTCCGGTCAGACGACACAGAACTGGCTTGACTTCTCTCTTTCCGACAACCCCCACCAGCGCCGCCGCCACCACCACCACCATCACATAATGAATAATATCAGCCTCACTCCATCCTCCTCCTCCTCTTCTGATTCCACCACTAATCAGCTCCGTCTCTTTGAAGTCTTTCGCCACCCTTCCTCTGCACCTGCAGGTCTCTGTCTTTTATCTGCTCCCTTTATTCTATTTCTGGTTACATCTTTTTACGTTAAAAGTTTAAACCTTGTTGTTGTATTTTTATGTTTTCTCCCAAAACCCATTATATAACAGCTACTGCTGTGAGGACTGCAGCGCAAGGTGAAGGAGATGCAGGTAGAGCAGCGGACCACTGTATATTTACCGGTGGCTGTGGCCCAAAGCTCGAGGACTTTCTTGGTGGCTGCACGGCGGATGTGCCTCCACCACCACGTGCACAGGCGGCGCTGGTTTGTGGTCACTTATCTACTGATCATATTCATACACCTGTGACTTCTAATATTACTAATGCTGTGTCTGACGCCACTTCCGAGATGTATGACTCCGAGCTCAAAACCATCGCCGCTAGCTTCCTTCGCGGCTTTTCCACCGCCCCTGAGCAAACCGATACCCAGAAGCAACAAGAGCAGCAGCAGCAGCAGCAGCAATATCATCAACAGAGTCTGGTTCGAACTGAACTTGCACCGAAGAAAAGTATCGATACTTTTGGCCAACGGACCTCCGTCTATAGAGGAGTCACCAGGTAGATAACAACATCGATAATCGCATGAAATATAGATAGAAGCCCATAAAAAAAAAAAGGTTCAAGAAGGACAGGGACTTTGATTCTCTCGACCCTCTTAAAGTGATTTTATTTTTTCTTCATTTCAGGCATAGGTGGACTGGTAGATATGAAGCTCATTTGTGGGATAATAGCTGCAGAAGAGAAGGCCAGAGTAGAAAAGGAAGGCAAGGTATAGTTTCTTTCTAATTTTCCTATCTCTCCCTCTCTCTGGGGATTGTTTGATTATACGGGCGCCTTTTGTTTGTAAAGTCTGCAAGATCTGGGTCCGAGCCTCAATGTGAATGCTTCCAATACGCTGTACATACCGTGTGGGGAAGACTGCTAGGGAAAATAAATGGGTAGTACAGTCAATAGCGCGTTTAAAGTAATGGATGTAAATGTAAATCCCAATAAGATGATAATAGAGATGGTGACCGAGGGCTTAGATCTTCTGGGAGTCTTTATATATATATATATATATATATATATATATTTGAATACAGCAGGCGCGCATTAGAGTTTCTTTGACCGTTTCACTTACTCTTTTTTGGATGCACTGTAGAAGGGTATATTTATGAAGATTCTGCTTATATCTCTTCCTTTTGTTGTTTCTTCATGGGGACATTTACATAACGAATGATTGCTGCCCCATGGATTACACGGTTATCATCATTGGTCTTACAGTCTATTTGGGTAAGCCCTTTTTTCCCAGTTTCCGTTTGGTCTGTTACTAATTATGATTAAAATCATCATTTTGTTTTACTGCTGCCAAATCTTCTTCTTCTATGAGTGCATCATGGATGTCTGGCTTAATATTCCACTTTTGCATGGATGGGTCATTGAGTTCGGAATCTCATTAGAATCTAATGCTTTTTTCCTGGTATATTAATTAGGTGGCTATGATAAGGAGGATAAAGCTGCTAGAGCTTATGATCTTGCAGCTCTCAAGTACTGGGGTCCGACTACCACAACAAACTTCCCCGTGAGCCCTTTATTATTATTCTTATTATTTTCTTTTTGCTTAGAAATCTTTAGTTCTCTCTCTCTCTCTCTTATCTTTCAGGTGGTTTTCGTTCTAAGTTCTGAATCTAAGTGTCTGTGAATTTATCCTGTTCGTGCCTTAGGTTTCTAACTACGAGAAGGATCTGGAAGAGATGAAGAACGTGACTAGGCAAGAGTTTGTTGCTTCACTTAGAAGGTGGCGACCATCGTCTGAACATACATGTATATACTTTTCTGCATTTTGTTATTTGTGTTTGTTTGACTTACGTTTGTTTTGTCCATTCTCGTTTTGCGCAGGAAAAGCAGCGGTTTCTCTAGAGGAGCCTCGATTTACAGAGGAGTGACCAGGTTTTTAGCTTAACTCGGTCTTTTCTGATTCCTGCCTTACTTTTGATAAATATGTATATATTATATTATTGATCTCAGCTTAATATATAATTTTACTTTCAACATCAAAAAGAACGGTGAACCTATAAAATCCATGTTCATCTTGGTATGTTTTGACGATTATTCTAGACACCATCAACATGGTCGATGGCAAGCAAGGATAGGAAGAGTTGCTGGCAACAAAGATCTTTATCTTGGCACATTTAGTGAGTTTCTAGTTGCAATATTCCTTTGTCTTTCCCTTTTTTTTAATTTTAGTATTTATGGTGATACTTAATCAAGGTCACATTTTGATGTTTTCCAACAGGCACCCAAGAGGAAGCTGCTGAGGCTTATGACATAGCCGCAATCAAATTTAGAGGCCTAAATGCTGTGACCAACTTTGACATAAGCCGCTATGATGTCAAAAGCATAGCTAACAGCAATCTTCCTATAGGAGGAATATCTACCAAGTCCAAAAATTCATCAGAATCAGCTTCTGATAGCAAAAGCATTGATGGTAGCAGATCCGACGATCTCTCCTCCACATCCTCAGTGACCTTTGCACCTCACCAGCAGTACCCTGCATCCACTACTTCTCTCAGCTTTGCAATACCCATCAAGCAGGACCCATCTGATTATTGGTCTAGCATCCTTGGACACCAAATCAATACCGCCTCCACCACTTTACAGAATGCTAAGAACAATAATGATGGCTCTGTTGCCCCCAGCACTTTTTTTCAACCTTCAGCTATTAATGGGTATGTTTTGCAATTTCAAAGCCCAGCATCCCTCAGAGCTGACCTCAAGACAAATCCTCCGGGCAATGACGGCGGCAACAACAGTGGTTTATTTTTCAATTCTGGTTTTATTCAGCAACAGAGTGGGAGTGGAAGTGCCGGTGTTAGTGGCAGCGGTAATCGTACTAGTTCTTCAAGTTCACCCCAATTTGCCACACCCATTGCCTTAAGTGGTAGTCCTAGCTTTTATGAGGGTAATTCTATTTATGGTAACTGGATTGCACAATCTTCCAATTCTCTCCAATCTGCAAAGCCCAGTCTTTCAGTCTTTCAGACACCAATTTTTGGCATGGAATGAGATCACAAAAGACAGAAGTGAATGTGGGAATCTGTGCAAACTGCAAAGGCACAGATGGGAGTCATGGACTCTGTTGCAAAGCAAGGTGCTGATGAGGGCATGTTGGTGCCACCAGGCAAATGCATAGATATATGATGCGGGTTCCAACTTTTGCTTGGAATATGAGATGAGTGAGGACTGACAAAGTGATAAGCATTTCACAGGACCTGACTGTACTAACTGAAGTTCTTTCTTGTGACTCCTTTTTTTTTTTGGGGGGGGGGGATTGATTTCTTTGTTCTTCCTATTCTCTCTTGCTTTTTCCTTTTTACTGACATGAACTTACATTGGATACAAATGAAAATGGAATCCTTTTTCCAGTCCTCGCAGTACTAATTTCTCAACGTTAAAGGAGAATTTCAAAAATCATGTACCCATTCTCTCTCGAGTCTAGTCCAGATGTTTAATTATGGCAAACGATGAAAGGAATTCGATTGAATCATGTTAAAAGATACGTCTATAATTTTTACACCATAATTATCGAATGAGGCATGCATATGAAGTTTGAATTGCCTACTATCTTTACTAACAAAAATTACTCTTTTTCAAGTGTGTAACATACACTAGTTTTATATCTCACGAAGTCAAGTTAGGAGTCTCATCGGATCTTTTTTCACTGGTATTTGGTATCAAATCAGTTCGTCTCAAATTAAAAAATCCTCTCCTTTTACTCTTTTCAAGAAAGAATGACGAGCAGATGCCGACTCGCTGGAAATAATATCGCAGCTTGTGATCAAAACAGATGATGCGATGCACAATGAAATATTGACTTTGCAGGCACCAAAACAAAGGCTTACAAGACAAAATAGTCAAAATTTAGACAATTTTGCTCGGAATGTACACTGGAAGGCAACAAGATGGGCGCACCACACAAGATTCGTCTAAAGTCGTACGATACGTAACTCGTTTTCACGGTGAATTCGCGATGAAACAATTTTATTTATTATTATTATTTTTTTTTAAAAAGGACAGTACCCACAGTTTTCCCAAAAAAAAAAAAAACAACTAATCACATAAATAAATTCCATAAATATATATTTCACCTTTAAAAAATGTCTTAATAAAAAGTTAAACTTATAATTTTTGACATAATAACGAATGACCCTTTTACTTCTTACTATTAAATCACAATATTAAATACTTAAAAACATGCAACTAATTCCTCAATATCCGACTCATTAAAAAAAAAGAAAAGAAAAGGTGGTCTAAACTCTCAATTAAAGGGGGCCATTATTTCCCTTGACCAAAAAGGTCGATGAGCTAAGCAAGAGCGTGTTAACAAACTTTAACGAGATCATAATAGTGTAAAACAGGACCAGAAGCACCAAACCGGAGAACTTGGCTACATCATCATCATCATCTGTGACTATGAGCTTTTTTGGGGACTTCTCTTGCCCGATATTTGGCACGTAGAGAGATTCAGTCCAAAAATTCTGTCCTTTCTTGTCTCTTATATCCCTGTCTGGATTATGGCTGTCCTATTCACCTTTCGGCGCTTATCCCACCACCATGCCCTTTCTTTGACCAAAGGTTTGATTGCAAAGTATACATTGGAAGGTAATATTATTAATGATTTTAGCATTTAAGCTCAATACTAATTTTTTCCCTTTTGGAAAGAGACAGTTGTACTGACATCCCGAGTAGATAAACTTGACAGAAAATTAATAGCATTATTGGACCCATATGAGAATGTGCTTTATGCATGCGATGGCAACTCTTTGTTTTGGTATTAACTAGCGGCTATATAGCCTAAATGCAACTTCTTTTGTTTTGGCATCAGCTGGCATCTTGGCTTAGAGGGCCAAAGGCTTAACATTTTGGCTTCTGAATAGTGTTCACGGTCGTTTTGAATTCATAGTAATTGATACCCGCATGATTAAAGCTTCTAGCAGTTCTTCGAGAGGAGGCACACGATTCATGGTAAAACAAACGGGAAAAAGAGCAATTTTAAAAGCATTCGAGATTGTCATTAGGTTCAGACTTTACTTGGGTTGCTCACCAAAGCAAAGGCCACGGTCACATGCCTCCTCCTGAAAAGGGCTTATATGTTCATGAAACGGAACGAGGTTTTAGTCAAATGTAACACTGCAAAAGTTCCCCCCTTTTCTTTTTGTTTATTCCTTCTTCTCTCTTTTAAAACAGGTGGGGAACATTTCTTTGAAA
Source organism: Bruguiera gymnorhiza (assembly GCA_020883675.1). NCBI lineage: Eukaryota > Viridiplantae > Streptophyta > Magnoliopsida > Malpighiales > Rhizophoraceae > Bruguiera > Bruguiera gymnorhiza. Next base: position 4,534,071 of record JAIRCJ010001057.1, on the reverse strand, counting down.
TTCTCTCCCCCCCTCCCCACCCTCCCCTTTCTCTTTCTCTTTTTTTTTTTTTTTTCTGCTAGAGTTTAGTCTCAATCCTTTCTTCTCTTTTATCTTGCCTGTATACCATAGATGTCGGCCACACCACCACGCACACCAGTTAACCTTTTCTCGATGGGCTGTTCCTCCTTTGATTGATTGAATTGTATAATTAAGATAATTCTCTTATTTTTATAACTTTTGATTTTTTTAAATAAAAATTTAAATTTTTAACTACCGAGAATACTTCAAAAGAGGACACCAAAGATTGAAAAAAAAAAAAAAATTGAAATGAACACACCCGTCAGCACATCTTAGCAACCAAAACCAACATAATTTTGTTTTTATTGTTTAATGATCATGGATTAGTATCCTGTCTTCTTGGATGTGAGCAAGAAAGCGCGATTCAAGGACACAATTATGTGTAGCGTACAGACGCTTAATTAGTTGAGAAATTAAGCTTTTCTCTTTCTTGTATGTGCATCCCAGTTGCTAGTGCAATTATAATCTTGGACGCCCGTGGTTGCATTTTCTATTAATCATTAAGCAACGAGAGCTTGCACGTGCTCGTTGACTGGGAGCGGGATCGGCGACGCGTGCGCCTCGATTGCCTTCCTTTCCTTATCGCTTCTTTTGAAAGAATCCTTGGTTTTTCCTTCTTCTTCTTCTTCTTCTCCTTCTTCTTCTTCTTTTTTTTTTTTTCTCTAATTATTTATTTATTATTATTATTATTTATAATTTTCTCCTTAGAGAAGACGCTAATCATTTTTTATATTTAACGCCATTCGACAGTATTTCAAAGCATGAAGGGACCGAATCTTAATAGAATTTGATCGGGTGGATTCAACCCTGGATCTTAGACTGAAATCGAGAAGGTTCGGATCTAAGCGCTTAGGAAACTTATTAGTAGTCAATAAAAATTATTCTTATCAAAATACATCATTATAAAATATATCTTCTTGTTTAAAAAAAAATTATATACACACAACTAATAATAATATCACTTGACATTATAATTTAGTGATAAAAAGAATTGTTCTTTTTAAATAAAATTTTAGATAATTTATTAGTAGTTAATAAAAATTATTTTTATTAAAATAAATAATCATAACAAAAGATATTATGTATATTATTATTTAAAAAAAATTATATATACATAATTAATAATAATATTATCTAATACTGTAATTTAATAATAAAAAAGTTAATTATTTTAAATAAAATTTTGTATTTAATTTTTCATCAAAATATTTAATAAAATAAACATACTAATAAATATACATATTTATAAGAGTGATTAGTTTCTTATTAGTCCTATTAAGTATGTTCTTCTAGGGAGTTATTTGTTACTATCATTATATTTTTATTTTTTCCAACTAATATATATATATGTGCATATTTAAATTTGGCAATAATGGCCAATTAGGCCCGACCCGCTTATGGAATTACTCTGTATTATGCCCAGCCCGGCTCAATCGAGTCTTGGAACCGTGTGACAATGCTCATCTCAAACCGACAAAAATTTGAGAAACAGAGGCCTGAACATACAGCGTCAATCTAGCAAGGACGGACCCAGCGGGCCGACTAGGCCATCTTTTCCGAAAATTTTCAGCTATCAAGGAAAAAAAAATCTTTAAAAAAATTTAATAATTAAAAATTTAAATTTTATTTTTAAAATTTTAATTTTAATCTTAAAAAATATTTTTTAAAAAAAGATTCATCTAATTTATATATATATATATATAATTTAATTTTTATCTTATTTTTAATATAAGAATTATAAATTAACTATTCTAAATAATGAATATTTAAAAAGTTATTTTTTATTATATAATTTATGATTTAATGACTTTTTAATAGATTATACAAAGGAAAAAAAAAAAAGTTTTCCCGAATAACTGTGTGAATTTTGACAGAACTGGACTGTTTTTGAATATAGTGCTCTACTCTTTCTTGTCGATTCCCAATGGCCAACACCAGTTTGGCAGCTGTCCGACGATCACCCCCAATCGGAGAATGCGAAATTCACGCGAGTAAGGAACCTAATTTCTAATTCAATTCAGAAAATAAAAACGCAAGTAGTTTATTATATTCGTTTATTTTCTTTTTAACTTCTTGTTGTCGTTGTTTCCTGTTCTATTTAATTTGCCGTTAAATAGATGGGAAATGGAAAGTCTTTTGGAAGAGCTTTACTCGGAGTCTCCCAGTTTCCATGTATCAAGCGGGGGATCGGATGCTACGCCAGCCTCCAACCGTAGGCAAGGTCACTTCTTCCATATCCCTATGACGATTATCCGGGTAATGTTACATTTTTCATTATTAAATTTATCTTTAATTTTTATTTTTATCACCTAATTTTAATTTGATGCAATTGAATCACTAAAATTCATCTCTTTTCAATCTCACCACCTTGTTTATTTCATTAAAGTAACCCTTACAGAATGATGATGTGACAGGTCTACTAACAATTTTACAATTTAAATTTGCCTATATGGCCAAGTTTTTTTTTTTTTTTTTAAATTGACGATACTTTCTCCGTCAGTAAAAGACCCAGGTTAAGTGAAACATGTTTCACTTTCATTTCACTACTTTTCAATAGATAATATACCTCTAGTGAAAGGATTTGGCACAACAATTGTATTTTTCTTTGTCAAAAATTGACAAATCATCATAATTGATACCTAGACCTAACATATCATCATTTTATTAGAGTTGGTGAAATAGATGGAGTGGTGTGATTGAAATTTAAGTTGAAGTTAGATGGTCTAATTACATCAAATTAAAGTTGAGGGATAAAAATGAAAACAAATGTTTAGTAGAACGGTGAAAAATGTAATTTACCCACAATTACCTGGTGAACTTGTGGTTTTAATGGGTTTTTGGTTGCTTAATGGTAGATGATGTGCTTTGCTTTTGGGAATGGCCAGGAAAAATCAATTGGTGGATAATTGTTGTCTCTTGGGGCCTTCTAAAAGATCAGGAAATATGACCTGGCTTCATGTTTTGGTGCAGATGATGGTGAATCCTTGTGGTGTTGTCCTGACAGGAATTGGATAATGTGTATCTGGTCCGGACGATGAATGGCAAAAGAGATGTAGAGAACATCATACGGTAATTGAAAATTTACCTCGCATCAATAAATTGGTTTCCAAGCCTTTTTCTGATCTTATTGTGGGGGCTTCCCGCTTCAGATTGGCTGTCATGATGAGCTCATGGCAGGCATAGATGCTTTCTCTCAAGAGGGATTTAGCGTTGGTTTCAAGGTATCCGTGCTTGTCGGATACACTTGGGGTCTTGTTAGAGGTGTTTCCTGGTAATTAATCAAATTGTAATTGTAAGAAAAGAAACTATATTTATTTGCATTGTCTAGCAACATCTGTTATTTTTGCCGGCTTCCTCCGTTCTCATGTTTTAAAAGTATGCTTGTAGAGTCTTGGTAAGGATTTCTTAAAGAAAACTTTCATCACATTGCATTTCATTAGAGTCTACCAAAAATATCATATGCTAACTGATGGTACGCTTTGAAACATACAATTCGTAATATTTGATTGACAGAGCAACAATCAAGACAAAGCTATGTACTTTGGTGGAGTTCTAAGAACGACGATTTACTTCAAACTCAAAATTGTTATTCTCGTGCCAAAGAAGAAAATGATTGGCAAGGGTGCTGCAACATCTCGAGGCAGCGATGCATAGAAATGTAACTTGGGAGGATATTACAATTTACAAATGACAACACGGAAGGGGTAAATTTCGGGAGTTCAATCGTCAAATTCTTGATGAACATGCAAGCCTATAAGATCTCAGTCATTGTTGATTGCAAGGAACATCAGAACTTAATTTCTCCTGAAGCTTTGCAACCCGAGTCTGCATGAGAATGATGAGAAAGAAACATTTGAATGAAGAGCCACCAGCAAAAACAGCGCACTATGACAAAACACACAGTTGAAGTCTGATAAGATTGCTAAAGAGACAGAAACACAAGCACCAACATAGAGAGAAAATGAAAGATGGCTATGGCTTCACAATTCACTTGTAAGTGTAAGCCTTCTTAGCCATAGTCCAAATCCGGGAAACAAAAGGGAAAAAAAAAGGGACCCAAAATTTATATCTCTAAACAAATTAGTTATGACCCTGTATGAAGAATAAAAGGATCAAGAATGCAAAGCTGGGGAAATGAGGGAAATACAGCCTGTTCTGACTCACAACACAACAGAATCTTAAGAAATTGATGATACCTTGAATGATCTAGAATGGCGAATCGAGGCATCAATCTCTAAACACATTGTATACGACTTCTCAGCTGCATCATATTCTTTCATTGCCACGAAAGCATCACCTTCACACATATAAGCCTGCTCAATGGCCATTCATAGATCAGATGTACCTATCTATGGAATCATTTTTACAGCAAGTTTCGTCAAATTCACAATCGTGCATGAGCATTGGAAGCATTGCTTCTGTGGCGTCTACACTTCTGTAACTCGATACAGGAATGAGTCTCACCTCGGGATATCTGGGAGCTAGTTTCAATGCCTCTATGGCATCCTCAAGAGCTCCCAAATGGTTTCCTGCTCCCAATCTTGCAAGAGACCTAATTATACGAAACCCAATACAGACCAACATGAACAGCCATCAATTAAAGTGTATTTAGCAAACTGAGACAAACCCGAAGAGACATTGTCCATTTTAACTGTAGAGTGCGCGTCTGAATTAACATACACGATTACATTGAGTAGGAAGAAGCAAGTCCATCCTGAGCTAGTTAACGAACCTGTATCTATATATCACGTGGAGACCGCCAAATGGCTTAAGGTCTATTGCCTGATTCATTAACAAACAGATCATTGTGAGCTAATTCTGCACATTTTTCATTGAAATGTTCTATCCGATCCTCATAATGATTATTTATTTATTTCGTTATTTATTTTTGAATTTACCTGAGAGAGTAAAAGCTCGGCCTCGGAGAACTTGGCCTGGTCAATTTCAGCCTGAGCTCTCTTCCTGATAGCGAGCGCGTCCAACGTCCGACGAATGGCATCGTCATCATCGCCGGTGTAATTAGCGGCTGCAGCGGACATTACCTGAGCGGCACGAGCAGCGGTTCCACAATGGCTCACGAGGACGCCGTCGGGCAGAACGACGGCGTTGGGACCGGAGCCACAACGGCCTAAGCAGCCGCATGACTTGACGACGACGTTGGGAGGGGCGAGCCCCGTCAAGATTTCCAGAGTCTGCAGTGATCCTTGTTTTCGACATGTCCGGTTCGTGCAAACCCTAATTTCTTCCAGTTCTAATTTGGTAGGACCGGGACGGCGTCGTTTCGGCGCACTAAGGAGACACTCATTCGGCGTCGGCACTGGTACGAACCAGAGAGCAGAGCCGACACAGCTGCTCCCCATGCCGCCTTTGATTTTCAGCTCCAGACTCTAGAATTCCAAAAGACCCTTTTTGGAGTTTAATAGAAATGTCGGACAACCGACTCGTCAGAAGAAAGCCGGGGATATCTCGTCCATGCAACGGGTCGGCTAACCAAGATTTCTAGGCCACCCGACATGTCCGTGGCCCGAGGTACTTCCATTAATTTTCTTTTTTTTTTTTTTTTGTTTTTTTCCTTTTATCTCTCTCGAACCGAAACATCCTATTATTCATTAGAAATTAACGGCCGCAGCCCAAGTGGTACGTAGAACGCAGTCCCTTAACTGCTCGGTATGATTGTCGGCGATGCTTCTTTTTTTAGGCCATTACTTTTCAAATCACTTTCTTAAAAATCCTATTATTATTATTATTATTATTATTATGTGTGTACAAGTTTTGTTCAATGTAGTCGTCTATTATTTTAGTGGGTGAAGTCATGTATGTAGTGTACCAAATTGCCTTAAAAGGTTCTCTCTCTTTTTTTTTTCATTTTGAACTTTTTTTTTCGTGGTGGGCAAAATTAATAAAATATGCTAAATGTAAGGAAGACTTGCTGGGTGTTATCCAACGGAGAGCCTAAGGAGCATTCTCTTCTACTAATAGATAAAAAGAAAAAAAAAAAAGATGTACGTAAAAATGTCAGTACAAATTACTAAACCTACCAATTGAATTTAACAACAAGAAACGGAAAGATCCCGTACAAATTACTGACGCCGTCAGTATTATACATAGGAAAAAAAGATTGCAATATACGCTAAAATCGATAACAAAGTGAGGGTTGCTTAACGCCGTTGACTAGTGACCAATAACATCTGAAACCAGGGGGAAAAGATAATAAACATACAAAACAAAAAGGGTTTTTAATGAAAAAAAGCGTACTTTGTAAATTTTAAACTTCATTATAACAATGGTATATGTTTGGTTAATTATGTTCCCAGGAATGGTTTTGCCGCTGTGGATGTGATGTATCTGAGAATTCAAAAGCACACGATCTCGTCAAATCAAAACAACCATCTCCTATATCCTATGATGTCAGGAGCCAGCCCATACCTTCAAGTTTGTTTCGTCCTGTGTCCTCCTTTTTTTTTGTTGCTTTCAAAGGGCAGGCGGGTGGTGGAGATTGGACGCATCTGCCGCCCAAACTAAAGATTGGAAGTCGAATCGTCGCTGACACTACAAGATAAAAAGCCCCATCGTACAAATGTAAGAATCTTCTCAGAAAACAATTTTAGCCCTTTTTTATTTTTATTTTTATTCTGTTGTCACTTATTTTTCATTTCTCACCCATCTTTGTAATTTCGATTTCTACTTTCTTGCTGTTTTATCGTGAATCAAGTGTTTCTCTCGCCTTAATTTCTTGATGGCTACACTGCCAGGGCAGAAACTATGCTGTGGATTGGAAGACCGTGGTTGAAATTTTGAGAAATTTTGTTATACATTTAAGGGGTTGGAATTTGGGTTGGGAATGATGGACCCCCCGACCCCTCCATTTTATTTTTTTATTTTCTTTGGTTCACATTTCATCAGTTCTAGTCCCCTTAATATATTTTGTCAATTCTTTGATCTTGGACCTTGTCTATCACCTTGACCAAGTATTTTCTTTGTCAATATCACAACTTCACAAGTGGTTGGATATTATTTGCAAGAACGTGGGTGTTGGTCTAAAGATTCCATGCCAACATAGTCCAATGGGTTAAATTATTAGATTATTTTTGGAAATTCTCCCATTTGCCTCACCGAAAAGGCAATAGCATGAAATACGCGTTTAAAGTTTTTGAACTTTGTTACTTCTTTGCCAAACAAAGATTTTAATGAAGAAGGATGTGAAAATTTCAAGCAGAAAATTCGAACAGTCACGTTTTCCTCCAAAGGAGCAAGCAATATTACATTTTATCTTTTATTTTCTTTTTCTTTATAAGACAAAATGTCACAAATTTAGGGTATTGACTAGCATCCCATGATTGAACGAGTCCCTCCCATCAAATATAATTATCGCTTGATGTGAAGCAGCTGCAGCGGTAGAGTTGGCCAGGACACTTCCCAAGTATTTAGTTTTGGTTTTCAGACCAGTGCTTCCAAATACTGCCAAAAAGTACGACTTCCCTCTCCCCAGCGGATCAAAAAAAAAAAAAAAAAGAGTCGCTGTGGTGATGTGTACATAAGCTTTTTCTTGACAAATTTCATTAATGTCTGCGTCCGATCAACTAATCCTCTTCTATGGTTCCTCAGGCATACGTCACTCCCTCTCGGACAATAGAATTTTTCTTTCCGATGAATTAAAAAGAAATATTCTCTTAGAATTTAAAGTTCCACCAAATCTTGGCTGGTCCAGTCATAATTTGGCACGTAGAAATCTTGCCCCAGTCTGTCACATAGGATGTGTTGTTCGCGTGAGCTTAGCAGTTCTCCAAATTTATATCTGTATGTCTTATCTAGTCTCTTTTATAATTAATTCTTATATAATTCTTTAATCGGGAATCTTTGGACGGTTGAGTCCTAGCCTAACGTGACTACATCTAATTATTGACCTGAAGGGCGTTTGTGTCATTTGCTTAGGCTATATTGGGTGTCATGTCCTTTTCGGCATATATAATAATTCCACCGAATTATATTATTGTGGGATTTGAGAAGACTTCCATGTACAGTGGACCGATGTGAGCCCTCGTTAATGATGTATAGCTCGTAAATTATTGCTTTGTTGATTACGGCACAAGACAATTAGTTTTTTTTAATATATATATATATAATTTATTAAACATTTTATTAAATTTTGAGTTATATAAATATTTATTTTTTAAGAGAAATATTAATAATTAAAAATTTAAATTTGATATTTAGAAATCATGAATTTTAATTTTAAAAAAAAAAAGAAAGTGGTGAGATTTAAGAGAATGAAAAAAATTATTTTTATTGTGTAGTTTATTTTAATAATTTTTTTTAAAAAAATAATATCTACTTTAGAGTTTTTAAATTAAAACTATAAACATGCAAGATTTATAAATAGTACTAAGCTAGGTAATTTATGGGTTAGTAAGTCTTCGAACGAGCAAAATCAACCAAACCAAGTTAAAAGGAAGGAAGGGGGCTGGTTTGGATTGATCTTATCGTGCCTGCAATATTACAAAGATGAAGGGAAGGGCTGATTCATTCGGCCGAGGCAAGAGACGAGCGACAATGGGGAGAGTACTTATCGGTCCAATAAGACAAGGCACTCGATTGGATAAATGGTTGGCGTGGGCAGCATCATCGTCATTTGCGCTTGTTGTAAGAGAACAAACTTTTAAAACACCCATGTGCAACCCTTTAAATTCTTAACCTACTCCTTGACCTCTTTTGTGGCTTTAGCGAGCGATTCAGTTCTGTTCTCTAATCTACTACTCCTTAAATAACCACTCTTATTGGTAAGATCGAACCATAGCACAAATAGGGGACTGCATGAAACCGTGCCAGTTAATGCAGCATACCACTCTAGACGAAAATGACTATTCTGTTCGATGAAACCAACGGCCTTCGATGTTACATACATAAAATATATCTCAATTAAGTATACGCATCAACTTTTTTTCTTTCCTGGCCCCATCATTTTTTTTCTTTTTCTTTTATCTTGAAAGACTCGTTCTTCAACATTAAGAATGAAAGATTGTGGGAAGTGTCCGTGCCAGTGGAGTTAGCTGGCAAGGACATCAACATGTGGACGAGAGGGACACTTGGTCGTGGTAGCTATACCGAGGAAAGCGTAAAGTGGATAGGATATATAAGGAAGAAAGATATATCTAATAATATGTCTTGTTTTAACTAATATAGTTTTTCCCCTAAGATATTGTTAGTATGCAATAAATTTTCCCAAAAAAAAAGTGATTTTTTTGTTTTTTTTGCTTTTGGCATGTTTGAAAACTTATGATAAGGAGTAATTGCGTCTATTTCCCTTTCTAAAAGAAAATGATTTTTGTCGGATTGAACTTGAGACATAATTTGGAAGCAAGCATTGATGACTGATAATTCACGAGTAGTAATTATTTGAGATAATAATTATAATTATATATATATATATACGCCGATTTGAATTTGAGTCAAGAGTGTTTGGCTGTTAAAAAGAAAAGATTGACAGGCAGTAGAGCAGTGGTACAACAATCCAGCGGATTTTCCCAACACAGAACCTCTCTCCGGGACAAAGCAAAAGGACTCCCATTCCATGGGCCAGATCGCCCTAAGGTTATGATTTGTTGTACCATGTTTCCCTTGGACCTACAATATGCACCAGTGAGTAAAAGTCAACTAAGTCTAAAACACAACATAAAAACCAAAAAAAAAAAAAAAATAGAAAAAACCATAATTAAACTAAAAAGCGATAGAAATTTAAATTGGAACTACTACTAACGTTACATCTTCCACTATAGATTATGCACATCGACGGTTAAATAACATTTTTTTATGTTCAAATTTCATTAAAAGCAAAATTTATTTGCAAATAAAGATTTTTTTTCTTTTGTTTTTTTTTTATTTTTCCCCAAATGGCAGATGACATGAAGCTGCTTTGCATCGCCCGCTGCAGCCTCCCAGAACAGGCCTCGCCCGATAGAGGACCCATTCACGCGCGCACACAGTAAAAACTAACCTATACCTATATACATTAGGGTAGAGAGAGATAAAGAGAGAGAGAGAGCCATCGATCTTTCTAAGATGGGACAGTGGCAATAGGGAGAGGGGTGAGGAGAAGCAGTCTCTTGAGTCATGGATTCGCTTGTGGTGGGTAGAATTTCAAGCACCCCTTTTCGGTATCCCTTATTCCGTTTCCTTACGCTCGCAAACTCTCTTTCTTTCTTTTTCTCTCTGTCTTTCTCTGCCCTTTTCTGTTTCTGGGTTTATTTTATTATCGTTCTTTTAGCGTATAGACAAATACCCTTTTCGCCGTTTTTATGTTTTTGTGTTGCGTGTTGTGAGAATTTTCGCCCTTTTTGCAGATTGGGTTGTTGATGGTAATGTGGTGTGCTTAGTCGGTTATTGTTGTTTTGTAATTCTGCTATGGATTCAGCTCTTGAGGGTGAGTTTCTATTCATCTTTTTTTTTTTTTCCCGATTCAGTTGTTTGTTTCAATTGTTTTTGGACTTTTTTATTTTTCTTTTTTAGATTTGTATGTTATTTATCATGCAAGCCGTTAAATATTTGTTCGTGGGACAAAGGTGAAATCTTCTGATGGAGAAAGAAATGCATCTTTGCTTTTTCTTTTTCTTTTTTTTTTTTGGAACTCTGTGACCATGAATGAATTTTGAATCGCTGACAGTTTCTGGGTTATAAATAATGATAGTCTTTTGGGTTGTGATTCTAGATGGTTGTTAAATTTGAGGCAACTTCTTGCCAAATGTTGAAATTATTGTGTTGGGTTAGTTTTTGAGGTTGATAAGCTTCATTTTGTCTCATTCCACTGTTTCTTTTTTCTTTTTCCTTTCTGTCCATATTTTTCCCTGGCATTATGTCGAACTCGTGTGAATTCTGACTGAAAAATCAATCCCATTCTATACGGTGAACTTTTGCATCTTGGGCATGCCGCCTTCAGAAATCATTCATGTGATGGCCCTTGTGATAGTGCTGGGGCTGAAGCATTCAAAGTCAAATATGGTTTTGCGTGAATTCTATAGCCAAGCCATGTATGATTGTAGATCCCTCAACCAATTAGATCAGGCCATCTGTAAAGTATTACATTATTTATTTGGTATGTTTGGAACATATTTAGTGCAGTCAACCATTTGATTCATATGTCCTGATCTAACTTGTGGCCGCTTTTTAGCGATCAGTTAATAATATTTTAGTCGGTGAAATGAAATTTATGCCGAACTTTTGAAATTGGTCTCCTAACTGGCTGGTAAAGGTGGCCAGTTGACTTCTTCCTTGGTTCTGTGGTTGCTTGGTAGTCTTGGCCATGCTACCCTCTTGTTTCTTTTTTCACTTTTCTTCTTCTGATCAGTGGAATAGGGGGAAGGGTAGTATAACTAAAAGTGAGTTCTGGGGTTTGAACCCTGGATCTTTTTTGTCATATGAAGGTCATTGAGTCATGGCTGTCCTGCTAGAGAGAAGGTCATTGATATAATTATGGATAATGCTTTGGATTTATTGATTTTGATGGATTTGTCTGATTTCTGATTGTTAGATTTTCCCCTCAATCATTCCAGTTGCCAAACTTTTTCCGTCCTTAAATGCAAATGTACATGTAGCTTATATATGCAGACACCGATTCCTGATTTCCTTTTGGTTCTTTTTTGTTTCCTCTTTTTAAATCCCCTCTTAGCCAGTTTACATTGTAACATACATTTTCTTTTTCTTGGCTTTAGGATATCCTCTTGATCCAGCAAAATGCAGTAAGTTAAGTATGGATGAAAAGAGAGAACTTGTCTACCGATTATCAGAGTGGCCGGGTGCCTCTGAAATCTTACAGTCATGGAGCCGTCAAGAGATTTTACAGATCCTATGTGCAGAGATGGGAAAAGAAAGGAAATATACAGGCTTGACTAAGTTGAAAATCATTGAGCAACTCTTGAAAATTGTGTCTGAAAAGAAATCAGGGGATTCCGAGGCCACAGACCCTGACAAGGGATCATCTCCTGCACCGGCACAGAAAGCTTCCAAAAGGCAGAGGAAAGCTGATAACCCATCTATGCTACCTGCTTCCTCGAACTGTGCTGCAACTAACAACAGTGGTGGTGATCTAGGAAACATCGTGTACTGTAAGAACTCAGCTTGTAGGGCTACATTAAGACAAGATGATGCATTCTGCAAGAGGTGTTCATGTTGCATCTGTTATCAATATGATGACAACAAGGACCCCAGCCTGTGGCTAATTTGCAGCTCTGAGCCTCCATTTCAAGGTCTCACGTGTGGTATGTCATGCCATCTAGACTGTGCCCTAAAACATGAAAATTCTGGCATTGCAAAAGATGGGTGTCTTGGGAGACTTGATGGGACCTTCCGATGTGTTGCTTGTGGGAAAGTTAATGATTTGCTTGGGTAAATATCTCTGCTAACTTTTTTCCACTTGTATGTATGTTTGTTATGCTTTCTCGTACCTGTGCCAAGTCTATGTTATGGTACACAGTTTTCTTTTTATTTTCTAGCCTGCTTTCTCAGGAATTCACCGTGTACTTATAGGTGAATGGTTAATAGGATGTATTTTATTTAATTCATGATTGAGTTGTCTGATTTATTTCCTCACCATGTAGTTTATGAGCACCAAGAGATTAGGATATAACATATTCTTGGAATTAAATTTCATTTAATTAACACATATGTCAAATAATGCTTTCAATTGAATCACAGGTAATCTTCTATTCTGGTGCTGTTGTACCCCACATTCTAAAGCAGTGCATGTTTTGAACCTTCTTTGTGAGTTGAATAAAGTTCTACTAATGTGTTGTTGGTGTCTTAAATGCATTCAGGTGCTGGAGAAAACAGCTGATGATAGCAAAGGATACCAGGCGTGTTGACATACTATGTTATCGCATGTCCTTGAGCCAAAAACTTCTGAACAGGACTGTAAAGTATAAAAAGCTTCGTGAGATTGTGGAAGAAGCTGTAAACAGGCTTGAAGCTGAAGTGGGTCCATTAACTGGTTTACCTGTAAAGATGGGTAGGGGCATTGTCAATAGGCTTTCATCAGGGCAAGAGGTTCAGAGACTTTGTGCTTCTGCTATGGATTCATTGGACAAAATGCTTTCAGGCAGCATTTTACTTTCATCACCCAATCCTATGACACAAGGTAATCATTACATGCTTTGTGTAACAAATAGAGCAAGTGGCATATACCTGCTGTACAAGTTAATTTCCACCCAATTTAGTTGTCAAGAACTGGAATTCCAGGTTCTTTCCAGTTTCCCTTTGGGGCATATGGTCGTTACCTTAAATCCTGGAAATTCACTATGTTGTTGCTAGCTGAAACATTTTCTTTTTTCTTCATAGTTGTCTCCTCAAGTGATTAACTTTTGAGGAGATGATTAATTCTCCTCTTTATGTCTAAATTTTCAGATTTGGAAGTGATAAATCCAAGCATGGTGAGATTTGAAGATGTATGTGCAAATTCTCTTGCTGTGGTTTTGGGTTCTGAAGATCCTTCAGCAGACGCTGTTGTTGGTTATAACTTGTGGCATCGTCAGGCTATTGATATGGCTTATCCATTGGAACCTACTTGCACAATATATGTGCCAAATACAAAGTTTATTGTCACTGGTCTATCTCCTGGTACACGATACCATTTCAGAATTGTTTCATTTGATGATAGAAGAGAACTTGGAACCTATGAACTTCAGTTCTCAACTATTACTCAGGATGAAGCCCCTAGCTGCTCCATGGTAGAAAGAAGTCTAAGCCCCACAACAAATTGTAGTAGCCTTTCTAACCCGTCTTCTGTTGAAGATGAAACTAATCACCATACTCCATGCAGTGACCAGATTGTCAACCGAACAGACAATTATCTCAGTTATTGCAAGGTTGGTGATAACAATATTGCTGCCAGTATGTCCAATGGTACTATAAACTGTAATGTCAGTGGCGAAGGGAGAACCCCAGTTGATGCAATTCCCTCTTTAGATCAGGATATGTGCTTAGGTAGCACCAAAACAAATGCCGATGTGAGAAATCTTGAGCGCAAGCAGTCATCAGAGGGCCCAATTACTGAGGAGATGAGCACTGATAACGGTTCTGATATCCCAGTTCAGACTGGCATGGAATGCGTGCCATTTGTGGCTAACTCAGATGCTAGCTTGCCTATCACGCCTTGCAAATTGGAGATACTTAAGGATGTGCAAGGAAGAAATGCAAAATCCAAATCCAGTAACAAGGATCCATTAAATGGGACTGCAAAAGGAGAAGGGCCTCAAGATGGCAGCACATCCAAGAAGAGAAGTGGGGAAAGCCGAGATGAGGAGTGCACAGCGAATGGTCATTCAGATAGAGATTTTGAGTATTATGTGAAAGTAGTCAGATGGCTGGAATGCGAGGGGCATATTGAAAAGAACTTCAGGCAGAAATTCCTGACTTGGTACAGCTTGAGAGCAACTCCACAAGAGGTGAGGGTTGTGAAGGCATTTGTCGATACATTTATTGAAGACCGAGCATCTCTTGCGGAGCAGCTCATGGACACATTTTCAGAATGCATTTTGAACAGGAGGCTATCCGTTGTGCCGGCTGGCTTCTGCATGAAGCTTTGGCATTGATGATGATCTCTTTATGGGTCTTACCACTAGATCGGATAGTTTCTGTATGCAGATCCACGGAGGGTTTGTGTAGCAGTAATTCTTTAGATGCCATTTTAACATTATTCATTCAAACTATCGTCTTTACATTTGTCATCAGAACTTGACATTCTTATATGATGCAAGGGGTTGGTCATTCTGGTTATAAAATAGTGTCCTCATTCCTTAAAACGCTTGAATGCTCATGAATCTTGAAGAACTTCAGACAAATGGCTGTTGAACAGCTGTTAAAGCATACGGTCTATGGCGTTGTCTGTCAGATTCAAGCTGAAGCCATGAATCTCTTTTTGTTTAGGAGATGAAGCCACGAAATTCTGGGAGTGTTTTCTCCTCCATAAATGGATTTTATTGTTTCATTCTTGAATGATACTGCAAACAATGTTATGTTCTGCCTTCCCCATTCTGTACGATTGTAATTCTGGACAAGAATTCGATCGAAATCATTTTTTTAAAAAGATTCATATTTTTTATTAAAAAAATAAGTCTCTTTTATATTTTGAGAAAAATTGGTATCAAAAATTTTATTTTTTTCAATTTAATAAAAAATCAAATAATTATTATGTGATAATAAAAATTTGTGTCTAATCAGTATTTAGGTTGAATTGTTATTAAATAATAATATTTATTATATTTATAATGACATCAGTAATTTCTTTTTTTTTTTGTGGGATTCGATGAGTAAAAATGAAGCTAATCCGTAAAATTCAAAATAAAAATAATAATAATAAACAGACTAATTGCTCCGCGCCTGTTTCTATTTAAATTTGAAAAAAAAAAAGGAAATTAAAAGTCGGTTGAATTAAAACATTTAAACAAATAATTAAAAAAAAAAACATCCTTTATAAGTAGTCAGTCCCTCTCAACGGTAAAGTTCTACTTGTCCTTCCACTTTCCAGCTTCCATTGGCCGCAGTAATCGGCCGATTCCATTAGGTTAATCGGCCATGGCCTTTCTTCTTCTTGGCTGGTTTACGAGGTTTCTTGGTATCTTTTGTCTTGATATTCAATGTCCATTTAGTTTTTAGGGCAATCGGCCGTGGCCTTTCTTCTTTTTGCCTGGTTTACGAGGTTTCTCGGTATCTTCTGTCTTGATATTTAATGTCCATTTGTGTTTTAGGGCAATCGGCCGTGGCCTTTCTTCTTTTTGCCTGGTTTATACGAGGTTTCTCGGTATCTTTTGTCTTGATATTTAATGTCCCTTTGTTTTTTAGGGCAATCGGCCGTGGCCTTTCTTCTTTTTGTCTGGTTTACGAGGTTTCTTGGTAACTTTTGTCTTGATATTCAATGTCCATCTGGTTTTTAGGGCAATCGGCCGTGGCCTTTCTTCTTTTTGTCTGGTTTACGAGGTTTCTTTGTATCTTTTGTCTTGATATTCAATGTCCATCTGGTTTTTGGGGCAATCGGCCGTGGCCTTTCTTCTTTTTGTCTGGTTTACGAGGTTTCTTGGTATCTTTTGTCTTGACATTCAATGTCCGTTTGTTTTTTAGAGTTTCGGTCGAGGCAATTCTGTTGCGTGTTTGCTGTTAGCTTGGTTACGGCATACGTGTAACAACAGGCATCATCGTCAATCGCATTTGGGGGTTCTTCTGATAACTATTGCTTTTTTTTTATAACCTTTTTATTATAATCTTCCTTTATTGTTTGGTTTTGCTTAATTCTTGGAGTTTTGAAACTTATTTGTTTAAATTTTTGTTTGTTCCTTTTTTTTATTTTCAAAGAAGAAAATTCTTTGTGCCTAATTTTCGATTTGCACCGTCTCTCTTTCTCTCTCTCTCTTTTTATGTTTAATTGCCATGATCTCATCAAAAAATCTGCCTAGTGGGCTTTCTTTAGGGTTCTTGTTGTTTCTTTTTGAGGCTTCTTGAGAGTGCTTGAGACTGTCAATACATTTATTAATTCTTTTAGCGGAAACCTGATCAAAAAAATTTTTTAGGGTAACTTGGATCTTTTTTTTTTTTTCCTCTAAAGCCAATTTGTCCCTTTAAGGGTGATGGTGAAGGTGCCTTTTGTGGCGGGGTGATCTGGATGGCCATCGAAGAGCCTTTTTAGACTTATTCGGTGGCAACCAGCTGTTGCAGCCATTGGTGCCCTGTACCCTTTGTCCTGAAGTGGGGCACCCAAATCTTTTACTCATTTCGTTTTTCTTTAAATTCATGGATTATGAATCTTCTGAACCTTTTTCCTCGAAGGAATATCTGTTTTTTCGATAGATCAATCTATAAGTGTCTAAATTTTCTTTGAGAAAATGCTTCGTTGAACACATTGTTCAACTTGTCTTTTTTTTTTTTTTCTTGTGTTCGATGTCTCTCTTTGGTTACTGAGAAAACTTGTCAATTTTTTTGCTCCCCTTTATCTCTATTTGCCGAAATTATTTTTTGGTTGGCGAAGTAACTCGAGGCTCAAAGAGGAGGTGACCTATTTCCGAGGGAATTAGAGGATGGCGAGAGTGCCCTCTTTGGCGTGGTGACTCCGATGTTGCTAATGAAGTGAAAATCAGTAGTAACCGGCTGTTGCAGCCAAATTGAAGCCTCGTTTTCCTTGACTGCTCATATTTGAATTTGAGCTTCCTCTCGGCAATTTTCAGCACTCTTTATCTTGATCACCTTTGTCATCTTTCTTTGTTTGACTACAGAGAGAAGAATGATGGACCAATTCACTCTGGTTTGAGGAAATTCTTGCTACCTGTTCTTCTGAAGGAAATTTTTTTTCTTTAAAAGTTTTGTTACTTTTTTTTGCATGTTTTTACCCCCCCCCTTTTTTTTTGGTTAAATCAACCAATACCTTGAGTAGTTAACTTTTTGTAAGTCAAAATTTTTTTTTCCCGTTTCTTTTGATCTTTAATCTGCTAGTTTGCTATAGGCAAGGTTATTCAACGATTCAGGAAGTGGTCTATTGCCGATAGATCGGAATGTCTTTCAGAGCATAGGCTTTTTGGCGGGTGAGACCTACCCATACAAGAATCATCGGCAGTGTTTTGCCTAAGAGGCAGAAACATCGTAGCTGCTGGACAATGGATTATTCAAGGACCGGGGATATCATAATCTTCTCTTGTTATTAGGACCAAAGGCTCTACGGCAGTCTAATTCAAGACGGTGAATTCAGTTATGCTGCTATTTAGTTTCATTCTTGCTTTCACTTCCACATTAATCCAATGGTGTACCATATGAAGGATAAGTTGTCCCCCAAGGGGACGTTATTGTTGGTACATGTCAAGCAGTTAAAGTAGGCTGATACTTTTGTAATGGCAGATTCTGCTTTTGCACCACTTGCATCAGAATATGGCAGACCAGTTGTCTCTTACACTGATCGACTGTTTGATCTACACTCCAACTATTTTATTGTTGTAATGGAAGGTATATACTGTTAGACTAATTTGTTTCTTTTCAGAAACGGTAATTTCCTGATATATATCTTTTTCCTTCTTATTTTGATAGATCATCATGTAAGCAGTTAGTGCAACCACAATGATTGTGTGTAATGGACCTTGAAGAATGGGATATCCAAGGTATGAACTTCAAATTTTAAGTTGGGGGCAAATTCCTGAAATCCACTGTGGTACTGTTATAGACAAAGGTCACTTTGCGTGGAAACTCTTTTGCTGGAAATTGTAAGATTTTTGCTTGTATATATGCAGGGGAGCCATTCTTTATTACTGATAAAAAAATGGATTTTGGAATCTCTAGATGGGTGAAGTTTATGTTGAGGGAGTTCCAATTTGTTATTCTAGACTTCCATTGCAGCACTTGTGATTTTTTTTTTAAATTTTTTATTATGTTACAAAGTGTCAGAGCCCTTATTTAGAGCATTTATCGCAGTTTGATTTTGCATGGGGTCTATTACTTGGAGTATTCCAGCCTGCCCATCACAATTTGTGAAGTCACTTTTTATGATTTATAGTACTTGGTCATATATTTAGATTTTTTGTGTATCTCTCCAAAATTTGTGGTGTAGCAGAGCTTGATGCTTTCCTTTTCTTTTTGAATCTGATTGGAGGGATTATTTGTTTTTAGATTTTTGCTTTTTACTACAGATAACCATGCCTATTCACAATGCTGGAAAGAAGAGATATTCACTATGTGTCTGACCATGTCATGGCATGTCATTTACTCTAGTCATGGGCAATAAGAGCCACTTGTGAAGATAACAAACATCATACTAGTGCCAAGAAATGGACAAATCCAATATACCAAAAATGCTCTGTTGACTAAACCATTTCATGGAGTTTGATAGGATGAATTTGGAGCACAGTAGCATGAACAACTTATCTGATATTGAGGAATGATATAAGCCTGTTGTTTGCATAAGAAGGAAATTAAGCAACCATAAGAATAATTTGGGAACTGTTATTTCTGCAATTTCTAATGGATACACCTGCATGCCCAAGATCAATGTGACTGAAGCTTTGGTTTCTGCTTGCAGGCAGCACGGAAGGTCATATCTTGGTGTCCTCGATGATGTCCATAATCATTAACTCTGCTTGATATTCCTTTTACAGAAATACATAATAGTAATACAGTACTTTCAAATACACGACTCTTTCCTGGGTTGCAACATGGAAGAAAATCCTTGAACTAGCTGTCAATACAGTTCTCTTAGATGTGCAACTTTGCTCAAGCAGACTCCAGGTCACCATTGCCATATTAAGAGGGAACATCTGCAGTGCATCCACCATTAATTGCTAGGTGGCTGCATAATATCTGTATTTTTTAAACCATCAATACATATGATACTCATTCAAGAAGATAGTAATCATCAAAGTTAGCAATTTATTCCTGCCTTTTCAGGTGATTCTAGATGACTGTGGATCCAAAGTTAGTAGATTTCCAAAGTCTTTTGCTTGTCTTCACCTGATATTTACAGCATAGTTCCTATTTCCTACTTTGGCTTGCCAGAGTTGAATTGAATTGAATTTCCAACAAAATTTCCTGGTCAAGAAGTGTACTCATATTTGTATCTACCTTCTAATTCCAATTTTGAAGGTAGTCAAGAAGGAAGGCCTTCTTTGTCATTGAACAGCCATGGTATGTTGAGCTTGTACTTGCAACAGTTGATTGGTTTGGCTAATTTTTACAGCTTCTTGTTTGCTTGATTGATATGTGCTTTAGATGGCAGTCTGAAACTATTGTAAGCTTATTTCCAGTGATAGAGATGATTGATATCTTGGAGATGGTTAGTTTCTTAAGAAGGCAATATAGAGTGACTGCTAGCATCCCTAAAAGAAACTAAATCTTGTTTCATTTATATCATGAGCCCTACAGCATCTGAATGGTCTTAGGAGTGTCTCCAAATAAGGAAATGAATCAATGATGTATTAAGCTATTAGACTGGGAATCGGTAGAAACAAAAATGAAAAGGAAAGTTGAGTAAATATCTAACATGTTAGCATAATACTAAAAATAAGAATTGTGAACACTTGTCACTTGATACTGACAGAACCCGAAAGAGTATCTCATATTGCGAGTGCAGGAAAGTAGGATTCAGGGGGCACACATCCTAGTTATATTTTCAGTAACCACTCCATTAATGTCACAGTCATTACCATATTAGGTGTCTCATTAGTTGCATTCTTCCTAAATTGGTTATTAATATCCATGTTTTTGACCTTATTCAGGACTCGCAAATATTTTGCTGCTGGCTTAAGCAAGGGCTTGAGACACGTGCCACATGTTTTTAGTTCTTATATGTGGCTGTTACAAGCTGTCTATGGAGTTTGAAAACAAGAGTTGGACATCAATACTTATCTTAGGAGATCATCAAGAACAATAGAAGTTATTATCGAGGACTAGGTACTTGATGCTAAAAAACTGTCAATTCTGTGTTCCTTCTTTTCAGAGAACCGTAACACATTGGATTTTTCTTCATTTTTGTTCTAAAAAGTAGGAGACTGGTCGCAGTCAGAAGCTTGAGCAGTTGAACTTTGTCTAATGCAGATTAAAGCTCGACACACAAATTTATGCGGTGGGTTTTCATGGCTAACTGTCGAACTCATTGAATATTGATCTGCTTTTGCTTTTTATTAATGGGCAATTTTATTTATAGTGTGTAAGATTTTTCAGGAGGGCCTACAAGTGAAACACATGGATTCTTAATCCTGAGTGGCCACTACTGTGCTAGTTGAGGCTGGGCATTTGCAAATGTAAACTATGATGGGAGCACTAGTTTGTATTTAATCTTCACTTCTACGCGGGATCTTAGAACAATATTCATACAAAAAGAAAATCTTATTCTCATTCTTTGACTTAACATCTAGATTTTAGTTGATCCATGACCCCTTCTTTTTATCCCCTCACTGTTATTCAACAAATGTTGCTGACAATTTATTTTTGGATGGGTTGCTGAGGGAAGAAAATGGTCCTTGTTGTGGTTAGACTTGCTGCACACATTAAATTTAAGGCTGGGTATAACCAGACGATGGTGCAATGGCTAATGTGAAACAACTTTGTATAAGTGGAGGCACAGCCAACCTTAGCTACTCTTGCTTTCATAGAAATATTCAAGGCTGGAGATTCCTTGTACGGGGTGAGTTCTCGACATATGCTTCATATCAACATTAATTCGGTATGATCAATGCCAATGTGAGAAGCATTTGTCTATTCCCTTGGTTAGTGATTACTGAATTCAATTCGTAAAAGAGTTTGATCGGAACAATAGTGCCACGTAATTGAATGGCTCTTGATATACTTTTGTACTCCATTTTTCCATATTTGTCTTCTTATTATTTTGTTTCCAGACGAAGCATTGTCATATATTTAAAGCAAAAGACAGGTCTTTACATCATGCACCTTATTTCAGTTAACTGGTATTGCCTTTTCAGTGTACAACAACCTGGGACTGATACTAGCTGAACTGGTAAGCTCATTTGGTGCACGGCATGTAACTTATAGCAGATGAATCGGTTAGAACTTGTGACATTCTTATCTAATGCATCCAGTAAGTATGTGGGTTTTTTGTTCCTTAAATTTCTATTACGTGGTATAAAATTTTTTCTCTTTTTTTTATCAAATCCAAATAATATATTTTCATTTATAATATTCAAACTTTTATTTTAGTTATTTAATCAATTTTTTTATTTTTCATTTAATTCTTCTCCTTGAGTTGTTTAAACTTGCCTTTCCATTTACGTTGACATCTCGGGGTCTCCCCTAAAGAAATTCTCCAACACAATGAAACCATTTCGTCCAAGTTATGATTCATTGTGACAGTTGATTTTAGTCCAATTTGCTAGTCAAGAGCAAATGATGGTTCACTAGGGAAGTGAAAATATTTATATGTTGTCCGATTTTCATATTGGACTCAAAAATGAAAATGCTGAAACTCGCTTACCACGTGACTTACACGTGCACAAATGTTAGCACAGACAAACTTCTTGGTTATACTATATTGAAAAAGACATTAATTGCAGAATCTGCCTAGACTGGTTACAGCCCCTTGTCAACTTGTTACATGTGAAAATTAGATGGGTTGTTCATCACATTAAATTGACACAAGTCACTTTTGCATATTCAACAGGTTCCGCAGAAATCCATGGTTGCACCATTAGCTGGTGGGTCCACAATGCCAAGTGTATTGTAATGAGAGAAACAAGGTAACGAAACAGAAACGATGTGGTGATGATACCTACACTTAAGTGCTTAATAAAGCTCTCCACCACCTTGTAGACATCGTCCTCCTACTGTCTCCCAAGGAACGACACGTGATGTATAACCAAGCCAGCTCCTTTGTCCTGTTCTTGAACCGTTTCTATTACTTTGCAAAATAAACTATTATCACTTTGTCTACTATCACTGCGTTGTTTTCTGTTTTTCTTTTTTTTTTTCACCTTCCCATCATTCTTCTGTGAGGATGCAGTTTCAAGAAGATGTCTGCTGGAATCTTTACAGCTTCAGTTGCTGGATCCGGTTACCATGACTTGAAAGCCAACCAAACAAAGCATTTCTTCCCTGCTAAGGATTCCATTGCATCATTGCATGGAGCCGCAAAATTGTCTCCAATGGTTCTAAAACTCATATCTGCCTGAATGCTCGTCTGTTTGATATCTATTCGCGCAAGCTGTTTATATCTTGCATGTGGCATTTGATTAAGCAGACATGGAACCCAATCGATGACAAGAAGATTGAGACTGTCCTACCTCTGTCCTCTTTCTGATGAGTTGATTGCAAGGGAAATTGACCACATGCTGAAAAATGGATGGATCCCTGAGTTATAATTGTTGATATGCTTAAATACCATTTATATGTCCCATCAAAAGTGCGTTTCATTTTCATAAGGTGCTAAAAATACTGTTCATTTTAGTTGAATGATCAAATCGAGTTTAGCTTTTAAGAATCGCAAACTTCGGAATTACGCTAGCACCATTCCTTGCCTGGATATTGCAATTGTATTATCGTGCTTGTCAAATGCCACACATCCATTTGAATTTCGAGACCTTTTGGTTTTTTTTTTTTCCTTTTTTTTGTGCCTATATCTTGCTTACTAAATTACAAGAGAAAAGAAAAGGAAAAACCAAAAGGATCCTTGCTTTTCTTTCTTGTGCTAAATTTAGTGTTCAATGCTAGGTGGGGCATGTGCACAGGAAAGCAGGATTCCAGGTTTCTACGATGGGAGGCACTGGAGACTCTGGAAATTGCCAACGTTTGGTTGCGATGACTCGGCCCAAGTTCTCAATGAAATCCGCGAGTGCAAGAAGACATACCCAAATGCTTATATCCGCTGCTAGGCTTTTTGACAAAACGCACCAGGTCCAGTGCATGGCCTTTTGTTATTCAAAACCCAACCCCTCTAGAACACACCGTAGACATTCTAGACGCAGTTTTTCTGCCTGCCAACTCCTCTCGCGCGGGGCAAATAAGCTGGCGGGTTGTATATGCACTGCTTCGTATGTGGAGATATTTTTGCCGTCCCCAGTCGTTTCAATTCTCTTTTAGAGTAGTTTCTTTTTGCGGCCTGCCGGTCAATCCCTCCTGAACCCAGCCCTCAACCCCAGAAACAAAGATGTGGATTGGCCAAGGGCAGGAGAAAACTACTACTATCAACTCACAAATCAACACAAGGGCGATGCCCAGTAAGATCAATTCATTATTCATATGCTAAGAGATTGCTCCAGATAGCTGCCGTATTGCACCGACGATCAATTATATATTGGCAAAAGGCTGCCAAGTCTTAGTATTGACCATGACAGAGGGTAACTGGGATGGTTCAAGAAACTTTGACCACTGCACTCTGCGGGCAAAAGTCTATTAAATCCTCCCTTGCGGTTCATACATTGCCTCCGCTGTCGCTTTGTAACAGCCCTAACTCCGCCCACCTCGGCGCCGGCCACGTCCACCGGCTTCCCCTTCGTGGAATCGAACCCTATCGGAATCCCTAGCGTCTTTATCATTTCGATTCCGTCCTCATCCACTGCAGCTCCTCGCCTCCCTCTCCGTCTCCACCTCCATCACCATCGCCGTTCCAAATTGATTCCTTGTGCTATCCCTTCCACGAAATCGGACACCCGCCGCCCTCTGCCTGCCCTTATCTCTTTCCTGCTTGATGTCGCGGCGATGGCGCTTCAGTCGGGACTCCTGGTAGCGCGAGCGTGACCTGTACCGGTCAGGCGAGGCGAGCGGGTGTGGCGGGAACGGGTGCTGCGGGCTCGATCACCCCGATCTCGTTCGCGATCTTCCTTCTCTGTCTCGGTCCAGGTCCTGCTCTCCGTCGTCGTCGCGATGTTTGTCCGCCGTGGCTGCCGGAAAGCCGAGAAAACGGCGAAAGCGCAGCGGAGATTTTCACCAGAGAAGTTTTTACTCGGAAGTTCCTCCAAGATGGGGAAACGAGTGGACCAAAAACCCAACCCTCTGGGCCCATGTACATCCAAGTACTTTGGATTGGGCTGTTGTGTTATGGCCCAATTATGAATTGGGCTGGATTTGATGCAATGCATTGCTTGGGCCTTTTGGCCTGGCTGAATTTTTTTGGCTTACATTTTTAGGCTTATTGGGCCTTTATTTGGTTTTGACTTCGGAGGACATGCCTGTCTTTCTATGCATAGCTATTGCGTTTAGATAGGCTGCCAGCACCGCCCGCGTTAATCGGGCTTGTTAATGTCAAGAGTTCGAGGGCGGGCTGGTAGCAACAACAATCCATAAAAAAAAAAACAAAGATTGCATGCCCCGGCTATATGAGCAATGTGTGGACTTGTATATTCCATGTTTTTCTTTTTATTCTTTTATTTTTTTTCCTTCATTAACATCTTACATGGATTGGGAGTATAAATTGATTACAAACTTGGTAGTAACTGATGAAGTGTTATCTCTTGATCGCTATGCCATGTATGAATGGCAATGGGTCCGCGTAGTTATTTAGTACATATGTGTTGAAAGGATACTTTAATGTAAATTCCAACCATTCTTTACGTATCGAGCGAAAAGACAATGTTCTAGGTAGAAGTTACACCTACCCTCCTTAAGAAATCGTTAACTTCATTTTTTTTTTTTTTTATTTGTGGTCTGTTTAGTGGCAATGGATGCACCAGTTGAAGACGTACTTCCTAGAGTTAGCTAGGGCCCCACACAACTAGCCCAAACACTGCACAGGACCACAAGTCTCCCCAAACTGTCTGGTTACGTATGTATGAGGTATCTGTTTTGTTTGCGGGAATTTCTCTAGCCTATGAAGGGTTGCAAAAAGGCTGCTTGGCTCCCTAGCCAAATTGACGAGAACTGTTGACTCCCTTTCTATTTTATTTAAGAACAAGTACGTGATGTTGTTGGGCAGTTGGCACGGTCGAAGTAGGAGTTAGCATGGGTCAATTTTAAGAAACTAAAATTCTGCTTGAATATCAAGTTAACTATGAACATATTAACATTTGGTTGTGATTATTAATCACAATTGGGTTTGATTCTATTAAAAGTCATGCTATCTAATTGGACATTGGAACCCTGGAAGGCATTATTGAGCAACCGAAGTGAGGTCGACAAGGTCTCATCCAGGCTTGTGCAGGCATGTTTCGTGCTTGGGCCTATTATGAAAAGAATAAATTTTTGAAGAAAGATTCTAGCAGATGCCACTGATTTTGGTCACACAAAAAGGATAAAACGATTTATTATAGGTTTTTGTTTTTTTTTTTTAAAAAAAATTTGGTGCTCAGATCTACGAGGATCTTCTTTCCTTGTAATTTACCAGACAACACCCCTCCCATCTTTTTTTCGTAACATCAGCCTGCCTCGTCCATGATGCAACGTTGAACAGTTTGCGGTACTGTTCAAAACAGCTGGTGTTTAAAAACACACAAATCCGCACATAACCTAATTATATGACCAATGATGTAATCGATGAATCCATGTTTTGTACTTTTTCCATCACCATATGTCTCCACTTCTTACAACAGAACAAACGAAAAAAAAAAAAAAAAAAGCGAAAATTCCATGTTATGTCGTTCAATTTTTGATGCAAAAGATCAAAAAATTATTCAACTCAAAACTTAATCTTCTGATTGACTCCCTCTCGTTCATAGAAACTTTGACAACATGTTAAGAAAATATTAAACCCCAAAAATAAATTGCTGCAACCAAAACTGCAATGTTAAGCCCATGATGTATTTAGAACGTTTAGCATTCCTGCAGACTTTGTATGTTTGTTATCTATTTCATGCATAAGTGTTATCTTAAAAACCACTAGGTTATATTTCTCTGTTCTTGGAGAGGTGATTAACACTGCAGTCCTCCATGGATGGAATCGTGGAGGGTAGCCAATAGAAACATGGGTCCACAAGGGCACAAGTACAGTGGCAGCTTCCTACCACCGTTCTTCAGTCTGTTCCATTTCAAATCAGGTCAACAGCCACATTTTTCAATCAATTTTTCCTGTCCTTTTAATTTAAAATTCCACAAACGTGCAACAAGGACGCTAGTGCAACTCTAAGATATATTAGGCAACAAGCAGTTAAGCACAACTAATCCAACTTCCCACACATTGCTACAAGCAAATTATTACGTGCACACATATTTAGGTTGCCTCTCCTAAGTCCATTGTTCTTTCCACCTACAAGCAATAAAACCACAAAGATCCTTTGACTCCTCCTCCTCTCTTTCCCCGAGTATTTAAATCTATGTTTCCTCAAATTCATTAAGCAACAAAGAGAGTGAGCTCAGCCCTTTGTTTTCCTCTCTTTTTTGTCTGCATGAAACAGGGTGCTCTGCTTCATTTTGAAACTGATACAATGAAATACATGAGAACTAACAGCTTGAAAAGGCTGTTGTCCTTAAAACGTCGCAATACTGAAGAAGACAAGAAGGGAATCTCCAAGGATGATCAAGAACCAAAGCATCCTCCAAGACCCACCTGGAGATGCTTCTCTTATGAAGAAGTCTTTCATGCCACCAATGGCTTCAGCCCAGGTTTTGGCTCACTTACATACACTGAAGGGGCTTTTTATATATGCCCATTGCTTTGTGCGTGTGCGTCTGCGTGTGTTTGCTTTGTTTATGTTCTTTTGTTTTGTTTTGTTCCTTTTCTTGTAAAGTTAAAGTGATGTTTTTTTGGCTGATATTAGAGAACTTGGCGGGCAAGGGAGGCTATGCAGAAGTATACAAGGGAATGTCGAGGGAGGGAGACGAAATAGCAGTGAAGAGGTTAACAAAAGCTTGTTTTGATGAGAGGAAGGAGAAAGACTTCTTGACAGAAATTGGAACTATTGGCCATGTTTGCCATCCTAACGTGTTGCCTCTGTTGGGTTGTTGCATTGACAATGGGCTTTGTCTCATCTTCCATTTCTCCTCTAGAGGCTCTGTCGCTTCCCTTCTCCATGGTACACAAAGAAACATAACGCGATCATCCTTCTGTTTTTACATAACGGTAGCTGAAAAATGAAAATTAGACCACACTTAGTTGCTTCGTACCTGGGTGTTTCTTGAGTTTCAACATCTTGATATCTTACCTTCATGTTTTTTGAATTCCCTGAAGGTGGAAAATTTCCAGTTATGGGTTGGCAAGTGAGGTACAGGATTGCCATTGGGACCGCTAGAGGACTGCATTACTTGCACAAGGGATGTCAAAGAAGGATAATTCACCGGGACATCAAATCTTCAAATATTCTATTGACAGCAGATTTTGAGCCTATGGTAAGGTATCATGCGGATTTTTTTTTTTTTCTCTTTTGCCTTTTCTGGAACCATTGCCAAGTCAAATCTATATTGCTATCATTGGTTTGATATCTATTGTTGTTTCTTTTCATATGTGGAAGATATCTGATTTTGGGTTAGCAAAATGGCTTCCATCTCAGTGGAGTCACCACTCAATTGCTCCAATTGAAGGAACATTCGGGTATCTAGCAAGCTGTTATGAAGTTTCGTTCTTGTTGTTTTATATTATAGTTTTGATTGAAATGAAGTGTTGCTTGCTTTTATAGGCACTTGGCACCTGAGTATTTTATGCACGGAATTGTTGATGAGAAGACTGATGTGTTTGCCTTCGGAGTCTTTCTACTGGAGATCATTTCTGGCAGGAAACCAGTAGATGGTTCTCACCAAAGCTTGCACAGCTGGGTAATGGCACCCCTTTCAAATCTGTTGAGAAACTTGGAAATCCCATATTTGTTTTTTAGTCATGATGCTTGGATCTAACGAAAGCGATATAATTAATTAGATAATTCACGTGAACCTTTTGCTTGCACTAATTGTTAAAGTTGAATTTAACAGGCTAAACCAATATTTAACCAAGGTGAGATTGAAAAACTGGTGGATCCGAGGCTTGGAGAGGCCTATGATGTTAGACAGATGAAAAGACTTGCCTTTGCTGCATCTCTTTGCATTCGGGCATCTTCAATATGGCGTCCAACTATGAACGAGGTATCTGTTTGTGATGCTCTACTATTAATTCACGTCACAATGATGACCTTATTATGTCAAATTGTCAATAGAAAAGAGAATTTTGGTGTCCTGCGAATAGGCATGGTCCATCCACAAAATGGCATTACCACTCATTAGGCAATGATTTCATTCCATAAAACATCTAAAGGAGATGACTTTGCATATCCTTTTGACCAGCTAAGAAGAATGCAACGTGTGAACTTAGAATTCGCAGTTTAGGTATTGATAGACCTTTTCGTTTTTTCACGCCGTGCCAAATAGTCAGACGTTGTTCAATTCTACCTAACCTAATTTTTAAGCTAAACCAGACAATACTATATTGTTTCTCCCATGTGATTAGGATAGGAGAATGTGATTATCAAAATGATCGGGAAGACGGGTCCTGTTATAAACTCATTACTGCGACAATATATGCCTTGAATACATGTCATGTTATTGTTGAACAAGACAATGTAACTTTTCACGCTATTGAATTGATTGCATGGAAGTCATTGAAGGGAAAGATTTTCTAGACCAAGTTGCAACGTCCTTCTTCCTCCATATTATTATTTTAATTTAATTGAAAGTCATTGAAGGGAAAAATTTTCTAGACCAAGTTGCAACATCCTTCTTCCTCCATATTATTATTTTAATGTAATAATATAACATAACTAGTTTTTCTAGGTATTCCACCAAAAAATATATATATATATATATATATATATATATATATATATATATATATATATATATATATATTGAGAGATAAAATTTCAAATGATTTTTTTCTTTTTTTACCTATATTTGTTATAGTATTATAAGTAAAATTTAATTTTTATATTCAATTATAAATTTTTTATTTCTGTCATTTTATTTAAAATAATTGAATGTGGTAAAAGATACTGTATTTGCTTCAACATAAAATAATCTTCTTATGCAATGATGCTAGTTTAAAATTGTAGAACCATTTTATGAAGTCAAAATGTTGGATACACCAAATAATGGTCTTGATATTAACATCTTTCCTGTTCATTGACAGGTATTAGAAGTAATTCTAGTGGAAGGTGAGATGGATAAAGAAAGATGGAAGATGCCAAAGGAAGAAGAACGGGACGAATTCTGGGGATTCGAGGATCTAGAATACGAATATGACACCTCTTCCTTGTCAATCTCACCACAAGATACTATCTCTACACAAAGTTCTCTGGTCACAAAGTTAGCATAAGGCGCTTAGGTAAGTCCTAACCACTGCCTTTTAGACATGTAAATCTGTATGTTATAAGTTGCAATGCATGCAATTAGTGACGGCTTTATCAATTCATCTGCACTTCCAATCAATGTATACACGAGATGATGAATGCAATTATCAATGTAATTGAACAAATATTGACCGAGGAAAATTGAACAGCAAAAAGCTGATGAATACTGCAGATGTTGTGTAAAGATCAATTAATATGGAGAAAAAGGTTGTTTACATGCTTTTGTGGTTCGGTTACCGACAGTCTGATAATAAGTTCAGAATTGATCTGCTAGAATCTGATGAAGCTAGGCGGGTAGAAAATGATAATTGATGAGGACCACATGAATGCAGCTTTGCGGATTACCAATTATTGACACTGCTGTGCTGGCATATGCCTCGTTGCTGCTATTCACTTGACTTGAACGCGCAATATAATGCCAAACAACAACAGATTTCCCTCCGCAGAGAGAAGTGACAATTCAGTTTAAAAGAAGTGGCATTTCAGATACAAAACAAAATTACAGTCGTGCATCACATGTTCTGATTCGGAATTCTGAGGATGCTACTAGCTAGCAGCTTGACTTGACTGCAACACAACTGTAATTCCTTTCTCTTTCATCTTAAGCAAAATCGGCTGCATAATGTATTTCCTTATATTTAAAAGTGATTAGGCATTCAAGTTGCCAGTTAATCCACGATTTCATGACTGAGTCCGCCTTTCATCGCGCAAGAGAGGCTTTCTCGTGGAGAATAGGCAGACGATGGGGCCAACGATCGAGGGGAGAGGGCCTAAAAACAAATTGTCCATGCCCTATCATGCCAGCATGTGCGATGTGCCAAGTAAGAAACTTGGTCCCAAGTCGAACATGTGAGCTTCAAATAATGGCTCATACTGTGTTAATTGTGGATCCTTAATTATTGTATGGTCCCTTTTGTATAACAACAAACGACACTTTCTTTCTTTTGACGTTTGGGAGCGGGGAAGGGAGAGAGAGAGGGTCGCAGTTTGACACAAAATGCTATTGAATTTCATCCGACGAGGACTCTTATGATCAACTCTTCGTCAAGTGGCGTAGGAATGCCAATGCATGATGTGGTAGGCACTTAGAAGAGATAAATTTTGATCCCATATTGTACTTTTCCACTTCTTCATTGAAGATTTGAACGTACAGGCGCGGCGACCTCTTTTGAGAGCGCGAGTGGAAAAACGTACAAGTGGATTTGCGCTGTTTGGTGACAATGCATCTCACCGAAGAAGAATGAAGGTCGCCAATTAACAAAGAAATCAATGCTAAA
This sequence comes from Bruguiera gymnorhiza, assembly GCA_020883675.1. Lineage (NCBI taxonomy): Eukaryota > Viridiplantae > Streptophyta > Magnoliopsida > Malpighiales > Rhizophoraceae > Bruguiera > Bruguiera gymnorhiza. Next base: position 4,503,035 of record JAIRCJ010001057.1, on the reverse strand, counting down.
ATGTGTTAAGCATACCATGCAATGGGGAGAGGGAAGGGATACACAAAGACAATTCATGCCTCTTGGAACATACTAATGTGAAAAGATAAATCGTCTTTCTTGGACAATGATTCTTTCCTGGACCCCTTTTAAGTTATATCTCTTCATCGATCTCCTCGACGGAGGTATTATGCAATACAAAGTCAGGCAAAGAAACAGACAAGGCAGTTGAATGAATGAGGTGCACTGGCCCTAATGTAGCAATGGGGTCGGCACATGCATCTGCCCCACGTAGGACCATATATATTTGGGACACGTGGTTTGATATGTATTAGTTAAACCATCGCTCGACATCGGCATTGGATTAGTGGGTGCAAGTGGTTGATAAACTTGAAATGACTTTTGGAGGGCAGTGGTGCAACGACAATAGGTATCAATCATGCGCGAAAATGGGCAGGGCTGCGCTGGTAAAGTAAAACAGGATTGCAATCAATCATAAATCAATTTATGAGTAGTGGTAAGTGAACCACTTACAAACGCTTTCATCCCCACACGCGAATGCACAGATATGCATGAACTGGAGGGCTGGTTTTGGTCGGTTAATGAATGGTTTTTCAATTTCAAATGTAGAATGCCCAAGAAATACAGGCCACCTAAACCTCTTGTCTACGTTGAGGTTGGTACGTTTGTACCAAACTTGCTGTATCCACCACTGGGATCTTGTTGGCAATGTATTCAATTTAAAAAACGAGTTCAATTAATATGGCCGTACTGGTACACCAGCAAACCCAGCCATTAAAGGAAAAAAAATAAAAATATAAAAAAAAAAAAACCGATAGAAAGGGAGATACTGCCGACGGATGGCTAATTGTTGAATTTAAAAAACAAAATGCAACTCGTGAGGGCTTCTTCTGATTCAAAAGCCCAAGAGGGAATGGGCTGTTTATGTATACTGTACGGCTCAAAGTATGGCATTGGAAATAAGTGGCAACGACGACGATTGGGTTAATGCTTAATTTAAAAAAATTAAAAAAAAAAAAAGGAATTTAGATACGCCCAGAATATAGTTTGGTTAAAGAAATGGGAGATCTGATTTCTACATCAACAAGGGCCAGACTACTTGAAAGTTAAACAGAAATTAGTACCCGACCAATTCCACAAGATTCGATAATTCAGCATTCCCTGCCGTCCATTCGTCCTCAATAATAATCTTAACAACAACCACTTTGCTCTAAAAGTCTCGATTGAAAGGTAAAAACTCATTATTGATATAATTTTGTCTTTTTAATTGATTTTGACAGAAACTCGAATTCAGGAGATTTGATTTCTTAAAAACATTCCGGTTCGGCTTTTCAGAGATACCCCAGTACGATAAAGATACATTCCATTAGTCGTTATTGGCACGATGTCAAAACCGAAGACAACTGAAAGTGGGTTGAGCGGGATCTCATTTTATCTGCACAAATCGCAAATTGAAATGGACATGAAATTTGAGCCATGCTTCGATGTGCGATTAGACCGTGAGCCAACAAGGTTATTTAAAAAATGATGCTGCGCGAAAGACGCCCTATTGCACGTATTTTGATTCCATCGTGATGGTGGAACACGGTTATAACGCGCTAAGACTACAAGACAGAGCCAGAAAGTAGAACCCATCTGTAAATTTGCAATATCAAAGTCGTGTCCTGTAAATCCAAGGTGTAAAGGTTGTATATCGCAGCATTCGAGGAATTGTGCACGTTTGAATCTTTAATTTTAGGCTATGGCCAACAGCAAAAGCAAAAAAATGGCTTCTTGGTGCTACAATAATTCAAGCGATGAGTCCACAAAACCAATAATTAGGTATGCATGGCTGACAAGAATTGGTCCAAATAGGACCAACATCGGTGATTCTCAAGAAATGAATGGACCAGCAGGATCTGCAGAAAAATGTAAACCGAATCGATTCGATCAAATGCCAATTCCTTTTCTCTCAGTTTCAATAGCAACATTATATTGGGAATTGGAGTGGTGTTGTACCCAGAATGGTAAATAGCGGGGGACGAGACCAAAAGGCGTTGGCAGAATTTTCCACATGGGAAAGTAGCAGCCTGATAATAGATAACAGACATAGGACCACCCCCCTCTCTACGGCCAAGGATGCTCGCAACCATGTACCACATATAAGCCTAGAAGTCAAGTTTATTTTCTGGCTTACGGATCGGATAACAAAAAAATTTCTATTATTTTTGGTTTCAACAGAGAGAAGGTAATTTTTCAGGAATTTCATAATAAGTTACAATGGAATAATCAAGTGTAAATTAATATTTTAAATTTTAAAAATACAAAATTAAGTTGAATTACTGTACCGAATCAAATTTTATAACTCTAAAGTGTATGCTTTAAAATTCTCGTGATTTATGTCTCCCTCGTCCCTTCCCTCCGTCTTCACAATCGATATTTAACTTTTCTTTCCAGCATCCCCCGCCACCCTACAAATTAAGTCTCCCACGAAAGAGGTCGGACACATTCATTATTGACTTTAAATCGTGACGGAGATGTACAAAGTTTATACTTTTATTTTATATATGTATATATATTTTCTTAATTCTCATGACCATCTAATTATAAAAATTTTGAATATTTTCTATAACATTAACTCTCTTTTGGATGGCATTCACAAATTTTAATTTTATTAATTTTTACGGTATTAGGGAATTTTCTTTGTTCCGTACAAATATGTTTATAGGATTTAAACGCTTATAATTAAGCCATTTATTTTTTTAATCTTTTTTTTAACATAATGGTGACATATTTGAAATTTTTTACAATAGCACAATATATATATATATAAAGTTTAGTTAAAAAGAGCCACTCCTGGTTATATGGAATTAAGGATTAAATATTTTAAATTAATTTATGAGAAGAAAATTATAGGCACATTCTCCTCGCACGGCAGCAATATCAGCCACATCTAGTGGAGATCTGTCAACAGAAAGGAATAAATTGTGAAGATATTGATTTTAAATAGAATATGTGTCCGCAAATGGATTATATAAGAATACATTGCAACTCTTAATAAAAACAATATCACAAGTCAAACAAGCATCTTTTTATATTCCGAATCCTCCGCACCTTAAGATCCTAATAGAAACAGGTGCTAGAAGTTTGTACGTGTGGCAAATTACATTGAGACGCGTAGAATTTGAACAATTCGATCCATTAAATCTTTTAAAAAAGAAAAACACTTAGATTTGACAAGAACGTTTTATTTTTTCAAATAGATATTTACCTAGGTATCCGTACTAGTCATGGAAAAGATAGCCATTTTGTTGGATTCTGAAGATGGGGCTCTGCTTTTAGGAGCACTATGAAAAAGAAAACAAAAATGTGCTTGGCAGAGATGGGTATCTTCCGTTTCGTATTCTGATTAATCAAACAATACAATTGCCTAGAAGTTATAAAGTTCTCACGCATGCTTAGATATCCTCACCCCCCCCCCAAAAAAAAAACTTAAAATAATTATTTATATGTATATATCTACATATTTTTGTTTAGGGTCTAACTATGCAAATTCAAAATTTCATGTACCCGAATAAATTTAAAATAATTTTATATTAATATTTATTATTTTATTAAATTTTGAGTCCGAACAAATTTTCCTTTTCATTTATTGGCACGAAGCTGGGAAGTGCGGTTCTCTCAGGTGTACAGGAGAGGCGAACAGAGCCGCGGGCAGGTTGGCTTGCCATGCGGTGCGGCACCCACCAGGACAATTGTTCTTGGACCAGCCGCCCTCGGGCCTCCCCCAGGTTTTGCAGGACGGTGCTGCTGAGGTCAGTCTAGCAAGAGCTGTAGTGGCCTAGTTTTCCGGGGTCTATGATCCTCCATTTTTACCCACAATAATAAAATTAAAAAAAAAAAAAACAAAAGAAAGGAAAATTACTACGTATAGAACACTTAATAACCCCAAATCAAAAAGTTAAAACCACAACGAACCTAAGAACCACGAGGGTGGCCGGCCCCGTAAGTGCCCCACGCAACCAAGTCCGATCAACCAACCAATTTCAGCCGACCGTGAACACATGGGAATGTCCCGTGAGGCCGAGCCCGTGTCCCCCTCATCCACCACGGCGAGGAAACCACACAAATCAAACAAACAAAGGGCCCATCGCCCCATCGTATGGGCCCCGACAACCACAATCATTTTTTGGAAGACGATTGGTTCCTCGCAACATTTACCTTGTTGGAAATGAATCAAAATTCAGTTTGACTACGCGTTCGAGCGTTTGTCACTAATCGGCCATGATTTACATCTCGTCCAATTATTTTGCCGTCGTTTTTGGACCGATTAGTTTGGTCACGTTTCCTCCTAATTTCTCTTTATTTTCTGAAAAACCGAGTGTTGTTGGCGTGAGTTTTTGTGTGATCCACGTTCGTTTCATTCTCAAATGTTTTTTTTTTTTTTTGATATATTACAAACTGAAATTGCGTTACATATACGATATTCATATGGCAATAACACTAAAAGCCTCCTTTAGTGATAATTAAATAATAAAATTTTGCTTTTGACTAGAATCACATATCTCTTAATTATGGGGTTATCTTTATCTAACGCAAACAATTATTGGGATAGCATCCATCTTTCTCAAAATGATAGGCCAAAGTAATCATTTCGGTTTTAAGACTGGGACGGCAAGTAGAAGCCATCTGGCAGTAGTTTGTTGGGTAACGGTAGTGCACTGCACACATTGGACTTTGGACTCGCCGATGATGCTAGCTGCCACGTGAAGTGGGTGTATCCCTTTTTTCTTTTATTTTTTATTTTTTTGCCTTTCTAAGCAGCAGCTCGGCTACCATTAGAAAGATGGATAATCAGGATTTAAAACAATAATAATAATAATAATAATAATAATAATTCATCTGAGGGTGAATATTTGACTGAACTTGTCTTATGGGTTTAGAAGTTTTGCGGACTCGTGTTCGGCCTGCCAGCAAAACGAATGGGCAGACTTTGCCGAAAATGTCGTGTTTTCGTCCTCAGCCAGCTATAATCGCCATCTGATTGTAGGGCTATAGATAAAACATAATTCATCTGCCGGAAATTTTTGGGTAAATTGTGAAACTAATGTACCGTACGTAACCAGAGTAGTCATGTCACGGTTTCCCTGCTATTATGGACAAGGTAGAGTCAGTCCATGTTAATTAACATGTAATATTGGCTCATGACATTATATACATATATGCATCCGTACAATCATGCCTCTTGAAAAATCATGCGAACTAAATAGAAAGAAATGGGTATTTGATTTGTCAAATCAAACTGATTTCTTTTAGAACGACATGGAACAGCGCGTACAAGGAATAGCACCGCCTTGCAATCCTGGGACCTTTTGGCACCATTGGCCAGGTAAACAATTGGAGCAGGAATTGACAAGTGGACAACGAATATTTCGAAAGGTTTCAGCTCCTGTCTATGCGTGGCATCGCCATTCAGCCACTAAGGTCGTCTGAATGGGCCAGCTCCACGCATGCCGTGCAGACCCCTCAAAGAACCATGATTGCATGGTTAGGCCTACTGGAGCAGTAGGAAGGAAGTCTCGAAGGATCCTGCTCCTTTAAAAGGATCAACCCATGCCCACCTGAACAATTATCAGGCAATTTGTTATTAGTCCTAGTATCCGCTCTCTCTCTCTCTGCCTCTCTCTTCCGCGCCCAGCAAAAATGTGGCGTTTTTGTTGTTTTGGTAGAACATTAGAGTACTCCCTCACTTTCCTATGCGCAAAAGCAGTTTGGTTCTTGAAAACCTGTCGCACCTTAATCAACTCCTCCCTCCTTTTCATGTTTTTCCTGGCAAACCCATTCTGGATTCAGTTTTCTTATTTCGTTACCTTGTCTATTGCCGGGTTTTTGGCTTTGAGGGAATCAAAGCCAGTGAAAGCCTCTTTGAGGCCAAAAGACCTGGATATCTTTTTTACCTCTGTGTCTGCTGCAACTGTTTCTAGCATGTCAACGGTGGACATGGAGGTCTTCTCCAACACCCAGCTCATCATCTTGACGACCTTGATGTTGCTGGGTGGAGAGGTCTTCAATTCCCTGCTTGGAGCTGGGATTCAATTGGCAAGGTTCAAATTCTCTAAACACCAAACTTCCAATAATAATACCAATGACAAAAGCACTTTCTTTGAAGACCATATCGAATTGGGTTTGGCTAAGCTTCCAGGGTTAGAGAACAAAAAACCCATTACAGTCGTCCTTGAATCCATTACCACAACTAACAACGTCTCCTTGGTTGATGAAAGTGTAAAGAGTAGCTCTTATAAGTGTCTTGGTTATGTGGTTTTGAATTACATTTTGCTAGTCCATGTAGTTGGTTGTAGTCTAGTTGCTTCGTACATAAGCTTGAATCCAAGTGCTAAGGAAGTGCTCCACCGAAAGCACCTTCACATGGAGACATTTTCTGTTTTCCTCACAGTCTCCACATTTGCCAACGGAGGCTTCGTGCCCACAAACGAGAACATGATGGTGTTCAAGAAGAATTCAGGTCTTCTACTACTTCTCATCCCCCAAGTCCTCCTAGGAAACACATTATACGCTCCATTCCTACGATTTCTAATATGGGTATTGGAGAAAATCACAAAACGAGCGGAGTTCAGATACATTTTGACCAACTCTGAAGAGCTGGGCAATAGCCATTTGCTCTCTGGCCGCCACTGTTGTCTTGTGGTCGTTACAGTTTTGGCGTCCATATTGGTTCAGCTTACACTGTTTTGTGCAATGGAGTGGGGTTCGGAGGCCATGGATGGATTAAATTCGTATCAGAAGCTGGTGGGTGCGCTCTTCCAAGTGGTCAATTCGAGGCATGCTGGCGAATCTGCGTTTGACCTCTCTATCCTCTCTCCAGCGGTCTTGATCCTCTTCGTAGTAATAATGTAAGCAAATCTCTCATTCAATTCTCTCCTCTCTCCTCTGATTGTTATTAACTTGCCATTTACATTTTACATGCATGTATGTACATTGCGCTCGCATTCCACAATTCACCATCATCAATGCCGACGTGAATGTCATTTTCTTTTACCTTGAAGTGGGAGCGGACGCGCCCTATATCATTTACACGGGCCGTCAGGAATCGGGAATAGATCGTCGTCATGATAGTGATGTGTGAGTACATGACAGTTAAATATTTTAGGCGGGCTCAGGAAAACATGAAACATTTTTTACACTTAAACTAGTTAGAAATAGCCTCGAGTGTGTTGATTGGAAAACGACGGAGGATATAGAAAGTATGATTTTGGTTATATGCACACAGTTACATGTTAATAAATATTAATGATTTTATTAATTATAAATTTAGACTCCGTTAACCCTTCATCACTTAAAGTGGAGCATAAACTCTCCTTTCAATGCTACTTATATATATATATATATATAATTTTTATTTTTATTATATTTTTAACCTGACAATTTCACACTTACTTTGTCACGCACTTGTGGTTGTTGATAGGTGTGTGACATCGTTTTATTTGCTAGACTAGTCAACGTCGGGCATATATGATTCTGAATTATAAGACAAATGGTGCATGGTATTGGCACCACATTAAAGAACGAACCTCACCCAGAGTTAGATACTTAGTTCTGTCCCCGTAACAATTATTATTATTTTATGATGGGCTTAGGTGGCCATTAAGCCACGTAATCAATCAAAACCTGAAAAAGAACGTATGATTTAGTTCAAATCCGCGTATATTGGGTCCACACGTTAACTCGTTATTCACACGCAGTCCATTGACAAATAATCTTTTGGAAAATTCTACTTTGAATGTTTTATATTGCGTGTGAAGAATCCATTGGTCCCTTTTTCGTTTATTATTATTGTTTTTGTTTTTTTTTTTTTGGTTGTCCTTCTTTTTGGCTTCTGCCTTTTTTCGGTCAAACCTAGCCAAAGATAGTGGGTCTAGCAAATGAGATCAAACGCTGTGAAACAACCAAATAAAAGTTAAGTGAACTGTAATACTCATTCATTTGCAACAACAAAAAAAAATATAATAGCTAGCAGCCAAGACTCTCGACGGACTTTTTATATATATATATATATATATATTATTGTTTTTGGAACGGCATGCAACTTCCCTTTTAACGGACTCTATTGCTGTAATTTTGTTATTTTAGGCATAGCGAACCAATTTGTGCACGTATGGACGGTTTTGTCTGAGTGGAAGAAGATGAGGAAAGAAGAGAACTTGCTTTGGGTTTGGGCTGTTGCGTGTACCTCTTTGAGACTCCTGACTTTCTCCTTTCATTCCTCTCACAACTTCCCTCGCCTCTCCCACTTTAATTTGTTCTACCCGATCGTACCGTCAATACGTGTATAATGCTTTGAAAATGGCAATCAATGACGTATCGTGGCGGTCTAATGTTTGGAACGTGATTGCTGGATTATTGCTTGCTCTCTCTCAATCATTGTATCGAAGTGGGCCTGAATAATTGTTTTGCGTTTTGGGTTTGGACTGGGGAAGGGTGGGGGGGGGGGGAGGGGCTGTGAATCAAATGCCCTGGTCCCATCCATGTGATTTGCGGAGAATATCTGGTCGGTGGTTGCACGTATCCACTCCACGTGCTTTGCCATGATGCCCCGTGTCATTTTTGGGTCATCAGGAAGAAGCTTCCGACTTGAGCCAGTAGCTAGGCATATACTCTCGTGGCGCAGGAGGAGAAGGTTGGAGAGATGGGTCTCGTTACACGTTGTCCCCTGAATTGCCATTGCATATCTAATATCTGCTCAAGATTTTTTTTTTTAATTTTTTATTAATTATATGAGTGACCGTTAGAATACATTTCACGAGTTGAGTTAGGTAGAAATTGAACTCACCAAAGCTTATTTGTTGCTTATGTAGTTATATTTGGACAAACCCATCATATTGCACCCCCACAAACGTTTATTCCACATATATGCATAGCTTTCACTTTCGTCTCATTGGTCTTCTTTTAATTTATACTTGTCCGCGTGGATATGATTCTGTACAGATTGGTCCCCGACCGAATTATTATCCTGGCAAAAGGAAAATTCTAATTTCAACTAAAAGACAGGATCAAAAAATAAAACGAAATAAAGCATCTCATTTATGTCTCCAGTATAGATCCCCAATACATTGGATTCTTGTTCTCCGTGACTGTAGAATTTCTTACCAATTAAGAGAAAACTCTTCGAGGCTGAAAGGCTAGCTGTCCCTTCATCAAAATCTTTTGCATTTGTTCTTTTGTCATAGTGATTGTGATGCCTCTGTTCTTCTTCTGTATGTTCTGTTAGAAGCAGTGAATCTTTGTGTTTTATCACTAACATAGTATCTCTCGGTGATATTCCAGTCTTCCCATTCAATAGCTTAAACTTTTCAAGTTAGAATCTTATGTCTAGCTCTTTATAATTTGCCAGATTAATTCTTTAATCATTCAGAGTTCGAATGTGGATTATTCCACAGGTATCCCCCACCATACGCTTCAATTTTGCCAGTAGAACGCCAAGAAGATGTTTCAAGAAAACTCCCAAGGAAGACTTTGGGGGACTGCGTATTATTCTCCAAGCTATTTTATCTAGTCCTCTTTATTATTCTCATCTGCGTCACGGAGAGAGACAAGATGAAGAAAGATCCCCTCAACTTTAGCGTCCTCAACATTACAATGGAAGTGATAAGGTAAGGGCTTGCTTTTCATTTTCCAGTGCTGATTGTTCCAATTAAGCATTAAATCATTTGGAAGAATCACTGAGGCAAAATCAATCCTATGTGCTATATATAAATTAAATATTAGAGTGGACCTATTCGTTAGCCATCAAGTTAGAGTTGCAATCAGAAAAAAACGCAAAAAAGAAGGCAAGTCTTCCTTTTCAGGAAGGGCTACAATAAAAGATAGCTAGACATTTAATCTAGGTATAGACAATATCTTCATACACCAATCTACTAGGATCAACCGGACCCTGGCTGCTATTTAATCCAGGTACAGACAATATCTTTATCCACTAATCAACAATTAGGTTCAACCAACCCCGTTTGGATCAACTGACTAATATATATATAGGCCAAGGAGTTAGAGCATGAATTAACTTATAGTTCCAATTTTAACATATCATAAGTTAAGATAAGAATTAAACTGTAATCCCAATTTTTAACAGATTTAAAACCCATTTACCAACAGCGATAGAGGACTATGATCTAAATGCTTGCATTTTCACCTTAGTGATTGAGATTGTTAGGGGACAAAATTGGAAAAAAAAAAAAGAAGATATGATTCCCAAATGTAGCCTAAAAATATTTATGCAAAAAAGCTGTGATCTGACTCTCCTTAAAATTTCGTATTAAATTAGAATTTTATCCTTAAGGTGACAACAAAACTATATTAAATCGAAACCGAAATTTTCAGTTCCATGAATTTTGGGTGTTCCAACAAACTTAATTAAGTTGCAAATTTTAGCATTTCTTCGCCCTTTATATCGTCACAATATGAAACCAATAATGCGCATTAACCCGGATTTGTGTTTTGCATCTTCACCTGCAGTGCATACGGAAATGTTGGTTTCAGCACTGGCTACTCTTGCAAAAGACAGCTTGAACCAGACAGTTCCTGCAAGGATGCATCGTATGGGTTCGTAGGGAGGTGGAGTAACAAGGGCAAGTTGATTCTCATTATTGTCATGTTCTTTGGAAGGCTAAGGAAATTCGGCCTGAGAAGGTGGTAAAGCCTGGAAACTATGTCAAATAATTAGGCCTGGTTTCACCACTTATGTTTAGCATATCCCCGAAAAGAAAAGAAAAGAAAAGGGAAAAAAAAAAAAGGTAAATAAAGGGGACATTTAGCTCTGCCGCATGGAATTTACTTGTCTACCACTCTAGCACAACATGCTAACTGGTAGTTTTAATAACAGAATTGACATAACCCAAAGAAGAGTCTGTTCGATGAGTTTTCGATTTTTTTCTAGATTTGATCATCGAATTAGTGGGTCAATTTGTCTTTAAAAAATAATTAATAATTTTATATTGCATAAAAATAAATATAATATTGTTAAAAATAAAATTTAAATATATAAGTAAATATTTTTAATAAAATAATATAATTATTTACGAATTTTTTATAAAAAGAAAAACAATAACAAAATTTACACAAGACCTCAGGATTCTCGAAGTGAAATGAAACAACGTGCTTGACAGGCCACCTGTCTGTCTGCCCGTCGGCCTTGTCAGGCATCAAGCATACGAAATCAAACCTGAAAAACCATCTTGATCAGTCACCTAAGTAGTGGCTGGCAACCACCTAAGGGAAATGCAAACCCACCAGAAAGGGTGAGATTACTCTTGGTAGTAGAGGTCTTCAAATTAAAAATCCTGATTTACACATGCTTCTCCAACAGAGGGTTGACGAAACTCACAATATCCATCGAAACAAAATCGAAAATGGCCAAAACGTCAAAGTGGTTAACTAACAATCTTGGCATACAAATCATAATCATAATCAAACACACCGTATGTATTGCTTTCGTGTACTTCCGTTCCTCCCATATCTGGAGTGCTTCAAAAACTGAAATTAAAGAGAAAGAAAGAAAGAAAGAAAAAAAAGATCAACTAACGATCAATAGAGTAACACAGGGACAAATAGAAACCATAACTCCAAAAATCAAGGCGGCGCTCTGTATCTTCAAGGCCCATAATCTCTTCCGCCGGTCAAAGTTCACTCTGGATCTGCAAGAACCAGTGCATCCTACTCGTTTTCGCCACCAAGACTAGATAGGGCTAGAGATGTCTTAAAGAACAGAATCAAATGGAAACAAGAATGCAAACTCTTGAAAAAAAACAAAAAAAAAAAAACAAAGTCAAAGAATTACCATTACAGAAAATGCAACAACACCAGCGGCAGAATTCAAGAATCGCAAGATTAGAAAGGACATAAAGAGCGCCGAATCCTGATTATGCTTGGGGCGGTTGAGCCGGCGATGAATGCAAAAGGCCGTGCAGGCCAGAGAGAGAGAGAGAGAGAGAGAGAGAGAGAGAGAGAGAGAGAGAGAGAGAGAGGGAAATAGGAGAATTGGAAGGAAATGAAATTGGAGAGAAGGCGATTCATATTTATAGCCGTTATAAATTTCTCTCAGAATAAACAGACATTCCACGTCGCAATAGGATTCTGCCCAAGCAGCTTTCTGATTGGTTTAAAAGATTTGACCGTTGTAATCATCTGAAGTCCGTCTAATCTAAATAAAAAATAAAATAAAATAAAATAGATAATTTTATTCTTAACACACCAAAAAAAAAGAAAAAAGTGAGTCGTTGGGCGATGGGCCCTTTTGTTAGTAGAAATTCCAACTTTAGGAGTAGACCATGAAACGCACCTCTCACTACGAAGGTATAAGAAAAAGAAGCCCTTTTTATAGACCGTTTACTTAGAGTAATTGATATATAAATTTTATATTTAAAAAAGCAATAATTTGAATAAAAAAATAAACGTAAGATTGGTCATAAATTCATTATAATTATTATTCATAATTAATTATTATGTATAATAAAATATATTAATTAAAATTTATTATTATAGTGAATTTACATCTAATTTTTTATCTATATTTTTATGTTTTGTGTTAGAATTGATTTTTTTTTTGTGGGGGGGGGGGGTTATCAAAAGAAAACAAGTCTTAATACTGATAATAGGGGTAATCAAACGATTGGAGGCCCATAGCAATCAGACATTCACAGAAAAAAAAAATGAAAAAAGAAAAAAGAAAAAAAGAGTTAATGTTTCAGTCCACTAATGCAACGAGTAAACCAGCCCATAGAGAGAAAATGAAAAAGTGGAGTCCAATGGCTCTCTTTTTCGAGTCGTCTCCTTTATAAATACTAGCCCAAAGCTCTATAACTTCGCCACTGGAATTAAAGCGGCTCCGCCAGTCCGCCATACCCCGCTGGCAAAAACCCTACTAATAATAACGTGCCCGTCGTATTGCGGCAACCAGCAGAATCCGTACTGAGGCCATACCCACCCATCCGCTTCCCTTCCCTCACATTACGTTGTACACGTCATAGAAGAGGTCAACCCCATTAAAGTTTCTATCTTTTTCTAGTTCTAGTTGATGTTTCGAAGTTATGCAAAAGTTGCTATTGAGAAAACGAAGTGGGTCATCGTGGAAGTTGATCTTGATGATATATATATATTTTTCTTGCAGGTGCGATAGAAAAAGATGCTTGTTTTATTTGAGACGCCTGCGGGCTTTGCCCTTTTCAAAGTATTGGATGAAGGGAAGCTCTCTAAAGTTGAGGTAACAAAAACAACAATGTTTTGTTATTCCCTGTTTGTTTGGCTTCCGGGAAATACTTGTTTCAAATGAAGAGAAATGCTTGGTTTCAACTGTAAAGCATTTGCTTGGGCCTTACCTGTTGTTTGTGTCTGTGTTTGTTGTCTTCGATACCGTGCTAGTCTTGTGCATTGTGGACATCCAATGGTGTCGGGTTTGAGATAACAGAATTAAGTTCTCTCCCGTGTTGCAAGTTCAAGTCAGTTTGTGGGGAAAATTGCAGATAAAGAAGGATTTTCTTTTTATTTTTTGGAAATTTTTTTTGTATCAGTTTTTATTTTGTCCAAATCTATGAGAAAATTGAAGATTTGGTTTCACGTTGCAGGACTTATCTAAGGAGTTTTCCAGCGCAGACTCAGCAAGAAAGGTCATCTCTCTCTCTAACATTTTTGTTTGGTTTTCTGAAGGATTAAGCCATATGATTTCTTTTTGTATCAATTTAGGCATGTAATCCTTGGGACTATCTTGAAATTCATTTGTCTTTTCCATTTGACAAATTACTGTTGAACTGCTAATTTGTTGTACAAACATCTTTATATACCTAGTTGAATTGATTTTCTTTCTATCATGCATGCTACAAGTTCTAAAATTTAAGAATTAAAATGTTATTGCAGGTGGTGAAGCTGAAAGCTTTTTCCAAGTTTGAGAATACATCAGAGGCTTTGGAAGCAGTAACCAAACTAATTGATAGCTCACCCAGCAAAGGTCTGCGTAAATTCTTGCGAGCTCACTGTGAGGGTGAAAGTTTGGCTGTTGCTGATTCAAAGCTCGGAAATGCAATTAAGGATAAATTGGTATGCTAGAGTTCTTATGTCTTTGGTTTTATTCTGGTCATTCTGAAGTGGCTTCTAGTTTCATTTGATTGAGGTTGGAGGCATTCTGTCTTGCAGAAAATAGAATGTGTTCACAATAATGCTGTTATGGAGTTGATAAGAGGTTTGAGAAGTCAGTTAACTGAGCTCATATCTGGCCTAGCTACACAAGATTTGGCTCCAATGAGCTTGGGTTTATCTCATAGCCTGTCTAGATACAAATTGAAGTTCAGTCCTGACAAGGTACTCGTGCTTAAACTGGTGCCATCTCCTGTCATTGCTCAACTTCAACTAGTCTTTGCCCTGTAGCCTGTGTAGTGCCACTTCGTGCCCAATTTCTTTCATCTCTGTTCAAGTTTGCACCGGTTTTTGCTGTATTTTTTGGGTTGTGGATGTTGTGAAAAGAACTTCTGTCATGTCAATCTTATCTGTTAGTATAACGTACATGAAGTCTTGCATGACGCGATGTGGGATTTGTTCTTATTTCTTGTAGGTTGACACAATGATCATTCAGGCAATTGGTTTGCTTGATGATCTTGATAAAGAGCTCAATACATATGCAATGCGGGTGAGAGAATGGTATGGTTGGCATTTTCCTGAGCTTGCGAAGATTGTACAAGACAACATTCTTTATGCCAAGGCAGTGAAACTCATGGGTAGCCGTGATAATGCTGCCAAGCTTGACTTTTCTGAGGTAGACTTCAGATTTCACTTTGTTTGTTATATGATACCCTATGTGTTTGGATGTGGGCTTTATGGAGCACACACCATCCTGTTTGCCTGACTTTTGTGGTTGACTATATCATGCCCTTTGATGTGAGTGGTATGTGTCACCAGAACTAACAGAGGCATAGCAATTATACATCAAAGTGTTTCTTCGTATATTATTGTCATGTTTTTATCTGTGCAAGAGAGGATTCTCCTAATCAATTTTGCACTTCCTCCCTTTTTTTGCCTTATTATTTTACAGATACTCCCAGAAGATGTTGAGACTGAATTGAAGGAGGCAGCTATGATATCCATGGGAACAGAAATTAGTGATGTCGATTTAGCTAACATTAAAGAACTCTGTGATCAAGTTTTGTCTCTTTCTGAGTACAGAGCTCAACTGTATGATTACTTGAAAAGTCGAATGAACACTGTTGCGCCAAATTTGACTGCTCTTGTTGGTGAGCTGGTTGGAGCTCGCCTCATTGCACATGGGGGTAGCCTTCTGAATCTTGCAAAGCAGCCTGGGAGCACAGTTCAGATTCTTGGTGCAGAAAAAGCTCTCTTCAGGGCTCTAAAGACAAAGCATGCCACACCGAAATATGGGCTTCTTTACCATGCATCATTGGTTGGTCAGGCAGGTCCCAAGACGAAGGGAAAAATTTCTCGTTCTCTTGCTGCAAAAGCTGCGTTGGCAATCCGATATGATGCTCTTGGAGATGGGCAAGATAACTCCATGGGACTGGAGAATAGGTTGAAGGTACTGTGTGCATTGTTTAGCACTCCTTCCCAACTTCCAACTTGTCTTTTGCAACCCCTGAAAGGGAATCATTGCCTTGCACTATTTTTGTAGATTGAGGCTCGCATAAGAAATCTTGAAGGGAGAGAGTTGGGTAGATCAGCAGGATCAGCTAAAGGCAAACCTAAAATAGAAGCATACGACAAGGACAAAAAGAAGGGAGCTGGGGCATTGATAACAGCAGCAAAGGTATGTGTTTTATTTCCTAAATATTTTCCCTTTTTGGCATCCTTGTTGTTAGTGAATATTGACTCCCTGATGTGTACAGACTTATAATCCTTCTGCCGATTCAATTCTTGGGCAAATGGCAATCTCCAATGCTGGAAACGAGGAAGAAACGGTACAAAAGAAGAAGGTTGAGCCAGGAACTGACAAGACTCTAAACTCTGCTGAAGGGGTGGCAGCAGTTGTAGTTGAAAAGAAGGAAAAGAAGAAAAAGAAGAAAATTGATATGGAGGAGTCGGCTGTGATGAACAATGGCAATGACCCTTCTCAACCAGAAGGTCAAGAATCAGCAAAGAAGGACAAGAAGAAGAAAAGGAAAGAGGAGGCCAGCAATGAGCAGAAGGACACCGACAACAATGAAGCTGGAGAAAGAAAGAAAAAGAAGCGGAAGCATGCCGAACAAGACGAAGATGAAACTGAAATGCCAAGCAAGAAAAAAGAATAGAAAAAGAAGAAGAAAACTGAAGATTAGGAAAAATCTGCTTCAAGGTGGGTTATAACACTACCCCCAGAATTTTTGAGCAATTTAATACAATTCTTTTAATCCCTGTGTAAAAAGCTTTAGTTTGTATTTGATTTACTTGCCATTGCCATTAGGGGTTTCTTGAATCGTTCCAACTTCTCACAAACGCTTCATCTTGGTTCATTTTCGACTTTTTCCATCCAAAATATGGAATCTTGATTCTTGACTCTGAGTAACGGGCGAATGACCTGTGTCTCTACTTGATTCAACTCTGAGCCCGTCCCCCCGAAGGCCCCCATAAGCCCCATTTCTTGCATAATTTCGTCCTCGGGCGTCTCATAATGACAATAATTTAATAAACGGCTGCTCTCTGGTGTTTTTTCTTTTATGTTTTTCTCTTTGTGTCGTCCATTAAAGAGCTTATTAGCCGATAAAGTTCACATCCTCTTCTTTATTGGCACATAAAGATTTAAATTCTTGAATACTCACTCTAAGAGACATCTCTAATTTTCTTGTTTCCGAATTATTTTCTATCCCTACTACAACGCCGCGGCCCAAACCTTGTTGTCTTAGTCGCGTACGGGGCCACTAATCTCAACTTTTCTTTTTTCTATTTTTCATAAATTAATTTCACATTACTAGCGCAGTGATTTTGTGTTGTCGAGTCAAAAAGTCCGGAATAGAGCAGTGTTTATCTCTTTATAGAGCGAATTTCTTGTTCTCTCGTTTGGCAAATAGAAGATTTGGGATTTTAAGTTCTCACTTAATAGAAGCCAAAACTTAAGGCATACAACATAGGACAAGTGCCCTTATGATGACTTATTTGAGCATCATAACTTTGGCAGTACGATCCCGTTCCATGGCTCCTTCAAACATTTACCATTCAGCCAAAAATGCACGAAACCAATTCAAGATGCTTTGACCACAACAGATTTGTTACAACCTAATGTCTCAGGTACTGGTGCTGAAACAATGATACACCCCCAGACATTGGGTGTGGTAGTTGGATGGCGCGGTTCAATGCAATACATCAAAAATCTTACCGTGAAACTATTTGATTCCCAAGGAGATTATATTAACTCCTAGCCTATGCGCAGCCAAACTTGATTAGCCGCTACAGCAGGCAGGGACACAAAAATGCAGATTCCCAGAAACTTGGAAAACAATCTCTCCAAGCACCCAGATGGGTCTTGATAACTTTTACATTTGGTACATAGATATAGCTTACATTGAAGATTCAACAACAAACCCACTCGATTTAAAATCTGCAAACAACGATCTTTACATCACAAATGATACGCTAATGATTATCGAGTAAAACAAAAAATGAGTTCGTAATATCAAGTCACCAGCCCAAACATGCTACACGCTCTGCAGTTTTCTTGATATTTCTTTAGCTTTTGAATCTTCCTTTTCCTGTAGTCAGTGAAAGTACAATCTCAAACAATGAAAGATATCTGCCCATTATCATCAAAATGACAAAGACAGTGACAGCGTCATGAATCTACAAGTACAAACAATCACGAGAAAAAAAATCTAGCAACCACGGTCCTATGAGAATCCGAAGAATATTTGATTTGCAGCAATTCTAGGAGTCCAACACAATGTGTTATTGTAATTCAAAAATCCTAAACATTTATACTAAAAAGCCAGGCCAATTTATGCCCAAAAAGAACCCCGGGCCAATTTATCCAATTAAATTGGTTGACAATTAATGGATGGATTGAGATCAATAATTGATTAACTATTTCTTCCTACCCTTTTTGCATAAGCCTAACAGAGCAAAGAATGACCTGGTTCAAAAGCATTAGAAGGATGCTACTGTACTACATCTTGGCTCAGAACCAAGCTCTATATTACAGCTTCTTCCTCTTCTATGACCAACCATATTTTTGGGTATACATTTGCTTTTGAGTAAATTTACATTCTGATTAATGATGCATCAGTAACTGTAATCAGAAGTAACACCAGTTTGAATTTAACATTAAGATCAATTTAAAATTATATGGGATTTAGTGCTGATTTCAAAAACTATTTTATAGTACAACTGTATCCATGGACAATCTCAGGAATGTGAATCCTGATATTTAATTGAGTGATACTAAACTTTTTTTTTTTTAATAGTTTGTAGGGATTAGAGCTCAGACCCTAAACCCAAAACTAAGAGTTCGGGTAATTCTGTTTCATACCAAACTTTATATATCATAATACCAAGAACCCAATCTTCCGTCAGAGAAAACCATTCATTACAATATCATTAGCTCAACGAAATGTTTTTCTGTATCAAGCTGTATGAAAAGAAGCCACCCAACAAACAACATATGAACTCTCAACCTGGTGTAAGTGATCGGGGGCATTTGAGTCAGGTGACAAAGCAGTGAAAAACTCGCCACCTTGGCTATCTGGTTTACAAAGTTAGTCCCAAACAGAAGTACACCATAGGCATCAACTTAACTTGTCAGTTCTTTCTAGACAGATTAACTGAGTGTTGCCGCTAGGCCGTTTATTGGGACAAGTATGGTTGGAACTAACTGAGAATTATCTAACAAAGTTCAGAAGAGAATACAGCGAAGCATTGATGAACGACAATGCATTGCGACAGAAGAAATAAAGCTTACCAATCCCTTGCTCTCATAATAGTCATTCAGTGCCCACTGATACTTGGACTGATTTAACCCGAACCAGCGTGCAAAATGGTCATCCAAGCTTGAATGCACTGCAATGAAACCCAAAGAAAAGACACCCTCTCAAAAATTCAGTAAATAGCCAGCAATCCAAAACCACTGAAATGTAAAATTTTCATGTCCAAAATTCAAGCCCATTTCTTTTTTTTTTTTTTTTGGAGTAAAAATTCAAGCTCATTTCCACTACTCTTGTAACCTTAAATTTTCAGACATCAGAAAAAAAAAATAAAAAACCTTTTTTTTTTCACACTGCCCATTGGACAAAAAGCCCAACACAAGAAAAGCATCAAGTAACAGATACTAACAATTTTGAAATTTAGTGACAGCATTTCTGAAGAATCCAGCAACAGACCCATCCGACACAGGCCGAGCATAAGCAGACTTATCAAACTGCTGAGGAGGAGCCAGCACCGGAGGCGGAGAAACCACCTTCTTAGGTGAATCGAACACCGGCAGTTCCTCGGGCTTAGGGGTAGAAGGAGGGGTCATGAAGACTGTGTAGGGCCCCATTTTGGCGATGGTGGGTGGGGGAGTGGAAGGGTCCTTGTTGATTGGCATTGTCACTCCAGCACACAGAAAACACAAAAACAAAACAAAAAATGTAAGGAAAGTGAGAGAAAATGGAAGGAAAAGTGAGGGATTTGTGTTGGTGGGTTTGCTTGCAAGGAAAGAGCGAGAGAGTAAAGATAGTTTGAGAGTGAGAAAAGTGCAGAGACAGCGAATCTGAATGCTTTGGTTGGTATGCTTTTGGTCAAGTAAACTGAACGGTTTCCCCGAACACACCCATTTTGATGGCCTAGATCTTTCGGTGCTTACCGTTCCCACTTGCGAAAACTGCTCTTACTTGAATTTTTTTTTTTTTTTAAGTATAACACACACACACACACACTCACATATTCATTAAATCATGAACTTATACAGTAATATCATTATTTTTCATTTTTATAAATTTAATACCTCTTTACTTAAAAAAATCTAAATTTTCAGTCTTTTTAACCATTGAAATATTCCTGTCACTTGGGAAGAAAGCAATCAAACGAAGTTTTTTTGAATTTCGTTTTACCGAGGAGTCGTCTCCCCTTTATTCAATCATTGTTTTTTTTTTTTTTTAGTATTTTAGTTTTTTTTTTCGAGTACTTCTTCAAGCATTGGATATATAGTTTTTAATGAGCTAGAGGTTGAAGTCAAACATTGGCATTGACTTGGAAACCTTGTTCACTCAAGTTCCTGCTGTGCAATCAATTTTTCCTAGCTACAGGTCCCGAAATTAGCTCCATTTCGCATTTGCCACTGTAGAGTATTTGACCTTCCAGTTCGAGTAACCCGATTGAGAATTAGCAAAAAGGCAACTTTTGCAAGTTGCAGCCTGCTGCCCGCCTGCAAATTTTACCTAAATAAATAATCTTCAGAGCAACTTTTTACACTTAAAAACGAACCAATACCGGAACCTGCCATTTCTGGAGAAATACTTGTGTGTACCACGTAGAAACAGATGCCGTAGTCTAGAACTTGCGATCGAGGAGCCAATCAACCAAACACAAAAAGAGAAAAAGACAACTCGGTAGAAGCCTTCAAAATCCAAAAGACACGTGCAATAGTCTGATTTCATATACCAACTCAAGCAATATGTTAAACCTTTATAAACATGCACCTTTTTTCAAACTTACGCTAAAATTACAGGTAACCTAAAACAAAGCATGAGCATGAGAGAAACGGAGCCTACATGTACGAATGTTTACCTAGCTATCACATAACTACAAACCTAACAAGGAAGAATCGTCTGCTGAGCCTGGCAAAAGATGGTTTCACACATACCTCGGGTTAAAAGGTATTAAGTGTTTCGAGTCACCTTATGAATAGTCCATCCCGTGCCAGAATCACCTTGTACAAGAAAATGCATTAATCGACAATCCCCAAATAAAAAAGTCACACTATTGCATTGTTTTGCAAGAGTTTCTCGGTGACTCATACAATAGCTCCGTCTTAATTTCCAGGACAGGTTTTTCTCACTTATGATAATCCCTTTGCCAACATTGGCTGGTCTACGGCTCCAGAATCATATGACAGAACTTGCCAAGGACAATTCGTGGAGCTCACTTAGCATCCACTCCTCCCCAGTCTGACCCCCAAGGACTATAGCTCTCGTCCCTCCTACAACACAGGTGCTGTGTCCCCAAGCAAATCTTGGGGGTCGCCCGGGTACATTTAGAATCCTCCATGTAGGTTTCTCATCAGTTGGGTCCAGAAGATAGAGTCGTGATGCAGAGTGAAGACCAGCTACAGAGCCACCAAAGATGAGGATCCTACCACCTGGGAGGTTGACAGCAACATGATCAAGTCTAGGAGGAGGAGCTATGCCTCCAGGATTTCCAGCACCAGGCATTACACTCCCAGTCACACATCTCCAACAAGGTTCTTCCTCACTCAGGTCCATGGTAAACACATCGCTAGAACGGAACCGAAGGGGACCACTCTTAGCTAGACCCCCAAACATCAGTATTTTTCTGCCACCATAAACTGAGAGAGTGTGACCCAGCCGAGAAGGTGGAGTCCAAGCTACTGGTATCTCTCTCCAGACAGGTTTCTCCATTGATAGATCAAGCAGAAACGTGTCACTAAGAAGTACTCCAGAATCTGCACACCCACCAGAGACTATCAACTTGGTACCATCAAGGGTGCAGGAGCTGTGCCATGATCGGGGAAGTGGAGGAGCTATTCCAGAAATCTCACGCCAAGTTGGAGGCTTGGCATCCAAATCCAAAACAAAAACATCATTCAGCAGCCCCTGCCTTCCGCAACCTCCAAAGACCACTAAATGAGATCCATTAACACAAGAAAGTGTATGACCCCAGCGTCCAGGGGGAGGTGAGCTCACATGGACATGTTGCCACTCTGGGTTACTTGAATTGAGATCCAACACAAAGGTGTCATTCATTGGTTGCATATTAACACCTTCCCCGCCAAAAAGGACAACCCTATTGCCCACTGCACAAGCACTGAAGTTGCATCTTGAGGGCTCAACAGCACCTCCAACAGTAAGCTTTCTCCATGCTGCTGCTTCAAGAGTTGTTAACTCCCTTGCAAGCCGTTCCCACCCAAGTCTTTTTGCACCTGGTACAGTCTCTAAAACACGAGTTGTCTCACTTCCCCATGCATTCTGACAAACCATTCTCCAAAGGTCCTCATTTTTTGTCAGCTCATAAAGCCGTCTGCAGACAGAACCAATTGATGCAATATCTCTCGGAGTCAATCGTGAAAGAATTTTGAGGGACAGGACCTCATCACTCAGTTGCAGGATCCCACAAAGTCCACGACACACATTGCGGTCCCCAACTGGTATGGGACAGTAGGTGGAAAAGGTGGAGTGAAACCGGTCACCAGATTTTGCATACTCCTTGACTGATGTACCAGATACTGGGCCTAGATCAATATTTGCTTCGCTGAAAAATTGAATTCCAATTACATGAGTAATTGTATCATCATGTCCGTATATGGGAGCAAGCCGCAACCTGTTCATCAATGGTGATCCATCTTTTCGGAAGTTCAACAACTCTCCTTGGTATTCAATGCCTTCTTCAAGGCATCTCCTTATTTCTGAAATCACTGTGGAGTCCACCAATGGATGCCTTCTTTTTGCAAAAGGTCCCCTACACTGCAAGAAACGGCTGAAGGAAAACAATAAAGGCAAAGGCCAATATCAGAACCACCAAACAATAGTCAATAATCCATAATCAGAGCGTACACAAATTATAACCTCTTAGGTCTTGCAAAACTCAGTAAACAAATCAAAGCTGATGCATTTCCATGTACCGTACTCTTCAAGAGGGAAAAAAAATTAAAAAAACAGATGCAATGAAGTAATATGCATCATCAAGCTACAGTCATTGACTTGAAGAAACCTCAATGTCCTACTTGTCCATAACTACCATATACTTTGCAACATATGAATGAAAAGTTAAAAACTACAATGTAAATGCTAAAGCCAGAGAGCAACTGTTGAGTACATCTAATATCCAATTTGAAATTGTTTTACTACCTGCATTCAACCAATGAGAATTCAACGCATCCAAGGACCCCCCATAAAAAGTTCCTCAAAAGAAGTAAATTCCTCAAAAATTGCGGAGGTTGTAAAAAAAATTGCAAGCAAATCAAACCTCACATTCCACCAAAAATTCTCAAATTCCCAACAGAGAGCAGGTTATGTATTGCGTTTTTATAGGATACAAACTACACCTACATGCCCACAACATTCAGTGGCAAATACAGAAGGTCAATTCTCGACTTGCCCTTCCAACACAAAACGCAGATTCTGAAAATTTCCAACTTCTTTCCCGAGCAAGTTCTTGCGATTCCCTCTCATTAGCTGCCCAAACACTAGAAATTCTAAAGATTTTACCTACCCAAACAGAAAACCCCAATTCTGAGAATTGCCGGCCTCTTCCCAGACAAGTTCAAGAAATTCCCTCTCATTACATACCCACACACTAGAAATTCAAAATTATCATTTCTCGTCCAAACAACAAAACCCTCCAATTCCCAATAAACAATAAACAGGAAGAGAAAATAAACAGTATAAAGGAAGAGAGAAAAAAAAAAAACAGTACTGACCAATTGCGGCCAAGCACTTCCTCGGCACGATAACCAGTAACCACTTCGAAAACGGCGTTGACATAAATGATGGGATGGTCGGGCTCCAGGGCATCAGTGACGACAAACCCACAAGGCGCCGTTTGGAGCAAGTCCTCCACGGGGAAAGGGAAGGGGCCGTCAGGGCCTCCGCCGCCTCCACCGCCCAAGGAGTCGCTGAGCATGAACTCCTCTTCCTCCTCCTCGTCGCCGCTCAGATCCGAATTGCTATCCCACTCCATCAACCCAGTAGAAAAGTTTAACCTAACCCATGAAACTCAGCAATTACAAAAGGAAAATGAGAAATTGAAGTTCTTGAAGATCAAAATCACACAATAAACCCAAGGAGAAAAAAAAAAAAAACCGTTTTCGATTCTTTCTCTCTCTCTTTTTTTTTTCCAGTTTAAAGAAAACCAGAGGTGGGTGGTGAGAAAGAAAGGCAATGAGTGGTGGGCATTTTATTTTCTTTTCTGAAAACGGAATATGAAAAATGGATACAATTTATTATTACTTTTTCTCGATTTCTTTTATTTATTAATTGACCATTTTTCTCTTCAGATTTACCTAACAAACATCAATAATCAATTTAGGTTTTTTCCACACGCTACGCCTTCTTTTTGTATATGCTGACACATTAAAAGTAATTGTTTTTCTTTTTCTTCATTATTTTTATAAACTTCATATTTTTACTCATAATTAAAATTAAAATTTAAAAATTTAATCTTTTAACCACACGAGAGTCCACAATTTTATAAATTTTTTGTTTACTGTCAACTGTCGGTTTGGATTGAGTCAATTGGGTTGGGGTTTTTTTCTTTATTTTTTTATAATTTTTTCGCGTTGTTTCCAATTTTGGAAGATTGGCTTTTGCTGCGTAGATCTGACGAAGCAGGTAGAAATCTCCGCGGGGAGTCTGTTTACCGTCGTTTGATATAAGCCAACGTTTCTACCAACTACGAGAGTGTCAAAAACTAATAAAGACATGTCAATTGGTCGTTAATTTCCGCGCGATGTGTATAGGGCTAAGTTTGTGATTACGACTCCCTTAAGGTTGTTCTGAAAATTGTCGGCTAAATCTTCGTGCGTTGAGTCAGGTGGAAGTGACTTTTAGATGGAAATTGACAAAAACTCACGTAAAGACATACAATACGAGCACAAAAATAATTAATTAAATACAACCTGAGGATTTATATACAAATAATAAACGAATCGATCAAAACTACCTTGGGACTTGGAGGAGGAGTCTATGGACCAAACGACCTCTTTGACCAGGATTTGTGTCTGGTTCAGTGACCAGAATTTAGTTTCCAGCCGGAACTTTGATCATCGGCCATTTCTGAAATGTGATTCAACCTGGAATCAGAATGAAAATGTGACAGCGACCCAGAGAATGGAAGTCTCAGCGTGCAAAACACACTCGCACTTGTGGGTACGAGAAAGGCTAACTAGAAGCATTAGTTGATCTTCTCTTTCTTCCTTTTTTGTTTTTTTTCCCTGTTAATTCGTAGCTGGGGCTCGTGGAGCCAATGCACAGGACCGCGTCACATTGTATTGTAGAAGGCCGAGTAGAAGGGGAACAGATCGGAAATCTTTTTCAATAAGATACAAAATTATTGCCAATGTCGGGAAGGCATATTGGGAAAAAATTACAAAGTTGCTAGAGAATTCACAATTTTTTTCATAATACACCGTTGAAGGTTACCGGGTGGTGAATAAAATGATCCTACTTGGACTGCTGCATTAAACTAGGAGGACTCCAACCTCTCCCGAACGAGAGACGCAAGTCTCTGCACGGACTGATCGTGGAAAGAATCATCCTTATCCTTAATCTTTGACACGAAGTCCATGGCTTCTTTATATTTTCTTGCTTTACAAAAAGCATCCACCACAATCTTGTAGGTTAGCTCATTTGGCCTACAATCGTGCTCCATCATGTAGCCAATCACGTCATTTATTTCTGTAAACATTCCCTGCCCCGCATAACCACTTACAAAAGTGTTGTAGGTAAAAATACAGGGCCGAATTCCTGTGGATGTCATTTCGGATAGTATTCTTAGAGCCTCCTGCATGAGCCCTTGCCTGCAGAACCCTTTGATGACAGTGTTATAAGAAACAAGGTCAGGTGTACCACCATATTCTTGTAGACCCTTGAGTATTTCTTCTGCTTTCCAACACTCTCCTCGTCTAGCATACATGTCCATCAAGCTATTGTAGGTGACCAGATCTGGTTGTAACCCACTCTGGCGAATCAGATTCAGCATCTCGTGGGCTCGGTCATACAAGTTGTTCTTAGCAAGCATTGCAAGCATTATATTGAATAAAATCAAATCTGGTTTGTATCCATGCTTTTGCAAGGCCTGAAATGCCCGATCCATACCTGCCAGTGCTCTACACTTGAAATAGACAAGAACAAGAGTTCTCAACAGCATCCAGCTAGGAAAGATATGACCCTCATAAATTTCTTTCTCAACCCTCTCTATCCCCTTCACATTCCCTCCCTTTGCATAAGCATGGAGTAACAATGAGTATGAAGTTTCACGGGGCATGAAACCCCTATTCTTCATGTCTGTGAGGGCCAATTCTGCTGCTCTCCAATTTCCTTGTCGCGCCAAAGCATTTAGGAATGCATTATAAGTGGCAACACATGGGGTAAACCCTGCTTTAATAATCTCTTCATGCATTTTTGTGGCATCCATATTTGAGCCACACCTACCATAGGCAGTGATCAACGTATTAAACGTGTCTCTACCAGGTTCAAAACCACAATTCCTCATTTCCTGAAAAACATGATTCACATATTTGTACATGCCCTTGTGACCGCACATGGAAAGCATCGTATTCCATGTAATACGGTTAGGAGCACATCCATTTAATTTCATATCATGAAGTATCTCCATCATGTTCTCTGACCGTGACCTCTTTCCTAGCATCCCAAGGACAACGTTGTAAGTGAACACATTAGGAACACAGCCCGACTCCTTCATTTGGCAAAACAAGCTTAAAGCCTTGTCCACCTTCCCCACTCTGCCATAAGCATTTATCACGGTAGTATAAGTAACGGCATCAGGCATAACTCCCCTATGAGTCATTGCATCTATGACATTGGCCCCTTCCTCATAGAACCCTGCCCTTACATAAGCAGCCACAAGCTCATTATACGTTACAGCATCAGCTAGACAATTATTATCCTCCATTTCTTTCAAGATGCTCAAAGCCTCCGCATAAATCCCTGCCTTCCCAAACACTTGAAGTAAAGCATTATATGTAACTGTACCCGGTACATAGCCTTCAGATCTCAATCCAAGAAAGAAGTCTTTTGCTTTGTTTACTAAGCCATCTCTCCCACAAGCAGATATAACGGTGCTGCAAGTAAACTCATCGTATTCAAGACCTTTGCTTTTCATCTCATCTAAGAGAGCTACAATTTTATCCCAAGACCTACCCATCTTCCCATACACATCAAGCATGACATTATAAGTGACCAGAGTCGGTGACACACCTGACTCGTTCATTTTCTGGAACAGAGCTACTGCTCTTTCGTACCTGCCCGTATAAGAGTACGCGTGAAGGATAGTTGTGTAAGCCTTAACATCCAGTGAATACTCATCAAGGGGAAGGACATCAAAAAGCCTGGATGCAGTTAAATGCTGAGCTTCTTTACCAAGAATTCTAATCATAGTTTCAATAATCTGATCGTCCAATTTCACATTATTAGCACCTAGATGCACAACTGCCCATTCAAACAACAAGAGGGCTCTTTCCCAGTTGCCGCAAAAGTCCAGAGCTTTCAACAGACCAATCAAATCAACTCGAAGCAAATCAAATTTGCAAGAATCAAAGAAGGCATCCAAGCTATCCAAAGGCTGTTTGATAATTGAATTAAGTATAAATTTACCCTTTGGTGACAAAAATTCAAGAGACCCATCATTCGAAACACCCTCTTCTTTGTTAACGTCAAATTCCAGGACAGAAACCGATGTGGGCTTTCCATTTGGAGTAGGCCGGAGCTGTTTCTTGGTGGAATTAGCAGAAGCACGAAGACAAGGGAAATGGGTACTGCTTACTTTATTGGCAGGAGAAGAAAGATGAAGGAGGTGTTGGAGAACCGAGTCCAAATGGAAAGTGGGAGGAGTCGAGGATTGTTGCGGCGGAGGAGGCGGCGGAGGCAGCGTGGAGGAGCTGAATTTCAGCGGCGGGTTCGGGTGTGGGCTTGGCGGCTTGTTAGTGGAGATTGGATAGACTGGCTTGTTTGGAAAGAGCACACCTTCCATTGAAACGAAACGGTGGACCAGACGCTGAGGTTTTGGGTTCTAAAATAAGATAATTTCTTCTGCCTTTTCTTTCTTTCATTTTTTTTTTTTTTTAATGTTTGGTCTTTTTCTTCTGCTTTTTCTAGCTTCTACCGCTAGATAATTCAGAGAGAAATTATCGGATGCATCCGATCTAGTATATCATTCATAAACCAAACTCATAAGATAATGACACGCGTCATTCACTTATCCAGCATCAACAAATTGCCTAGTAATCGTAGCCTAACCACGGTCCGATTAAGCCCCATTTGATTTACTTATCGTTAATTATTATTAATTAATGTTAATAATTATTATTGATTATATAAATAAAATAAAATAAAAATATTTAATTATATTGATATTATTTATTATTTTTAACTGTTAAAATAATTGATTAGAATATATATTTATTACAAAAAAGAGAAAAATATATATGAATAATTAAAATATTATTATAAAAATATTTAAATTAAATATAATTTATCTATTCTGATTATATTTAAAAGTAATTTAAAATTATTTTTTTAAAAAATAAATCTATTAACAAGCAGTAATATTTAAAAAAATTCACTAAACACTCAACGCTTTATTTTACCAAATTTAAAAGCAACAATACCCTTGAAAAACAAAAGCAATCACCCTCTAAAATCAAAAACGAAAACGAAAAGGGAACATCCAAGTGTTCACCGCTTTTCCAATTTTAATTTTCTTTCTAAGAATCCGTTCCTATGTGTTTTGAGAAACGATTTCTAGTATCATTAAATTAAAACTCAATTGGTTTTCCGTTTGATTTTTACTTTTCCACTTATGCCTCACTCTCTTTGTCCTTAAATAAAAATATAAATACATCAAAACTAGAGAGATATCGATGGGCATGATTAATTTGGTTTACCTCCCTTTAACACGTTTTAAATCCCTCACTAGTTATAAAATCGAATAATATAATTATTTAAAATTTTAAATTTTAAATTTTTATAAATTTGAAAAATAATAATAAATTTTAAGTTGTTGTCGGCAAGAACTTGCAATGGGACCCAAAAGGGCAATCGTTTGATTTGATTGATTATGATTTGAGCCCGAGTCATTGAGCTTATAGATGTTGCCATCTTTTTCATGGCAATAAAATTCAAATTTTCTCATAATTGTAAATAACATACATTTAATTGTATCGAATATTTTAACAAAAACTTAAATTTATAATTTTTATAATAAAAATGAAATTTTTAACTATTAAATTACAATAATTAGTGGTATTATATTTTCAATTAATGGATGTTGGGCTACGCATTAAATTGTTTTGTTTTTCCGAGAAAAAAAGAAAAAAACAAGGAGAAACGCTGCCAGATTCCATAAGTTCGCATCTTGAATAGCACGCGGATTCTGCGCGTGTCGCCATGTGAAGGAAGCAGCAAAAGAGACACCGGAAACCCCAAAGCCAGCTGGTCGAAACAGAACACAAGGCCAGAACCCAACGGGCCCACGTGCTGCTATCATCCACGCTCGCCTGTCCGATCGATCCTCGAGAAAAAGGACGGGCTCCCGGCTGCCTTGCCGTGGCGATGCCACGTATCATTTCTATTTGTTGCTGTCCATTAAGTTCTGATATTTTATTGAGAAATGTTGAGGGCAAGATTTTATTATTATTATTATTTTTTTAAAAGTGAGAGTAATGAAAATTTATAGAAAAAAGTATAGTTATGATGCAACGGACAATTACAACGGCATTCTATTTTATGATTCTGAAATATTTTTACATTAAAAATTTATATTTATACAATAAAATTGATTTTATTCATCTATGTAGTGGAATATTTCAAAATTTTGCCTTTTATATTTTTAAATAATAAGTTTACAGAGCGCTTTATTTTATCGTTATACAAGTGTATCCAAAGAAATGGCAATGATTTTTTTTTTTACCAATAAGGAGTTAGCCAGCAACTTGGCAGAGCGCTGGATGGCGATGCTGTGTCTAGACGGCAGCGGGGTTTCCGTGCCTCCTAATAGTTTTCGCATTGACCGTTGACCTCCCCTCTCTCCTGTGGTACTTCTTGTAGTTACTCGGGGAGTAGAGACAAAAAAATAGAAGGAGACAGCAGAAGGACGGTGATTTGACGAGGAGCCTCCGACTTGTGCAAGTACGTACGGATTGTGAAACAATTGGTAGGATGAACTCAAAGCATTAGACATTTCTTCAATTATTGGAGATCCAAGCTGAAAATGGAGCCCCTGCTTCTTGGGTCAATCCCAAAATTTTCTTCTTTTCCCGTCTCTTCTTCCGTCACCTCAGGTATGGCTTTTCTCTTTGATGCATGTTTCACAAGGGTGTTTTGCTTTAATTCATTGTCCACTCACCATCTTGTTGTCTCTCTAAAAGCTTCGCTTGCAGCCTTGGCTCCTCTGTGGTAAAGTTCATATTTTGTATCTCTATTCACTAGGCGGTCTTTTGAGTTTTTATTTGTTGTAAGCTACTGCGTGTGATACATTGTTCTTTTGCACTCTTTTTGTTATTGCATTCGACTTGAAATTGGCTGGTGTATGTTCTTTGTCTGATCAAAGAAATATTGATAGGTGGAAGTTCTTGGAGGAGTGACAAGTTCAAAGTCCGTCATTTTCCAAGTATGTTCTCTTTTTCGTTGCCTTCTCTCTCGTTCTTTCTCCATCTCCCCAGCAATTTTGTTCTTAAGTTTCCTTTCTTGAATACAAGTATAATGGGTAACCAAAATGCCATTTCCTATGTCAATACGGCGTTTCAAGTGAAATTATGTGTATTTAATGATGCTAGGTGGATTGTTCTTGTGCCCCTTATTGGTGTTTGCAGGTTTCTGATGTAGAAAATTAGACATTTTACCGTTAATATTAATCTCATAATGTTATTTTGCTTTCATGTAGCTGCAGTTTATGATAATTCTTGTCCCTGTGTTTACAGTTTCAATAGGAGAAACTGAAGTTTTGTGTTGCACCCCAGTGAACGTCTTAAAAGGACATGGTACTGTGAGGTTTCAGCAGCATCGTTTGAAGCATCCCGTCGGAGGCATTGTCAAAAGATGTACAATTAATCATAGAAGTGATACAAAATTCTCAGTGCATGCTGCCTCGGGACAACCATTTGAATCTGACCCTGGTGCTTATGATCCCAAGAGAAGCATTTTAAGTTCATTGCATGCTTTCTACAAATTTTCACGGCCCCATACTGTTATCGGCACAGTTAAGTTAAAATTTGTCATATGAAGCTGGAAGAGGTTAATGGTTTATATGTGGCATACCAGCTTCCAAAGATCTAGTAAAGTTTTCCATTTAATTTAGTTTTCAATGTTCTTATTGGACTTTTTTAAGTGCAGGCTTTAAGCATCATATCAGTTTCTCTCCTTGCAGTAAAGAAGCTTTCTGATTTTTCTCCGCTATTTTTCATGGGGTTGCTAGAGGTGATACCTGAACATGTCAAGTCAATTGAAAGAGCTTGTCAATTCTTCATTCAAGT
The DNA here is from genome assembly GCA_020883675.1 of Bruguiera gymnorhiza. Taxonomy (NCBI): domain Eukaryota; kingdom Viridiplantae; phylum Streptophyta; class Magnoliopsida; order Malpighiales; family Rhizophoraceae; genus Bruguiera; species Bruguiera gymnorhiza. The sequence goes on along the minus strand of JAIRCJ010001057.1, from coordinate 4,471,663 downwards.
ATTTTTTGTTGTCATGTATTTATTGAGTCTATTGTGGTACTTCAGGCTTTGGCTGCTGCGCTCATGATGAATATTTATATTGTTGGATTGAATCAGTTAACTGACATCGAAATAGACAAGGTAGCTTTACTGATTTAGCTTTGTAATACAGTACCTTCTATATGTTGGCTAATATTGTCAGTGTTCTTTTTGGACTCTGGACTTAATATCCTGGCCCATGGCACTTGTAATAGGTGCAGCTTCTCAATTCTAGATGTGGCTCTGGGAAGGTTTAAGGAAATAAAGTTGCACCTCAACCAACAGCTTAAGTTTTTGGTGTGATGGCAAGCACTTGGTCCTAACACTATAGGCCCATTTCTTTTTCAGCTGCTGAAAATACAAGAAATTACCTCAAAGTTGGAATCTTTGACATACTTTGATGTGAAAATGATGAAATTCCCTTTGCATTATTCCTTTTAACATGTTAGTTGAACAGAACCATGATGATTCTGTCAACCCCAAATCTCTTTAGCCATTGCAGTGGCAGTTCCTTGTGGGACTTTTTTCTATCTTAGGTAGCTGGAACAATAACAAAAAAATATCAAACTAGAAGACTTGCTAGCTTGGATTTCATAACATAGATGTGCACTTGTTTCATTACAGGTTAACAAGCCATATCTTCCATTGGCATCGGGGGAGTATTCCAGGGGAACTGGTGTTGCAATTATTGCATTTTTCTCCATCATGGTACATGTATTCAGCAATACTGCAATTGTTGGCTATTTATCCAAAAAAGGAAAAATACTGCAATAGTCTTGTTTTTTTTTGTTCCTATTATATGCTAAAGTTCACCACACAAGGGGTGATTAACTGATAATCAAATGCCTGCTGATGATATATTTTCTGCAGTTTAAAAATTTAATCTTGGATTTGAATTCATTAGTTGAGAAGTGCTGACCTCTTTACTTTTTCTCTGTACAGAGTTTCTGGCTTGGATGGATTGCTGGTTCATGGCCATTGTTTTGGGCTCTTTTCATCAGTTTTGTTCTTGGAACAGCATATTCTATCAATGTTAGTTGGTTTAAATGACTTCAGATTTTCCTACCCATGATGTAGTTGTATAAAACACATTACAGTGGGAAAAGTGCCTCATGCAGAATACTTTAAACTAATACTGCATTTTTTCCAATGGTTCAGTCCACAAAAATGGGTTACTGTTGGTTGAATTGGATTACTCCTTATTAGGTTAGGAGTTCAAATGCAACAGAAATTTTTTGTCTTTCATGGCTATTGGATCTTTTTGCAGCTTCTATAATCGGTCACTTGCTTGGGAAACTAATGTAAGCATACAAATTCATGTTTCTAACCTATGACTTTTTGTTTTTTCCTTTTCATTTCAGTTGCCACTACTGAGATGGAAAAGGTTTGCATTCGTTGCAGCAATGTGCATCCTAGCTGTTAGAGCAGTGATTGTTCAGATTGCCTTTTATCTGCACATACAGGTACATGGCATGGCTCAGACACATTAAATCTATTGAAAACTAGAGCCCATACAACAACTTTCTTCTTGTGTGCTATGCTGAGAAGTGAGAAGCAGCCTCCAAACATATAGAAATTGTAGCATTTATTTTGTTGCCATTGCCTTAGTGGTCGATGTGGATGGACTCAACCTCATAAAAGGGGTTTTTGTTAAATTGATGGTCCTGCTCTCTTTCTTCATGTTATTGAGACCTTAAAAAGATACCTAAATGGCTATGAAGTGGTGTGGGGGCCCAAAATAGCTTCCAACACATGAATACATATTCTGCTTATTAATCTATCATTAGATAGCTGGGTATGCTTTAAATGCATATATAGACACACACACACACACAAATACGGAATTTTGATGGAATAAGCTTTGAGTGCTTTGATACTTATGTGTTAACTCTTTGCAGATGCATGTGTATGGAAGACCTGCTGTCTTTTCAAGACCTGTCATCTTTGCTACTGCATTCATGAGCTTCTTTTCAGTTGTTATAGCATTATTTAAGGTAAATGTTATCCGTATCTCATTTTAATGATAAGCATGGTCATAGAAAATGGAATGGTGAAAAAAAATTTATGTAGTCGACCCAATTAAATGAATTTGGGCTTTGTTGCTGATATCATGGTCATGGAGAAGGAAAATCTTGGAATCTAGCCTTTGGTAGATTTTATTCTTGGTTTTTGCAATATAACAGTCTTATTTGACTTGAAATTGGATTATTTGTAGGATATACCTGATATGGAAGGAGATAACATATATGGCATCCGAACATTTACGGTCAGGCTGGGCCAAGAGCGTGTTAGTTTTCTACTCATAAACCTTCTCTCAACAAGAGTTATTTCCTTTGGCTGTTCCTTTACATTCTTTACTTGCTCAGGTATTTTGGAGCTGCATTGCACTACTAGAAATGGCATATGGTGTTGCCATTTTAGTTGGAGCTGGATCTTCCTATGCCTGGAGCAAATGGATCACGGTAATATGTTCAATTGTTCCTATTTGTTCATCTCTAGCTCACTCCTGCCAGCATCCATGATTTCCCAGCATGACATTGCATCTCCTTCCTATTTTTCCAACCTGGTTTAACACAACTGAAATTATTAGCAACAAGGAGAATCATTTATTTTCTATGCTGAAACTTACATGAAAAAGGTAGATATTTCAAGCATCGTTGTCAAGAACTGTGAAGTTTAAGTTGGTTTCTAATAATACTTACCGTCAACCTTTTCACCTTGCATGGTTTAGGTTTTGGGCCATGCCATCCTGGCTTCCGTGTTATGGAATCACGCTAAATCTACTGATCTGAAAAGCAAAGCCGCAATAACTTCGTGCTACATGTTCATTTGGAAGGTAACTAAATGTTTTATCTGTTATGCCTCATTCACTGTAAATAAATGTTGCAGCAAAAGCCTCACAAACCTTTACAAGTCCAGGTGTAAACATTCATATTGTGTGCACGAATGCATGCGTGTAGGATTGATGTTCATGTACATACATACATAAGACATATATACAAGATGGTGAAGTGTTCATTTTCCTTGAAATTGATTCTATTCATTTAAACAGTTTATCTTGGATCTTTTGCAGCTGTTTTATGCCGAGTACTTGCTCATACCATTTGTGAGATGAGTTTGTGCTCCATGGGGAGCATCATTGAGAGTCAGATAGTCAGTTCTACCAAAGCATATGAGACACTCGGAGGATGTCTTGTCCAGCAAAGAGAAATGGTAACCTCCATTTCTTGATTAATGTCATGACAGGAATTGATCAATCCGCCATGAACTTGGCCAGTGTAATAGTCATATTCCCTTCTTGTTGTAGCTAGTAATTCTATAAATAAGAGCTGAAGCTTTTCAGTTGTAACTCTTCAGAAAGTAATATTTACGACGTTTGGAACAAAGTTACGAATAATTTACATAACTGTTTTCTATTTCGAACAGTCATTCACAAAACTTCGAGCTACTGAAGGTGGCATCTTGATTCACTGGGCACATCAATGTATGGACTGGGTGTGGGCTGTAAATGTAAGATCATATATATATATATATATATCCATTAAGAGGTAGGTCTACTTAAGTGTTTGACCTGGGGATGCCCGTGCCCACTGCCCAAAGAGGCCTCGGGATAGAACTCAAGGCTGGGTCTACTCAGTCACGAGCCCAACAGCAGTGGATGGTAGGTCCATCTTAGGATATCAATTTTCAGCCCAAACCCATTTAATTTAAAAGGATCCAAAGGAAATCCAAGAGAATATCGTTTAACAAGCCCATTAACATGTGTGGGAGAGCCCATTCTACAAGAATACTCTATCTGATGCGGCTTTGCCGGCTGAAGAATCATTGCTCAAAGTCGCATCGCACTCTCCTACACCAAAATCCATGGCTCAAATCCTATAGACCCGACTCTCCAGAGCCTTAACGTTTTATACAAACCAACAATAAGTAAAATTATATAGGTAGTTTAATTTGTGCTGGATTGTTGCTGGTAGACTAAGACTATAAAAACAAGAATAAGTCATTTGTATTTCGTGAACCCACATCGACTTAGGCAAGTTTGGTTTATTAAACATATGTATACTGATTTTCCATGGCATTAATCAGCCAAGAGATCAGGGCGTGCGAGGACGTCCTGCATCATTGTGACAACAAATTTATTTGATTTCTACACCCGATTAAGATTAAAATGAAACTGCCCTTCTTAATGGCAAAAATCGTTCTTAGAACATAGAAATAATAGATAACTAGGCAGTTGGCATTCTGGTGATGTGAAAGTAGATTATCATTCAATGTTACAAACGTTGACTAATGATGGTGTTATCAAAATGGAAGTGGGATTCTCGTCATAGGCTTCAACTATGTTAGGCGGCCATCCGAGAAACTAAAAGACAAAAAGGGGAAATCAAGTGAGAATTCTCGTGCTACTTGCATTTTCTTTAATGGTACACTGTTAAAACTTTGCTAGTTGCTAACTACATAATGGAATTGAATCGCGCTGTGTTTAATTTCTTGGTTTATGGAATAGGGTATCATATAAATTCATGACTCCAAGTATTGACCTATTTGGCAAGTATCACCTTGATCTTTTTGATTAAGAAATCGATCACAATTAGGTTATAATAGGATAATTTCCTCTAAATTCTTAAGTGTTGTGCAGATAACTCTTGTGTGACTATATCAATTTATACATATACTAATGCCACTCGGCAATTTTGCGCATTCCAGACCACTCCTTTTTCCACTGGCAGCAGTGGATTTCTGTGGAAACAAGCCATGGCCATTTTCAAGAATCTCTCCATATTGAGGACGGAGCAGTACCACAAGTGCACCACTGAAAAAGCGTTGGTGGAAAGAAACTTGTGGGTCTAATCACTGGCAGTATCCAGGGGACGCAATTGCTGCTTTAGCGCCAAATTGCCAATAATTCCAGTAGACCTTTTCTTCCGGTCCTTCCTCACTCATTGTCATGGAGATTTTTTATATCAATGCATGTTACAAGTAGGGCCAAAACTTCCTTTGCTAGAGTCAACACCCAGAGCAACTTGGTGGGACAATATTCGGATTGGAAAGTGCAATTATCCGGTGAAGAACCCAAGTGGTCTTGAAGTGGAAAGCCGATGGTCCAATATAGCAGAACAACAAAGCCATTCCTGTTGTCTTTGCCTGTTTGAGCCCCACGTGCTTGTTCTGTAGTATACCACACATACTCATAGCTTAAGTAACTTAATTTTAGTGCATTCTTCTTGTTAAGACAATAATTTTTAATTTTGTTTTCGCTAAACGACATATTATTTGCAGCATTATTATAGCATCTTTAACCAATTTATTAAACCGTTGTCTCTGGACAGCTAGCAAATAGAGACAAGAGGTTCTCATAGCGAAAGTTGGAAAGAGAACGCACAAAGTGCCCACAATCTCCTTTTGTCTTGTTGGGTTGAAATTGAAATCAGAATTGGATCTGAATTATCATATCCTAGTGATTGAATATTTTCTTTTTTTTTTTTTTTTTTTTTTGAACAGCAAAATTCTTATTTATAGCACCCTCAGAGGCAAGGGCACCCCAAAAACAAGAGTTCACACCTCCTTTCGTCGACCCACAAGTGAACACGAAGACAGAACAATGTTGGTTTTTTTGAGCTAAAATCCTCGGGAGTTTCTTGTTGGCTTTGTACCAGCAAGAACATACAACACTGACAGCAAAACTAAACGAGAGAAAAAGAAGAATTTAATGGTATCATCACTTGCCTTTCATTGCACTTTAACTTCATTATATATGAAGTTTTCAAGTTACAAAATTCAAATAAGTAGCTATTACAATTTTTCAGTCTTTTTACAAATTGCAATTGAAATTCAAATTGAAAAGGTACAATCATCAAAAGTTAAAACTAATCCACGATAATTTCTAAGTTAAACTAGAAGCAAAATTCAATTTTTAAATGAAACCGAGGCTGCTGGAGCTTGAATCAACGGTGCCAAGATACCAACAACAGCTACGATATTAGTTCCCCAACTGTTATAACTGAATTTTAAATTTTGGTGATCAGTTTAAACAAAATCGAGAGCTTGCTTTCCAAGGTTGACTTCAAACAACCCATACAAAGTGCTTGAATATTTTCATTACTTAAAATAAGTAGAAGTCCTCGAGTGTTATAATTCTAAAGAGGCTGTTGACTTACAAAACTAATTAAGAATAGCCAGTAATAAAATGACCCATAAATTTTTTTTTTTTTTTTTGGCACTGCTACTCTTCTTGTTTACCAACAGAAAAAGAAAACGAAAAAAAAGTTATCTAGCCAGAGACGGACGATGGATTTACCTTCTCATTAGATGCTTGCTGGCTCCAGCTTTTTAGACCATAAATGGAAATCCAATTAGGCTAGTGGGGCAACCTCCTTTCTTTATGATCCCCATACCCAGATGTAAATAGAATTACGCAGGTATTGAAACAGCGCCATTTGAGCCAAGTTGAGTTGTACATGTATCTCAAGATTCTCTTGTCTTCGATCATGTACAGCAAAGAAGGGTTCAATTTTTATATAAATGAAAATATATTCGTTAGCCGAATTACGTGATCAACTTTTGAAGAACTGAAAATTAACTCAAGAAAAAAAGTCATTGTCGGAACTCAATGTATAATTAGTGAAAAAAAAAAAAAGTCAGAAAAAGCTTAGACAAGGCAAAAATATATCATTGTCGGAGCGTAATATATGGTGCACCATAGAGCTCGGGGAGAAAAATAATACAAATTAATAGAAAGAAAAAGAGAGAGAGAGAGAGAGAAATGGTTGTCAAACTGTACCTGAGGGCCCTAATAATTCAAGAGAACACATGGTGGATGGTTGTGCTCGTGCATGTTTGTCTCGTTGGTGGGACGGTGATAATGCTAAACGGTACCTGGACAATTGAATGCCATCAAAGCACGAATATAAGTGAATGCTAGGGTTGTTCAAAAATTAAAAAGAGAGAGAGACAGAGAGAGTCAATCAATGTCACATGTTGACATGTTATGTGATATACCTTTTTTTTTTTTTTTCCCCTCTTCGCTTGTTTAGACAATTTTCTACATATTTCTCGAATTAGTCATCAGGAACCAAGGATTAAGGCAATCATGCAAAAAAAAAAAAAATTATTGAGAAAAAAGAGGCGCTGGTCCGCATTTGGGGATTGACTGCAACAACTTCAACGACTCTTTGCGGCAGGTTCATCTTATTGCACAGGATCTTCGGATGCTATTTGTGTACAAATAACAAAATGGCAGGATTAAAATTGCATCAGAAAAATTGGATCGTTGCATAGTTTTTTTTTTTTTCCCGTTTTTATCGATTCTTCCCGGATAACATGTTATGTGATATCACTCCTTTTGAGAGACAATTTTGCCTGTGATGTTAAACAAAAATCGCCCACTCGGAGGCACTTCCAGAACACGGATTATTATATATTCTGGCACGTTGAAGAAGTTGACATCAAAATGATTTATTGAACAAACCTTGTAGTCGTAGACTTTTCTTTTTTCTTTTCCTTTTTTTTTTATAATAATTGTACTATCTCGTGCCTAATTTGTCAACTTCACATGTTACATGGCTGTAAAACATTTGCTCTCCCGCTGTTTTATAAGTCACTAGGCTGTAATGCAAGAATCTTGCAGCATATGTGCACTTTACCATGAACTAATGAAAGGTAGCTTCCTTGGAAATTGAAAGTAAAAAGTCCGTGGATTTAGGGATCGAAATTGACGAAAGATACGTAATAAGAAATTTTTAAAAATATATATATACATGTCTATATAGCGAGATCCAGCCGGAAAAAAATAACGTGGGTGGAAGGGAATATTAGAAAAAAAAAAAAAAAGAACTATAATGAAACCGAACGTTAATAATATCATAGCAGGTCCAGCCACAGCCACAGCCACCGCCGATGTCAACGGTTAGAAAGAAAAAACAATGATAGATTATAAAGAAATAAAAAAAAAATAAAGAAAAGAAGGAAAGTGTGCAAAAGGGTATCATTTCGAAACATATAAATACATTACCATTAAAAATAATTTTGGTCTATCAATAAATTGTGATAATACAATAAATCACAATTATATTTTTAAAATATGATAAATTTTTTTTCATCTGTATGCACCTCTTAAGTAAAATAATAAAAATAATAAAATCTATTACATATAAAATAATTGGTAATAATTTTCTCATTAATGTATCCATCACAAGTGAGATAATACAAATAATGCAAATTTGTTAAACCTAACAAATTTAGAATAACCAATAATGGTGATCGATGATTTTATTATTATAACAATCTCACACTTGAGGTAATAAAAATAATATAAATTTGTTAAATAATTGATAATAATTTTTTCATTAATATATACCTCACAAGTGAAATAATATAAACTATCAAACCCAACCCACGAGCAAGATAATATAAATAGTACAAACTTGTTGATGCATTTATTGTTACAATAGCGAATTTTTTAACAATTAAAAATAAATAATTGGACTAAATAAAGTAACATAAATAATAATAATAAACACTTATTAAACTCAACATTGATGATAATTTTTTCATTTGCATGCACTTCATAAGTGATATAATATAAACAATACAAGTTGTTAAATTGTTAAATTCAACCCGCATGTGAAGTAATGTAAATAATACAAGTTTGTTAAACTAGTAACTAATGATTTTATTTTTGTAATAATTAATTTTTTAATAATAAAAAAATAATTAATTAGATTGATATTACTTAAAAGATCTTAAAATAAAGTATATATTTAAATCATTTATATATGTACAAAAAAAAATTTATAAAATAAAAAATAAGTATTATTATATAAATATATTAAATTAAATTTTTATTTTTAATATATAATAAAAATTTTGTAAAATATTTTTATTTTTAATATCAACATATCCTGTTTCATTTCAACACAGTTCCATAACACCATACACATTAATTAACATACACCCTTTAGGCACTTAGATTGAAGGAAGAAAACAGTAATCTTAGGCAGACAAATGTACAATATGATAAAATGAATTTAACCAGAGTATAATCTACTGATCTAATGGTCATAATCTCGATTAAAAAAAAAACAAAAAGATCTAGTGGTCATAAACAGGATCATACCCTGTGTTCCTTCTCATTGAATCTGTTCAAAGTTATACTGTTATTTAATTCTGAGTGGCGTACATCTGAACAACTGACGCTTGTAACGATTTTGGACGACCACAACGACCCTTGAAGGGGCTGCGGATCTACCTTGTACTTCGGATTGGCTGGATTAACGCCGTCCAGTGGCACACTCCCCGGTGAATTAATGCAGAAGTGGGTCTTTCGATTCCCCATTAATTTGCATCCTTTTCCTCCTTTTCTTGTTTTTTTTTTCTTTTTTTTTTTTACTGATTTGTTATTTATCTCGATGATATCCAGCCCCATCGCGTTCCAGTTAGGCTAGGTTATGATTAGTTGGTCCACATTTTCAGCTAGTCATCCTAGGGCCCATCACCGAACTGTTTGATCATCACGGCGCTTTCATTCTTAGAAAGCACGAAGATCAAGGGTCTTGGGCGTGAAGTTGCAGGCTTCGGTGTGGCACTTTTTCTTTTATGTATAAACAATTACCGTGTAGCGCTTGGATTTGCACAAGCTTGAGACAGACTGAACTTCAAGAGACCAAGGATATGAACTACGATGGCGCTATTCAAACAAAAGGCAAGAGTTGCAATAAGAATTCCACGCCTCCTAACTTTAACGATGGTAGCATATTCCTTTTTCTGTAATTAAAAAATAAGAGAGTACAAATGATACTCTATAGTTTCAACAAGTATATTATACTTTAATAAAAGAATAAATTTTGAAAACATATATTTAATCAAATTAAATGTGTTGACAAGTATATAAATTCATGATATTTAGTATAACAACAAATGATTTTTTTTTATATTTTTAAACTACAATATTCAGTGATATGGCTGAATATTTTTCTAAGCACTACTTGTTCTTGCGTCCCTTCTTGCAATTTTGCCCATTTTTATCCAAACATTTTCGATTTTTCATTTGGGGGGGGGGGGTTCTCGAGTTTCAGATGCAATAATGAGAATATCGTGAACATGGACTTGAGCAGATTTGAAATGTTGACAACAAATATTAATTGGCAGCACATGTACCGCAGTGCCGGACTTTGGAGTTTGTAACGGCCTCCTGCTCCTCATTGATACAGAAGAGACTTGGAAGTCCGTGCCTTTTAAGCGTTATAGATAGAATTCTATTAAGCCCTATAATTTAATTATTATTATTACTTGTTGTATATAAAAATATTGGATAATGAGTTTAAATTTATGGACCCGTGTCTTTTTTTTTTTTATAATATAATTGTCCTAAACCATTCATATTCGATTTTTGATGATTTGTTGATTAATTCATTTTAATAATCAACTTACGTTCTTACGTTTTGAATATGATATTATCCGTTCTCAAAAGACAAAAAATTGAAAAATAATTAACTTCCTCTTTTTTGCCTAATACTGAAAAGATCATTTGGATTTATGAAAATTAAACTTTGTTTTTTTTTTTTTTTCAATTCTCTAACCAAAAAGAAGCCAAGTTACCCAAGAAGAAGAAGAAGAAGAAGTTACATTGTTCTTTGCGACGGTAACTCCATCTTATTTCGGTAAAACATATAAAATCGCATAATTAGTGGTGGCCTTAAAAAAAAAGAGAGAGAGAGAGGTTATTAAAATGACTCTTGACAGCAAAACAAACGTTAATAAGGCAATTTTATTATAATTATTAATTATACATTTATGGTCTTATTTGTAAATTATAATTATATATTAATGTATTATAAATATATAGTTAATGATTGTAATGTGATATTAAAAAATTCGTGTTTATGTAATATTTTTAAATAGAGTATTTCTAGTCAGTTCCTTCCTTGCGTTTTTTTTTTTTTTAATAAATCCAATTGCAATTGCAGTTGATAAATTAAGAGACGAGTGAAATGTGAAAAGGATATCTCTTTTGTGGGACAAACTCGAATTAACTAACTTTCACAATGCTCTTAGTACATCACTATTTTTTACCCATAGTAAATCACTCCGACTGAGCAAAGACTACACAAATAACCTAGTTTATGTTGGTGTATGATACGTTACTACATTTGACTTTTTGTAAAATATACTTGTCTTTTTCTTATCATTGCATTGCATTGATGGTTTGTTTATTTCTCTCTCTCTCTCTCTCTCTCTCTCTCTCTTTTTCTGTTATCATTTAATTCATAGTTTCCGTGCTATTTTTTGTTTGACAAAGGAAAAAAAAAAAAAGGAGTTAAAATTAAATCAGCAGACGTGTCTCATTAACCAAATTATCTAATTTCTAAGAGCAATGATGTTCTTCTCGAGTTGTTTATTCAACTAGACGATAAAATAGAAAAAAACAAAAGTGGAGACATGGTTAGAATTGAAAGCCTTTTCTTCCGATTTCTTTTTTTTTTTTTAATTTTTTTATAAATTTTATCAAACAAGTTATCATTTAGTTGGATAATTTAGTCATATAAACAAGTGAGGAAAAATATCATTACTCAATTTTTAACACACATCTCAATCAAGTGCATTTTTTTTTTTGTTTATATCAATTGACATTGCTCGTGAATTATCGTCTTCAAAGTAATTGTCAACTTCATTTAACATTTTTACAACAAGGTGGTGTCTACTTTTTTATTTTTTATTTTTTTATTTTTAGGTTTTGAAAAGTAGTGTCGTACTCAGCTTATTTAAGTGAGTCATCGACGACAAAAATCGTACTTATGCCAGCTCAGATACAATTAATGAGGAAATCAAAGCGTTCCTTTCATAATTATTGAACAAACATGCTTTGTACCCAAAACCTAGTCTGACTAATAATTAGAAAACGCTAAGAATAAATGGTCCCGTACATATACAAGGAATCCAACGATCAGGAATTCACCTCGCCGAGCAACGGCTTCTATCTCACCATCTGACCCTCTCTTTGGGGGAGTATCTTGTCCAGAAAGTAAGCTTCAATTATTTTCATAGGAAATTCTTTTACCTTCTATTTTCCTTTACTCCCTCTCTCTCTGTCTCTCTCTCTCTCTCTTTTTCCGTAAAGATAATCGAGGAATTGGGTTTGGGTTTGAGTTTTCTTTTCCATATTTTATTTGCCTTGATAGTCTAGGTGCGATGACTTCCCATTATTAAAACGCAATTATTAGATAGTTAGTACTTATAATTTTATTTATATAATAAAATGTTATACAATAATTACATAATAAATTGAAACATGTTTATATAATAAAAAAATCAATTTTACTCAAATATTAAAATTATATTAAATTAAATTTACTTAATCAAATTTTTATTCAGATATATAGTCAATTATTAAAATTTTATTTAAATATTAATTTTTAATTTAGAAAAAATTAAATTAAATTCAACATCTATTACTAGTAGCCCCATCATAATTAAAATCAATACCTCAAATTTTATATAAATAAATATGGCATTTCTCTTTTTTTTTATTTTTTTCTTTTTACCCAACGGGCGCTGATGCGGTAAATTGGTAATCGTGGGATGGCTTGGACCACTTTACTATATATAGTAGGATTGTTCGATACGCTTGGGACACACAGAATCACTTTTCGTCAATTTCCTTTAACTTTTTAGATGAAGTCGTGTCACATACTTCTTCAGTTTCTGGTATAATAGTCGCATATATCCAAAAGGCCCCACTGTTTGCGTCAGTCTTAAGTTTTCCATTGCTAGGAATATGCTCAAGGCACTTGCCCGACAACAAGAATGTGATTTAGAGACCTTAGAAGAAGAAGAAGAAGAAGAAGAAGAAGAAGTAGTAGTAGTTTGGGATTCAACCTGCTATTTGAGACCTTTAATAATCTGAAAAAAGAAAAGAATAGAAAAAAGAAAAAAGAATTGTTTGTTGGAGTTATATCTAAATTCTACACAATTTAAGATATTGAATCTAAAACCCATGTAGAATAACTTAAGGACGGTAAGCTTGTGACTGTTGTGAGTAATAGCTCACGAGAACATGAACTTAAACTCCATAGATATCAACAATTTATTTTAAGACCCTAGATTTGATTCGCATTTTGTTTGATTCATGGGGTCGGGGTAATTATCATTATTATTATTTTTTTACAATTTTCTTTTCTTTTCTTTTCTTTTCTTTTCTTTTCCATGATTAATTACTTCTTTTTTTTAATTTTTTTTTTGTTTCAATTGGAGTAGAGAGGATAATTTTACTACCAATAAAATCTAAGATTCAAACCTAAATTTCATTATAAATTTTATATTTGATAGCCGCTAAGCTATGCCTAATAATTGATTGGTTACTTCTAAGCAAAAACTTAATGCAATTGACTTTGACTTAAGTTGTATGCAATTAATACAAATGTCTATAAGTTCCATAAATCCACGAATCTTTCATTCTAGTTGAGATTTCTGTATTATTATTCATATAGTGGGAATGTATTTAGCCTTTTGCCTTTAGCATGTGGAGTGGGGTTTAAGAAAACGAAAAAAAAAAAAAAAAAAGAGAGACAATATCTAAGAAAGAGATTGAAAGAAGCATACAGGTTTTAAGAAAACAAAACGTGGAAGTCATGTGCATAGGCTAATATGAATGACGAAATAATTTTATTTCGTTAATTTTTCTTGATTTCGAATAACTCATCACATAAATATCCTTTAAACAAAAAATTACACTATTAACTCAAAACCCTATTTATTTCCTTTTTACTGGCCATTGGCCGGCCGCCACCAACCGTCCGCGAGGAATTCTGGTGGTTAGGACCGCTCGTGTTTTTTTTTTTCTTTTTCTTTTTGAGTTGAGTGGGAGTACTTGTCTTGTAGCTCTGATAATTTTTATTTTTTATTTTTTATTTTATAAAAAAGACTGATATATACAAATGAATAAAAATTTAAGGAAAATTTTCGCACGACAAAACAACGTTAACCGACAAGTCAGAGGGTGAGAAGAGGGAGCGTGGGTAAAAAAGTGAAGCGTGAGAGAACAGGGGGGGCCCACCTGACGGGAGGGGAGTGAAACGGTGGGTTCGCACAAAGGAGGACGCGCGGCACACACCCACGAGCCATGGTCCGACGCACGCGAATATAAAAGGAGACCGCAGAGATGGACGGCGAAAAGCAACCTCCATATCTCCAGATTCCATTCGCTCTCACTTTTTCTCCTTATATGGCCTTTCTTGGAGTTGGCAAGAGTGATTCTCATTGATTGGACCTTATCTCCCCTTTTTCGTGTTTTCTTCTTTTTTTTTTCTTTTTTTTACTTCCTCGCTGACTGCTCAAGCCTGTTCTTAAGAATCTTCCTTCTCTTTTTCTTGTTAAAGAGTGGAAGTGTTCTCCCTTTTTTGGGTAGTGGGTGGACTGGGATAGTGGAGGAGAAAGATGGCGAAGGCCAATATCACCCTTGAGGAAATCAAGAACGAGACTGTTGATTTGGTATTCTTTCTTTGCCTTCTTTGATTCCTTCTTTCAACTTTTCTCTAGTTTTTTTTTTCCCTTTTCTTTTCTCGCCTCAATGGAAAGATTTGGATTGTTTGGTGTTTGATCTAATGTTGTTTTTGCTCCTTGTGCATGTGTTTGTTTGCATCTGGGTAGTAAGGTCTCTAATGAGTTACGTGGGTTTTAAGGATTTTAGCCACTTTGAACTCATTTTCTGGGTTTTGTTCTGCAAAAGCCTGCCGGTAGTAACTCAGTGGGTGCGGACTGGTCTTCAACCTTAATTTCTTGCCCTTTTTTTTTTCTTTTTTTTATTCCAAGAAAAGGAAAATTCTTTGACCCCTTCATTTTGATTGTTGAAAAAAAAATTGAGGGATTACAATAAAATGATATTTTCAATTCAATATTAAATTCCGAGACTTTATTGCCCAGACTTTCGAGTGATCAAAAAAGTCAAAACCCCATAATTTCTTTTTCGTTTTTTTTTGAAACAAAAATTACAAGTTTCTTTCTCTTTTCTTCTCCTCCTTGAGGCCACTGTATTTTCCCCAGGTCTGGTTCTTTACAACCGGATCTCAAACCAGAGAAACGGAGTAATACAGATACAAAGGCTGAGTTGGTTATGTTTTGTCTTTTTCATCGCCGCCAGAGTTTTTTGTTTTTTTATTCCCAAAACAAGGAATTAAGAATTAAAAAAATATCTTAATAAATAATAATAATAATAAGGGGCACCCAGTAAGCCAGTACTCTGTCAATTTGCTGTGCCTTTTTCTGTTCTGTTTTTCTACTTTAGTGGGAAATTGGAATTTTCTGTACTTTTCCGTGGTACTTTTAGCCTTTCCGTCTATTCTTATACAAAATTGAAAATTTTTTGATTACCCTTTTCGTTTTTAGACGTTTCGCACCATAACAATCAACGGCGCTGTCAGAGATTGGCCCTTTATGGTTTTCTCTTTTTTTGGGGGATTTGATAATAATTGCAAAACCCAGTAAAATGTTTTATTTGGACAAGTTTGCACTTGAGTGCCTCGGGATTCGCACAGATGAGCATTTTAACCCTCTGGCGCGTGATCTGCACGCGCCGTTCACATGGTAGATGGTGGGAGCAGCCGCATGTGGGGGGGGGGACCACAGGACCGCTTTCCAATCTTGAGTCAACGCTCTCTTGCTCGTGATTTGCCAGAACAGCGAAGGTCACCGAGTTCCCACCGAGTCACGAGTCTGAGAGTCAACGACTCGGCCCATCTTTTTATAATTCAACAAGGGAAATGATTGCTGTTTGATATCGTCAACCATTAATTTCAAAACTCTCGGATTTATGGTTGGAAAGGATATTAATGGCCTGTACATTAGGAGTTAATCAGAAGATAAATTCAAGATTAGATTGTATTATCTCCCCGAGCACTCCTTCTTAATCTGCAATTGATGGACAAATTGCAATCAGCTTTGCAATAAATTGTGTACAGTAACTAAAAAATATGGACTCCTAAGTTCAGGGTTTTATTGATGCACTTTTATAAACTCTATTATTCATATGCTGCACTTCACTAGCTACTAGTGGCTAATTCATTATTCAGTTGATGGGACAATCATAACATAACTTTCTATTTGATTGGTAAAATGGGAATGGAATTTTATACAGGTTTCTTATTAAAAGAAAATTACTTTTACCGTGTTAACCAAAATTTCTAACTAGTTATATCTCTTAATTATGAATTTGCTTTACAGGAACGAATTCCTGTGGAGGAAGTTTTTGAGCAATTGAAATGTACCAAAGAAGGTTTGTCCTCAGAAGAAGGAGCCAACCGGCTCCAAATCTTTGGCCCCAACAAACTAGAAGAGAAAAAGGTGCTTTTTGATGTGATGGTTGACATTTTGAAGGGATTATGTTGCATGTAAACACCAAAGATATGATAATACTACTTATGTTCCAATCAACAGGAAAGCAAAATTCTCAAGTTTCTGGGCTTCATGTGGAATCCGCTTTCATGGGTTATGGAATCTGCAGCTGTTATGGCAATTGCATTGGCAAACGGTGACGGGAAGCCCCCGGACTGGCAAGACTTTGTTGGTATTGTTTGCTTGCTGGTGATTAACTCCACCATTAGTTTCATTGAAGAAAACAATGCTGGTAATGCTGCTGCTGCACTTATGGCTGGCCTGGCTCCCAAGACAAAGGTAATTAATTTGTTTCCAAAAGAATCTCAACTGGTTTAAGGATCAAGTATTAATCTTGAAAGGTGGCCATCTTATGCTGGAACTTGAATATCAGATTCTGATTCTTTTGCAAGCATATGAATTGGTGTTAGCACGCAGTATTCTTCCTGTTTAATAATGTCCGTATTATGAATAGCCTTCAATGTAGAACTTTATGACTCTTGAATTATTCATTTTTTTGGATATCAAAGGAATTCCCAAATGGAAAACTAAGAGTTGAAAAACAAAAGTCCCTTGCTTTTAACAGTTTTTAGATGTTGCAATAGTTATGTTAATTGACGATATTGAAGAAGGATGTTTTTTGAGTAGTTATGTTGGCTGATTGTGCTTTTATAAGATTCTTCACATTTCTTGTAATGTTTGTAGGTGCTCAGAGATGGCAAATGGACTGAGGAGGATGCCGCAATCCTGGTTCCGGGAGATATAATAAGTGTAAAATTAGGAGATGTCATCCCTGCAGATGCCCGCCTTCTTGATGGTGATCCTTTGAAAGTTGATCAATCTGCTCTTACTGGAGAATCACTTCCCGTGACCAAGAACCCTGGGGATGAGATTTTCTCTGGTTCCACCTGCAAACAAGGAGAAATTGAGGCTGTTGTTATCGCCACTGGTGTTCACACCTTCTTTGGCAAGGCTGCACATCTCGTGGACAGCACCAACCAAGTTGGCCACTTCCAGAAGGTGCTCACCGCCATTGGGAACTTCTGTATCTGCTCCATAGCCGTTGGAATGGTAGTTGAGATCATAGTCATGTACCCAATTCAGAAGCGCAAGTACAGGGATGGAATTGACAATCTTTTGGTTCTATTGATTGGAGGCATCCCCATTGCTATGCCTACAGTCTTGTCCGTGACTATGGCTATTGGATCTCACAAGCTGTCTCAACAGGGGGCCATCACTAAGCGTATGACTGCTATTGAAGAGATGGCTGGTATGGATGTCCTTTGCAGTGATAAAACTGGGACGCTCACCCTTAACAAGCTGAGTGTGGACAAAAACTTGATTGAAGTGTTTACAAAGGGTGTGGATAAAGATCACGTGATCCTGCTGGCTGCCAGGGCTTCTAGGGTTGAGAACCAGGATGCCATTGATGCTGCCATGGTTGGAATGCTTGGTGACCCAAAGGAGGTAAGATCCTTCGCCCTGCATATTCTGAGAGCGAATGAATTTATCGAATGCTTTCTTACCTTACGATCCATGTAAATGAATGCAGGCAAGAGCTGGTATAAGAGAGGTACACTTCTTCCCCTTCAATCCGGTGGACAAAAGAACTGCTTTGACCTACATTGATGCTGATGGCAACTGGCATCGATCCAGTAAAGGTGCCCCTGAGCAGGTAACTTGCTGTTCACATTTTTTTGTCGCAAAAATCACATAATTAACCAGAAATTTTACCTATTTTGACTAGTCTGAACTGTGTTGTTTCCATGAATAGATTCTTAATCTCTGCAATGCCAGGGAAGATCTTAGGAAGAAGGTTCATTCTGTCATTGACAAGTTTGCTGAACGTGGACTACGGTCACTGGCTGTTGCCAGACAGGTTTTAACGCCCAGCTTTTATGCTTCTTAGTTTCCTTATCTTCTCCATCGTTTGAAAGGACCACGCCCTCTTACCATGCTATACTGGTATGCCTGCAGCTGGTGCCTGAGAAAACAAAGGAAAGTACCGGAAGTCCATGGGAGTTCGTTGGCCTGTTGAACCTTTTTGATCCTCCCAGGCATGACAGTGCAGAAACCATTCGCAGAGCTCTCCATCTTGGTGTCAATGTCAAGATGATTACTGGTAATTTAGCTCGTTCCATTGTTAATCTGCCTAGAGATTGAGCTTTTTTGTATTTCCTAAATAATTAGCTTACTCACGGCTATGGTACTTTCCAGGCGATCAACTTGCCATTGCAAAAGAGACCGGCCGAAGACTTGGAATGGGAACAAACATGTATCCATCTGCATCATTACTTGGGCAGCAAAAGGACCCAAGCATAGATGCTCTTCCTGTAGATGAGTTGATTGAGAAGGCAGATGGTTTTGCTGGCGTGTTTCCAGGTGGGTGTCGTTCATACGCAGGCTAATTACTTTTTATGGGGGAATTTTTCGGGAAAGGTGATATGCTGGCTAACGATAGACATGAAATTTTGCACATTATGGCTTAGTTGGAAAATTCTTTAACACCTTTTATACATCATCTATTTAGAGCACAAATATGAAATTGTGAAGAAGTTGCAAGAGAAAAAGCACATTGTTGGAATGACTGGTGATGGTGTTAACGACGCCCCTGCATTGAAGAAGGCAGATATTGGGATTGCTGTTGCTGATGCCACAGATGCTGCACGAAGTGCATCTGACATTGTTCTGACAGAGCCCGGATTGAGTGTTATTATTAGTGCTGTGCTAACCAGCAGGGCAATTTTCCAGAGGATGAAGAACTACACCGTTAGTTGCTCTCTTCTTGTTAACACACTTAACAATTTCTTCTATTGTATAGTAGCAATAGACTTAAATTCTTTTTATTTTGTAGATCTACGCTGTCTCCATCACCATCCGTATTGTGGTACGTCAATAGTGATTGATCCATCAAATGGGAACTATGTGGTATGCCATTATTAGCGAAGACTAATCACTTTCAACCCTCCAATTTTGCAGTTAGGTTTCATGCTTATTGCTCTGATATGGAAGTTTGACTTCTCTCCCTTCATGGTTCTGATTATCGCCATTCTGAATGATGGTGAGTTGTTTAGTAGGTGTAATTGTGCACACATTGATGCAGAAGGACAATATTGGTGACTCATCCCATGTTTTTATCACAATTCCTAGGTACAATTATGACTATCTCAAAGGATAGAGTGAAGCCATCGCCCTTGCCTGACAGCTGGAAATTAAAAGAGATATTTGCCACTGGTATTGCACTTGGTGGTTACTTGGCTCTAATGACCGTTATATTCTTCTGGGCAATCCATGATACCGACTTCTTTTCGGTAAGAGCATCATTTGCTTGCTAACTTATACTTATTTGCAAATTTTATGAATACACAATTTGTTGTTTATGGTTTATAATTGTGACTCTTGACAACTGCAGGACAAATTCCATGTAAGATCTTTGAGGGATAAAGAGGATGAAATGATGGCTGCTTTATACCTTCAAGTCAGTATTGTGAGCCAAGCTCTCATATTTGTGACTCGGTCACGCAGCTGGTCCTATGTCGAACGCCCTGGTCTGCTACTAATTTCTGCATTCACAATTGCGCAACTGGTATGAATCCTTTTGATACACATGGCTTCATACTTATTTAAAGGAGAGGTACAATTCATGCTTCAAGAGGCTAAACGTCTCTGGCTTGCAGGTTGCAACCTTGATTGCTGTATATGCCAATTGGGGTTTTGCAAAGATTAAGGGAATCGGCTGGGGATGGGCCGGTGTCATCTGGATTTACAGTGTTGTTTTCTATGTCCCTCTTGACTTGATGAAATTTGCCATCCGTTACATCTTGAGTGGAAAGGCATGGCTGAACTTGCTTGAGAACAAGGTATATCTGTTCCCCATAATAATTCTGTTTCAGAAGTTAGACTCGTGCATGTAGCAATTGGAACTAGGTCCTGATATCCTTTGTCCGCCTTCGACAGACTGCATTTACAACCAAGAAAGATTATGGTAAAGAGGAGAGAGAGGCTCAATGGGCTCTTGCTCAGAGGACATTGCATGGGCTTCAACCACCAGAAACTGCTAGCATCTTCAACGAAAAGAGCAGCTATAGGGAGTTGTCCGAGATTGCTGAGCAGGCCAAGCGACGAGCTGAAGTTGCAAGGTATGTCACCATTATATCGACTTTGCTAATTTTAAACTATAATCTGGAAGTATTCAAGAGAAAGTTAATCTTCCTTCGTGAATCATCAAACTAAGAACATTCTCCTTAACTTTGTGCCATTAGGCTTCGGGAGCTTCACACGCTCAAGGGGCATGTTGAGTCCGTGGTGAAGCTTAAAGGCTTGGATATCGACACCATTCAGCAGCACTATACCGTGTAAAAAAGGTCAAATAACGTAGCACGGAGAAGGAAGTATATGCAGTCCAACGCTGCAGCCAGGCTGGGAAAGATAAAAAAGGCACGAGTAGTTAAAAGCCTTTCTAGATAGGGAGAGTTCCTATGCTATTGTCCTCCTAATCTGTTTCTTTCCGTTTCTTCTGTACTTGAACTACTAGAAGAAAAAAAATAAAAAATAAAAAAAAGAACCAAAAAGGGGCTGTGTTGACCTGCCTTTTGCTTGCTTTGTAAGAGCAATGCAACGTGATTTACAGTGATTGTTCGCTTGTTTTGATTGTACTCTCCTGCTTATTTTCTTATGTTCCTAGTTTTTCTATGCCTGTTTTGACCAGCTTCGCATTTGTGGATTCCAGCCAGCTACCACGGTCTTTAGGATGCTTGGTTTCCAAAACGACAGTGACCTATGTGCCCCCACCAAGTCATTTGATTAGGAGCCTGTTAATCTAGGTGATGCAAATGACTGATTAAGTGACAAGGATTAGCATTAGCATAAATTCATAAAATTGATTCGGTTAACCGGAATTTTCCATTCAATTAATTAATTATAATTTTTTATTTTTCTTTTCTTTTCTTTTTAAGAGACGCTTACATCCTACACAACCCTGACATCCTCTTAAACTGATCCCCTTCTCATAAACCATCGCCCCTGTAATCGATCGACTCGAATCAATTTTTTTTGGTCATCAAAGTCGATTAGTATGCACCCAGACATGCATATTATAATCCGATTGCCATTTTCTGAAAGCGAGACATTCGCAGATGCTCAATATTGATTCCAAAACGGAAAATTTTCTGCCACTCGAGGCGATGACCTGAATGATTTGTCGGTCTACTTTTGCCTAGCAAACTCAAGCTCGAATCTTCATTGGGTCTCTCATTAGTGCTTATGTAGTAAATCGTCTCTACGAACAAGGTCGACATTTGTGTTTAATTAGTATTCATGTGATGGGTTGCATTTTCCACATTTACAAAGAACATCTCTGACGTTACCAAAAACATCGACATTAGAATTCAAAAAGTTATCCTTTTTTTTTTTTATATATATATAAAATAATATTGAATTAAAATATTAACTTAATTAAATATATTTATAACGTATTTTTTTAATTAAAAAAATTAAAAATTTTCCATAATTGGCTTTAAGTAATCAAATTACGAGAGATGGGCTTCCAGAGAGAGCTCATAAATTAAATTTAGCAAATTGGAAAAAAAATATTTTATTTAATTAAAATAATTACGAAAAGACAAAAATATATCCCGGGCCCTTTTCTCATCGTCAACAGGCCGGAGCACCTGTCCGGCGACCGTAACTTCCTCCGTTATCGGTCTCTCATATTCTACTTAATTTCTGAAGCAAAAATTATAAATAGAAAGAAAACCCCCAAAAAATTTAAGACCTAGGATCGCCGGCTACAGCCGCCGGAGTGGCGCAGCTCCGGCCGCATCGAAAGAGGCATCCAATCCCCAGTTCTAGCCCTTTTTTCTTTTTATCTCCCTCTTTTTTTTTTTAAACATCAAAATTCTTTATAAAAAAAAAAAAGAGGCCTCCTGGCAGCCGCCACGGCAACGGCAGTGTCGCCGCCGTCTCTCGCTTTCTTTTGTACGATGATTTTACGGTTTCCTTTAGTAAAGTGGGAAAAACAAATGAGATGTCATTGAAGAGTTTCAGCCACCGTCACCGGCGAGTTGCCGCTCCAGCGCCGGAACCTGTGCCGGGGGGACGGGGAACGTGTTAGCGGGAGGGTATTATTGACATTTGGTTCTTTTTCTCTCTGTTTTTTCAAATTTCTCAGGATATTTTTTTGGACAAAACAAGAAACGAGGAGCCCGAGACGTCTGTCCAGCCATTGCGATAATGCCACGTGGAGATTTCCAAACCATGAAAAGGATAAAGTCCTGCTCTGCAACAAACGGAAAATCTACCAGGCCTGGCTTAGAAATCATACATCAAGGACACTCGAAAGCTGTTCCTAGCACTGTTTTAAATCAATCTACTAGTTAGGAACAGAGCAATAACAACATGTCCATAGCTTCTTCTCAACAGAGCTTCGTAGCCAACGCTCTCACACAACTAACCCACGACAAAGCCAGAACAAGAGCGCCCACTTCTGTTGCCACCATTTCTTGCAGCAGCCACCTGCAAGATGGAAACGCCAAGGATTCTCACAGGTGAACTTTAGACTTGGACATAGTTCGCTTGAATTTTGAAAGCTCTGTTCTTTTTTGATTCTTTATAGCAATTATGTTTATGTGTTGCGTCTGAAAATTGTATTTTTGGGGCCATTCAATTTACTAGGACAAAGGAGAACCAATTGGCTAAGCTAACCATAGTGACGCTGGCAGCTGGGGTGCTGACACTCGGGTCTGTTGGTGACGCTTTAGCCGCCAAAACCGGAGGCAGAGTCGGCGGTCAGGCGTTCCGGTCGTCGGCTCCCCGGTCATCCCCTAGATTGAACAACAACTCGAGGTAATAGTCCATGCAGCTTTGAATCTCAATGTGATACGTCCCTTAGAAATATTACTATTTTTATAAACCAGAAACTGTGTGTCTGTGTGTGATTAAGTTGGTTTCTAGTTGCTCCAATGGGAGTAAATGTATAGATAAAACATTGCCTATTGGAAAATGTAAAGTAAGGATCTCTTCTACACCGACTATTCTCAAGTTTTTGGTGGTGATATTGAGAACAACTCGTGGGAATCCGAACTAACTCTCTTTCCTGCAGTGTTGCATTTCAAAGAGAACATTGAGACGCAAGCTTTGATAACAGATACAAACTTCGATTTAAACTTCATTTGTTCTTGATTTACTTCAAACAATGAAAACACTGTCAATGATTTGCATACCTCAATACTTTTGGGAACTTGATACTGATTAAAATATCATATTGAGAATCCTCTTAGTTAGCCCCCACAATCTGAACATCTTTTTTCTTTTTATCTTTTTTCTTTTTGGGCCCATTGGAAATGATATAAGCTCAACTTCTAGGCTGCTAGAAAATCACACAACAGCGGTTTGACAAAGGACAGCTATCATTCATATAAAAGCTGCATGACCCTCCTAGTCTTTACTCTTTTCTTTCTTCGGTTTTCCTTTGTCCATTTTGACGGGAAGGGGAGCCTTTTTACTTGAATTGAAAGGAGATTCAAAGGCAATTATCATGCTCTCCTGCATAATTAGTGGATGTAAATGTCAGTTTTTTCAAGTGCGATGATAGTACTAAAATTCAGCCAGTGCTCCAGTTTCTGTTATTACTTCATTTTTATGATGCGTGTTAAGTAAATTGGTTATTATGTAGGACCAATATATACGTCAATCCACCAGTGGCTCCACCTTTGGTTGGTGGATACGGATATGGTTATGGCGTGCCATTCTTTGGTGGCTGGGGCTGGTCACCCTTTACATTCTTCTCGCCAGGTCCTAGTATTGCCGTTGGAGTTGGAGGAGGATTTGACACCTTGGCTCTCTTTTTGTTTCTTGGTGCTGCTGCAGCCGTCGTCAGGAGATTCTTTGGATCAAAAAATGAAGATGAAGATGAATATTAATTGTGCAATGGTCTATTTTGATGGATGGGTCAACCAATATAAATGTTTTGACTAAGTGGGCAGGAGACATGTTGAGCTGGTCATTGTAATCCATAGTAGTATGAATTGTGGGATATACATCATTTACTGTAAACAATCTTGGGGTGACTCTTATTGCACAGTAATATATTGTCTTTTGATAAGTCGCACACTTTTATACTGTTATGATCACAAAAGTTGCTGTGAGTAGAACGATGGCTTGGGGTAAGAGGTTAGAAAGCAGGCTATCTCCGCATATAAAGATACATGCCCTTTTTTCAGTCAATGCACAATCGCAATGTTGCCACATCAACAACTACGTTGGCATGGATCGTCTTATGTCTAGAAATTATGGTTTCCTAGGCTAGAATTCATCATTCTTATGCACTTTTTGTTGTGATAAATATGGATACAGTATTTTCTGTTTTCACTTCACCGTAAGTGATGTTTCCCAATATCTAGTTGTCATTCTACTAGCTGGACAGCAGCAATGGCAGGAATCTTGTCTCTCAACTTTTGAGTTAAAGCAACACGGACAGTCATAACTCCGGCAGCGGGTCCGATGAGCCGAATCCTGACAACGTAGTCATTGATTTGTAGAAGTTCGAGTAGTCCACCCCCGGTTCCAGAAAGGTATGGCCTAATTTCAGCAAGAACCTGAAAGGTTAAGCAATTTATCTCTTAATTGCTTATGGTGCCAAATGCGTCCCAACAAGTAACTTCGTGACTTACGCTGAATTATTAAAGAAGATCATCATCAATTCAGACTCAAATAAAGTTCAGTTCCATAAACCAAACAGCAACAGCAAACAGAGATGAGAGATTGCATTCACAAGACGTAAATCTCTTTAGGCACTCGGCCATTTCTTAAATCGAAGCCAATTACCAATCTTATAATGCTCTAGAAGGACCAGTTAGGTAACACAAGCATAAAGCATCCAAAATGGGGACCGCTCATTAAGCAAAAATTCAGGGCAAACACTGAAAAATTGATGAATTGATATGCTATCCGCCTCCACAAAGCAGAGGATTCTGCGATAACCGACATTAAAAAGTGTCAGCTATCAAAGTCAGAATGTAGCACTTCAAATGCCGCATGTATGCACTTAGCAGCAGATGCAGAACAAATATGAACATGCAATACAGAGACACCAACAAATGCAACACCAGAATCAGTTAAAATCTGCGGCTTTTCTAACCTTTTCGACATTTTCTTCATTCAGCTCTAGTCCAGTCTCAGTGTCCAGTATCTGCTCCACAGCCATGATTTCTGGTATTTTATCTCTTAGCCGAGTTTCAATTCCCATCTTCAAAGTCATTGTCGAGCTTGGACATGATCCACACGCTCCTTGCAGCTTCAATACTACAACAAGACCGTCTATCTCATGTAAAGCCACATTGCCCCCATCGGCCATTAGGCCAGGCCTCACCTCGGCTAAAACTTTCTCCACATTCTCTTCAGTCAATGGAAGGAGGCAGCTTGGTGAAACCACAAATCCTTCCAATTTTAACGAACCAGAAAAGCGCACAACTTATTCCCAGTTCATTGAACTATGCACACACATTCTTGAATAAATGGATTATATGAAATTTGGAGAATACAAATCATTTGTAAAAAGGAATTCACATTAGAATTACCTGCACGTTTCTTTGGTCTCCGGTTAAACTTAAGCTGAAGAAAGTGTCTGCTGTGATAGTTCTGCTTGAAAGAAACCAGACGTGAAGCTGAAATGGGGCTCTAGACAAGAAGAAAGACAAAAAGGGTAAGTAAGACTAATGACCAGTAATATAAGCATATAGCAGTTTAATGTGTACTGGTGAAACATCTCAGAAAGAAAAATAATGGAGATGGAGAATAGTTGACCATAAGTACCCCGAAAGGCAGGAAGTGGGTACTTCTAGATGAAGACAGAGACGGGCCCGAGATTGAAGTAGCTGATGAAGTTGCTTTGACACCTTGTGGTTGGGTTGAGAGTGCACCCATTTTTCTCTCTTTGAATTGCCTCAAAATCTAAGACCTTGAAATCCCATCTGATCAAGTTGATTGAATCAAACTGAATAATTACTCAGCCCATTTGAAAAGGGTAATTTATTTTATGTTTCTTTCTCTTCTTATTTTCTTCATGTGGGGTTTTTTATTTTCTTTTTCCTTTTCTTTTGATGCTGTTTTATGGTGCTTGTTTTTGCAGCAACAATAGTGGGAATTTGGGCAGAAGGCATTTGATTGGTTGGCAATGGTGATGATGATAGGAGAAAAATATGGTGACAGATTGTTCTGTTGTTTGTGGATAGAATTCAAGCTCCTGAACTGAGGGAAGCGATTCACTTACTGGGCTTCTTCTCCAAAAAGGCCTTTGCAAGAAATGGACCAACCCAAACGTTTGCCTTCTGGGGTTCTAGGCTACTTGCTAAGTTTCTTTTTTTGTGTGTGTTTTATTTCGGCACATCTTCCACATCACAATTACACAGGGCTAAACGCCCTGGTAGAAATTGATTTCTATTAAATGGGTAGATTGAGGTAAAAAGCAACGAGATCGAGCTCAAGATTCTTGTCTGTTGCCTTCTTCAGACGTCGAATACAATAGTATCCCAAACTTCCGCATGTCTCAAAATTGGTGAAGCAATTAGGTTGATTAAACAAGTCATGCTAGGACATAAAGATAATGCACTCGCAAATAAGCTATGGTGTATGCAACTAGATCTGACTGAAAACAAAAAACATCACCGATGCTTCGGATTTAGCATATCTCCGGAACTGAATTGAAAGTGTCGACTTCAAATTTTGGTAGTCAAAGTTAATTAATAAATAATAATAATAATAATAACAATAAAGGGAGCAGACATGGGACGATATGATACTGTTGTACATTGAGGGGAGGGTATTGGATCCACAGAACATGGACGCTGGCACTAAAATAGAGAGGTTCCTTTGATTCCTTCGGCTAAAAACAAGAAGCAAATCAATCAACTTTACTATATATATATATATATATATATATATATATATATATATATATATATATATAAGTAATTTATTTCTTTTAAAATTGGTTGAGAATGACAGGTCGATCTCCAGCGATACAAACATACAGTGAATGTGGCAACTGAGAGAATATGTGAAGGAATTTTTCTGATTTCAATAATGCTTGAATATGATTGGCTTGCTACAATTTTCCTCTCTCTCTCTCTCTCTCTCTTTCTCTGGATTCACCACAAGAAAAATCTCGTCTTTTTCACCATCTCTTTCAAGTATGTCCCTTTACATTCCCGTTGTATCTTACCGAACCAGTGCAAATAGCAAAGTGGTCAAATTCATCCTTGTTTTTTATGTTTTCACGAAATATAAGCTACGTTCCACTAATTCATTGATTGAATCATATTTTCTGGTTTTTAGTACGCAAAATGTTTATAAAGTTTGTTCCTTGGATATGCCCTTTTCTTTATCTTTTTAACTGAAACTTGCGAAATAGTGAATATATAGACATATCTTTCTTTGCTTAGAAGACAACGAACTCGATAACAATAAATCTGTGCTAAAATTTAGGCACCATGTGAGACGAATTTAACTGGGTAAAAAACTTCTCTGTTAACAAAGTATACGCTGTGGAAGTAAAAACACAGCGAGATGTGTTGTTTCCAAGAAAGGGTCCACAGAATCATATCAAATGAAAGAGATCATTTGAAGAACTAAGGGAATTTCTTTTGATTTTGACCAAAAGAAAAGAAATGGTTTTGTAATTTATTTGCATAATTAATAACAATAGAATATCACTAATAGAAGGCATCCCTTTCTAACATTTTTTTCCAAGACGGATTCCAAATTAACTTGGCAGCCCGTCCTAGAGGACTAGTCGCTGTCTTCCGGATTTTCGCTTGGGGCAGAACCGCCAACGATGAGCACCATCATTTACCAAACAAAAAATCTAAATGGAAATTTCCATTACATCTCTATCTCACTGTACATGTGCTTACAATGTCGGCTGTTATCTTTTTTACCCATTGTACTTTAATGATAAAGAGGGCTATTATCTTTTTATCGTATGTTGCATTTTGATGATAAAAAGGTCGTTTACCACTAAATAAAAAAAAAGTAAAGAATTTGAATTTCTTGCAAAAATATTAAATAAAATTAAATAATATTCACAGAATTTATATTTTTTGTAATGCACAGTTTATTTTTTTATTTTTATTTTTTAATTTTTAACAACACATGAAAGAATCATTGGAGACCTATTTCAAGAGTGAAATTCCAGACGCACAAATCTGATGTGCCCTTTAAATTGTATAGAAAAAGCATCCATAACGTAAAGACAGAAAAACTATTATTTGGTAAAAGTAATAATCTGTCCAGATTTTCTTGTGTACCAATTCAATGCTTGAACTGGTGATCTCTGTCAGAATCAAAAACAAGAAAGAGAGAGAGAGAGAGAGAGTTTGAAGATTAATTATCGAATCTTTTTCTATTAGACGTTCGTATGAGAATATTCACTCTACTTCGATCGATATACATCAACGATTTGATAGACTCCAATATGTACTCGGATTAATATTTTCTAAGAAAAAAGATTAAATATATATACACAACTCAAATAAAATCTGAAAAATGATTGATCGACAAATGAATCTTATAAATCCATACGACACTAGTGAATGAGTTTTGTCATTGTAATAGCAAATCTGCAATCATATTAACCCTACCATGTTATTAGAAAAATATTTGTATAATTTATAACTAAGAATAAATTTAAATTGTGTAAATTATACTTACAGTATCAAATTTTAAGTAAAATTATAACTATGGATTATTTTTGTGTAAAAGTAATTTTTATATGTAAGATTTTCATTTTGATTTCCCTACTGGTCGTTGTTCATGTGTGCGAGAGATCAAATGCACCACACTACAAGCAATAAGAAAAGGTGAGAACTTTGCTAGCAGCCTAGGGCATTAATTTCCATGGCAACATGCATGATATGTGGGCATGCGTCATTTAGATAGTTCAATTTCTTGACGTTTCTACTGATATGTCACCATCGTTACTCTCTTATTGCACCGGATCACAATCTGACTGTCACCTTCTTCTTGACAATACATGGCTAACTATTCATATTTTCTAGATATTAATACACAATTATTCAAAAGGAAATGCGAAACTTCGCCTCACATGCGTTGTCCCGAAGGGGAATTTAATTTACACAATGGACAAAAAATGCAGTAATGAGCCAACCCCACTCTAATTAGTTAATTAAATGAGCATAATTATGCGCGACTTTGTTAAATGACCTTGCGTACACATGCCACAGTGGTCGCGTTCACGTGCTTCAGGTTATAAGAATCTGTCCATGACATTCCCAAGTAAGAGCAAACGGCTAGACTGCGTCCCAATTGCTGCGATTAGGGATACTTCGATATAACAAAAGCCCGAGACAAATGGGATTGTGAACAACTAGTTGAGTGATAATTAAGTGCATGTTTAGTTCAGTTGACAGGATTGTTGATTACAGGGAATCTTTCAGTCTCGACGCCTGTCCTTGATAAGAATATATAAGATTTGTTAGTTTGTTTCATCGGATATCAAAACAATTGACCTTTTAAAGTAATTCACTTGCCTAATCAACATCTATTAATCGATAAAATGGACTAAAACATCCCACTTTTGGAGTACTGACAAATTATTGCATCTCCCTTAAGTTTCCACTCGGCAGGAATTATCAGAACCATGGTTTTCTTACTTAAAATAAAATAAAATAAAATAATAAATAAAAAGAACGTCTATAGTCAGAACCAAAGTTCCTCTCTCGATTAAATCTCTACGGCCTGGGTTAGATTCCAACATTCGTCAATCTCTGGTCAGCGGTGAAAATCTTGCCGTGTTACATACAGTTCTACGTCCTAAATCCTAATCAAGTAATGTAGACGGGAATCGAGATTAGTGAAGAAAGCAGGAGATAAACGGAGAGGAAGAGGGGCTTGAGACAAGAAGAGATCGAAATAACCATATGGAATATTAATTGAGAGTTTGGTAATATTACACAAACACAAATGATGTAAAAAATAATGAGAACCTAGGAAAAATGTCGCGTAGCAATATCATAATCATTATATATTGGTAGCTTTCAGTGTGTATATATATATATATGATCAAAACTAACAAAAACCAGTGTATATATATATATGATCAAAACTAACAAAAGCCCAAGTATATAATCATCAATTATGATGTTATCACATCAAAATGGGTTCTCAGAGGAGGAAGAATGATTATATGGCACGTGACCAGGTATTTGTTTTTATAATTCTGGCCATGGAGGACAGTGACCCTGTGCTAAAAGGACACGAGAGTGGTGGGGGAATATAGGCCCCACAATCTTTGCGGCTTGTGCCTTGAATAGGCTACAAGGCGTGCATCTTCCAACAATCCCAATCAATCAAAAAAATATATTCCAGCTCTTCTTTCTCTTTACTTGGAGATGCCGTAACTTCTCTTGTCCTCTTTCCCCCAAATTGCCCATTTCTATGCTATTAAATTATACATATGCATCAAGATAAGCACATTCCTGGGACATTTTAGATCACAAAGTGTTAGAGGCTTGAGAGTCTATCTCAATAGCACACTCATCCACTTTCCATGGACGAGAACAACCCATCTTCGAGAAGATTATTAGATCAATTAATTTAGTGCCTAAAGTTATAGGGAAAAGTAGATACTCAGTCAAAAACAATGCATGTAACCATCATTTTGATCAATTTCGTGCACCTAAAGCATACCCATTTTATGAAATGCTAAATTTAGTTCAATCACGTCCAAATTGATTCATATTCGTATCTCCCTGTTTAACACAAATGTCAACATCGATCATCCATGGATGGATACAACATTACAAGATTCTCAACTCTCTTCGCATCTTATTCTCCATACATAGGTAGAATCACCTAAGAAATTAATAACTATTATTGCTACTTCCCATGTTGAGAGCTACGCGAGATTTTAGCCATTTTCCACCGTTCTTGTAATATCTGATCAAAGTTACCAAATTGTTAAAACCAACGGTTTGGGTTTGTTTTATTCTACAAAGCTAAACCCTTTCGCGGAATTCACGAAATATAAGGGACCATGATAGGCTGATTGAAACTAGGGAACTTGAAAACACACGTAAACCAAAACCCACTATCTTGTTAAGATTTGATTCCATTTTCTTGGAGCCACGGAAGATGTTATCTTTTTGTTTCTTTGCTTTTACATGGGTATCAAGAAATTTCTTCCTTTCAAAATTCGCCTGTATAACAGTATGTGCATGCCTTGTTCCGGATTGGATTTCATAGTAGAATCTCTCGGTTCAGGTTTCAGTCATTAGTCAATTTCGTATTGATGGCTATCCTTACAGTGTACTAGACGGGGTGGAGCCAATCTTAGTTGATTTTTATGCAATAACCATTGGCATTTGACATTTATGACCTGGGAGTAGACTTACATTAGAGCAGTCAAGCGAAAAAAAAAAAAGATCTTTGTCACGCTCGACCCCACTTGACCTAACCCAAAATTGAAAATTTTCGGTGTTGTCACCTTATTTTTACTTCAAGAGCAATTGAGTCCATGCCGTCAATTTCTTTAATGTCTGTTAGTAGATCCATTAGGAAATGTAATCGAGTGATTATAAGCATTGTTTTTAACATGACCATGAGATAATTTCCAATTTAGGAGGGACAAGACTATAATAAAAGACAACCCAAGGCATATTAATTACCAACACCCAAAAATATCTAAACAAAGTAATCATGCACGGAATTCTAAATAACCTTAGGCAAGTGGATTTATATTGAGTTTTTTTTTTTTTGGATTACTTGAGTATATGTACATGTTGGTCCTTAAGCATTTGGAAGAAAGCGATGCATCCCAGCTCAATTTTATTCCTATTTTAATAACCCATCAGTAACGTTGTTGTTGTTGTTGTTGTTTTTTTTAATGTTTAATTTGATGCTTCAGTCATGGTTGTGTGACACGTACAGCATATCAAGAATCCTGGTTCTTGGTGTTCTTAAGATAAGCAGAAACACACAAGATGAATGCAGCAGATAAATGACGGAGAGTTGTTAAATCCTATATATTCATCTAGTTTACTATTTTTGTTTCTTCCTTCGGTAACTACATTTGTTTTATCGATTCCTGGTAAGTAGCTACATAGAGCCTGTAAATTTTAAATTTGTTTAAACATAGTTACATGCATCCGCGCAAATTGAAACCCTTTATGCCACTTTTTCATCATTTCCGAGTACCATATAGATCCAGCCCGAATTTCTATTTGTTAGAAGAAAATTACTGACAGACAAGTATGGAAATCCCGATATACGTACGAAATTTTCTACTAAAAAGAAAAATTCTCAATCTGGGTGTCCGGTATATACAAAGAGAGAATGTCAAAGACTAAGAAATGTGTTTCTTTTTTTTTTTTTTTTTTGAGCTGAAATAACATGGTCCCATATAAGCACTGCTTGTGAATTTGGACAGAAAAAGTCATAAATAATTTGCTCAAAATGTGATCATCCCATCGCATTATTTAATAATCAAGTGAGAATCATTGAGTACGTTTACCTAAAAAGTAAAGAAAAGAGAGGAATTAAAGAAGAAAAACTCAAAAAAAGGAAAAAATAAAATAATACTTAAAAGAGGATTAGTTGTTGTGGTACTAAAGAAGCACCAACTTTCCATGACTTCATGTATATCCTGATTTCCTACGACGACTTTGTCTGAAATATCTTGTTCACTGGCCTTCGTTAACACGGGGGCTCATGTTTATTTTTCCAGGAGTACCTTATTTGTCTAATCAAATACCAAATGTTGTGGTCCCCACTTTTTTTTTTTTATCTTCATCCCAGTAACTCACAGTAAAATTGAAAAATGATTTGGATATACATAAATCTAAAATATATGTGAGGACAGTTGTATCATGAAATATATATTAAAGAGTTTTTTTTTTTTTCAAATTTGACTTTTTAAAAAAAAAAAAAATTACTTGCTGAACACAAAGATGATAAATACAATTAAATAAGATTGACAAAATAATACAAATGTCTTTATAATAATACAAAAAGTGAGTTAATAAAAATAGAGAAAATAAAAAGATCATATTATTTTATTATTTTTATTTGAGTGTAAACATTTTTTTCTTTTTTCTTTTTAATACACTTGGATAAGAAAATTTTCGAAATAAATATTTATACCATTAACGATATTCAAAATAAATCTATACCTCATATTTAATAAATTGTAACATAAAAAATGTTAGGTTATTAACGTTTTTTAATAATTTATTAATTTGGGCATTCCTCGGGAAGAGTCCCGAGAATATATGAATACCAAAGAATAAATACAATGAACATCTGCCACTCTTTCTCTTGCCTTCATTATCAAAATATTACTTGGGAACACACTGCAATACTCCGGCTCTTTTCTTGCCTCCTACCTTCACAGCCTGTCATAGTTTCTTTCAAGTAAAGGGTTGCCTTTGTTGTTTCTCTAAGTTAGGGATCCAGAGAGAGACTGACTCTTGGCCCTGTTAAACGAGGAGAAGATCTTGCCGGTGTCTGCTGATCTCTTTTGGGTTCAAAAGAGGTTGTTTTCTGCTGAGGAAGCTCGGACTCATGTTGTGATAAACATGAGCAATGGAAGCTAATAATGAGGGGATTGAAGATTTGTCGGTTTGTTTTATTAACGAGAAAGGCTGCTGGCATGAAGGTAGAAGATGTTCAATGAGCCTTCTGGGAAATTTTTGCGATCTGCTCTCAATCTGTTCCAGGTAATACAACAAGGGCAATTGTAGAAGTTTTTTCTCGTTCTTTCGCTTCTTTGTTCGTCTTGGTGTTATTGTTGTTGACTTGTTGCATGTGCCTTTATATCTCTACATATTAATAATAAGGTTACATCATTGCATCTTGAAGTTCTACTTCTAAAGGAATTAGGCTAACCACTATATGTTTCATGTTTCCATTGATATTCATGCATAGACATATAAGAAGTGTACTGCCTCTCTCTCTCTCTCTCTCTCTCTCTCTCTCTCTGTGCGCCTCATAGTCTGCCTTGTTGATGATCTGTATTCTTGGCTTGCTTTGATAAGTGAAATTCATCATAAGGATAATTGCAGCTAGTATCAGATCCCATCATGTGTATATCAGAAAGGCTTGACAGTGGAGAGAAGCAGAAAGAAGTGACCCCTTTTCTAGAACGATTTTCTAAAGATGAAGATCACTGTTTTTTTGCTATATGCATCAGAAAAGGATCACAGTTTATTTGCTATGTATAAAAAAAATCACTGTTTTGGCAGTGATTGTACCGCAAGAGAGAGAATCCTTGGTCTCACTAGTTCTCACACCCAATATTCCCTTAACAGCCTTGTTCACTATGTAGCAACTGTTTGCATCACTATGAGAAGCTCCCAATGCATTTT
This sequence comes from Bruguiera gymnorhiza, assembly GCA_020883675.1. Taxonomy (NCBI): domain Eukaryota; kingdom Viridiplantae; phylum Streptophyta; class Magnoliopsida; order Malpighiales; family Rhizophoraceae; genus Bruguiera; species Bruguiera gymnorhiza. The sequence goes on along the minus strand of JAIRCJ010001057.1, from coordinate 4,436,906 downwards.
GAGCAGTTTCTTTTGTCCCACACCCGTTTGCTCAATATCCTAATTTTTAACTTTTTCGAAGCATAACTATACTAGTGTGGTGAGATGCTTCGTGGAAAAATGTCATTTCTTTGCCTAATCTTGTCTCCATGGACCAATCGACCAAACAAAGGAACAATTATTATTCAGGTAGATGTGATGTAAATTGAAGAAAAGATTCAAGTTGCAAATGTGTTTCAAAAAAGTTTCCCTGCGGCAAGATAGGATGTGAGCCAAGCATGTCAGATCTTTCCACTAGTCTTTGTAATCCCCAGATGCTGCATAGGGGTGGTATGAGGTCAGCTAACCTGGTCTAGTTATCTCCACATGTCCAGGTAGTGGCCACCGACAATTCACCCTACCATGTCACTAATCCACCTCCTCTTGCACTACTTTGTTCATTCATTTTTTCACTTATATTTGCCATTATTTTGATCAGAATTATTTGTTGGTAAAACTGAAGCTGCTGTACACTTGGTACTTTTAAGTAAATCAGAAATCAATTCATCCTTTCAGGGATGGGAACCAAGCTTGAATATTCCATCAATGCTCTAGCAGCATCACCAAATAGCAGCACCTTTGGCGAGCAATTTGTGGATGTTCTGGACTATTTGCATACCAGAGTAGTGCTTAGTAAGGACCTTCAACTTACTGCGTTAGACAAGTTTAGAAGCAAGATGCCCAATAATCGCAACATAGATGCCATCAAAAGGACAATGCAGATGCATGAAGATATCTTTAAACACCAGGTAAATTTCATTTTCAAATCCACCATTTAAAAATGTTCAATTTTTTGCAACACCACAACCAACCGTGGCTGCAACCGTGACCCGTGTTTAATCTTTTTGCAAAAATTGCAGGTACGGGAACTCCACCGGCTATACAGTGTTCAGAGGATGTTGATGGACGAGCATAAAAAAGAAATCAAACAAAACGATGAGAAACACTGGAATCCCATCACTTTAAGTCCAGAAAATAGCAGAACTCCATTGACTAACCGGCACAATTCAACACTCCTGCAAACCACTTGTGGGTATGCTCACAATGGTCAACTTTTAAGAGATGAATTCAGCTCCGGAGAAAGAAGTGGCAGTTGTTCTGATGATACCATGAAAACGGCAAGGACATTCGATCTCGAAAGACTGCCTGCCGAGGAAGATTACCATTCAACTGGGGTTTGCGTTAGTGACATTGATGATAATCGCCAAGCGGGACCCAGCCAATGCATGCCCCAGAAAAGTAACAACATTGGCTCTGAAGTTCAAGATGAAGTGGAGCTGACGTTGAGCATTGGGGGTGGCACAAACAAGAAGATGTACAAGAACTACCGTTCTCTTGATCATTTTCAAGAATTTGGATTCCCTGAGACAATGCAGAATCATAAGGACACGAAGGGTCTTCTTGATCATTCTCCTGCTGCGGACTCAAAATACCACGGTGGAAAGGACTGTTTCGGTGGGCCCGCCACGGCCATGAGCAACTCGAGTGCAACTTTTGATCAGAAAAGGAATGGCCCCATTGGCTTTTTCAGGGCTTAAGCATAAATAGGACACGAAACTACTGACTTTGACTTGTATTGTATGCGCCTCCGCTCGAGTTGGAGAGCATTAAATTCAGAGGTATACGGTTCCTTGGAGTCAGGTTTTCGAGATGTAGTTGTCTCCTGAATCTCTAATAAATGGGGATTAATGATCCACCCTTTCTCTGGGTCTGCCTGATTTGTGAATAGAAGAATATTTACAAAGCAAACTCTCTGGCCTGGCGAATTAGCTTTGCTACATGTATTAGCCCTCGATTTCCCATTGAAGTTGCATTTTTCTTAACGATAATGAATCCGTCTGAAAAACCGCCGCAACTCTCATTTAAATCGTAAAGTACATTACCACGAACAAATTTAATCTCGACGCATATATTTGAAATCTAATATAAAACTACAACGGATGCATTAACACAGAGATCAGGCTTTTCTTTGGTAAAAAAAATTTGGATAAGCGGAAAAGAATTTGTTGTCTTGGGAAAAAAAAAAAAAAAAAAAGGTCATTAAGTGAATTACGCTTACACACAGTGAGCTGAATTCCCTTAAAACCCACTGTATTGACGGATCATACAAAAATGAGACTCAACGCCTAAAATTGCTTAGTCTTGGGCCACGGTCCAGCCATCACTATAAAGCAGTACTACTACACCACACCTTGTAAATCATGGATTTGAGGTACGCAGGGAGGTCAAATCCAGCGATGAACCATTGGGCCGTGCGGTGGTGTCGGGTTGGTTGTTATTGGAAGTGGGTGTTGCAGTTCGTTCAATTTACATTCTAAAAAGCAATTTTAACAAATCGTATGTTGGGGGGGGGGGAATTATGATTCTTAAGCCCGCGAGAATTTTCCGGCTGGGGAAGGATCTGGGACTGATGAGACTCTCGGGCTAAAAATTCCCAAGGAAATGAGCTTAAAAGGAGGGGGGAGTCTCTGTGAGGACCGCCAGAAACTGATCAAAGCCTGATTCGGAAGAACAAGGTATGACCCATGTTAAGGAGTGGCCAGAGCTGCTTTTAGGCTTCTCACCCCGGGCCCCTAGTGAAACATTGAATGTGCTCACTTTACATTAAATTTGGGCCATTCGGCAACGTGTTGAGCCGAAAAAGAAGAATCTCAAAAAACATAAAGAAAAAAAAAAAGAAAAAGAAAAGGAAAGACCCATTAATTCGCAAAAGGCTTGTGTAATAAATTATTTTGTTTAATTGGACTTGATCTTGTAGTATACCGAGTATAAAGATTCAAATTGAACAAATTTAAAATATGAGAATCCAAATAAAACTAAAAAAATTCAAAACGAACTCAATTATTTTTTAATTAATTTTAAAATTTAAATTCAAGATTTTTGATATTAAAATAATTTTAATACCATTAAATTAAAGGTATTTACTACATTTTTTAAATATAATTTATTTATAATTTTATATTATATAGTCTTTTATTATTTTAAATTTTAAATATATTTTATTTATAAAAAATTACGAATAAATTATATTTAAAAAATAAAAATAAAAATAAAAATCACTTGTACTAAAACTAATTGGTAGGACGCGAATATTTCAATTGCAAAGGCAGTTGCCACTTACTACAGAGGGAAAAGGAGATGGTGATTGGAAGGGGTTGGCTCCCGAGCGCGAGGCACCACCTTTGGGCTTTTATGGCAAATGCATGAATGATGGGGGCGGTGACCGACCATCCCTTTCCGCCATTATCCGCCATATTCCTGACAAAGCCGAAAGTCAGGACCTTCCCATTACCCATCACACCAATCCCACAAAAACTCTAGTCTTTCCCGGACCAACAAATCCCTTTCCTTTTCCTCATCTCTCTTTTCTTCTGATATTCCATACCGATAATAATATTCTCTCAAGATTCTCAGTATTATTATTTTTTTATTTTTTTATTCTTTCGGCAACCGTAAAGCTTAAACCCCCAGATACATCCAAGTGAGATGCACACATTCTACGCATGCATCACACACAAGAAAAAAAAAAAAGATTCCGACTACAGCAACAATAACAGCAAATCCCACCTGTAAAAGATTAATGAACTCATAAAAGAAAAAAGAAAGGTGCACCAACTTTACCATTCACTTTCCCTTTTCACATCTTGAAATTCCCCGGTTTAATTATTTCTTTGTGTATCAAGAATGACAGTTTGTTCTAAACAAGATTGATGGAAGAAGGATGACGGTTCTTGATTAATGACTTTGAACTTTTACAGTTGTTTGGTCAACTTTCCCGTTGACAGCAATCATGGGGTTTCCTCGCCATGTTTTGTATTCCCTGTTGTGGTAGGATTAAATTTAAAGGCTGGCTTCAATAAAAGTAGAGCAGGGACCGAAAAAAAGAAGGAAATTTGGGCAAAACCCAACGAGAATGGCTAACCAAAATTTTAACTGCTAAGAAAGATATTTGGTTCTTTGATTCATTGATCCGACAAAAGCCAGATGGTCATGGCTGGAACATTGAGAATACATGTCTGGTTATGGTAGTACATTTGTCTGTCTTATTTTTAATGCAAAGCATAACAGTCGGTTTGTGTGGGTTCTTGGTGTTGCAGCAGTCAGTTAGTGACAAGCACGCCTGGCAGTCATCATTCCTCCAAAGCTTCTACATTGACCTTCTCTCTCTCTTTCTCTCCACTTTTTCCCTCTCTCTCTCTCTGGCTTTTTTGTCCTCCCTCTCTCTCTCTCTCTCTCTCTCTACTTCGTTCGCTAATTTCTCTCTTGGCCCACTTTACTCTCTCTCTCTTTCTCTCTCTCTCTCTCTCTCTCCTTCTTTTGTTCATTTTACCTCTTTCAACCTTCCTCTCTCTCCGCTTCTCCCAAAAAAAAAAAATTGTAATTCAATAATTCTCTTGTAATGGTGGTAATCGGATTGGATCTAGGTTCTTCTTGATAGAACTATCTTCACCAGAAAAAGGGTGCTCTAAGAACCAAGAAAACAGGTGCTTTCATTTCGGGATAGCGTGATCTTCGTTCACTTTTGATGTTTTTAGCATCGGGGCATTTTGAATTAACATCTCTTTTTCTAACGAGGTTAATCACTACAAGAATGTTTGGTTCTTGAGGAATTGATATGTGGGGCTTCCTTTTTCTTTTCTTTTCTTTTTTTTTTTTTTAAGAAATTTTATTGCAAACATTAAATTTTGATTCTTCATGCTTTTCTGTGGCGCCCATAGTGGTGTTCGATCTGATTTTCAGATTGGTCTTGTGGAAGTGCGTTTCTGATCCATTCCGGCTTTACATGCTCGATTTTATCTTTTGTTTAGTCTGAGGAGGAAGTGGGGAGCACGCACGATGCTTAGATTTCATATTTTTTGATATGAATGTTAGTAAAGTGTTGTTCTTTTTTGAGCTGTACTTACGGTGGTATCGAGTTTCCATGTTTTGGAAATCTGATACCTTATTGTTTATATGTTGGAAATCGAAATATCTGATTGTGTTAACTTATTATTTTCTACCGGGTAGCATTATTGGTTAGTGTGCCAAACGCTTTGTCTGTGTTACTCTGTGTTTTAATGCAAATTCCATGAATTTCAAATAGAATATCTGCATTCTGTTGGCATATCATTTGTGTCTTGGGTTCTACGTCATCTATTGATTACTTGATGCGAGTTTTACGCACAAAAATTCAATCCGATGTAAAATTTCCCGACTAGATGGGCAGAAAAGTAGGTCTTTTATTGACATTGGCGGGACTCTTAGATGGGGCATACATTAGCGTATTTGAGGCTGATGTCAGGCTCTCCTTCTAGGTTGATTGTGTCTTGGTAATGGCTAATCTGAATGACACTGGCATGTCATGTCACCACCAATCCTCATATTTGAATTGAATGGTTACTATAGTTCGAATCCTCATATTGGAGTGATTTCATGCTGTATAATAATCTGTAGTATGAAGGTTTAGGATAAACCTCATGACGTAAAAATGAGATTTCTGCCCATTGTATTTTCAGAGATATTCAGAAACCGACTTTAGATGACCACATGACTTTGTGAAAGTTATGATGTGGAAAGTTATCATACAGGTTGCGATGCACAATGTTCAAATTATGTAGATATACTTAATTACAAGATTATTTGGAATTTGAACAAAGATATCTGGAGACAATTTTACACAACTGCATAATTTGAAAAGTGCCCTGACAGTTAAATTGTGGCAAGATCATTATGATGCATGATGATAGTGATAGTTTAGAATTGATGGTTGGTGCCAATGCTGTTTCAGCCTTTCAGGTTCTTCTTTTTCTACGCTCAGTCCAAATTTCTGGATTTCTGTATAATCTAGCTGCAGAAACAGCATGGCAGTTTCCATGAGGGATTTAGATGCAGCTTTCCAAGGAGCTGGACAGAGAGCGTATCCTCTATTTGATGATTTGATGAAATATGCAGGTCTTTGGGTTATACTATTCAGAAAATGAACTGCTTTATGCAATTTACTTTGACTAATTTTTTGTTGTTAGACGCATAAGGTTCTCTCTGGTTTTACTAGCATGGTACTTTCCTTGACCCACGGAAAAAAAAAAAAATTAGTGGACTTGAAATTTGGCGGATTGAGACCTTTCGCCCTGTCCCTGTCCCAAAGTCCTCTTATGGGAAGTTTTTCACAGGGGACTCCTATGTGATTTTAAAGGTTAGAAGTCTTTTCCTGGTTCCAAAGTAATGCCTGTTTTTTGACTTCATCTGTTACATAGCAATTGATCTACATGGAACATGTTTGGTTATTGTGACTTGATGTTACTTTCTCTGCAGACAATTTCCCTAAAAAGTGGTGCCTTCCGCCACGATATTCATTACTGGCTTGGTAAAGATACCTCTCAGGTCAATTTTTGCCTTTCTCATTTTATACTCAGCAATACCAGTATCTTGCTTTTGTTCTTATGATCAAATTTCCTTTCTATAGGATGAAGCCAGTACGGCAGCCATTAAAACAGTGGAACTTGATGCAGCTCTTGGAGGCCGTGCTGTACAGTATCGTGAAGTACAGGGCCATGAAACGGAAAAGTTCCTGTCTTATTTCAAACCATGTATCATACCTCAGGAAGGTGGAGTTTCATCAGGGTTTAAACATGCTGAGGCTGAAGAACACCAGACACACTTGTTTGTCTGCACAGGAAAACGTGTTGCTCACGTAAAAGAGGCAAGTCCATGACATTGGCTCGTTAATGAGATTATATGCACCTAATGTGAATTAAAGCCAAGACCCATGTGCCTATCCCCAGAGCCTTATGAACAACTTTACCCCTATGACCTATGCCAACCAATCCAACTCTTAAACGATGAATTATTGCCTCAAGTTATTATGTTGGTGTTGTCTTTTGTTCAACTTCCTATTTTCTGGTGCTGAAGACAGGTTTCTTTTGCTCGGTCATCACTCAACCATGATGATATTTTTATTCTTGACACCAAGTCAAAGATTTTTCAATTCAATGGATCTAACTCATCCATCCAAGAGAGAGCCAAAGCTTTAGAAGTGGTCCAATATATTAAAGATACTTACCACAATGGAAAATGTGATATAGCTGCCATTGGTAAGTGGAGGATTATGTTTGTGAACTCCAGAAATTGTAGAATCATTGTCTTTATGGGTCTAAGTACTTTTTCCTTGGCAATAGAGGATGGGAAATTGATGGCTGATGCTGATACTGGAGAGTTTTGGAGTTTTTTCGGTGGCTTCGCTCCACTTCCAAGGAAAACAGTCACTGACGAGGACAAGACTGTTGAAACTCATTCTACAAAGATTTTTAGGTAATATATTATCTCAGCTTGTTTTATGTTTTAGCCTCTTATGCATGCTTTTCTACAATACTAAGAAATGATTTCATCCTTATGCATTTTTACCTTGAATTCTTCTTACTCTCTTTGATTTCCTTCAATGGCATCTCAGGTTTTCTATTTCCAACATGAGCATAGTAGCTAGTACAAATTTGTTTTGATCTCCTTGCTTTTGTTTCTCCTTATTTAGCAAAAATTTTCCCGTAAAAGACCAAAAATCTATAGATACGTTTTTGTATTCTTCACTCAGTTAGGTTTTTGTGGAGATGTTAATTATTGGATCCCAGAATGGTATTCTTCTAATGGGCAGTTATTTTGTTTAAATGAAAGTGTATTTTTTTTCTTTCAAGCTTTTTAGAAGGGGCAGCAGAGTCTGTTGGTGCTGATTCGTTGGAGATAATGGATGAAAAATTAGAAACCAATATCTATGATTTGTTTTCTTCACTAATTTCAGATCTATGAAATTGAAAACTCTTATAATTCTAACAGACATTTTTTTCCTTTCAAGGGTTGCAAAGGGGCAGGCGGAACCCATTGAGACTGATTCTTTGACAAGGGAGTTATTGGACACAACTAAGTGCTATATTCTAGATTGTGGAGTGGAAGTGTTTGTATGGATGGGAAGAAGTACTGCCCTTGATGAAAGAAAGAGTGCAAGTGGAGCTGCAGAGGTAATTCTTTATCCTCGCATGCTCCCTATTTGCATAGTTGCAAGTCTGCTTGGACGTCAATACTTACTATCCTTGAATATTATTGATCTCATTGAGCAGGAGTTAGTTCGTGCTGGTGAACAGCCAAAATCCCACATTATACGTGTAATTGAGGGATTTGAGACTGTGATGTTCCGATCAAAGTTTGAAGCATGGCCCCAGACTACTGATGTACCTGTGTCTGAGGATGGTAGAAGCAAAGTTGCAGGTCAGTAACTCATTATTTGGTGGTTTTGTAATTGCTGTGCCTTGCTTCATCCATGGAAGTTTCCATCTCACCATCTTCATCATTTTAGTTTTTGTTTAAAAACCACTGTCTCTATTGATGCAATACTATTTTAAGAGTCTTAAGATTCTTGTTTTCCAATTTCTTTCTAGCTCTTCTAAGACGCCAGGGGGTGAATGTCAAGGGTCTGTTGAAAGCTGCTCCTGTGAAAGAAGAACCTCAACCTTATATTGATGTTACAGGAAATCTGCAGGTGCCGTATGTTTTTCTTCACCTGTAAAAGCTATTTGACCTACCATCATGTCTGACAGTACACATGCTTTTTACTTTTCTGACCCTTTGGATTTCACATTCCTGCATATGAAGGAGAGTCTTTATAGAAAAGCCCAAGGATTTATCTTTTGTGAGTTCTTTTTTATCAGACATTTGTTAAACATATCTCCTTTTAGCTGCCTGCCCTGACATGGGAAGCAGAAGCAAGAGGTGTGGCCTAAAATACATATGAGATGCAGGAAGTTGGAATACTCCAAAATTAATATAGGCAAATGAAAACAATGGTGGTGAAATGAAAAGATATGTTTTTCTGTTGAACATTGATCATAATCAGAAGGTATTATAACGTTCTGGATATCCTGCTCATTGCGCCGGAAAGGACTTCCTGATTTCTATGGAATGAATAGAGCCCCTTAAAAGATTAGCCACTTTTTAACAACATTAATTGGGCATATATCTGACAAGGAACTGTCACGTCCATAGATAAGTTAGCAAATGTTTAAAACTGCAGGAGTTTGATGAGTGAGTATGCAACATTCTCCATTACATCTAGAAGGTTTCTGAGGATTCTTTGAGGTGCATCTTTAAGTGCACTTTCTCTCTAAATTGAAATGTAGCTTCGCAAAATGCTGTAACTATTTTGCTGCCTTGTTGTGTTCATTTTGTTGATTATAGCTCTATTGGCTTGCACAGGTTTGGCGTGTAAGTGGGCAGGAGAAGGTTCTCATTCCAGCTTCAGATCAGTCTAAATTTTATAGTGGAGATTGCTATATTTTTGAATATTCATATCCAGGAGAAGATAAGGAGGAATATCTTATAGGAACATGGTTGGGCAAGAATAGTGTGGAGGTAAATTCAAAGCATCATAGTAATTTCTCTGCCCCTCCCTGCACATCCTCCCTTTCCCCCAGAAAACCCCAAAAAAAGACAAAAAAAAAAAAAAAGAAATAGCAGAGGAAAAAAAAGAAAGGAATATGTCACAATGCTTTTAATACTTTGGCAGCATCCCAATGAGAGAGGACTGGAGTGGCAAAAGTAGAGATTAGGGTTTTCTAACAACTTTTGTTCTGAAATATGCCAAAATAATTGACTGCCTACAGTTATGATTCTGATTCTGTGTCCTTTATACCTGTCTTTGTTTTTCTTTTTGGTTATGGTTTTCTTTTGATACATGAAACTACTCTGTTGTGAAATACTTTCCAAATTTCCATCACTTTAATCTTGAGTAGTCCATGATGTGGTCAGTGAACAGTTGACACTATTTTCAGTTGTTTATTTGGCTTGGTTGTGCTTAAATAATCCGAACTGAGATCTTGTTGATGTTCTTATTTCTTCGGTATAGCCATATGTCTATGGAAATTTTTGGGCTTCATGTTTCTTTGCAAATATCTCTCTGTTTCTTTGGCCCATTTGATTCATTGGAATGATGAACACTAAGTGCTATTTTTCCCCTCTTATAAGGACAATTAACTCATTAGATGCTTTTGCGTGATTGGATGGCTCTGTCTAAATATTATATTACTGAGTATCATACAGTTTTTGCTTGTTAAAAATTTAATGTTAGTTAAGTTTGGTTGCTGCAGGGAACTTGTTTTATTGTTGTTGCTGACTAGCTTTTGGTGCCAGCAACTTTATTAATGATATTTATTATAAATGTACTATAAGTGATATTTATTTATTGGCATTTGGTACCTTCCAACTTTACTAATGATAAGCTCTCGTGGAAACAGGATGAAAGAGCTTCTGCTATTTCATTGGCAGGCAAGATGGTTGAGTCACTAAAGTTTTTGCCAGCACAGGTGATTTCCTTCTGTCTGTGAATCTGTTTTTGCACTGATTAAAGTTTCTATTCCTTGATGACTTCTTTTCTGATTCTAAATGTTAACTAATTCCTAGGCACGCATATATGAAGGAAATGAACCAGTTCAGTTCTTTTCAATCTTTCAGAGCTTTATTGTCTTCAAGGTATGTGGGATTTCAAGGTACTACAGAAGCAACTTCTTATTTGTATTCATGCAGTGTAAATAAGTTAGTTGTGATTGTTCTTTTTGGGGATAAGTTAAAAAATAGCCCTAAACTTTTTTAATTTTTTCAATATAATACTAAACATTTCATTTTTTTTAATTCAGTTTTAAATATTACTAATCCTTTTCAATATGGTCCTATCAAGGACGGAAAATAAGTCAGACGTTATATTTGACGGTCAACATACAAAGATATGTTATCAATATGCATTTTCGTATGTATTTCTATATATTTACTAATCCTTGTTCATGAAAATATGATATTTGGAGTATTTGGGGATGCATCTTAGTTGTCAATACGCATTTTTGTATGTTGATTGTGAGATATAAAGTTTGACTTGCTTTTTTTGTCTTCAATTGTACTCCATTGAAAATGATTAGTAATGTTTAGGATTGAATTAAAAAAAATGAAAGGTCTAGGACTACATTGAAAATTTGAAAAGTTCGAGAACTATTTTTTGCCTTATCCTGTTCTTTTGTATTTTTAACTTCTAATAAATCATCTGGAATGAAATTTAACAGGGTGGCCTTGGCTCTGGATACAAGAACTATATTGCAGAGAAGGAACTTCCAGATGAGACATATAAAGAGGATGGCATTGCATTATTCCGGGTTCAGGGCTCTGGACCTGAGAATATGCAAGCAATACAAGTTGAACTAGTATGACTTACCTTCAGTATTATCAATTGTAGAAGTTGTGTTTTTTTAAATATTTAAGTTACAATTGAGATAAGGGAATGGAATTTTTACATGACTCTTGATGCTTGCTTTATGCTTAGCTAGTTTGATCATTAACAAGGTAGTCACACACATGGTAGTAGCAATGCTCATGGCCATCGAATTATTTCCAATGATGAATTGAATACTGTCTGATCTCCATTTGTTGTCCATATCTGGAGGGAGACATTCAGGAAGTTAACAAATGAGGATAAGACCAGTGTTGTTAGAGATTAGTATAATAATGTCATTCTATGCCCTTGTTAACATTCCATGTGTTCATAATGTATTTCATTGATATTGTTTTGTAGTCAATATGGATCTAATTTTAATTTAATATGCAGCTTTCTGTGGTTGCTGTAGTACATCAGATAATATCTTGGTTCTTTTTCTCATGTTTGATATCTCTTGTTGAACATCTATCAGGTTGCATCATCATTGAACACCTCCTATTGTTACATACTACATAGTGACTCTTCTGTCTTTACATGGTCTGGAAACCTTACAAGCTCAGAAGACCAGGAGCTTGTTGAAAGGCTGCTGGATCTGATAAAGGTTTGATATGTGCTTTTGGTAATTTGCTTAAGCAGATGAAGATTTCTCTTCGAATTTCTGGTTTTGGATTTGGGCCCTTAAGTTAGCGATTACTCACTTTTGTGTACTTGTGAAATATCTACAGCAAAATGTACAGGTCAAGGCACAAAAGGAAGGTTCAGAGTCTGAGCAATTTTGGGATCTATTAGGTGGAAAATCTGAATATCCCAGCCAAAAGATTGGACGGGAACCTGAAAGTGATCCTCACCTCTTCTCCTGTGTATTCACAAAAGGTAAAGGACTTTTGTCACTTCTGGCTAATCATTTATTTTCATCACCTTTCTGTCCTGTGTTCTTTTTCATCTGGGTATATAGTTTTTAAAAATCTGATATGTTTCCCTTTTCTTCTGATGGGCTTGATTTCCACCAATCTGCATGCTGATGATCTACAGGGAATTTGAAGGTATGTACTCTCCAACCAACCTGTCGGAATTCTACTTTATCCTAAATGACATTCCTAGCTCTCATGTTTTAAAGGAGTAGTCATTGCCAATTGTTTGCAGATTTTAATGCCAAACCATCAATAAATTTTGGAAGCATACTGGACAATTTTCAAATGCTCTATAGTATGCAAGATTTCTGTGATTTCATCTAAAAGCCACTATAGCATAATGGAACTTTTTATTGCAGGTGACAGAGATATACAACTTCAACCAAGATGATCTGATGACTGAAGATATATTCATCCTGAATTGTCATTCTGAGCTTTTTGTATGGGTGGGCCAACAGGTGGACTCCAAGAACAAAATGAACGCATTAACCATCGGCACGGTACCATACTACTTTCCTATCCTCTGACTACTCTGGCTGTGGAATTACTACACTACCAATGAGTCAGCCTGATAGTTATTTGATTATTGGCATTCCCCTTGTCATATAATTAAGTTAATTAAAACAGTTAAGCCTCAAGGAGATTTGACTTGTCTTGCCCCCTGGATTACCATTAATGTTTATTTATGGTTATTTACAGCATGGTTCAACTGGTAGTTTAAATCTAATTTCCTTCTTTCTCTAAACAGAAATTCCTTGAGCGTGATTTTCTGTTGGAAAAATTATCTCATGAAGCCCCGATATATATTATTACAGAAGGCAGTGAGCCGCCCTTTTTCACACGTTTCTTTGAGTGGGATTCTGCCAAATCAGCAGTAAGTTTTACTGGCTTCATGGCTATAGGTTTAAGTTTAGATTTCTGCAAAAGGCCCTAACATTTTCCTTCACGTGCAGATGCATGGAAACTCATTTCAGAGGAAACTTGCAATTGTGAAAAGTGGGGGAACTCCAATTTTAGATGTAAGATGTGTTTAATTCTGTCACAGTTGCCAAAGTTTCTCAAATTTCTTTTTTGTAGTTGCATTTCAAGTTTTACGTTCACATGATACACCTCTTGATCAATACTCTGTAACCATTCTTCCATCTATCCTGTTGGTTCTCGGGATCTTTTGGAAAGCCGTATATTGAAATATAATTCATTCCATTTGGAAGGTACTGCAAAATTCAATGTTGTTGATTTAAAGCTCATTGTTAGTCATACAAGGGATGAGTGCACAGGATTGTGGTTAAAGGTTTAAGAAAAATAAAATACGTCTGTAATCCATCTAAACTTAGTAAATTCTTGTGAATTTTGATTCTATTAACTTTTTAGATTGAGAATCATACTCTAAGCCTGCTATAGCATTAGTAATAAACTTGGTGTGATGCATGAACAGAAACCCAAACGGAGAACACCTGTATCTTATGGAGGAAGGTCTATTGTACCTGACAAATCACAGCGTTCTAGGAGCGTGTCTTTCAGTCCTGACCGAGTTCGTGTCAGGGGCAGGTCTCCAGCTTTCAATGCACTAGCTTCTAATTTTGAGAACCCCAATACTAGAAATCTTTCAACTCCACCACCAGTTGTTAGAAAGCTTTATCCAAAATCTGTGAGTCCAGATTCATCAAAGCTGGCTTCTAAATCTTCAGCTATTGCAGTGATGAGTGCAAGTTTTGAACAGCCCCCTCCAGCACGCCAAGTTATTATGCCTCGATCAGTCAAAGGTATATTCCAGCTTTCTTGAAGGCTAGTGATTTATTTACAGCCTACTTACAGTCTCTTTGGTTGCTCAAATCTAACATAATTTGCTTGTCATTTCTAAGTGAGCCCTGAGGCACCGAAAACACCGCCCAATTCAAACTCAAAGGATTCTCATATGAGCACCAGAATGGAATCCCTCGCCATAAAGGAAGATATGAAAGAGGATGAAGCTGAAGATGAGGAGGGTCTTCCTATCCACCCATACGAACGCCTTAAAGTTAACTCGGCAGATCCTGTTACTGAAATTGACGTGACAAAGAGAGAGGTGAACTATAAGCCATTGGCAATACATTATCTTTCTTAACATATTCATTTTCTTTTTTGGCTCCATTCTAAGGACTTTTTCTTATTAACATTTGCAGACTTACCTGTCCTCAACAGAGTTTAAGGAGAAATTTGGAATGGCGAAGGATGCATTCTATAAGTTGCCCAAATGGAAACAAAACAAGCTTAAAATGGCCCATCAGTTGTTTTAAGGTCTCTAGCATGCCTCTGCTTTTCCTTTGGCTCTTTGCATTTGAGGTTGCAAGTGGAAAAAGGGTTGCTTGTGATACCGTACAAATTGTTTTCTAACTAACTATAGTTTTATCTTTAGTTTTCCCTCATTAGTTGCTTACTCAGAAAGTATTCTAATTGCTCCACTTTCCTTTCTGCAGTACAAAAGCCAGTTTCTCAGACATGAAAGGGACAGCACCAGTGCATTTTTAGCTGCCTCTGCTCCCAAGAAGCTTCCTTTTTTTTGACATTTGATGAACAAAAGGAGAGATTTTCCCCAATTTTCCTTTTCCCACTGGTAGTTTGGATGACTTGTAGCTTTTCAAGTTTTTTTCCCCATTTTTTCCCAGGGTGCTTTTTTTTTTGTCTTTTTTGGCTTCTAGTTACAGGTTTGTTGTGAGGGAGTGCATCATTAACATTATTCCCTTTTTCCTTTTTTGATTGGAAAATGATTTTAGGAGTGATTAGGAGGGGCTGCAAAATGGGAACAGTTTAGGATTGAATTGTAAAATTGAGGATCAAAGTGTGTACAGCAGGGTGTAAAAGGCAATCCCATTTTGTGATTTGTTTTGAATAAAATGTGTGTTTTTATTTTTCCTTCTAGTCTTGGGGTTCTTTTGTGGCCTATCTTATTCCCTCTCTCTTTTTTTCTTTTCCATTTTTTTTTCTAAAATTAAAGATAAAAGTAAAATAAAATGGCACCAACTATCATTATTTTCTGTGATCCTATCTGTTCCCACGATGGCAGCGCGGGGTTTTAGTTTTGGAAATCAAGCCTATAAATTACACAAGATCAGCATAGTGTCTAAGATTATTCACAATTTTTTTTTTTGATCTAATTATTTCAAAACACTTTATAATTAATTGTTCATTTATAGGTATTGGGCCCTCGGCCCCATCGATGACAAAAAAGGACGCTCTAATCTTTTTTCGTAGTTGGGTCGGTTCCAGGATTTCGGGTTAGCCCAAAACGCCCACGGGGCACCACCTCTAGCCGACTAGCCGTAAGAAGAAAGCCGCAGGGTCCGCAACCCTAAAAGATAAATAAAAAAAATTAAAATTAAAATTTATTTTTTATTATATATAAATATATATATATATATATATATATATTTATATAAATTATATAATCTTCATTCAGAAAAAAAAAATATATATATATATATATATATATATATATATATATAAAATAATGAAATTATACGAACGAAAAATATAAGGAGAAAAAAATGTAACAAGAAAAATATTAATATTCGACCGGAGAAGAAGCAAGCGAGCGAGGATTTTCATTGTGACGAAGAGGGAAGAATAAAAGTTTGATTGTGAGATTATTCAAGAAGCAAGCAAGAAGAAGAAAGAGTAACGGCTAATAGTTATAGCTAAACAGCGAGAGAGAGAGAGAGAAAGAAAGAGAGAGAGAGAGAGAGAGAGAGAGAGAGAGAGATGGCGACGGGCAGCGATAGGGTAGCGGTTGAGGTTTGCAAAGGCTTGAACGGCCTCGACAAGGTGGTTCTCCGGGAGGCGCGCGGCAGCTCCGTTGAGGTTATTGTCCCCCTCCCTCTCTCTCTCTCTCTCTCTCTCTCTCTCTCTCTCTCCCCTCTCTCTCTGTGTCTCTCTTGTACGACACGTCTTCTTGTCGCGTCACCGTGCCGTCATTTCCTCTTTTCACCGCGCGATTTCGGTTTCATGTCGCTGTAATTCGTTGAAAACGACGCACGATCTCGTCATTATTGATCTTTTGGTTTAACCTACTTCAAATTTCTGCTCCTAGGGTTTTCAATTTCCTGTTTCTTTTTCTTTGTAAGCACACATATTCTTGGAAAGTTCCAGATCTCTTGCCGGATTTGGTTAGTTTCCTCTCTAACTTTCTTCTTCTGGTTCTGTTGCCTTCTTTTTTTTTTCTTTTTTATTTAGGCTTTTTCTTTCTTTCTTTTGTGTGGCTAGTCAAGTTTTTAACCGTTGCTTGGCTGCCTGATAACATTTTAGATGCTTGCATATTTTATTTTATTTTATTGAACGTCAATAATTAATTTATTAGTGAATGCTTGAATATTGAATGATTTACAAGGCTTCTTGCATTATATATTCCCAGAAATTTTTGTACGGGTTTTGCCCGTGGTGCCAGATTTACTTTCCAATTATTTCTTTATCAGTGTATACTGGTATTGTACAGTGTGAATGAGCTTGTGCGCATTTTGAGGTGGATCTGTTATAGCTATCGGATTACAATTGATTGGATGCATTTGTTGAAGAATAACTAAGATTTGATTCAACTTTAAGAGAGAGCTTTTTTTATTAGGGGACAATTTTAAGAGAGATTTTGTTTACATTTATGGCTGCTCCAACCACTGTTAGCGTAGCATTTCCTAGTCATGTTTAAATAAGATACTTTGTGATAGACTCGCTGATTGCTTATTTGAAGATCACTTGTTTGCATGAAAGCATATTCTGATTGTACTCATGTCTATGGTCTTTTGTTCGTTTCCTTTATCATTTAAATGCTATAGATCATGGACATACTCCTATTATGAATTGCCTGCAGATAATTATTCGCATACTGTGTAAAACTTTACATATTTCATGTGTTTAACAATACTTATTCACTTCTGGTTTTGCTAGGTCTATTTGTATGGGGCCCATGTCACATCTTGGAAGAATGACAATCGAGAAGAGTTGCTTTTTCTTAGTAGCAAGGTGCTTTGTGATATGTAAATTGTTTTGTGTTGTTTTCATTTTAATAAAACTCTCTCTCTCTCTCTCTCTCTCTCTCTCTCTCTCTCTCTATATATATATATATATATATATATATTCCATCATGAAAAGTCTTCTGCAAACAAAAGGGTATCCCCTCACACAAGTCACTGATATCACAGGGTTTGTGGAGGGTTAGATTCACGCAAAGCCTTTGCCCTCCTCTTACAGAGAGAATCTTTCCTTGTTTTAAGCCCATCCTTGCTTGGATTGGAGTAATTTTATCATTACTCTAAGGCTTACCTTCTAAAAGTATTTTGCACTTTCATCTTGATGGAAATAGTAGGTTTAGCCTCAGAAACATTTGCCTTAAACTATATGGGTGTGTATACATGAACGGGTGTAGGGGTATGTGCACTATTTCTTTCCTTATGGTTGTAAGGATTGGTTGTGTCCTGCAGGAACTTTGTTCTTACTTTTTTAATGTCTTGTGCAGGCCATTTTTAGACCCCCAAAGGCAATCCGTGGAGGCATTCCAATATGTTTTCCTCAAGTATATATGTCTTCTACAATTTCATTGTTTATTGGTTGATTGAAGTTAACCTTTTGCCAATAAAACTCTCTCTATACGCAGTTTGCAAGTCATGGTTCGCTTGAGCAACATGGATTTGCTAGGAATAGACTTTGGAGCATTGATAATGACCCACCTCCTTTTCCAGTGGTTTCTACCAGTAAGGCCTTCATTGATTTGATCCTTAGGCCCACTGAAGATGACTTCAAGATCTGGCCTCACAGGTGGAATGCTTGAGACTTTTTACTCCCATATTTTTAATCTTTCAAGAAGGTCATAGAAAGCCAGCATATTAAGTCATCTCTTTTTTGCCTTTAGCTTTGAATTCCGTTTGAGGGTAGCTTTGGGACCTGGAGGAGATCTGATGTTGACATCTCGGATCAGGAATACCAATGCTGATGGAAAGCCATTTTCATTCACATTTGCATATCACACTTACTTTTCAGTTTCAGACATCAGGTGATAATTAATAAACTTGGTTTATGCATTTTTTTTTTCTGTAGTCTGATACGCTTTTCCAGTGTTACTAAGGTCATCCTACTGTCTAAATGCTTAATGTGCAGCCTTAATCTGACTTCTTCTGTAGAAGTTGCATGTTTTCTCATGGTAACTGTGTTTGTCAATTCATCTAGTTTCATCTCATTCTTTCATTTCAGATGCAATATGTACTTCTGAGTGCTTTTTACAACCATGATTTGAGAACATATAACATGGTCTAAATACTTTTGCTATAGGTTTGGTGATGACAGAGTCTCATAATAGTTTAGTATTTTGTTTTTGTTACAAACACTGTCTTCCGCTTGGTCGAGGAACTATTGGAAGAAATTTCTGTATCATCATATTATAGGAATAAGATTTTTGTGATATTAAATCCGCAATCCTTTAATATTAATAACAATTAGATTTTTGAAGGGAGGGGCTTTAATATAGTGCCTTGACTCCATCTCAAATGGTTAATACTTGGGTAATTTATGTTATTGTTTCAAATAGTTGGATTCTGAAGTTTTGCATTACTTCTAACTTAATGTATTTTCTTCTTTTCAGTGAAGTTCGGGTTGAAGGGTTGGAGACACTGGATTACCTTGACAATTTACAGAATAAAGAGCATTTCACTGAACAAGGGGATGCAATAACATTCGAGTCAGAAGTGAGTTGAGGATGCTAGGTGCTTGTGCATCTGCTTATCTAAGGGTGCTAAGTAACCCAAAAAAAAAAAAAACATAACAATTCTTGTTCTTTTATCGTCATATAGGTTGACAAGATATACCTCAGCACTCCAACAAAGATTGCGATCCTGGATCACGAGAAAAAGAGGACTTTTGTCCTGCGCAAAGATGGGCTTCCAGACGCTGGTGAGATTGCCACTTCATATTATTGTTTCTGCATAAATTAGTGGAGTCTTGGTTCACAATCCTCGGAAGCTTCTTTTTGGTAGTGGTCTGGTTTGTGTCTATGTTATAGACATGAGATTCTCACAACCGTGATGGTGAACCTTGTTTGGACTATCAGGTGACATGCATCCCTTTTACTCAAGTGTCATATAATGAAAATTTTCCTTTTACATGTCACATGAAACTCATTCTTTTTATCTTGTGTTTTACTTTCATCTGGAGTGCTTTTGTAATTTTAGGCGCTGGTTACTCTCCAAGTATCACTAGTTTTTATACAAATTGGAACCTATCAATCTTTTTCTTTTCTGACCATCTCTGTGGGTTAGCTTTGGATGTTTAGCATAATGCATAACATGCCATATTATCTTCCAGTACCTTGATCGGATAATGGGGAGAATAATATCACTTTTGGCCTCTTGTTGGTTCTGTGCCTTGATCTAAACTGTCAAGGTGGAGTGGTTTACCGAGACACCTTTGCTTTGTACTTAGAATTATGAACTCTCCTGTCCAGTGTCCCAAGTGTGAAGTCTCCTTTCTAGTGTTCTAGGGGAAAAGCATGAGTTTTGAAGAATTTAGGGGTGACTTTCCCTAAAATACCTTTCCCTAGGATGGTACTTAAGTGTTCATTAAATGTTTTTTTTTTTCCCTTACTTGCATGCAGTGGTGTGGAATCCGTGGGATAAGAAGTCAAAGGCTATGCCTGATTTTGGCGATGATGAGTACAAGCACATGCTGTGTGTGGAGGCAGCTGCTGTTGAAAAATCCATCACACTAAAACCCGGTGAGGAGTGGAAAGGAAGACTGGAGCTCTCTGCCGTTCCTTCTAGTTACTGCAGTGGACAACTTGATCCTCGGAGAGTTCTAGGCAGCTGAGAGATCCATTTGTTTTGGTCTATAAATTCTGTATAGCTACATCGGCTGGAAGCATATTCAAGCAGTCGTAAGGATTCGATTCATGAACTGGTATTTCACATTGATGTTGGTGTATCGAGTATATGCTTTGCTTGGGCAGACGATGATCTTTGGATGTTTGTAATTCTTGTACAAACACTATTGTGAATGAGATGGGCTTTTTCATTCCAAAAAACGTCCAATAGTTTCCAATTGCATTCAGGAGCCAGGTGCACCGCCCAATAAATGCGCTTTTCCTCCGTGTGGTGTAACCCTACTTCTGGGATCAGGAAGTGCGCTCTTTGATTTAGTATGAAAAATGGATGAAATGGTGTAAATAAAGAAAACGAAGGAGGTTTTTGCAACAAACCCGGGGAGCCATAATCCTCGACGATGATGTAGGAAACCTGGTATGACGTTTCCGCGTCATTTGGAATTTTGTACTGTCAACTAATGTAGCTTAATTGCGGTCGAAATATTTTATCGATGATTTTGGGCTCGACTATTATTGGATAATATGAAACAAGAAAACGGTGTTTGCTGCAATCAAAACACTTTGGATTTTCGTCCGTAAATTGCAGGTACCCAGAAGAGGATAAGAGGAAAAAATATTGCGACTTTCATAGGAAAGCACATGTACCCCCGGGGGGTGGAGAAGTAAGATTGTCAAGTTTTCAATGGACGTGCTGTTGATTTCATGACATGCGATGGAAGATTGCCCGTACGGGCAGTTACAAAGCGAATAGTTTAGCAGATGATGACGGTGGTGGTTCCGCTTGGAAACATATGGGCTGGAAACCCGTGGGCTGCAGGCATAACTAAACAGGCCTATTTCTTAAGTTACCAAGGAACAACTCCTTACGTTTCACCTTTTTCAATATGGAAGCATTATGTATTAGAACCACCCTTTTTATTAAGATAGGTCGATTTCATTTGTTACGTGAACTCAAGAATATAAAATTGAATGTAAATCATTCGATAAAAACACCTGGCTAAATGTTATCAATTGGGTACCATTCATAACAAGCGACTTACATTTTTGTCTAAACTGGTGATATTTGACACGTCAAATGAGAGGAGGCTCGAGAAGAGTCATCGACGTGCCAGCTACAAAATTGACGTTCACTATCTATCTTTGGATCCCATTTCAATATCAACGGCACGAAGCCAATTTTGCTTCAATTTTCTTTTATTGGCCAGACCAAACTCTCGTCGTTACTTGCAAGCCAGGAAGGTTGCGCATGTTATCCTTTCCCTCTAAGCCGCCTTATTCTTTTTTTGTCACGGGATGTAACATAACGTTGTTACTTTCGATGAAGACACATTTCTGTGTAAATAAAAAAATTCAAACGAAGCCCCCACATTTGACTTATCGTTTCTGGTTTGGCATTACCCACGGCCATGGGTATGCCATGTGAAAGAAAAAGAAAAATGGTTCAACATTACTGTAATAAATATTCCTCAAATTGATATTACTCAGATTTCTCTCTGAATCATTATTCCTCGAAAGTTCCTTTTTTTTCTTTTTTCCTGAAAAATGGTTCAACAGTATAGTTCTATGTGGCGAAGCAGCAGGCCATCTATGTCGGGTCAACAATTCCAGGCTCCTTTATAGAGTGACTCTAAAATCATAGTGGTCTGTGTGATTCCAGGCAGGACTTGTATGGTTTTATAGGTAAAAGCCAAACTCTATCGTCCTAATTGAATTCTATGCATATAAAAAGATTATACAGGATCCGATTATGAGATCTTATGAGTTTTAAATGTTACAGCCGTCCAGCATCGGTCCCTTAATCGTAAAATTTATATGCAAAAAAACAATTCATGGTTACCAAACAAAGAAGATCCGACCAAAAACCATGTGAGCATGCAGTGATTGCTTTTGGTAGGTGAAGCAAGAGGTAAAGTGGCTTCTTCTTTCGAGCATCTTCCAATTGCATGTTGTCCCACTAAATTTGCCTAGCTGAAAACTAACGTGCAACTGGTCAATTTATCCCGTGGCTAAGCACTATAGCAAAAGAGACCTCTTAATCAAATGAAACATAGCGTGCTTGCCTTAAGCGCCTTATACATGTGATCTACTGTCCAAAATCATGTTTATATTTGGACCTAACCAAAGAAAATTTTCTACGACAATAGAAACTAAGCCATGTGCCCGTAGCCATAAAGTCTAACTATAGAGAGCCACATAAACTCTTTGTTTATAGTTCAGTTACATCTCGCTCCAACTGTGGTCCGACCCACAACCGGGGTTGGTCTACCAGTCCCCCTTCTACGGGATAATCTTTTGGCCTCGAGGAATACTAAGCCAAATGCAGTTCAATTATTTGCACAAGGGTCCCAACCCCGCAAGTAGTATTTTCTATTACTTAATTCTTACATGCAACGACATATCATTAGTTATTTAATAATACGAGGGATGATTTCATTCAATCTTCAATACGGAAGAATTGACATTGGCCAGACTGTAAACTGCTGAAATTTGCTGTCATACTTCATCTCCTTCCAATCGGCGTCTAACTTTATAATTTGTATTTGTATATTCTCCTCCTGTAGATGGTCTATATAAACGGACCATTAATTCCAGGCTTCAGGACAGCAAATGTAAAGAATTAACTCTCAATCTCAAACCATAAACAAAACTATGGAAAACCACAGCACAAGTACTGTTGTGTTAATGTTCCTTTTGGCTCTCCTTCTGGCACCTTCTGCTTCTGCAAAACTAAGCCGAAACTTCTACAGGAATACCTGTCCCAACGTGGAATCACTGGTCCGTTCTGCAGTTCAAAAGAAGTTCCAGCAGACCATTGTGACCGCCCCGGGAACTCTCCGGCTCTTCTTCCATGATTGCATTGTCCGGGTCAGTACAATAGACGTGTCTGTATTACAAGTTTTCGTCCGCCTATTTATCACAATTTTTCATTTAGGACACGAGTTTAATCAAGTGCTTGTTGTTCGCTTCTCTTGCTGTTAGGGATGCGACGCTTCTGTGCTGCTAGTATCCCCCACACACAAGGCAGAGAGGGATCACCCAGACGATCTTTCGCTTGCTGGAGATGGATTTGACACTGTGATCAAGGCCAAGGCAGCTGTTGATCGTGACCCTCGATGCAGAAACAAAGTTTCATGTGCTGACATATTAGCTCTTGCAGCCCGAGATGTCGTGTCCTTGGTATTATTCAAGCTGTCTTTGATCAATTTTCCTGTCCACATCACCGCATGCGTGTAGTATCAAACAAAATTATCTAAACAAACGCTTTAAAATAATCATGTTGTTGCTTAACAACTCCACCATTTTTGGGCTCATCATTTCCTTCTTTTTTTTTTTTTTTCAGTATTTCGTTATATCTTTCTGTTATATGGTAATATGCAGACTGGAGGCCCATTTTATCAAGTCGAATTGGGAAGGCGTGACGGGAGGATATCTACTATAGCTAGTGTGCAGCACAGTATCCCTGAACCTGGTTTCAATTTAGATCAGCTCAATTCCTTGTTTAGGCGGCACGGCCTCTCCCAAACTGATATGATTGCTTTATCGGGTATGTAAAATCATCTCTTGTTCCAATTGTATGACCATGTTAATGGACTAGGTGTTACATAAAAGCTTTTCATAAACTGAAAAATTTTGGACAGAACCAACCATTTGCAAGCCAAACAAGTCATGGATTTTTTGTTGGTAGTCTCATAGGAACTAATTATGCTGTGTCAATTCCAGGGGCACATACAATTGGCTTCTCTCACTGCGGGCGCTTCTCCAAAAGGATTTACAACTTCAGTCCAAGAAGCAGAATTGATCCAACACTAAGCCGGCAATATGCAATGCAGCTGAGACAAATGTGCCCCATAAACGTTGACCCCAGAATTGCCATCAACATGGACCCAAGCACGCCCCAGAGGTTTGACAACGCGTATTACAAAAACCTTCAGCAAGGAAAGGGCTTGTTCAGTTCTGATCAGGTATTGTTTTCGGATCGGAGATCACGAGCCACTGTCAACCTTTTTGCATCAAATAATGCAGCGTTCCAAAACGCTTTTGTTGCTGCCATGACTAAGCTTGGCAGAGTAGGGGTTTTGACAGGACGTAGAGGCGAAATACGGCGAGATTGCTCTCGTATAAACTAGAAACAGGCCATTGCAGTCTTGCATAATTGTGTGTAGTTTCTTCATTTGAAAAAATAAGGGTCATGTTGTCAAGACGTTACCCACCGTGAAAGTAATCAAGCATAATAACAATTGGTCAACTTCATGGTGTTGCCTTTAGGCTTGCATGGTGTGCTGTTCTACATTGGATTTGGAGGGAGCGAAATGTAAAGTGTCTTTTGATGCTTAAATTATGAGTTTTCTTTTTCTTTTTTTTTCCTTTTTTTTCTGATTTGCAATAATATTTGTTGGGAAGTTGATCTAATTTATTCACATCAGTTTTATTTTGTTCTTTGATCAATAAACTTGCTTCATTCACTAAGGTAAAAAAAAAAAAAAAAGTTAATTGCATGCCTCTTGATGTTTACATTAATTAGTTTTGATGGTTTTATCAGAATCTTGTATTTTTCGAAAGGGTCAATTAAAGTGCTCTCGAGCCATTTGGTAGAGCCTAAAGCTAATCTTCGGTAGGTCCGACCGCACAAACTTTGATGAGCCCCAAGTCGGCATTATCGGGCTATTAGGCCTCAATGCCTCTTGACCACTAAAATAGACCCTTTGTTACCAAAAATTTAGAAAAAAAATGTTTCTTTTTTTTTAAAAAAAAAAAAGCCTATTGAAATGTAATTGTCTGTCTGCCACTAATCATAAAGCCTAATAATATAGCTGTATAAACTCTTAATTTTTGGTATAGTGTTCAATTTCTAGTTCCTACAAACTTAAAAGAAAAAAAAAAAAAAGCAATTTACTCTCTGGATCTATGTGCCGGGAAAATTTTCAAGAAAATAATTAATGATTTTAATTAAAATGAACCCCCCCCAAACCAAAAAAAGAAAAAAAAAATCTCTCTAACTGCACACTCATCGAACCTGAAAGAAAGGCCTCGTTACTCTGTATATTTTGTTTGGAAGGAAAGTGGGTAAGATGAAAAGGATAAATAACCTTTTGGGCCAAACAAACAAAGAGGCCAAGCCCAACCCAATTCGAGAAATATATAGTGGATCGTAAGTCGTAAGGCAGCGATAAGCGTCAAAACGTACTATAATACAATCGCGTGCAGTACGATTCTCTTCAGTATTTTGGCCCAAGCCCAATCAAATTCCCCAACACTCACTATACCATTATAATTTAAAAGAGACTATGAGTGTGAGTTGAAGCTAATTAATTACAAAATCAATAAATAAATAAAAGAGGCTTTATGTCCCAACTGGAGGGATTTTTCATTTTTCCCTTGTTCTTTTTTTTTTTTTTTTTCATTTTCAATGAAAATCTACAACAAACTCTAGAATAATTGTGTATTACGAATAGAACTTTCCTTGGCATTTTCTTCAAAGCGCAAGAGTCAAAGGGCCATGTGTGGACGGGTGGACCAGAGTGCTCCCGCCGGAAGATATCTAGTCGGCCAGTCAACCAAGGCAATCGATGTATGTGCTGCCCATTGTCGAGAACAGTACGGATGCATCTTCCCCAACCCCCTCCCCCAAGTCAACTCGGCTGGCTCGCAGGCCCTTAGTCAAATCCCTGTCCCTCTTTTGTCACACAAAAATGTAAGAACTGCTTTCATGCCGATCGATCCAGCAAGGAGTTGGTACCTACGTCTCTGATTTTTTGAGACTCACTTGACCATATTGCAAAAGTTGAAGATACAAGTCTGATCCTTGGGAGCCTTGTAAGACATTGACTGCCAATATTCATGTGTCACGAGGGTGTTTTTTTTCTTTTCTTTTCTTTTCTTTTCTTTCTTTTTTATTGAACCTTGCTGAAGTACTGTAATGGGTCATTTTTTCCCATGTTGAAATCATGCAAGGTGGGGATGATTTGAAAGGCATGCGTTTATTTTTTTATTTATTGGTTTGCAGCCTTTGTTGATTGTCTCTTGATGTAATGGATTCTTTCATATTTATTACTCTATCGAGCAAGCGTTTGGTTTCGTAGTGGTTGATAATAAAAGGAGTATCCCTCTACTTTGGATGCATATTTTTATTACTTTTCCGAAAACAGAAAACAAATTAGCACACAACATTTAAAGGCTTTTCTTCTCATATTTTCTCTCTCTTTTTTTTTCCCCTTTTTCCTTTTTAATTAACATGCGTTGTATCGTCGTTGGCTTCTCCATTTTTAATTAAGATGTACCCTTACATTTATATGTTCTCGGCACCAATAATACAAAAAGAAAGGACGAACTAGTCACAAAATTAAATGATAAAATCATATGAATTTTTAGTTTCAAGTCTAAAATTTAGTTTTTGATTTTTACTAATTATCTTTTAAAAAATCAATTGAAACCAAAAAAAAAAAAAAAAGACTACATGTATGTTGTCATATTGCAGTAAAGATTGAGAGGATTGCTCGATTATGGGTTCTCTCCTTAAATGGCCCGCACATCCTTTTCACAATAAAAGCTGCCCCTAGAAGATCTGTCATTCTTGTTCCTCGTGGTCCGAAATGGTGTTACTTTGTTCCAGGCTGTACTTGGTGCAACATACGCCATTTTTCACGAAGAACAAAAAGTCTCTATCATGAACTAGCTGGTCCATTGAAAATTCCACGTTACTTCATATGAATCACACGCGCGCGCGCACACACACACACACACACACACACACATATATATTTATTTTATTTTAAAAAAAAATTTTTTTGACAAACGATTATGATGGTGTATGTTGAAACGTGCTTCTCAACATATGTGATAATGAGGGATGACTCGTCACGGTGTAAGATTTTAAATTCTTCATTTCAAATTGGAGAGATTTCAAAGTGTTATCATAGTAATCGTTGAAATTATGTCCCTCTTTTGTCTTGGTTGAGAATATCTGGCAATCGGAGATTCACATGCAGATTCTGAAAAATTTCATTGTATTGCGGCGCCAATGTCCCAAAGAAGCACCGTCAAACCTTTGAGGGGAAAGTCTAAGCAGCACTTCTCAACCATTAATTTAAAGGACTGCGCTACAAGGGCGTAGCCCTACAGTCAAAATCAAGATAGAGAGAGCGAGGACAAGTAGGTTTTACATTTCTTTCTTTATTTAATAAAAAAGTGTGTAGTATGAAAATATATAAAATAAATGTACATACAACAACAGATACGATGTGTATACAAATAATAATAATAATAATAATAATAATAATAATAATATACAAACAATACAATTTTATTGACTGTATATATATATATATATATATATATATATATTTGTTAACTATATGCACATTTTATGTAGCCGGCACCTCACGCCGTGCCCCCCGTCCCAGAAACATTTTCCAAATTTAAAACCTTCTCAACTGGCCATAGAACCCCCGAATGGAAAGTCTAAGCAGCACCTCCACCTTGCTCGTCTGGTTTTTATGTTGATGTGTGGCCAGAAACGGAACGGAAATTTGAAATGTTTCGCCCAACAATTTGATAAAAGTGGGGTTTCCCAGAAGGCAACATAACGCATAATTTGGAGCAGCTGGGATCCAAAAATGCCTCCGAATCCAACTGTCAAAATTATCTCATTTAATATTATATTAAAATAATTGAGATGTAGCCTTTGTTCAGAAGTCTGGGAGAGCGATCCCTTAACATTCACTAATAATTATAAATTTAATATTATTTTTTTATATAATTTATAATCTGATAAAATTTTTAATAATCAAATGTGGGAGAAGCATTCAACCGTTTTGACGCTTGAAATTCTTCCCTCTCTCTCTCTCTCTCTCTCTCTCTCTCTCTCTGCTGAAAACAATAATAGTTATTAATAATTATTTGTTAGTTTGTTAGCCATTAATGGAAAAACAAATAATAAAGTGGGTTTTAAAATATTATAAAAAATACACACACATCCCCTCAAGTAAAGGAAGACCCCCCGGGCTATCTGAGGGGGGTTTGGACGTCGTTTCTCTCGCATGGCCTTTGGATGCTGCGGCGGCCACGTGTGATAACGGAAAGCTGCAAACAAACGGAAGCTGTAACCCTTAAAAATTGTCGGCGTCAATTGTAGTTAAGAAGTTGCCCGGTCTGGGTAGTTAACAAAAACCTGGCCGAGTCAACCGGATTTTTCCGGTTTATATGTCCATCAGAGTTTTCAGCAATCCTGCCCGATTCAGTAACCGATGGTTCCGGGCCATTGGTTCGACCGGCTGAACTGAGCCGAATTCGATAACCATATTTGATGCGCAGATCAGAGATTTGAATACGACATCTGTGAGCGTATCAGTCAATAATCTTATTCTAAATTTGTCTTTTTCTCTCTCTCTCTCTCTCTCTCTTTTTTTAAAAAAATTTCTGAATTATAGATTTTGCACATTGAAACAGGATTCTACGGTGCACTTGCGCTTCCAGCATGTGTTTTTGTATAAGATTTATATACACAAATATGAACTTCGTACACTAAGCATAAAAGTTGAGAATATATTTTAATCTATTTTAGGTATTTGTTGCATTTATTTACTTTTTGAATATAATTTATTTATAATTTTATATTATATAAATTTATTTTATTATTTTAAATATATTTTATTTATTATGTTTTATAAAATTATAAATAAGTTATGACTCTCTCTCTCTCTCTCTCTCTCTCTTGAAGGTTTCTGTGTTTTTTTTTTCTTTCTTTCTTTAATTTTACTTTTGTTTTTGTTTTTTTTTTTTTTTTGAAAAAGACATCAATCGCACAAGTAATAAACTCATCCCGCGTCTATGCCAGCATCGCAGCAAAGATTACTGACAAGTCAGTTTAAGGGTCAGGTTCCAATAACCCGCTAATTGGGCCTCAGAGCTGCCTCACTCTCCCCCACCCACTTCCTGAGGGATAGTAACATAAAAGGTTTGTTATACTACCAAGAAATGTGATAAATTTATTCGGAAATAAAAAATTTATATAATATATAAAATATTATTAATACACTATAAATTTTTGAATATATGATATTTTAAAATATATCTATAAAATTTGTATTCATGAAAAATTTTCCTAATATAAAGGGAGGACAACTGACAGAAGAGGCACCCTCCAATTCAAGCAAGCATCTTTCTTTCTTTGCTTCCTGTTTTTCTCTGTGTCTTTGTAGTCCCTGATCCAGCCTTGGCAATTGACAGAGAAGACACCCTGCAATTCAAGCAAGCATCTTTTTTCTCTTGCTTCCTCTTTTTCTCTGTGTCTTTGCAGTCCCTTGTCCTGCCCTACACCATAATTCAATCTCCATGGAATCTATTGAAAATATCGGCGATGAGTACCAAAATTATTGGGAAACCAAAATGTTTCTCCAAAATGAAGAGCTCGATAGGTAATAGATAGATTGTTTTGCCTACTTGGGTTCGGTTTTTTCAGTTATTTTTTTTTTTGGTCTAATTTTGGGGCCAATTGTTTTTTCGGAGTAGGCAAGGCAACTTACAAAGTTTTCATTTTTCTTTTTTCTTTTTTCGGGTTACTTAATTTTGGGCAGTTGGGCAATGGACGAGACCCTTTCCGGCATGTACTATGACTCGAGTTCGCCGGACGGAGCAGCTTCGTCGGCGGCCTCGAAGAACACAGTTTTAGAAAGGAATAGAAGGAAGAAGCTTAATGAAAGGCTGTTTGCACTCAGATCAGTGGTCCCCAATATTAGCAAGGTGACGCATGCAGCTCCATGATTACATTATAAATTATTTTTATCATTTCTAATTGACTCTGAAAACAAAAGAAGAAAAAGGTGGGCAATGCGTCTGCGCCCATTGAAAACTGGGAATCTTTCTTTCTTTTTGTTTTTTTTTAATATTATTTTTCTCAATTTCTTAAATGATCCTGTAGATGGACAAAGCTTCCATAATCAAAGACGCCATAGATTACATTCAAGAGTTGCATGACCGAGAGAGAAGAATCCAAGCTGAGATTTTGGAACTTGAATCCAGGAAGTTGACCAAAAATCCGGATTGCCACTTCGAGCAACAGGTGCCAGCCTTAATGAGATCCAAGAAAAAGAAAATTGAGCAATTCTACGATTCTTCTGGGGGATCAAGAAGCACTCCAATTGAAGTTCTTGAAGTATTTGTCCCTTTCTCCCTCTCTCTCTCTCTCTCTCTTCTCTCTTGAAGTTCATGATTAATGATTAGTTGGATAATAAAGTGGCAATTAACATTAATTAATTAATTAATTAATTAATATTACTCGTTGCCTAGTTGGATTAGATGTTAATCTAATATCTGAGTTAAAATTGCAGCTGAGAATTTCTTATATGGGGGAGAAAACACTGCTAGTGAGCTTGATGTGCAGTAAGAGAACAGACACAATTGTGAGACTCTGTGAGGTGTTCGAATCTTTAAAAATCAAGATTATCACAGCCAATATCACAACTGTCTCCGGCAGGCTCTTCAAAACTGTATTTATTGAGGTTACTCTCTCTCTCTCTCTCTCTCTCTCTCACACACACACACACACATTACAATTTAAAAGTGTCACACGGCTGCTGCTCTTGAAAATTTGCCTCTCAAGTTTTGTTTTGTTTTGTTTTTATTTTTTTTCTTTTTAATTTTCTGAGACATCTTTCACTTGACTGCAAAATAAGTGACCATTTTGAGCAAGACGTGAGGCCTCTTAAAAGAATGAGATTTTTTAATGATAGGATTATTAAGAGATATGAATAAAATCAAGAAATTCTAATTAAAATGTTCCAATCAGCTAGAAGAATGAGACTCTTCCCCCCCCCCCCCCCTCAAATTTTGGGTTTCAAGGTCAGATAACACGCTGAATTGGCTGACACAAAAACAGAAAAAAATGCATAGTCTTGAAGGCAAAACTCACAATAAAATTGGAGTCTGATGGAGCACTTCAAGAAAAGTGAATTTTTCACTATGAAATAAAACTTAGGCAATAGCATTACAACTGCAGACGTCTCATACTATCCCTCGTATAGATTTCCGCATTAACCCAAATTAATTCATTTGGTATTAATACTATATATATATATATTGTTTCTTTATCGTATTTTAAAAAAAAGAGGTTTATATTGTAATCCAGAGTGTTCAAATAAAATCAGCAGGGGAACAAAACGAAGTGAGCTAAGGACCCCATTAAAAGTTTCACTTTACAGGAGTACAAATCTTACCCCTTTCTTGCAATCAGTAGCATCCTTATTGGATGTCATTTTCTGGTTATAATTTTTAGTTTCCGCATTGCGTTCCTTTATAACTAGTACAGAATGTCCATTTCACACGCCGCTAATTTAGTGAGATTGATGACATTTTGTACCTTGCATTGCCCCCCCCCTCGAGTTCACTAGCATTTTATAGTATTGTTCAGAGAAATTAAAAAAAAAAAACAATCCAAACATGCATGCATGTGTCTTTGGGAGACAAAGAACAGGAATTTGATATTGAAAAAGCAGAAACAACAGAAAAACCTGACGGTGCCAGGGTGGTGTCATTTCACAAATTAAAAACACGATAACCTCACGGGGCACGAGAGGAAATGCATTAGAGAATTGTTTTAGGTTTTCTCATTGTGGGGAGTCCACATACTGGAATGACCTCTCTCTCTCTCTCTCTCTCTCTCTCTCTCTCTCTCACGCGCGGATTCATAAGTCTTTTTCACGCGTCTTTTATTATATTATTATCATTATTATTATTATTATTATTTTATTTTTTGATCACGTCTCTCAACCCGTGTCCCTGCAAATTTGAGCACAAGGAAACTGAAAGCCTGGCATTGTTTTTACCGACGAGGTTTAGTTCAATGGTCATCTGTAGGACTCAAGATTAAGAGAGAGGCTCGTTCTGAGCCAATTAACAAAATAAAAATATTATGTTGTTAATTTTTACCCTTAGAACTTGTCATGAGTTGCTAGCAAAATTGTTCAAGTATTATTATTATTATTATTTTTTGGAGGATGTGAAATTCCAGAAATTAAATTATATTTGTCATAGTTAGGTGCTATAGGTTAGAATTAAATATGGATCAGGTAAGATTACAGGATTGTTTTGTTTTTTTTTTTTAATGTCGTCGCTCTTTATTCGACTCTATATATGTTAGCTTATTCCAAAAGAGATAAAACCTCTGAACATCAGGCATCAACGTATTTTGATCACACACACACACACCGACTTCCACCAATATTTTCATTACGGCTGCAAAGCGTTAGGTGCCAATATATCTGGGGTTTAATTAAATTTTGCAATCTACCCGAGTTTGTGGATTGCACAAAACGAAACATAAAACTGGCAATATCCACGGGTCACGAGGGTCTTTTTATTTATTTATTTATTTATTAAAAAACCTTGCCTAGGCTCATATTTCCTAAGTTGTCTATGAGTGTGGAAAAGGTTAGTATTTGCACTGATGCAGTACCTGACGGAAATCATGCAAGATGGGGACGGTTGATTGTCTTTTAATGCAATGGATTATTTTATCTCGAAACGTTTTTCTGTGGCATCTGATTCGGCCCAACCATTAATCTCTTAAAACAAGAGTTTTGCTTAGTAGTTATAATATTTTGCCGCAAATGAGGGGAATCTTCGAATCAAATTATTATAATACATAAGTTAAAAGAGAGAGATAGCGTGTGGTCCTGCCGAGTATGATTTCCATTGCGAAGTCTCTTTAAAAGAGTAGCCAACCAGGGGTTGGGACTGGAGTTCGTTTGAGCGAGAATTTCAACCTTAATACTAATATTAGGAACTGTGTTGTCTGAGAATGATACTTTGGTATTGCTCATATTTTGCAACGACTCAATTGCTGGGATCCATGCGCCTAGAGAAAAGAGTGAAAGAATTTAAGTTCAAAAACTTATTTTTTATGTAAACCCCACAAAAAAAAAAAAAAAAAAAACAAAGAAAGAAAGAAAGAAAAGAAAGACTATTTGTTTGGTTGTCGATTCATTTTACAAAGAGATGCTACATATATTGTTTGGCAGGCCGATGAAGAAGAGAAAGATCATTTGAAGATCAAAATAGAAACAGCAATTGCAGCCCTTAGTGGTCCAGAAAGTCCAATGAGCATGTAAACTAAACCGATGGGCAACAAAACGACCGTGTTAGGCTACACATATCTTGCTTATAGCCTACCTGTGGCTTGAGGGTGCTGCAGGTGGGAGGAGCATGCTGCTGCTGGTCTCTCTCTCTTTCCCAATTTTCACGCATTTCTTGTTAGTTGAGATCTTTTTATTCCCATTGTTCACTGTTGTGAAAAGGACTGTAATTTCGATTGCCTTAAAACTTTTTCCCTTGTTTTATTCCATGAAAATCTCAGGCAAAGAAACTCTTTTCCGTCATTGTTTCCTTTCATGAATTATCAAATTTCATTAGTGCCCTAAACCGTCCCGCGCGCCGCCTGTTAATTTCTTCGACTTCGGATGGGCTTGGACTGGAGGATGAGCCCGGTGTTGTTCGAGAGGTGGGTAATGACGGACAACATGAGGGTAATTATCCACGCTATGAACTGAACTGGGTTTAGATCAAAATGGAAGGAATTATAAGAGTTGTGGTAATTATGCGAGTAATGAATTGGGAATTAGGAATTGGTGAACACATTGATCAAAACGTTGGTGGGGCTGACGCTTCGGGTTATGGAAGTTATGCGAATTATTGTGATTACAATCCGAGTGATGGGTCAATGGCAACGCTAATTCCTGAGACAGCAAAGGCCAAGTACTAATAATTCATTGTCCTCGAAACATCTTTGGACACTTGGTGATGCTTGGCTGGTTACGAGAATCATAATTCAAAATACATAGATCAGACATCCCGTATAATCCATACTCATAAATTCCTTAGCTACAACTTACAAGCGAAAATAACGATCATAAAACAGAAAGGAGGACCAACGGAGAATGATCTTGCGTTGCATGATAGGTGTACTCAGTTTGGAGATGAACCAAGCAAACTAAGGCGACAAAGAGGGCAATAGGGACTCTTCCTGAGCCACTGTATGGTGCACTCTCGATGGAACATGTGAGAGCAGGGCAAACGAGTGACAAATGACTTCAATTCTACTTCTTGTAGGCAAATTGAACACCTATCCATCAACTTAAGATCCTGGCCGTCAACTCTCACATCCGCTAATGCATTCTTAAACGATGCCATCGACAACAATCTTCCCCGGTTCGGTTCTGATCTCTGAATCTGTTGGATCATTGCATCTATCGAATTTTGGTTTAATTTCAACATCCTCTTCTCTCTTAGCGAGTCGCCAACCTTCCGCTGCAATTCGGTTCTTGACAGCTTCCTACCTGAAGCAGTTTGGTACTCAGTCAACTCTTGAATTGTTCCGGCTATGGCCACGACGGTACGTTCTTGATCCGCTTTAGCTTGAACTATTGTTTCATAATCTCGGTCCGGCAGAATTATCCTCTTCTCAATGATAACACACATCCGAAACTCTACGAAGTCACTGTTGCTTTTATTTTTAACCATGGAATTGGCTACATCAAATAAGTGATTTATCAAATCATTCCGGTCCACCAAGGCAGTCCACGGCACGTTTATTTGTGGCCTCCATTGCATCTTCTCTAGTGAGAATGGGACGCCCATGTCAGAAATCATCGCGGACAAGAATTCATAGCCGTCAGAAGTGAACAAATCGCAAGAAAATCTGAAAGATTGTGTGGTTTCAAGGTCCATAAATCTTTCAGGAACGAGTTTGGTACCAGAAAATATGGCTCTCCTGTTATGGCTGCCGCTTGATTTTGCAGCTTCTGTTTCTGATTGGTAAGTGACCTCAATCTTAGATTTAACTAAGAGTTGGGAAGTATCCAAGGTGTCGTCTTTTAAAGGAGGACCAATTTGCCAAGCAGAGACATGCGTGCAAAATTCATGAATGTTGGGCTCCGTAGAGATTGCCATTGTTGCCATCTCAATCAAATTAAGGACTCGAAACTTCTGCAATATGGTGTTAAAAGAAGAAAAAAAACAAAGACTGAAAGTTTGCTTCTTTTTTTTTCTTTTTTGGGCAATAAGCAGAGAAATTCTAAAGCTCTTGCTGTGTCTGATTTCTTGGTTAACGATATGTATTATACCCCCACCCCCCATCTGTGTATTGTGTATATATACACACATACAGCCGCCAATCCTTCTACGACTCCCATTTGTGATTTATGAATTATGTTTCCACACGGATAAGGATTCCTTCACTTGTTTTCATTCCTAATCGAAAGTAAACTCGGTCTAGGAGTAACACTACTTGGGATTAAAGTTCTAATTGTGCTTTAATTGAATTTTCTCCTAATTATGTAATACGGACCACTTATTCCCCCTTTGGTTTGGAATACCCAAAAACATAAAAAAAAAAAAAATTAAATAAGAATCACGAGCAACCACTAGCCAATTGCCACGTCCATGTGCGGAAACGAACCCAATCGAACCGACCTTATTTGATCAACAAAACAAAATGACGTCGTTTCATTGATTTTTCTCTCTCACTGTTTTTTTTTTTTAAATTATTATTATTTTTTTTATGAAGACAAAGAGGCAATTCCGCTCCTAAAAAAACCGCGTATGTTTTTCCCAGTTTCTTAGGTTTGATTTTGACAACAATGGAGTCTTTGGTAGCAAACTACGCATCTTCGGACGAAGAGGAAGAAGAACACCGCCACCACAACCACCGCCACAGCTCGGCGGATTCTCCGAGGCCAAAGTCGTCTTCTTCCTCTTCTCGTCTGCCGCCGCAGCCCGAACCACCATCAGCCACAGCTTCTCTTTTCTCTTCCCTTCCCAAGCCCCAAACCTCCAAACCCTCCCATAGCCGCAATTTTGTTATTGAAGAAGAAGAAGAAGATCGTCAAAAATCCTCTCTCTTTACTTCTATTCCTCAGCCCTCCAAAACCACCCTGACGCCCATTTCGAACCCTAATCCCAAAAGGGTCGTCCAATTCAAGCCTCCTGTAAATCCATCCAATCTCGACGAAGAAGACGAAGATGGAGAGGAAAGCAAGCGGCGGAAGCGAGTAAAACAATCTGAATCTATAACCCAGCCTTCATCTGTGAAATCATTTCTGTCGAGTATTCCGGCACCCCGGCATTCCTCCACGCTCGGCGTTCTACCGTCCGCCGCTGGGTCCGGCCGCAGGTCCGCTCTCCAAACTGAAGCGCCCTCGCTGTCCTTTTCCACTTCGGATGGGCTTGGACGGGAGGATGAGTCCGGTGTTGATGGAAAGGTGGGTAATTGCGAAAACCATGAGAGTAATCATCCGCATTATGAATTGGGTTTCTATCAAAATGGAGGAAATTATGAGAGTTATGGTAGTTATGCGGGTAATGAATTTGGAATTGGTGAACACATTCATCAAAATGTTGTTGGGGTTGACAGTTCGGGTTATGGTAGTTGTGCAAATTATGGTGATTACAATCCGAGTGATGGGTCAATGGCATCCTTAATTCCTGAGACAGCAGGGTCAAGTGAAATTGCGGCGAGAAGGATGGGGAAGCGAGGAAGGGATGAGATACCAACTGAAGTTGTTGAGGTGAAGCAGGATGAGTTGATGAAGAATCGGCCAAGGGAGGATCAGGTCAAACTAACTGGAATTGCTTTTGGACCATCTTATCAGGTACATTTATGATATATTTTGGTGGTTATTTTACATTTGCTTAGTGAAGACAAGTTTACCTTTGTGAAACTTGTAATTTATATGTTCATTGCATAAATGATAAACCTGTACAACTGAACTCTGGATAGTAGATATTCATGGTGTTACCGGCTCATTGAATTTGATTGCTGCTACAAATTTTTGTCTTGATTTTTTCTTGGGGTGTGGATTTTCTCTTATTAGCACCGTACATTAGTTCCCGCTATGCATGTCACCGGAACTCGAGCTTGCTCTTGCCATCCACTCACAAGTTGAGGTGTTTGCTCATTTTTACCATTCTTCTATGTTGTTTCCTTTTGCTAAGGCACTTCTGGTTGTCTTGTTCTTGTCAAAGTAGTGTAATTGGGTTTCAAAGGGGTAGCTATAGGGAGGAAGTCTTTTGATTTTGTGCTTGTAGGGAAATGGAAGAGAATGGCAGAGATGGGGGTTCTCTTTTTACTTAGATATGAAGGATTGAACTTGATAATTAGTGTGGAATGGATATTGGTTTTGTCGATGCGTGGGTGAGAAATATTGTGGACATTGTTTCCGGTCCTGAAATTGGAACCAAGAGTATGTTTGGCATGATGATATTGATGGGATGGAATTCCACAAATTCTCTTGAATTGAAGAAATCCATCGCTTAGTTTTTTGGTTTGGTCAAATGAAAGATAAACATTGAAATCTTACTTTGGAGGGAAGTAAAAGCCCTGAGGGGGTGGGATTTCACAATCCTCTCATACAGAGATGTTGATTAATTAATTTATTCCCACAATTTAATCTTATCTAACCTTACTTAAGGTATTCTAAAAGTATTTGTAATTTTATGCACAATACCTTGAATGTTTTTGGCATATTATGCCGCTAGAATTTCAACTTGATCCATAATAATCATCAAAGTTATCTGTTAGCTGATCAATGAAACCAGAACGCATCTGACAGTTTTGAAGTAATATTTACTGTGTTGTATGTAACCATATATTGTATTTTCTACTGTAGCCCACATCCACAAAAGGCAAGCCTTCAAAGCTTCACAAGAGGAAGCATCAAATTGGCTCATTGTACTTTGACATGAAACAAAAGGAGATGGAGCTGGCAGAGAGGCGAGCCAAAGGGTTACTCACAAAAGCTCAAACTCAGGGCAAGTACGGATGGTGACTCTAGCTGATACGGAAAATCTGAACCGTCTTCAAAGTTGTGTTCCGTGCTTTCCTGTTACTATCACAGTCTTCGTTGTGTTTATTTACCCTAAAAGATCGGAGACTTTGGTGGCACTGTCCGACATTGAAGTGTTACCCATGTACAAGTTGACAACTCCGGCATTTAATTGTGACGATGCCTAGAGCATATTCGAGCTCATTCCCTGGATAAACTTTTCAATTACACCTCCATAGTATTTATGCTACGGCAGTTATATTGCAGCCTTGATGTTAAAAGCTAAGCCCCGAGAGCACTTCTATTAGTGGCCTGACGTGGCGATGCTCACAAACAATTAAGTCTGGTCTAAAATGGGCAACGGAACTTCGACATCTCGTGCACGACTATTGAGACACGACTCAGATGAAGATTAAACAGTTCGCACGTAAGAATATTAGTAAAGATTTTGGTGCCTTACGAGACTATAATCTGTCTTCCGGCCAATCTGTCAAGATCTTCACTTTTAATTGATCTCAAGCGGCTCTCGCACTCAACGCTACGTTATCTTTAACGACAATAGTATGGTGGCTTATTAAATCGTGCGATTCTCTATAAAATTCACCCGAGTCCGATCGTGCTCCCGAGACCGCGCCCAGGGAAAACTAAAATACATAAATCGCCACAGATGACCTCAGCACTTTGCCGGAGCACATCGCAGGTAGAGTCGGTTATTTCGTGAAACGAAGGCACCTCGTTCTTACGAAAGTTATACACATGCTCTATATCAGTAGCTACACAATATAGACCATATAAAGTCGGATACATGTGACGGATTTAAATCAGTTGACTAAAAGGGTCTTATGTTCATAATTATTTAGAATATACAGGAAACTGGCATCCAACATAAGGAGGGCAAATTAGGTTACCTGCGAAGTTTTATCAGGTTCTAGAGCAGCTCACCAGCTGCATCCTTGCAGCTGACTTTCTTCTTTTCCACAGGCTTTGAATTACATACCTATGGTGATAACATCTAAGTCGGAACCATTACCAATGTACCGGGGCTGGAGTTTTTGACCACTTTCCACTCCCATGACTAGGCTGCCATTTGGAACCAAGGATCTTTAACATGATACCTTCAGCACTGAAATTGTTGTATAAAACAAAACAATTTCCATAATACATAAAGCATAAACATTAAACACATGCACATTGGCTATTTTAACAGAGAAAGATGTAACAGTTTCCACATACTGTAATTTGTTGTACTGATTCTTAAGATCATAGGCGCAATTTGACAAAAGAAGTTTCACTAGCATTAATGCGATTACATGAGAACATCATCAAATAGTGGTAGCCTCAACACATAGTCCCCACACGCATTCATACCTTTTAACATATGCCTTCACCAATCCCCCCGCTTTCCCCAAAAAGGCAGGCGCCTGGATGCACACCCAACTTTCTGCCTCCAGATTTATTTAAATGTGCTTTATAAACACTGCCTCATTTCAATCAATTTGCATTTAGCCAATCTTCATGTATCGTCAGATGCAGACTTAAGTATTACCGTCAGTTTTCACCAGTATTAATTATTAATTTCTTTGTGG
This sequence comes from Bruguiera gymnorhiza, assembly GCA_020883675.1. NCBI lineage: Eukaryota > Viridiplantae > Streptophyta > Magnoliopsida > Malpighiales > Rhizophoraceae > Bruguiera > Bruguiera gymnorhiza. The sequence continues at coordinate 4,397,526 of JAIRCJ010001057.1, read as the reverse complement.
AAGATATTGAGTCAGTATTCCTTAAGACAGACCACAATTATAACTTAGTGAAGGCAGAAAGTAAATAAAATGATAGGTGAGAGGGAAAAAAATAGAGTAAGATGAAAAAAAAGACAAGAAAACCTCGTGATGACTGAAGGATAGACATATTTCATCAAAGCAGACTCAAAAATGTAAGTGTGTGTGCAAAGAGATAATAAGATGATAAGTAGGGGAAAAAGAAAGAGAGAGCAAGATAAAAAAATAAGAAACAAGAAAACCTCACGACCACTGAATATCAAATATGACACATTCAGCCATGCATTAAAAGAAAGACAAGCAACCTCTTCTCGATGGTCCCCTAGAAAATGTCTCAAAATCATCCACATTGCAAGCAATAAGTGACCAGAAGGGTTCTCCTCCTGCAGGATTTGCATAGATGCCAAATTTAACATTGCGAAAAACCCAAAATAGTGTTGTAAAGAGATAGGGATGAGGCTGAGGATGAGGGGAATACACCAAGCAATATGATAATGGTACATGCATTGACAATAGAACTAAACTCAAAGTGCAGAGTAGAAACAAGAAGTCTCAAACCTTGATATGCTGGAATATCACTGAAGCAAGCTTTATATGGTGATATTCTTACTCTTCCCATTACTCTTTCGACTATAATCTTTCTTGCTGACTATAAACATCAGAGTTATCGGCTTTACTTATTTGTTTGGAGTTTGACTGTATGGCTCATTTTGGTTTTCATAATTTTATCCAATTAGCGTGTTCTGAATTAGTTGTTCTTAGCAGTCCAGGGTAAGAATTATTAAAGTGCAAAAAATGTGTAGGTACCTGTGTCATTATGCCACATCTTCCAAATGCCCAAACACGGTTCTACTCTCTTTTCTTGGATGATAAACAAATTAAATTTCAGCCTGGCATCAATTGCCAAGTCCAGAGAGATAATTTTCCTTCCCTAGTGGTATCTGGACCTTATTAGTGTAATCAGTTTGCCTGGCTTTAAGTGGCCAACACATTTTCAACTGAACCTAACCAATGAGTCAGATTAAAATGTCTCTTACCTGACACACCCTTCAAATAATGGACCATTCATGGACATGGATCAAGCTCAATGGCCACAGAAATCTGAGCATAATTAATGCTAAGGTCATCACAATCACAGTAGTATCAAGCAAAATAATCAGTTGAAATTACTCGAAAGAAAGCACCATCAACCATCTGAAACCATTTTGGTGAGTGCATTAGAAGATTATTAGGTGTGTGAAATAGGGCATAAATTAAATGTTTACCAGGAAGATGATGAGTATTAAGAACTCCAGATGACCCTTCAAAGGCTTCACAACTTTCCTGAGAAGCACATGCCTTTTTTTGAAGCTTTAGTGAAGGACACTGGTATGCTCGACATAAAGATATCAAAGGCAACATCCAGGCCATCATGAGAAGGTAAAGCTAACTATCGAGGCTTAAATGTGAGGATGCATCAAGCCACAATGTCAAGGCACTTGAAAAGCTGAATCTCAACACAATGTTGGGGTGAGGGCCCTATGGTACAAAGGATACAGCACAACTGCATAAGAAATATGTATTTTACACTTCAAATTCCTAGCCCCTGTTAGAGCTGTAAAAGAGAACAACCCTGAAAAGAATTACAAAATTTGCAACAAAAATAAAAATGAAACCTGTCTCTCACTGTTAAACCCTTCCTTTGCTCTCTTTACTGTAAAAGGATAATGGAGCCATAAGTACCTAGTACCACCAGAAATGAAACATAAAATGAAAAAGAAGAAAAAGAAAGAGAGAGTAAATATGAATCAAGTATTTAACAACCTATTTCCTGATTTGAACCAAACTCAGCAAATTGGTTAAAAGAGGCATCCCAAACCAACATTTCACCATCAAAGATGCACCTATACAACAATATAAGAAAAAGAAGCTTCGTAGAGGCTTAACAGGTCACTTCTGAAATTTTAAAAGCATGTTAGTAATGAAAATATCCTAACTACAAGGTCCTAAATAAGTATGCCTTCCTCTAATTTTTGTGGTGCATGTTCTAAGTATTTGTTTCACTTCTATGGCCTGCCTTGCAAACCCATGGGAACTTGTAAGGTGAACAAGCTAATCCGCAAATATGTCAGCTATAAGATGTGCTACAAATGGGAAAAAGGAAGGAGGATCAAGCAGATCCAAAATGATTCCAGTATGAACTAATTAACACAGTGCAAAAGTTGAGAGATAATCTAGGAATGAAAAAGCCAGCCAAAGAATAAAATGCAAAAGAGTACTGGGTAATGACAACTAGACATCGATTCACACCTATACCGAAACACTTTGCACAATAACATCCGAAGTTCCATCTGCATATTCAGAGTGATCAAGAAAATTCCTGCATAAGCAACAAATTGAGACAGAATTATGTGCCAAGGTATCCGCAGTTAATCAATTTTCCAAACCAACAACCTAAAATAACCTTTATGTCAGCTATGATCAGAGCTCCACACAGTTGCAAATATAAGGAAAAACTTATGCCTTGCCTTATTCAAGAATTCTGGTTCAGATTTTTGAAATAAGAGGAAGAAAGACCAATATCAAGAAATGAAATCTAAAAACCGGGCTACAAATAAGGACTGTAGCTATCAACATCAAATTTCTTTACATTCCACATCCACTCCCTTCCCACCGCATCAGTTGATTTGGGTTTTTGTTTTGTTTTCAGGGAACGGAGATAGATGCAGGGTAAAGCTTATCCAATGAACATCAAAGATTGTCGACAATTCACATATCAATATACATTTATGCATACATATATTACATGCATGCCTATGTGTAAATCTGCATCATGCACTTGAAGTTTCTCCTCCTGGAGATTACAATTGGGACAATCTTGAAATGTTTGGAATTTAGATATAACTAAGCATAAGAGATCAGAGCAGATCAAAAATAATGCCAGAACAGAACCTTTTTCCATGCTGTATGTGCATCGTTATCTCTCACAGCTAGTTGTTAGCAAACAGCATTTCCAACTTTGATATCCTGAAGGTAATGAAAAAAAATAATAGTTCCTTTTCATTATTTTGCAAGGCTTCTTGTAAGCAAGATTAGCAAAGAGGCAAAAATTAATTAATTGCCAATAACCAACAGCCAAGCTAAAGTTTCAGCAACTAATATATACCTGCTCCCATCCCATAGTATAATCTTAAAAATGATTATTGTCATTCAAGTTCAAACTCGTAACTTAACTTCTTGGTGCTATGAAATCTTTTACAGCACTCATTGAGCTCTTGAAACTTGTTTGAAAGATAGTACAATCTCTTAAATCATTTATACCATGCATGGTATCTGCAAACACCAACTAGAATAGACCTTTAAAACACAAACATAGAAGGACTTGCACCTCAACAAATTAGATGAATTGCATGTATGCAGATAAATGAACATGAAGCATTTCAGATTCCCATAGAATGGATAAAAGGTTTCACTAGATTGAGAAAACTGCATTTATTTGTAGCACACCTGGCATTTATGCCTTTGTATTTGATCCCACATGTTTGTATAAGTCACATGATCGGCTTACTTAACCAAAAGAGGAGAGAAAGAGAGAAGCCAATACTACTAAAAAAAGATGGAATACTGACAAATAACTCAAAAACTCTCCAAAACAATTTTCAAAAAGAATAACATTGATTACGTAATCTTCATATGCTCTCAATAAAAATAATAATAAAAAAAAAGATCCTGATGACAAAACACTAATCCAAGTCAAGAAAGAATGGAAATCCAAAAAGTGAAAATATGGTTCACCAAATTTTGTTTTGAAAAGATTAAAGAATCGCCTAAGAAGACAAAAGAACACAGTTTACATGGGCCTCACTGAATACTGACTACACATACACACACACACACACACACACACACACACACACACATATAGGGATGAAATTTTACAAAAACAGAATAGTGTTGAAGTGAACAAGACAGAAAAAGGGGGGAACAGGCAGCATAAGGAGTGAGAAATACTCAGACATGGGATAAAATTGCCAGACAAAGGGGAAGGGGCACAATACTAAGCCATTCTGCTGGTTCTTACTCTGCTTTGTCCCCAGTTTCAATGGTTTGCCCAGAAATGTCTCTGTTAGCTTTATCAACATCCTCCTTTACTCCTTCCCGTCCAATCAATCAGCAAACACTTAAAACACTATTCGAGAGGTTTTGAAAAAATAACAGGAAGAAAATACAAGGGAATGACTTCTTACTTCAATCTTAGGCTCTGGTGACTCATCATCATATCTCTGTCAGCAATCCAAGGCACTCCAATTAAACCAAATTTGGATGAAAACATAATCTTCAGCAAATAGCAAATCCATGAAACTGATGATGGCCATAGACAGCAAATCCAGAAGAGCAAGTTACTATCAAAGACATGTGAAAAGAAGTTCTTGGGTAGAGGAGGTTGCCAAAAATATAACAATCATAACCAAGAGTAAGAGTGACCACACAAACTAGGCCATGATCACACAGTTCCATTATGCAGACTAAAGCACCATGACAGCATTTATGCATGCTCTACAATATTAACAGAGACAAAAAAGAAGCTGTAGACAACACGAATAAGTCAATACCAATCAAAAATTAAAAACCCAACCTTGAAAAAAACACCAACTTCTTTACCATGTAGTTCTGTGATGGAGAATGTGAAATAGCGCAGGATCATTTTCTAGGGATTATTTCTATTATATTAGCCTTCGAGAAATCAAATGAGGAGGACCAGCTAGCAACATATATATTAAAAAAATTGGTAGAAGGGTGAGTGGGTGTAATTGTGTAGGGGACTTTTGGGGGGCAGGGGATGAGATGGACAAACTTCTGAAGACATTACGCTTTCTGGATTCCATAATCAATTTCATGGCCAAAAATTTTCTGAATGAACTGCTGCATGATGTAAAGATTCAAAAAATGTACAGAAAAATCATTTTTCTTTCTCATGAAATACTAGGTATCAAAATTATTAATGAATTATAGCAGTATTGAAACATTTCAGATGAAAATACATAGAATGTAAACCAAAGAAACCATCTATTTTTCTTTAGTGCGAAGGACAGCATTAAAATTTCACCAAATGCAACTGGCTAACAAGACAGAAAAAGGCAGAAGGCGGGCTTACAAAGTGAAAACAAATGCTAAAATCCGAGATTACCTTATTAGACGACAGAAAAGGCATCGTATGGCTGCGGTAAACTGACTGCAAATGAAAGAGCCAAAACGGGTCATTTCTGAGACCATCCAAGCCGCCCTGCCAAGAAGCAGGCACTTTTCCCTTCGTCCAATTCAGCACCTGAGGAAGAACATTACATCATCATAGCCTCATTTGCAAAAGAGAGAGAATGAAAAGAAACTAAAGGAAAGAAGAGAGAAGAAAAAAAACAAAGGAACATATCCATCAAACAGAAATTCAAGAATGGAAAACAAAGGGATCAAGTGCAATGGAAAAGGAAAAATCAAAGAGGTACCACATTGTGGGCTCAATGCCAAAAACAATGAAGCTCCTTTGCGCCTCAATTTAATCTTGCATAAATTGAAACTATTTTAGTAAAAATCACATTATCAGTTTAACCCAAGACAAAAGATCAAATCCTTAAATAAAATAAAATGGAAACGGATCAAGTTTGGCTCGAAAGATGTCACAAGGAGAGTAGGCAACAAACCAAGCTAAACCCTTTGGCCAATCATATGCCGCAGCTGCCACTATAGCCTTACTAATTGTTCTGCACATTTCCTTGCGTGAACCATCCAGAGAAGCCAAAAAAAATATGTGAACAACCTTCTGATACCATAAACAATGGAAATGAACGAAAAAAATTTTCTGTATGCTTAATGTTTCAGTGGAACCTATGATTTAGTGCACCAGAAGATGTCTGAACCTATCTCTAGTCAACTTGTACAGATATGCAATCACAATTGGATTTTTTACCCGTTATTTTAGAATTATACATCCAAATAAAAGGTAGAAATACCCGTTGGAAGGCAGTGTATGTGGCTTTCAATCTTCACCATATGCTGATATCAACCGTTTTGACTGTTCACACTAGTTTAGGAAACCATAGAAGTATACCATGCCACTAAACAGATAATTGGCAGATTAAGAATCTAAAGGGGTCAATAGCAACCATTGTTAAATGTAGCGTATCATATGTATCTTGTATTCGACTGATACAACAGGTTAGTCAAGAGAGTCCTCATCACCTTGTCCATGCATATTAATGAAAAGAAGGCAGCAACTGGATAATCATGTTAGATCTCACAAATACGAGAAATGCTTCCATGCTAGCTATTGCATTAAGCTAGTTTTATTAGTTTCAAAGCAATGTGTAGCTCCAGTTGACCAAAGGAAAAAAAATGAAAAAAAAGAAAGCAACATATCATTCCCCCTTATCATAGAGTAAGAAAAGTTATAAGTGAAGAAGGAGAAGGTGGAAGTAGAGTGGAGAAGAGTGCAGCAGTCGGTAAATTATTACTTTTAGCTTTACCGTGTAAACAGCATCCACATAGTACAGGGATAAGGAAATTATAATATAACACATTAAGCAGAATTATAGAAGAGATCATTCTCTTAAGATGAAACTAGAACATTCATTTATAGGCACAGAGAGGCTGCTCCCAAGATTGTGTAACATAACATAAATTCAAGTCTACAAACAATAAAAGGATGGCAAAAGAAGAAATGAGTGTGAGTAAACAAGAGTAGGAGGAAACAGACTCCAAACCTGATCCCAAATTCAAGAAAAAGATACCAAGGATGCTTTCCAAAATAAGCACAAAGTCTAGATATCCTATCATGAAAAATCAAAATCACGAAACAGAAATTCTTAAATTCAAATTTCCTTACCAGCAAGCTAATAAGAGAGTCTTGATAGCCAAGAAATCAAATGTTGAGACTTGAGAGGAAAGGATTCTTAAAAAGAATTAAAGAAAAGGAAAAAAAATAAGCTATTAAAATAAAAGCGGAAGAGCAGGGCGAGTCAGAAACAGAGTTACCAACCTCTTGGATGATAAGATTTGTTTGCTTTTAGGATCTCTCTCTTTCAGCTCGCTTTGGGTTTGAAATACACAAGTGGGCTGTTTGATAGATTTTTATAACGTGAAGTCCAGTTTTCCACCAACCTACTCAACTCTTGTTAATCCAATATCAAAATCCTAGAAATAACACAAGGATTTGACTGGTTAGTCAGCCTAAATAAAATGAATATCTTTAATTTCCTAATTGAATTATCCTTTAAGGCTTCAAGGGTGTCTTTGCTTTTGTAGGGTTCAAATTATGAATCATAATGAGAGAAGACTGAGACTTCCCTTACCACCATGGCCTCCTTGATCTTGATGTCGAGTAAAATGCTTTGTACTTAATTGATGATATATATGTTTTTCTCAATTTCAAATCTATTTCTCGAATAGCACCATCAATGCCTCCATGTGAGTGCTCTGCAAGATAACTTGGGAGAGAGAGCACAAGAACTGTGGGGTTTTTTCACAGTAAAAAAGAAAAGAACTAAAAGGATAAAAAGAAATATAATTTACTAACCATTGCTAAACTTTGTTCTCTTTTCATCTTGTCTATAAAGAAACTGACCGAATTCCATGGTTCTTGACTACTCTGTCACCATAAACAGGACTGTCATTTAAACTCTCAAGATCGTCGAATCTTGATTGATTCTTGAAAATCAACATCAAAATCGAAGAGGAAACAGAAAATAATTAACTAAAAAAATACATTATAAAAACTGCTGTGAAGATCAGCATTATTGCTCTTCTCTGCATCCTCAAAGAACTGAAGAGCATAGAATAGAAATTCTTCCTCTCACTGCCTCTGCCAGACCTGCATTCAGCACTACCTTCTACATAATATTTCTAACGTTATTGAAAAAATTTCACTGCATGTTTGTAAAATTTGTTAGGAACAAACAATACTGGGGTTTCATACATACAGTTTGGAGGTGAAAAATTTGTACCCAGAAATGGAAACTTTAAACATGGACATCCAGCAAACTTTAAGATGCTGCCGCACTTGATAATTTGATGCCCTAATTAGAGGATGTATGTTGAACTGCAATTTAAAATGAATAACATTCAGAACCCATTAAATGAAAGCCACATATATTGCAAGACTTTGATGCTAAATATAGAACACCCTCAACAGCCGACAAGAGGATACCAAAATTCTACCAGTGCCTTCCAGACATGCCAAGTCGGAAAGGATATAAGAAGCAAATACCATGCTTAGGTGGTAGAAACACCGTAACTTCGGTTGAGATGCTAATTTTTCAGGAGCAACTGCAAAGTAGGATTGTACTAGAGTTAAAAGCCACCAAGGGATGCCTCACACAGAATTTGAAAGACCAATGGACAAATATGTAAGAAGAAATGCAGGCTAAAGTCCATCGAAGAAGAAAATGATTGGATTTAAAATTTACCTGCAGTGGGAAGATCTAGCTCCGTGGGCCAAGGAGGAACAAGAACATAATGTTTCACATTTGTGTTATTTAAATGAAATACAAGAGAAAGAAACTATCCAACCCCACCACTCTGTGGAAACATGTGTGGGAACTGACACCAGCTGAAAAAAGTTCACATCCTTCTATTTGTCAGCTCAAGAGACTAGAAATCAAAGAAAAAAAGCAATCATTTTCCCCAATAAACAAGGAGCAGCGACAATCCTACAACTTAAAATATTCCTTTCTGTAGTAAAAAATCATTTTCTCCAACAATCAAGAAGCAAAATGCAACTAAACCCTGAGAGTCATACAAGATGCCTTTCTATACATTATTCCTTTATGTAGTATGGATTAATCTCACTCAAACAAAAGAAAGAGAAGCTACCCTTCCCAATCTCACACTTTCTCAATTGGTGACTCTTGCTATAAAAGTTTGCTTTGGAGCTAAACGCAGCACTGGGGTGGGGTGCAGGAGAGAGGCAGAGAGAGAGAGAGTTGCACACAAGATTGAGAGAGAAACTGACATAAAACAGAGAAAGAAGAAATGAGTGTGACCAAACAAGAGGCAAGAGGAAACAGGCCCCAAACCAAGAATTGGAGTCTCAACATCAAAAGAGAATTTGTGGCTGCTCCGGTTTTTTGGGGTTCAAAGCAAGAAGTGCAGTAAGAGAGGATAAGAATTCACTTACAAGTTACCATCATGGGCTTGCAGTTGATGTCCAAAAGCCACTTCATAATATTTTCATCATTCTAGACAAGTCACGTGTGCTTCACAAAACAATTTGCTATGCCTACACATTCATGCCAACTGCCTTGAAGGCAAAAGAAAAAGAAATGCTTGATAAATCCATGGCCGATCTTGATTACCAAAAGTGTTGTAAGAAATTGTTTAAAAAACAGACAACCAACAGGACACTTGGGAAATATCGAGTCACCTGGTAATCATGCAACCTGCACCACATAAAGAAGGTGTCATGTCGAATTAATAATCAGGTCAACAATAAGAAGCAAAGAATGAAGAAAGAAAAGCTGCAAAGACCTGCTTCAATGTGTTTGGTGCCCAATTGCTCTACCAGGTTCCCTAAATTGATGCTGGTTAGCCCCAAAGTCTGCAAATGGTATTAGATAATTAGAAAAATAATATAGTATCATAAGTAAAGACATGAGTGGCCAGCCATCCAGCTCACTAGAGCCCAAGAAGAAATATAGAACAAAGTTGGTGCAACACCTAGAAACTGATAAGGGGGAAACTAACCACAAAGCTGCATTAAGCAAACTGGTAGTTATGTATCCAGAATCAGCAACCCTAGCTAGTAGTTCATGTCTTTGGGCCAGCCATAAAAGCAGCCAAATATTTGGTGGTATTCTGGCCAATGATGTAGCAAAGCAGAAATCATTTTATTTTACATATATTGTACAATAATTGAAAAGTGTTTATTGCATGTGTTGAAGAATTTAACCTGAAAGTCACTCTGATCATCGCTTTGAATGATTATTCAGATAACAGCCTCAAAACAAGTATCATTAGCTGTGCTTTCATTCCATTGCTTGGAGCGTTCTGCATCACATGAATATGCATGAACAAATGCAGACTAGAGTCCATAGACGAAGAAAATAATTGGATCCAAAAATTACCTGCAGTGGGAAGATCTAGCTCCGTGGGGCAAGGAGGAACAAGAACATAATGTTTCACATTTGTATTATTGAAATGAAATATAAGAGAAGGAAACTATCCAACCTCACCATTCTGTGGAAACGTTTGTGGAAACTAACACCAGCTGGAAAAAAGTTCACATTCTTCTACTTATTGGCCCAAGAGATTTAGAAATTGAAAAACAAAATTCATTTTCCACAGTAAACAAGAAGGAGCAGCGACAATTCTAAACTAAAAATTATTCCTTTCCACAGCAAAAAATTCATTTTCTCCAACAATCAAGAAGCAAAAGCAACCAAACCCTGTTTCTATACATTATTCCTTGATGTGTTCTGGATTAATCTCATTCAAACTTAAGAAAGAGAAGCTACCCCTCCCAATCTCCCACTTTCTCAATTGGTGACTCTTGACATAAAAGTTTGCTTTGGAGCTAAAGGAAACACCAGGGTGGGGCGCAAGATAGAGGCAGAGAGAGTGCGCGCGCATGCTTGTGTGTGTTGCACAAAAGATTGAGAGAAAAACTGACAAAAAATAGAAAAAGAAAAAAATGGGTGTGACCAAGCAAGAAGCAAGGGGAAAGAGATCCCAAACCAAGAATTGGAGTCACAACGTCAGAAGAGAATTGAGGCTGCTCCAGTTTTTTTTTTTTTTTTTGGGGGGGGGTTCCAATCAAGAATTGCAGTAAGAGGAGGATAAGAGTTCACTTACAAGTTACCACCATGGGCATGCTCTTGATGTCGAGTAAATACGTGCCTTTTACATGCTTGGTAATAATATGTAATTCTCAAATCTCTTTCTTGAACAGCACCATCAATGCCACCACCATATGTGTTGTATTCTGCCAAACAGAAAGAACAAGACTAGGTTTGCGACAGACAACAGTATTAAACCCACAAGTCAAATGTTATTAAACAAATAATAATTAAAAAAAAAGAAGTAAAAAAGAAAATCAAATGCACGGATCAATTACCGAAAAAAGTAAACCGAATTCAGCAGTTCTTTAATCCTATTCTTTTTGGCCAAACTCCCAAGATCGTTGAATCTTGATTGATTCTTGGAAATCAAAAGCAGGAAAAAACAACCCGAGAAGAAGAAGCAGAAATATAGCAAAAAAAGAAAAAATTTTAATTAAAAAGAGAAAATGCATTACAAGAACCTGTATCATGAAAAGCAGTATCATCGTCGCTCTTGCTCTGCATCCTCCAAGAACTGAAGAGACGTTGGGTTTCGCTCTGTCCGACTGGTGTATGCTTCCGCCTTTTGGCTGACGCTTGAAAATCAACAATATGAAAAATTAATCAAAATCAAAGAGGAAAATGAAGATTAATTAATTAATTATAAAAAAGAAGAAGAAGAAGAAATACATTATTTTCTTTGGTCACACGGGCGACACAAATATGGAGCTTTTAGCCAAATTACACTCCGAGGGCTCCCAGCAACCTGCAGCAATAAAATCATTTAGCTTGCTTGCGGAAAATACACATACATGATAACGATAGCTATGGAAAGTGCAATCTATTTCAGACAAAGGAAGTTATTGAGCACCTGGGTATTTCAAGTTTCCAGTAAATGTAAACTGGTTCTACTGGAGTTGCCTTTGTCCCCGGTAGTAACAGTGCCGATCGAAGAGGTTGATGGATGGATTCTTTCTTTTGCTCATAGCGACGTGATCGAGGTGTTTCAGCCAAGCAAACAGCTTTGGTCAATCTCAGAAATCGAGATTGTTACAAGAGAAGCGATTACGTGATGCAATCTGATCAGTACCTCTTGTCGGGGCCTCACGATGGTTGTTGCAAAGATGCTTGATTGACAAGAAGAATTTTCCCTCTTGATAAAATTAGGTCCTTGGCCTTCTTCAACGTTTTCTTGGGATTTTATGCCTTCTCGGACTCGGTTTTCTTTGGCATATGTTTGCTCGGCACCTGAAACATCAAATGATGTAGATAATTGATCCAACCCACATACAATGCAAGTTCTTCTACCAAATCTCAACTTTCAGATTAAATAGCCTCCAAAAATCACCGAAAGAAAAGGAAAAAGAAATTTAAAATCAGGAAACTTAGCCTTCTTAGGCCGTGGAGGAGGAGGAATCTTTTTGCCACATCCTCACCGCCATCATCTTCAATCTGTTATCTGTCCAAGAAAAAAGAAACAAAGAATTCAACCCAAGTAACCTGCTCATATGTCAGACAAGAATCTCCAAAAACGTCGATTAAATTGTTTAAGAATTCTAACCCTCTAAAGTACAAGGAAGGACCAGGTTGTGCCTTGAAACCTCAAGTTTCAACCAAGTGTAGGGTTCTTGCAAAAGAAATCAGAGAACCCGTAATCAAGAAACAGAGTAAATAAATAAATAAATAAAGGAAACACGAAAAGGCAAAACAATACAAGACAAAGAGAAGTAATGACCTGCACGGTGGCTGGCCTCGGTAAAGATGATGCCCACCCAAACGCAAAACCCACCAACACCAGAAAACCTCCGAGGGGGGAGAGTTGTCGAAGTTAAAGAACTGAACCACCGGTTTCTTTCCCCATTCCTCTCAATTTCCCCGTCGTTTTGGCACATATTCTTTGTGAAACTGATCAAGATTCCGTGAAAAGGAAAGATCTTTCCCTCTTGCTGGATACTATTATTAGGCGTTGGCCGGTTTCTTGTAGGAGGGGGTGGCAGAGGACAGGAGAGTTTGCTGGGTAGCCGGAGTTTGATGCAGAGAAGGTAGGAGGCGCTGGTTGTGGTCCGCCGTTCAGCGGACGAGAGTTCGGTGGTGGTTGTAGCGATGGCAGCGCTGCGGTTTAGCGGAGGTGAGGAACATGGACAGAGACGAAGCACGGTAACAGATAGAAAGAGAAAGAATTAGAGAGAGAGAGAGAGAAGTTGAGGGAATGGGACGCGGCCTCTGAAGCCGGCAAGACCAGGCGATATTTATAGCTAACGGCCAACCATCTCAAGGGCAATCTCGGCATCACGAAAACACCCCAACGCTCATTAGAACAAAAAGGCTATATTACGAAAAAACCCCAACAACGCTTACGTGCCTGTATAATCTGTAAGCTTCATTAAGAATGTAAGAATATGACATCTGACTATCTGAGTACATTGTCTCTACAATGAAATAAATGTGTACAATATTTATTCTATCTCAAAAAAAAAAAAAAACAAAAAAACAAAGCTCCCCAGCTTCCCCCAACAAAGAAAGAACAAAATCCAGCCATAATTTCCTTCCCCTTTTCAGCCATAAATTATAGTTGACAAAGTAGCTGACATAACATTACACAACAAAATTGCTTGCTTTCGCACTTTGTTCTACCAAATTGCTACTCTTCTTCTTGTGAAGGTAATTTGCCAGAAGGCCGTGTAGGTTCTGCGTATTTTCTTGGTAAGCTCCTCGCGGGGGTTGTCGAAAACTGCATTGGACTAATGGCGGAATCAAATCGGTACTCGCCAGAAAAGCTTGTGTGTATTTTACATCCAACAAGGCTACATGGCCTCCAGTGCTTCTTCGAGCTTTGGTTTTCCCTTAGGCCTGCCACATTGTCTAACATTATTACTGGACAAAAGTTTCAAAGCCTTGTCCATGGTAATATCTTCTGGCTTGGTATTCTGCACATGCATTTCAAACAGCACATTAGCTTGTGTACAGCTGTGTACTAAACATTGTTGTGAACTTTAAGTTCCCCAAGACAAATTGTTGCACGCAAAATTCATTGGAAAGATGAGGGAACCACAAAAGTGCCAATATTGCCGGCACCCACAAAAATTAGTGAATTTCTATTGCTCTTCCCAAAAACCTAATTCTAGTGTGATCATAAGGCAATGGGTCTTAGGATAGAAGGAACGAATAGACATTAATACGAAAAATGATTTATCGTCTATTCACAGACTTTAATCATAGTCTCAGATCCCAATTGAAAAAATATATAAAGATGCATGCTTACCGGTCTTTCCCTTCCAATTTTCTGCTAACATCATCATGAACAAGGCAAAATGCCATTTCTAACTTGACATGGATTGGAACTAAATTTGTTGATAGGGCTTTCTTCTAATCAGTAGGATACAAAGAAGGGTAAACAAGGCATACCTTGGGAACAGGAGCAATTGAGCGTCGATGTCTAATGGAAAAACCAGCATTTCCAAGCTTTATCGTCACAGGCTGCCCATCCTTCGGGTGGTTACCCTAATGAGATGTTAAGAGAATTGAGCATAACGAACAAGGATGCATAAATATAAGTAACCAGACTTCTTGGCTAACATACCAATGTCACGGGGAAACGTAGCCATTCCAAAGCATTTTCAAGCGTTATTGCATCCACATCTTTAAACTGAAAGAGCAGGTTCTCCCAGATTTAGCAAACATCATTTGAAAGCATGACTGATCAGCAGCCATGTTCAAGACGGAGGCATAGGTTCAACAAAAACAAACAAATAAATGCATTTGGACACACACAAATAAAAATACACATGTATTTCAAGACACCAATCAATTAAGATCAAAATAAAATAAATCACCCATCAATTGAGATACAATTGCATCAAATGATAAAGCAACATTAATAAAATATGACAACAATGTATTATATGGACAAATAGAGAGTGATGTTTATAAATTTGCACGAAAAGACAGCTAAGAGTGAAAGATTTAGAGGATCAAACTTCAAGGACACAGCATATAACATTTCTAAAGGAAATTAGGTGTATCAGGCAATGAAACCAAACGTACATGGGAAACAGAGGCTCTTTTAGGTGTATAACCCTTTCTGTCTTCCCCAAGCTGTACATAAAATCCGTAAGGACCACTCTTCAAAAGAATCTGGAAAAGGGTAACAATGTTAGATGTCAATTTACAGTGAGAATAACTTAATTCAGAAGTAAAAGATTCACCAGTTAGCAGGTCAATGGATACAAATTACAGACTTGGCCCAAACCTTTTCATTGGAAACTGGATGAAGACCTAGTAATTTAGGTTCGTCCACTGGGTGTTTTTTCTGAGGAACATCATCATCTTCTTCTTCCTCACCGTATAATGACTTCGCAATGTACCTGCAGATTGATACACGAAGATCAAGGACAGAAGACAGATGACATTTCAACAAAGCAACTCTCCAGTCAATTAAGAGAAATTAAGAAGAAAATAGGACACGACAAAAAAATAAAAAAAAGAGTGGGAGTCTTTTGAACCTAATAGTTAATACCACCACACAATTTATTATTGAAACTTAAAGATTATGACACACCCATTTATCTTGTTACATAATGCCGGTCTTCTGAGCTTAATATCTTCATGGTTTTAACAAAACAAGGCATGTCTAGCATGCCATCATTTGGACGTGCAACTTTTATGACTCCAGCTGCTACCATCTTTGGCAAAGAGAAATGGGACCATATGTTAATAACCAACTTCAGAAGAGATTTTTTGAGTCACCACTTGCACATAAAGTTAAGAAGAGTAAGAATCTTTGCAGCAGATGGGAAATTTCTCCTTAAAGCAAAATTTTCCTCTCTAGTGTAACTAACATTAGATATCCAACTGGGTTATCATTTAAGAAAGTTTACCATCTCTTCTTATTAGCATAGACATACAACTATGGTTTAAGTCAAGAACTAAAACAAAATTTTGTGATAATATTAAACACAGAATGCTTAAGGGAATTTATCAAACATTAATACCACACTCACCTGCACTTTGGGTGTTGATCACAGCCTATAAAGTACCCTGCTCCATACCTACTTACTTTGAAGACCAAAGTGCCTTCCATACAACTGAAATAAGTTCATCAAAGTCTCATTATATAAAGGAATGCTGGTAAACAAAAGGAGCACATAAAATTATTTTTAGATTAAATAGATGAAAGAGAGAACTACTCATCCAAGAAATGAAGTGATAGGACAGTTTCATATTTGTAAAGGTTCTACAAGCCATAATTTCTCCATGTGAGAATGGAGAAAACCTAAGACGTCTGAATACTCCAGGAACCTCCATTATTCCATTTTAGCAAACTTGATTTCTTCCAGTCACGTGCAATAGAAGCCAATTTTAAATATGCTTACAACCAATGTAAGTGCTAAAACTTCTGCCACTACCCAGGACAATAGCACAATCCAATCTCACTGCAACATCCTATATGCAGTTACATGATCCATCAGTATGCACAGTGAAAAAAAAACCCCTGGAGATTTATGTCTTTAAAACCAAATTCAGCCAAGGCTTTGAGACCATTTAACAAAACTTATCCGTGTTTGGGCAATCCCTATATTTCTCAAGCATTCTTCATGACAATATAGAATAATTAGATCTCACACAAAACTTAGTTCATAAGAGAACAGAATTACAAGAAAAGATTCATGTAGCCAACCCCAATTGATTTTGGAGTTAAGGCTTTGTTGTTGTTGTTATTGTTCATGACACTATATAGGGACATTTCACCGATCTCAGTACAAGCTTCAGAAGCTACAAAGCATTTCCAAGGTCTATAATTAAGTCCTGAACAATTATTCAAGACATAAATAAGTTCTTGTTATGTATGCAGTGCATACATACTATATTAGGTAAACCGGTACATTATTTACATGGTATGTAGGATATGAAATGCTCCCCTCATTTAAATCAGTTACAAAGACAAAATTGAACTTCCTAATAGGAAACAAAACAGATATTAGATTCCTTCACAAGTCCTATCTTAAAATTATTAACAACATTGGAGGTTAGCGTGCTAACCTTGGGCACACCCTATCATTATTAGGGAGTGAACCAAACAACATGGCCCCAAATGTCTTCTCCAACATTTTCTCCACCTGTATAAAAATTTTATAAGTAACAATTAATAGAATTCCAAAGGCTAAAATGAGAGAAAATGCAGAAATTTTGGCTTCATAAGTAGCAACCATGTTTTTCTAAGGACACTGGCTTCTTTAAAATATTTCTGGAAAACCAGAGAGCTGCCACAGAAAATGTACTCCAAACTCAAGGGAAAATGTCCTTGGGACATTCAGCATAGTTAGAATACCTGGTGAATATGGATGCTTTCAGCCTGTTTACAATGTGAGCTAAATCTTGTCCAGTAATCCGAAAGAAGGCCTTTCCATTCAGTTAGGCCTGCAGAAACATTATCAAGCTGTAGGTAGGATAGAAAATCAGTAACCACCATCAAGACCAGAGTAGAGCAAATAGATGAATAAAAAAAGTAAACCAGAAACCAAAAAAAAAAAAAAGCCAAAGAAAGAGAAATCTCAAAAAAAGAAAAAAATGTAAGGCAAGGCACAAAGGCTGTTTTCTAACTTTCTACAATTTATGCTGTAGTTTTGATTATTCTTATTCTATAGTTTATTTAGTTGTGTTATCCGGTATTCTAACCTAATTAAGAGTTTTAGTTAAGATTTTTTGAGGGAATAACTTTTGTAACAAGTTTAGGTATTTAACTAATTTACTTATTACCTTATTAGTTAGTCCTTGCTAAGGTTAGAAAACTAGTACAAATAGGGCCTTAAGCTTTCTTTTTATAGTCAGTTGCCAATTAAATAAACTCTCTTTTTGAGACTTCTCATCTCTTCTCCACTAGATTCGGGAATTCTAAGAAGGCAGCCTTATGTTACCTTTTCATGCTTCCATCCAGCATCAAATATGGTTACAAATAAAGGAAGCCAAACACATTGAGTGATAATTAACAAAGTAGTGAAATCAATCTACTTCTCATCTATACAAGTAGGCAGCTTTGGAATAAGAGAACCAAACTTCTGAATGCAACTTCATAAAATTACCTCGGTCTCCATATCAGCAGTAAAGCTGTAATCTGTAACTTCAGTAAAATGTTGGGAGAGAAAAGCAGACACCTAATGTCATTAAAAAAATGCTATTAGAAGAGGTTGCCTAAAATTAACAAAGCACTGCTTTAACACAATAAGGAGTGGAGTCATTGCAGAAGATGGTACTTCAGTATTTTCCACCAGGTGATTGATACATATTGTTCTCAATTCATGGGTCAATGTAAGTCACCAAAACTTACCAAATTTTTGGGCTTTAGGACACCGGACTGTCAAAATTATATGTTGAAGACCACAAGGCAATTTGAATAAGATAAGAATACTCCCTTTTATTTATTATTTGTTATATTATTATTTAATATTTTTTAATTTATTAAATTTTTATCACTTTTATGTTATAATTTGTCATAATTAATAGTTTATTGTCCCCATCAGCGAATTAAAACAGATCATAAACTTCTTAAGTCGTTGAACCTATAGCCATTCCAATAATAGGACAGTATTAGGAATTGCGGCTTGAAGAATTTATCCAACTTGTTGGGATGGATGCCTGTTAGTGGTTACAGCATAATTGCTAATTTAGTTTGAACCTAACAAGAAAACTTTGAAACTTTATTTGGACAGTAAATTAAAACTGACTTCCAAGTCCATCCAACCATTTTTTGGCAGGGTTAATTCTCTTGCAATGAGCAATTGCAGACTGAAATTTCTAAATAATATAAGTGGGAGCATTGAATACTTTCCCTTTAATGGATTATCCAGATTTCTTCTCTGAGAACATATTGACAAGAACATTTTGAACAGTAAGGTGAGTGAAAGAGCAGTTACACAAATCATAAATGTCCAAGAACATACCATGCGGCCACGAAATTCTGGATGCAGTACACGATTTTTTACTGTCACATAGTTCCTATCCTGAAACCAGAAACAAATAAGATGTCCATACATTGAAGATTGAACACAAGATTAAGATACAAATAACAGTAAAATATTGCCCCAATTGCAAAAAATACAAATTTGAAAAAGCATTATGACATGGATATCCAAAACTCATGCCACACGGATCTCACGATATCTACTTTCAAATTTTACATCAAGCAAAATCAACTAGCCAAACCAGAAACAAATAAGATGTCCATACATTGAAGATTGAACACAAGATTAAGATACAAATAACAGTAAAATATTGCCCCAATTGCAAAAAATACAAATTTGAAAAAGCATTATGACATGGATATCCAAAACTCATGCCACACGGATCTCACGATATCTACTTTCAAATTTTACATCAAGCAAAATCAACTAGCCAATATTTTGGCAAAGAATATTAAGTGCTACTATTTTGTGTTTCACATGAACCTTTGAGCTATTTTACATCAAGCAAAATCAACTAGTGTTTAAGCCTTGCTACCACCTTTTCTTTCATGCAAATTTTTGAGCTACTACCTCAGGGTTTAAGCCTTGAAGAATGGTCAGTTCACAGCCTAAATGATACTATACTTATAAGTTTGAGGTGGAAAGGAACCATCTGTGCAGTTACCTGCAAAACTTTCAATGTACTTGCGTAAGTTGAAGGTCTTCCAATCCCAAGTTCTTCCAGCTTCTTAACCTGTTGGAAACAAAATATGAAAGGTACACAAAGTCCATATTAATAGCAATAAAATGAGAGAAAAAATAGAGTCACAAAAGCTCCAGTTATAAAGGCAAATCATAATGCCATACCAATGATCCCTCAGAGTAGCGCGAAGGAGGCTGTGTAAAGTGCTGCTTGAGTTTCGCTTCACCAAGATTCAAAGGTTCCCCTAGCTACAACCACAAAGTTAAAGAAGGCACATTCTATGGTGCATGCATTAAAGGAGCCGCCCTTGAAACTTAAAATCAATCGAAAGAATCAATGTCTGGTCTTCTTTCATGCAATCAATGATTACTATACATGAAAATGCTACCTTTAGAGTCATGAGGACCTCGAAAGATTTCTGATGATCATAAGCTTCATTTCCCTCAGATCTAATGGCTCCAGCTTCAACATCCTAGAAGAAAATTTAATATGCAACCAGTATAACATCAAACAGGTGCATACACTAGTAACTTGAATTTCAGTGATAATCAAATAGGACAAGAAATAATCCACAGAATGGTAGGCCTTAAGCTTGAATATCATTATACCTCATAAACTGCCTGGTATCCCAGAAAGTCAACTCTTGCGCATGCAGATCTGAAAACAAGGGACTTGCCAGCATCCCCGATCTCAACTACAATCTATTTCGAGGAAGGGAATGTCAGGTAAAGCACAAAAGACCACAATGCAATATAAGAAACCCCAGAACTACAAAGATCATCGGCATGGCAAAAGGCAAGAACATAACAAGTTGCCAAGTAGCATCCCCCTTCCCATGGGCCCAAAAGAAGGGAAGCTGGGAGAGAGGAAGGCAACTGAGTGCATTGAATTCCATCGTAAAGTGCATAAGCATAAGAAGCCAATATTGGGCTCCAAATACTGCATCTCCTAATAACTGTTGCTTCAGTCTTTTTTGTGGGAGTCACCTTAAATAAAAATAAGCTGCTATTCTGGCAGAGCTAGGCCCAAAACTCCATGCTAAACACTACCTAATGGTTGCATCAACTAAATTTTTGACAAAATTAAGAAATAGGGAAAAAAATTTTCTATGCAAAAAGGATGCATATTTTTCATCTATAGGAAAATGAACACATACAAAAAAAGTTGGATGCACAAGCTTTTTACAAGTAATTTCCTACAGACACTATCAGTATGGACCAGTATTCTTCTATTAGATGTGAATTAAACCATTAAAGGTATGAACAGTAGCATTCTCCGCAAACAAAGAGCATGGCACATTACATCATTTCCTTCTAAACATATCACAAAAGAGAAGTTGTAACAATGAAATACCCCCAAAAGTAAGTGAACGATAAGACAAAGTGTTAAAATTATAAGTATCAAGGTTCATTTTCCAGAAATAAATATCACTGTGGCCACCTATAAAGCTACTTACTCGGACTAAAGCCAAATTGACTGCAAGGGGTTCTGTATTCACTAATATCATATAGATGTACCCTAACCTGTTCAATGGTAGCAGGTTCCATTTGGCATGCCACGGTCCGAGACCAGATAAGAGTGTACAACTTCAAGGAATCTTCATCAAGTACTTCAACCATCATTGCTACAATTTAATAAGAAAATCTGTCCTGTTACTCTGACTTCTATGCATATAAGAGGCATCTTGTAAAATTAAAAATTTTCTTCACAAAAATAAGAAAGAGAATATATTATATAGTTTGCAAAAGAAGTTTACATGGTAAAACATGAATATTAGTAGGTCTAATTGCTTCATGGGCCTCTTGAGCATTCTTCACTTTCTTAAAATATTTGCGTGCACCAGAAGATGCGAAATCCGGGCCATATCTGTACAAGAGTAATATACCAGCAATCAGAAAAGCTGCACGTTGTATAAATGTAATTAGGGAAAAAAAAAAGGTGCATAAGACTAAACGAAAGTGCCAGTAACAGAGATAGCCGTGAGCCTTCCCTTTTTCCAAATTAATATACTTGAAAAAAGAGCAAAGAACACAACAGACATAATCATTTTTTATGAAAGCTAAGCAAGCAAGAGCCAATCATTCAGAATGGAAGAAGTACAAAAATTATAACAACACATAGGTAGTCTAATAATGACAAAAGCCTACAAAAAGAGCATGGCTAAGAGAAGGCAGCAAAAGCCAAACATGACCAAATCATCTTCACCTCATGCATGTAAAATTGTACTCTGCCAAACACTCTTGCTCCTCCTAAACCTGAGGAGTCAGATTGCCTTTAATGTGCACTCTGCAAAGGACTTCTGAAGCTGGCTCAAGTCTCTAGAATATAAATAGGACTCTTAAAGCCTAGGCTCTACCAAAACACCAAGTTGTGAGAATAGCATTGAATTCTCGGGACAATTTCAATCCATTAAATGAATAAAAATGAATTGGGTATCTCTTAAACTTCTTGAAAAGGTTTTGTGGTTGAGACATTCATAACATGGTTGACTTTCAACAAGCATACAGAGCATTCACAAAATCACCTTCATAATTGTCTTAGTAGCAGAAACCTATATAAAATACCTTTCACTGACCATGGCACGTATATCTTGAACAGCTTCATCAGAAACCTGCAAGGAAAATCCAACAGAATGAGACAAGGACAGGAAGAGTTATAAGAAATCCAAGTGGGAGGACCACAATAGAAATATGAGCTAATTCTCCCTCAACAAAGTTGCCTAAGTTCTAGGCTTTAGCAATAATTCTAGGCTTAAATTTCATGAAGAAAATTATTCAAACAAAAATAAAAATACTATAATAGTTTAAGGAAGAATTTTGAAACTTCAAACTAATGAGGCGCCCACTTAAAGTCTCAAAACCAACACAAACAGTTTATTCTTCTTCTTATTTGAATTTTTGATACTTTATAATCTCCACAAATATGCAATTAAATTGTCCTTGCCACTTGTCTGTGTCTAAATCACATCTGTAAAGACAAACATGGCTACCTACAGAGATTGGTCACGAGCAACCAAACCACAAAAGAGATACTAGCCCAAGCCTTAGAAAGACTCCCTAAACAGTCTCTCTCCATTCCTACACTGCTTCTCCCCAATCCTACACTGCTCACACAAATGCAGATAACAAACCGCTGCATCATGCAAGGAATGTCAATTCACACTCACATGCAGTCCATCAGTTCTGTGGTATGTTATCAAACCAGTTGCCTTCCCATCTGTTAACTGAATCCCTTCGTAGAGTTTCTGTGCCAACTGCATCCATAAAAAAATAAACAAGAACAGACCAACAGGAATATGAGTTTAACATCATTCTTAATAGATCACCAAAATCTCATACCTCCTCATCAACATCATATAAAACACTACAAGCGATAAGACATTAGACTATTAAAATAACAATGAATGTTGATAAGGCCAATGCAAAGAAAAAAGGTTCATAATACAAATTCATACACAATAAACTCATTACAAGCCCATCTTTGCCAATGAAAATGGAAATAAAGTATCAGACGTGAATCTTTAAAGCAGAAATAACAAAATCTGGCAGCATATTATTAAGTATAATTTACAAAATGGAAATTATATCATACCTTCATTGTGTATGTTGAGCCAAAATGTAATTTATTTGCTGCATCCTGCTGGAGCGTTGATGTTATATATGGAGTAGGAGGATTTTTTCGCACTTTGCTTTTTTTAATGCCAACTACTTGAAAATCTATGGATTCAACCTTTTTCAGAATATCCTTCGCTTCTGTGTGAGAGCTAATTGACAACTGATTTAACTTCTTGGAATCAACATGGGTCAAGTTTGCATTTACCGCATAGCCTGTTTCCTTTCTGCTTAACTCAGCCACAATAGTCCAATATTCCTGTGGCTTGAAATTGTCAATTTCCGTTTCTCTGTCGCATACGAGAGATAGTGCAGCAGACTGGACCCGTCCAGCTGACTGGCAACCTGGTAGCTTCCTCCATAATAATGGTGAGATGTTGAAGCCAATCAAATAATCAAGGGCACGGCGGGCAAGGTAAGCATGAACCAAGTTTACATCAATATTCCGTGGAGCTTGCAAAGCACTTTTAATGGAAGACTCCGTTATCTCATGAAAGATGATTCTTGCTACAATAATATCCTGGCGTAAGGCATCCTGTTGCTTCAGCATCTCAATAATATGCCAAGCAATGGCCTCTCCTTCACGATCAGGATCTGATGCAAGAATAAGATTTTCTGCACTGAGACACAAGGCCAAAATGATAAAAGAATTTAGAACCTTTGCAACCGACAGAGAAAAGGAGAAGCAAAATATGACAAGAAGTCCAGGTGTTAGTAACGGGCCACAAATAATCCTGGAGAAGCATATTAGGTTGACCATTATGTAGGCTCATAACCATTACCACTTCTGATTAATGACAAAAATGAAAAGGAAAGAAAAAGCACACCTGCTTAGTGCAACTTTGATGCTCTTAAGATGAGTCCAAGCAGTAGAAGGAACCTCCCAAACCATGCTAAAATCATCATCTGGCCGCACAGATCCAGACCTTGCAGCCAAATCCCTCACGTGACCATAGCTTGGCAAAACTTCAAACATATCACCAAGGTACCCCTGAATGACCTTTGCCTTTGTAACAGACTCAACTACTACAACAGATTTCCTGCTTGGGGGATACAGCTGCTTCAAATTTCCTTGTCCAACATTTTTCAATTCTCCCATCTTTTGGGAAGTCCCAGATTTTCCCTTTTTACTGGAGCTACCACTCTTCTTGTTGGACTGAGTTGTTGTAGAAGCAGAATTATCAGACACTTCGTTAATCACATTTCCGGTAGATGTCTTCTGAAAAACTAGAGAATCAGATAAGACACAACAATCGGGAAAAGAGTAAATCCTGTTATCTGTCTATTCTAAAATTTGGAGACTACT
The DNA here is from genome assembly GCA_020883675.1 of Bruguiera gymnorhiza. Classification (NCBI taxonomy): domain Eukaryota; kingdom Viridiplantae; phylum Streptophyta; class Magnoliopsida; order Malpighiales; family Rhizophoraceae; genus Bruguiera; species Bruguiera gymnorhiza. The sequence continues at coordinate 4,373,167 of JAIRCJ010001057.1, read as the reverse complement.
GACCTCCTTTCTTGAACTCTGACTACCTTTGCTAGCAATGGACTTCTTAGATTGGGAAGGGCCTTTCTTGCTCTTTGATTGCTTCTTCTCTGTCGCACTGCCTTTGGAATTTACATTACTATTGGTGGCATTATCAATCTTTTCGTTGGAGGCCGATGTAGTACACGAATCGGTGACTCCATTTTCAGCACAGGAAGCCGCCAGGGGCTTTGCTTTCTTCTTTTTTTTCTTCTTCCCATGATTGCTAAAGCCACCTACGCTTTTGTCCTCTTCTGTTCCTCCGGAGACTTGAGAAAAATTCCTCTGGGTGAAATCTCCATAATCAAGTGATCTCCACGCCATGCTGGCGCGCAAAGGACAGTGATTCAGCACATTTCTGGAATTCAACGTTGAAGAAGTGAAAATTCCGGGTCTCAAGCGAGGACGAAGAAGCAGCGAAGTGTGCTTACACCCATCGCCAAGATGGCCACGGTGGGGAACCATTGAATGGACGCTTAACGGCGCCATTGAAGCATCCCTCGGTTTCAGTTGGGAATGTTTTCCAAATCCATGGAAAGTACAAAATGCTGACGACGAGGATGAGGAAGAAGAACGCAAGAGAACTCCGGGATGATTCTGCAGCCCTGCCTGGCACTGCAACTACAAAATAAAATTTAATTTAATTTCAGAGCGCTACAATTTTTTTCTTCTCCAAAAGAAAAAAAAAAAAATATATATATATATATATATATATATATATATATATATATATATATGTTACAAAGAGAGAGGGAGAGAGAGGGAGGAAGAAGGAGAAACCTTGGCCATGAAAGGATAACAACGCAGAGCAGAAGAAGAGCAAGAAGGAGACGACGAGGAAGAAAACATGAAGAGACTAACACGCATTTTCAGAATGTTGTGTTGTGTTCATTTGATTCTTCTTTCTCCGGGCTTCGCTCTTAGTCGCTGTCTCGCGCTCACAGACAGAATGCAACGATACGGGAAGATTGAGCCATTTAAGAGGAGGCTAGGGTTTTTGGGGGGTTTTCTACGCCTTCCATTTTTTCACCTGAAGAACGGTTTATTTATTTATTTATTTATTTTTGTTTTTGATAAAAAAATTTAATAAAAATTAAAAAAATAGTATTTTAAAATTTTATAAACACATCTATAAAATAGATTAGGTCAGTAAAAAAAATATAAGTAAGTAAATTTTTTATAAATTAATAGAATTATCAACTATTTTAATATTTTACAAAATTAGATAAACATTTAATTATATTAAATAGCTTGACAAAAACCCAAACCTACGAGCCTTTAATTTGAACAAATACCTCAACCATGAAATAAGATGATGGGTGGTCTGAAAGTGGACCGGGTGATTCGGGCGGCTCTAAACACCTATGATAATGTAGTTGGCATTTCAATTTGATCTTAAAAGTTTCTTGTTTTTTTAATTTCTTCAGTCTAGTAGACATTTTTTTGTTAAAAAAAAAGAATGAAATATGAAAACAATAGTATTATTTTAAAACAAATATTTTAAATTATTGCTATCATAAACCATGTAGGAAGATTAGGGATCTGAATCTCCAGAGTGTTTTAATCAATTCTTAATAAAGGAGATTTATTGAAAAAGTTTAAAAATATAAATTATAGAGCGTCCAGCCGAAACCACAAAACGTGTTCGTAAAAAATAAATTAAAAAGAAAAAAGAAAATGTTATATTTAACCCGCAAAGCATATATATCAGTGTTATTTCCAAAAAGTAATAATAATAAATTAATTAAAAATTCCCCCATTGATTTGCCGCAAAAAGTGTTTGAACCCTAATTAGCGAATGGCCGCGCACTCTTAAATTTGATTCTTAACCGAAGTCGAAGAACGAGATGCAAGAAGATCCAGTCCCACATTATTTATCATCAAAATCTTTTTTTTTTTTAATACTTTTGTTATTTAGGGTCAAACCGAGCTAACAACTTCTTTTAAGAATATAACGGGATTGGAATTTCTTGATTTAGAAATGCAGGTCAAGTGAAAAAAAGAGAAATTTGGCGGGTAAGAACAATAGAAAGTTTCAGTACCATAATTTGATTTTACCAATTAACTAAAAAGAAACTCCGAAGCACAAAATCAATAAATTAATTGCAGATGAGATACGGATTAAATAGCTCAAGGATACCGAATTGTATGAACACAATGTTCATTGTACATGCTTTCTGAATACTCATTGTATAATATATTTTTTGGGAAAAGAATAATAACTTATGCCAAAAGATACAACCAACCGCGGTGAAGTACCGTCCATGAATCAAAACTAGTTAGAAAGTTGAGCCGTTTGAAACCAAGGAATGAGCGCTAGAAGACAATCAAATGGGGAGAAGTCAGTATAAAACAGACTATTTGGATAGACAAGCATTGCATTTCCACCAAGAAAACTATTTGATTTCGAAAGAAAAAAAAAAAGCATTGCACCCTTTCCATCCAAAGACAAGAAAAATGAAAGGGAAACCACAAAAACATAGCAAAGCAATCGAGTTTTCAATTACCTGAACATCATAAAATTTCATATGAAATCTGGAGTTATCGATGCATAACTTGATTTGAAGAATATCTGCAATAGCTGGACTCAATTCCCTATTAACACTCGATCCAATGCCCCCAACAGATATCAATTCTCCGTCTGCAGCAGAAGGTTCAATGCCCGCAAATGCAACGGGCACCCTCCATTCCATTGGAACATTTATGTAAAGATTCTGGGTGGTCATCTCCCTCCCTTCTTCTATGGCAGCATGTGCTGTTTATGATAGAACAGTCTAATGGCTTGGCACAGTCTTCTTTTGGAAATGGGAGGTTCCCGTGCCATTATAATTTTATATATAATTTTATTTTTTTAATTTGTATTTATATAGTTTATATATCTTTTATTATAAAATTTAGTTATATATTATATATACAAGTGAGAAGAGATGGGGTACTTTACAAGCCTGTAGAATAAAATAATACCTCTAAACTGCCTCACTCCATGACCGCTTATAAAACTAATGACTGAAGAAGTAATACTTAAATAAAATAACACAACCATCAGATTCAAGTTTCAACTGTTCAAACTGGAGCTACAGCCTACCTTTCATATTTGTTAAACAGTATTCTTCAGCAATTCTCTCGATCTAGAGAATTTTTTTCTTGTTCACTATAATATCAGCCACTCATTTTTTTTATCAACTTCAGCTTAAGTAAATACATCGATCAACCAAAAAGGTAAGAAGAAACATTTATCATGCATGGCTTTAAATAATAGAACCTTTTGGCTTCAAATGAGGTTACTCTGTACATCAAAGTTTGCTTTTCTGATAAATGGGAGACACACAAGTGCCTCCCAAGTTCTTAAAAGAGAAAAAAAATGATTCTACAGAATTTTACAGCATTCTAGCACAGATTCCATATTTAAGCCACTATTTACATACATTTTCTCATTATTTTCAAAGATGAACTAGCTCAAAAAAAATTGCCATCCTACCAGATAAACAAGACTGCATCTACTTTTGATGACTTAAATATTACATCCCAATAGTTTTTTTTTTTTTTGGCCTGAATCATGAAAGATTGGAAATTTAGTCAAAAACATTAACTGCAGCATGGTTTGTGTTACTTAAATTCTATAGCTACTGTAGCCCCCTATACTAGAAGAACCATAGCCACCATAGGGTCGTCCAGACAATAAAGATGAGGGATAAGAAGCATTATCCAACTGGGAGTATACAGACCTCAAACTGCTTTCAAACTTGCCATAGCTGCTTGGGACTGATTCTGCGTGATTGCTTAAGAAGTCCTGGAAAGAGACATTAAAGCATAACAAGTTTCAGACTCTTTCACTTCCCTCAAAAGATTAAAAAAAAAAATAAGGTTTTCAGACTCATTCACATTTCTGGAAAAAAATAAAAAATAAAACCAGTTCTTCTGCAGACCAACAGAACTTTACTAGTACACATGGCCATTCCTATTTCAGAAAAAGTAAAATGTGCAGTATCATGGAACTTTTGAGAAGATCCAAAAAATTTGCATACAAACACAGGGAATATTTCCATCCAAGTCCAACTCACAAACTTGAAAGCAAAAGCCCAAAACCAGCACCATTGCACTAAGCAATTGCCCCCAAATTTTTTTGCATAACAAAATAGTGCCTTACAATGCACAAGTAATTGTTGCTTCTAATGCTCTAAAAGAAACATTTTGCTAACACAAATCTACTTTCAGTGCCCCAGATTTCGGCAAAAACCTTTATTTTGAGCTGAAATTCTCTATGTTTTTACTTTCAGCTAATAGTTTAGCACATTCTTCATTGGTTCTATGGGGTCCTGAAGCACAAGAAGATTTTACTCATTTGTATTAGTTAGGTGTCTGAAGAATTATGTTGCTTCCAATGGAGCTTTTAGCTAATAGGTTAAATGATATGTAAAATTTAATTATTGAATTTGCTTATTATGCTCAGTTGATCACTGATCTTTCCTTCTTTTTATTCTATTCTTGCAATCACACCCTTCTACTTATCTTTTGCTATTCTTAGAAGCTCTGTAAATTAACTAGCAATGTAGATATTTTTCTGTAATCCTTAGAAGTTCTGTAAATTAACTTGCAATGTAGATATTTTTCTGCAGCTTTGACTTCTTTACATTAATTTTGACCAAATTTGCATGAACTTTGACTCACAATGTACAATGTTTTGAAAGCAAGGCTGAGAGAGGGATTCACTTGCATAAAGGAGCAAGAAAGGAAACGGGGGAACATAAAACAAAATGATAGGATGAAAGATACCGTTCATTTGATAGCTAAAAGTGATATTAAAGGTGAGAAAATTGGCCCAAAAGTTTTCTTTCTGAATTGAAAGAGGATGAAAAGGAACAGAAACTATTACTTTCTAAAACTGCCTTTCTTGCTTAAACATAAAAACAAATTATATACACAAAATATTTTTTTCAGGATTAAGTCAAATCTAAATTTTGAAGCTTTTAGTTAAATGCAACACAACTTAAAATGCAAATGCAACAGCTAATTCCTAAAAAGAGGGGGAAAAAACTTTTGATTGAGAACAAAATTCAAATATAAAGACACAAATTGAAGAAAAATAAAGATCAAGATCTAAAGGAGGAGATGGTGTAAAGTTAAGAGTCTATATGTAATCTCTGGCCCCCAAATTTTTCGCATCTTAAATTCTTGCAGTAAAAAGCATTGACTGATTCCAAATTCTGTTGTTAAAAACTGTATTTTCACTCAATAGCATGACTTACATAACAAGCAATCAACTTTAAAGCAGAAACAATTTTCTTAAAGAAAAAGACATTTCTGCGAATCACCATCCTGAGCAAAGTTGTAAACAATGGATTGCATGATATTGGGAACACAAGAATGAAGAAACGTGAGAGGAGAAATGTCTTACCTGAATTAGTTGTTGAGCTGTCTGAACCTGAGATGCGGTACCTTTTATCTCTACAGTAATTTCATCAGGTAAACCCCTTGTTTCTTGAACAGTTATAACAGCTCCACTAGTGTGACGGATGTATGCAATGTTATTTCCTCGAATCCCAATAATTTCCTCAGCATAAGAAATTGGTACTTGCATTGTTTGAGTGATCTGCTCAGATGAAGCACCAAAGAAGCTATGATGCTAGGTCTAACCATTGTTAAGAAGAGTGTGCAGTATTGTTCAACAAAATGTTCTCTAGATTATGCAGTAGGGCATAATTTTTTCCTTTTCCAAATATACAAATTTTGAACAAGTCAAATAGAAAAGCTTATGCCAATGAACTTCCCCACACATTTAAAAAAAAAATATATATATATATATACACAGTTAAAAAGTTAAACAAAAAGCATTTTTCCTTGCTTTTTACTCCTTATTTCTGGTGGCATATACAAAGAGTGACAGTCAAAACTGAGAACCCGAGTACAAACACACATTATATAGATAAATGCCAAAAAAGAGAAATGTTCAAACAAGTCAAACTACCAACCTGAGTAACAATGGGACCACTAGCACGACTGAGTAATGAAGAACGAACTGATGGAAGCGCAGGATCTTGTCCATAAAGTGATATTCTAGAAGGAGGAATCTGTAACTCTAACTGAGTTTCGTGTTCAAGGAAAAAAGCCTCTCTCTTAGCTGAGAGAGGATAATCAGTATCAATCCCACTCTGAGAACTATTGCCATACGATAACTTGTCAGGCAAGGGCTCCCCTTGGCGTTCTTGTGAGATTAATGCATTATACTGCAAAAGACGCAAGCAACACTTAGTGAGCTTTTCCAACTAACATCACTAATTATTGTAGAAACCATACTTACATTCTTTTCAAAAAGAGGAAGAACACTGTGATCGACCAAAAACTTCCTCAAATGGCTCACTATTGCCTCTAGAGCTCTAAGAACCTTTAAGGCTTCTCCTTGCAACTCAACAATCCTCTCATCAGCAGCAACATAAAATGGTGATTCATCTGGCAACAGAAAATTTGGTTTTATTAAGGGTTAGGAAAAGATGTTAAGAACTGAAACAAGCCCAAACAAAGGACAATAATAGCTTGGGGACATTTGCAGAGAAAAAAAAATCTCTTATAGCTTCAAATGGGTTAAACAGGTGCAGCATATCGTCATTTGTGAGACAATAGGCACAGGTTCAAATAACAGAAAAACAAGTCTGAAAACCATCAAAAGTTAAGAACATACATGGACCGCATGAAATTGGCAAACATTGAGATCTGTTGAATTCACAATGGACCAGAACTTGTCAAGAACAGCAACACAGGCCTACACTTAAACTTTAACTTAATAATAACACATTACTTAACAACAAGAGCATACCTTCTGACAGTACCCTCACAGATGCACCAGTGCTTTCCTGTATTGACCTGATTAATGAGCCTTGTTTTCCGATCAAATTAATAGCTTGTGTAGATGCCACCAATAACCGGATTGAACAGAATGCAATTCCAGCAGCTCCATATGCATGATCATCTCCCTCGGGCAATCCGAAAACACGTCTAAATATTCTAATTGTAGCATCCATTGCAGGGGATAAAGGCATCTCTGGCTCTTCTTTTCCAGATATCAAGACCTAAATTTCGAGAAAAGGAACCCATATATAAAAGAGGCAAGTAAACTTCAATTCTATCGTGCCGTCCATCTTCTGCAGAAGCCACGTTTATTCGACTATAAATACATTATCCGTATCGCCAAAAATTCATTTTCTTGAAAAGGAGCCAATCTCCAATAATTATTCCAAACAATCATGAATTTTTATAAGGAAAACAAAGAAAAGAAAGCAAACCCTAAGGAAGAAGAAGAAGAAAAAAGAAAAGAAAAGCAAGAAACACATACAACACGGTCAGGAGTGCCAACAGGGGCATCAAGAACGCGGATGCGAGCCCGAGTATCCTCGCACATCTTCCTGATGATGTCCCCCTTGCGCCCTATAATGCTACCCACTTTCAGCACCGGCACTACCAGTCTGAACACGCAGTCCCCTGGCCATCCCGGCCACCTAGCCGTCGCAACGGCGTTGGCAGGAGCGGACTCAGCCTCGACGTTCTGGGACAATCGTTCGGACTCCGTAGCCATCGGTACCGTTGGGACCGCTGTGGAGGATTGCAGATCAGATTCTTGAGGATTCGTGGAATCTTGGGGGTTGTTAGATTCTGAAAAAATCACAGTTCCATTGTCGGAGGCGGACTCTGCTTCTGCAGTAGCCATCAGAGATGGGAGAAGTGAAGAGAAGAAGTTATGGCTATGGGTTTTGAGAATTCGAAAGATAGGGTTTAATTTGGGGGAAGTCGGAAGAAGGAGCGTGAGATTGTACGGTTCGCGAAAACGATGAATGCACACGTGGGGTTCACGTGATATGACAGCTTGAGCAACAGGGACGAGGGGGAGAGAGAGGGAGAGGATTCTCTGATTTGACGGGAGAATTACAACAAATGAGGGACTCTCTAATTCTTTTATTTTTGTTTTTCTCTTGTCAATTAAAAAGACACCGTGCTATAAATTATATAATAAAATTAAATTTTTAAGATTAAAATTTTAAATTCTAAAAATAAAAATTTAAAATTCTACATCTAATTCTTTTAATAATATCCTGGAGAAACATATTTCTTTTGTTTGATTTTTTTATTCACGTATATACGCCCAGTAGTAGTATTTATAATTATAAATCATCACAATAAATGTGAGAAAAGCAGAGCCAAGACAAGTAGTTTCAGTGCCATTAACGTATCCAAAAACTTACTGCCATTAGACATAACAATTTGAATAAAAATTACTGTTATTATTATTATTTCATCTGATGAGTTCCGGACTAAGTAACTCTTTTTTTTTTTTTGGTGGGGGGGGGGTGATCAACAAGGACGAAGTTCCTGTTGTCCTCTGTAATTTTCCTTTTTGTTCCAAAAGTTGTAATTTTGTAAATACAAGTTGTAAATTTTCACTCTTTACTTGTAACTTTTCTAGGAATTTACGTTTCTGTGAAAAGATTGACAAAGTTACAACCTTGGCGATCAAATTTACAAGTGAAGAGACTTCAAATTTACGAGTGTATTTGTAAATACTAATAAGATAACTCATTTGATTTCAAAGTGAGTCGCAGGCGCATCATGTCAATTTATCCTTTTCATTGGATGACCACAGACCTCAAGTATGTATTATTCTGAAATTTAGAAAAATCTGTGGTTGAACTATTTTGTTTTTACTCAATAACATCACATAACATATTTAAATATTCCAATAAGATATATATAGATATATATAAACAGAAGCCAAACCTGTAGATAAGGGGTTAAAATAATTGAACGGCCGGAAGAGAGGACAGAGAAACAAAGAACACAACATTGCTGCAAAACCTCTCGTCTCTTCCTCTGTTCTCTTCTCGGTATCTCACATCCCCCCGTCGGGGGTGATCAAGGAGGATGTTTTTTATTTTAACTTCTTTTTTTTTTTAATGCGTCAAAATAATTTATTATAAATATATTAATTATTATTATTATTATTATTTATATATTAAATTATTTTAACTCACTTTAGAAAAATTGAATTTTATATCTCTGCCTTCGCAAATCCTCGTCTATTTGTACGGGGGTCTCGATGAATCTTTTCCTTTTACGTCGCTCTGCCCGTGGCCTGCTTGCCCGTCCCCACTAGTCACCACTCGTCAAACTTCTAAAGTCATACTTGATGAGCGTAGTAGTTCTTGCTTTTCCCTCGTTGGGTAACTCTCCTGTCTCAGACATTTCCCTTTTTATCTCTTGGGTCTCAGCTCTGTCTCTTGATGACCTGCAATTCTAGGCTTTTCAGGGGTTTTGGAATTCCCTTCTTCTTTGTGATGGGAGTAGTAAAGTTTTCTCCTCTCTAAAATCCTCGACTTTGAGAAGGAATTGTTGGGGGTGAAGGTTTGTGTAGCTTTTAGACCTCAAGATTTTTCTTTACCTGAAAATCTTATAATTTCTAGGTTTCCCCTTTCGGAACTCTTGGCCTTTTCTTCCTTTTCTTAAGTTATTGCTGTAAAAGTTCTTAACTTTTTCTTGGTTGTACTTTTTCAGGGTTTAGGGTTTTGCTATTTTCTGTGGAGTCTGTCTGTCCTCTCTCCCGATTCGCAACCAGAAAATGAAAACTTGAGCTTTCCTTTTAATTGCATCCGAGAACTTCGTCCCCAATTCTTCAATTTACAGTTGGTCATCAACATCATCTCCAAATGTCTTCTTCATGTTTAAGTGGTGGCGGCGGGACCTACAGATTGGAATTAGAAATAGTGAAGTCCCCCTCTACCTCAACACGAAACTCACACACATCATCTCCATCTTCAACTCTCACTGAATCCAGCAATTCCCCATTAGTTATCTCCACAAGAAAACCGCGCACCCCACGTAAACGCCCCAACCAAAACTACAACGAAGCAGCTGCCCTTCTTTCCACAGTTTACCCCAACATATTCTCCACAAAACACCTCACCAAACCCGGCAAGTTCACCAAACCCCAAGATTCTCTTCTCCTCGACGAGCCCGCAGAATTGCTCTTGCCTTTTCGAGTGTTTGGCAACTCTGATCCCCCGCTCCACCAACCCGTTCGACAGAAACCCAATTTTTCAAACGAGTTTAAAGTTACAAATTTTAGTGGTTCCAGTGACAAGTCTTGCCAGAATTCCATGGAATTATGTGATGAGTACGAGCCTAACTTCGACGCCGACTCGATCCTTGACGAGGAAATCGAAGAGGGTATTGACAGCATCATGGGGAATCTAAGTGTTTGTAATGAAACTGCCTACGGTGGCTCCGGTAATCCTTCTTGGTATGGGAATCCCATGGGATTCAGCTTCGGTGGGATTGGAATTGGAAGGAGAAGTGGGGTGAGAGCATTCAGAAACGCCGACGAAGCAAATTGGTGGAATTTCCCTAGCGTCGATATCTCGCCAAGACTCAACGCTAGGACTCCCAATTCGACTTCCAGAGCCGCCAAGTTGAGCCCAACGAATTCGGATACGAAGCTGAAATCTAAGCCTAAGCCCAAGTCCAATTCCACCGACAAGAAGAAAAAGAAGGCTGTGGAGAAACCTGAATTGAAGAATTTGGAATTGGCCGAAGTGGAAGAGAATCCGATTCCGGCGCCAACGCCTGGGTTGCTATTGAAATTAAATTACGACGAGGTCCTAAATGCCTGGTCCGACCGTGGGCTGCCGTTTTCCGATGATGTTTTGGGGTCAGAAGAAAATGATGTCTCCGCATGTCTCTCGTCTCTCGCCGGGAACTAAACTTCTGGTTGCAATTCTAAATGTCGTCGGGACATGGAAAAACAGTTGTGTCATATGATTAAAATTTATCAATTAATTACTTCTACTTACCATTGGACTTTATTTTAACAAATAATATTATTAATTGAACTAATAATGCCTGCTTTTTATTTAAATATTTACATTCATGTGTTATAATATTTTAATTAATTTAGTACAGCTCTGGACAGAAATTTGTCCGGACCTCTTGGTGATACCAACAAACTTCTGATTTAAATTCAAAATGTTTAATTTTTAAAATAATTTTAATACCAATCAGTAACAGTTGATCGATATAGTTTTTCTTCTTTGAAACAATCAAAGTCGATTTTTAAACTATTTTAACAATTCGACTGCAAATTAGTCATGAAAAAAGTTAATTCTCGAGAAAATTCGGCGAGTTTAACTGTAAAATTAAAATTAAATGATTTCTGACAATTTCGTGTTTCGGAAATTTTTGGGGCAGGCCAAGTGGGCGCTGATTAATTTGTTCTCGGAAAATGGTGGAGTGAGGGAAGGAAAAGTCAGGAAAGTCAAAGCTAATCAAGGTGGCCTTTTCTGCAAAGCATTTCCTCTCCTTTCCTTTTCTTTGATTCTAAAACCCAAAAAGGCAATTATTGCTTTGATCACCTTTTCTGACTACTAGGGATTTTAGGTGAAAAGATTTTCAATACGTGTCGTGTAATTTTAATTTACACTATTACTTCCATCAGCTGATGTATCTTATTATCAGCATTACTATACTCTATGTTCATCCTATTTGTTATAATAAATTTTAATTGCATTACGAACAACTGAAGACGAGAAGACAATTATAATCAGTTATATGACCTAATAATAAAATGATTAAACTCTTAATTTTAGCAACTAAGTATTGAATTTTAGCATCAATAGACAAAAAAAAAGACAAAAAAAGACTAACAATTAGGATCCCTCCATATCACCGCCTTGTACGTGGTATCTTCAATTTTCTTGGACACTAAAGACACCCATCTCGTTGTCACATTAGCTATACCTCCAAGCTCTTGACGTGGAATGTGGACACCCACATGTATCATCAATTCGAAAATTTTTTGTTAATTGTGATAAAATTTGTATTTAAAACATTATTTATTAATATTAAAAAAATAACCATTATTGCTTAGTGGCTCTCTCTCTCTCTCTCTCTCTCTCTCTCTCTCTCTCTCTCTATATATATATAGTGAAGCGATAAAGAAAAAAGAGTAGAAAATGTCCCGAAGGGTTGGCTATTATGCACATAGCCTCGCCATTTTGCTGCTGTAAATATGTGCACATAAACAATCAATTTTGAACAAATATATGAAAAATTACGATAGAATGACCATTATTTGTTATTATAATTGAAAAAAAAACCATTATTTGTTCATTTTTTCCCTAAATAGTTCAAAAGGTTCATGATAGATAGACTCTCATACATGGATGACAGTGTGTTATAAATCAAGCTATATTTAAAAAAAAAAAATCCAATAAATTTTTGAAAAGAAATTTCTGTAAGTATTTCGGATGACTAAAGAACTACTAAAAAAAAAAGGATGGGTCAAAAGAAAAAAAAAAAACAGGAGAAAACAATAGAAAAAGGAAAACAAAAACATAAAAAAGACAAACATATATGATCTAACCCCAGCTACCCAAATCCAAAGATCATTTTCTTTTCTTGAGAGAGAGAGAGAGAGAGAGAAAAAAAAAAAAAAACAAAATCTAAAGATCCTTAAAGCTTGGTCCATGCTGGTATGTTTGGGATGGAATTCGAAGTGGAGTCCTTGTTTTACTTATACGTTTAAATTTAATTATGAAATTGGATTATCATTTTTTTTTTAAATTATTTTAACGGGTATATTATTCAATTTTCAAAATTATGACCGTTAGTGCAAAAAAAAAAAAATAACTTCTTCTAGCTTTTTCTAATTTAATCAACTCCACCGCCTCTTCATTTTTATTGGGTTAAAATTTTAAGTTCTCCCTTGCCTACGACGTCGTATCAGGGCCATGTCTCACCTCTCTCTCTCTCTCTCCGCGTCTCTGCCGTCATCGCTTTCTTGCTTTGGCGGCAAACGGTGTGTGAGTATCCGTTTGAATTTGATCAATTAGGTTTCTGGACATCTTCTTGGGACAATTGGAGTGGTGAGTCTTACCATTCCACGTGATTTCCCTTTTTCCCTTGCCACGGTGCTTGCATTGTGATTACTGTTTATCTTCTTGTTTCGTTCGTTAGTTCTATTTTTCTTGAAAGATCGAAAATTGTCCAATGGCACAACTCAAGACTCCGTCGCCGTGACAGTCTTTAATGTGGCTCCACCCTCTCGCTCACCGCTCCCGCTGCCCCCGAAACCCTCTCCGTTCCTTCCTCTTTTCCCTAAAATAGCGATGGAAGGCGACAATAACCAGGCATGGGGAATTGGCTTCAATCTTTCCTTTTCGCTGGAATGAGCGCCACGCTCTCCTCGAATGGCTCTTCTTCAAGTTTCTCTCTCTGGTATCCTGTATTTTGGGTTAAGTTTTGGTTCTTGCTACTCTGCGTTGCGTGTTTGGTTTCTGGGAAAAAGTGGAAAAAGAAAGGAACGAATTGGAAAATTTTCCTCTATTTTTTTTCTTCTCAAGAATCTTGGTGTTTCTTTAAGATATTGATTGATTTTTTTTTTCTCTTCGGCACTTTCTCTGCTGGCTCTGCTTTTTTTCAGTTCTGAACTTAGGCTTTAAGAGCATGCTTTGTTAAGTAGCGTTGTGATTGAGAACTTCTCAGCTTTGGGTTTTAGTTGGTACTAATAATGCTTGGCTTATTGCAGAACCAATGTAACAAGAGTGGGAAATTTGAACAATGTAAAGTATAGGAGAATTCGACCCTGGGTTCTGTTGCCCCTGGTATTTCTGCTTTCTCAAGTAAGCCAACCGAGGAAATGAGAGCACAATTGGGTATCAAGTTGTGATCTTGTTGGTCTTTTGACAACTACATGATATGATCTGTTCGATTCTTTGCCTCTATTTTGCTGTTTTGACTTCAGGATGTCTTTCGATAACTACATGTTATGACCTGTTTCATTCTTTGAAACTTGGCCTCTATCTTACTCTTTTGACTTCAAGATGTAATGTCTATTAACGAGTTTGTAATTGTGATTGCAGTTTGGCTGTGAAGAAAAAGTGTTTTTTTTTGGGGGGGGGATTGTATAAAATGCATGACCTCAATTAAAAATGAATACTATATATGATTTGAATTGAGAAAATATCTTCATTGTAAGACATATAAAGATACATGATATTGGGTTATTTCACTTGTGGGCTGAATGAGAGTTAATGTCCTTGATATCCAAATTGCAGGCTATTGGGCGGTAAATTTCCTTTTAGGGACCTTTTAAAACTTTGTGGTTAGTTTTCTTTATGCTGATGGTAGATTAAATCTGACATTTTAGCTGTCTGATAGCTGCTGGGTTTAAACCAAATAAACTAGATTCATATTTGGTTATCTAATGAAAATGCCCGGCCATTTCTTTTTGTTTTGTCATTAAGAGATGGATTCTGCTGGGGAAGGGTGTTCATCTGAGATCCTCACATGTATGGCCCTGGCAGTAGAGCAGGTAATGCCCGAACATTTGATCAATAGGATTATATTGGTTAAGATATATTACAGCGTCCACAAAATATCTCATTTATTTCCATATGGTTTCATTTGTGTTGTACGAGACATCCCAGCAGTTTGCTCTCCATTGTTGCAAACAATTTTGGTTTATTTAACAGAATTATGAAGTTGATTAATTTTTCTAGAAACTGAGTATAAAATCTGTCAAACCTTTAATTTACTGTGGATTAGCTACTTCGAATTGTCATTTATTACTTTATTTTGTCCCCTTACAACCTATTTTCTTATGAAGGTCTTTTCTCCTTGTTTTTGTGCTGCTTTCCCTTTTTCTATGAAGAGAACTGTCCTTATTCTTAAAACTTAAAACTTTCTAATGTTGTTTACTAGGAAAGGTGGTCAAGCTGTTTATTGGAAATCAGTGATTCTCCCTCTCTCTCTCAAAAAAAAAAAAAAAAAGTCACCTTTTGTTTTCTGTCTTGTGTAAGCTTGTCTCAGACATCTTGAGAACAAAAAATTGTTGGTATAAAAAATTCAGCCTATTTATGGTGTGATGGTCATGGACAGCTTACACTTTAAGATTATTGGTGTGATAGTCACATGTAAAAAGCTTGCACTTCAAAATTTCTATTCTGATGGTTCCTTAAAGCTTTGAGATAAAGTCAAATCATTACTCAACCATAGCAATGGCTCTTCAGTTCAATCTAGACTTACTTGTTAAAGGGTATTTTTCACTTGGCACACTAGCACACTAGCTACCTTCGGAATTTTCTTTGATAACTGTTCTTTTATATTTCTCTTGTTGCAGGAAAAATGTGCCTTGGACTGCCTTGAAGTGCCAATTGGGTGAGTTATATCCTTTCATTTTACCCTATCTATATAAGCATCATCATGCTGATTTTTATCAAAGCAAACTTCAGCATTTTTTGAAGTCATGGAATTGTTTGTTTTCATCATTTGCAGTGTGACATTTTTCTGAAAAGTTTAAAACCAAAGAGGTACCCTTACTCAGAGATACTGTAAACAGAAATTATGATTCGTAAGAATTTTATGTTCCATACATTGAATCTGCTTTAGGACCAATAAGACAAGCAATTAGAACAAATTTGTCAAAATTTTATATCTCTGCTTTTAATCTTGGTGTCATACCTTCTAGTTTTAGTATGGACCATGGGATACAGAACCTCTATGTGGTCATTTATTCATTGCTCTCCCATAGAGTATTTAGTGTAACAAGATGCTAATAGATGGTTAATATTTGTTTTAATGATCATGACTTATTAACTTCAGAATCCATGTTTTAATGGAAAGTTAATCTTATTTGTGTTAGAAGCTTGTGAATGTGTAGCATAATTATTGGGAAACCAAAATTCATCACTACATTTGCAAGCTTATGGAATTAATCCTATAAGCTGCAAGGTTAAATTCTATTTCAACAACATCCAACTAAAAAGAGAACCAAAAATGAGGATTTCTATGTTTATTTACAGTTGGATAATCTTTATGTGTAGCCAGTGAGTGCAAATATTACTCAGCATTATAGAGGGCGTCTGTTGACTTGCTTTTGTCTCTATTCATACTGGTTATTGGTAATTTGTCTCTAGGACAGTTGAGAGCCTGAAAGGTTACAATTTTATATGTAAGTAACATGGGAAGATCAATGTGAAGTATGTTTATTTGTTTATTTGTTTATTAGACCTATGCATTTAAACATTAAAGGTGAGTGTCTGAGCTTTGATCAACTATTGTGGATTCCCTCACTTGTAACTAACCTGCTTAAAGCATGCCCATTTTCCATCTCATTTTGATAAAAATTCACATCCACTTAAGTCTATAATGGAATGACAAGAAAAGATTCATGTAACTGACTCCCAATAAATTTGGTATTAAGGCATTTGTTGTTGCTGTTGCTGCTTAAGTTTAGGATGATTTAGCAAACAGGCTCTTCTTCATTGTAAGTTTAAATTTGGTTGAGCAGATGTGTGATTATTGAAGATGGAAAGGTCATTGCATCAGGAAGAAACCAAACTACAGAGACAAGAAACGTAAGTTGATAAAGTCATAGACCTTTTCGCTGTTTAGCTCATCTATTGCTGTTCAATTTTACATAATGTAGTTTTCATCCTGCTGATACCTCTGATTGTGATTTGTTTTATGTGTATGTATTCTCTAAACCAAACTGTTTTTGTCACCTTCTTGTCCTCTCCAAATCATCATTATTGTGTTGCATTTCTACATGTGTCATTCTTACCGAAATCATATCAGCTGGCTATACCAGTTACTAGATTGTAAACGCACACAAAATATTTAGTTAAAGTAAAGAAAACTGTCAAGTAACTTCATCTTCACTGGTGTGGTATTCAGTTCAATTAGTCTTGAAGATACTGGTAATCCTTAATACTTCAAAATTGGAACTCCACTTTATGAAAACCTAATTGCAAGACAATTGACCATAGAAATCTGTTATGCTTTTTCTTTTTTGGCTGCCATTGAGTGTTTGGTGGAAATTTATAAGGAACTTGATGAAACTGAAAATTCATTTTCAGAACCTTGATCCTACGCATATTGATTGCCTTTTTGGCACGGGGTGGTGGGAATTAGAAATCCATGGGCATTTGCTTGAATCTTAAACTAAGAAACTAAACAATAGATGATACCTTGTTCTTCTCTCTCATGTTTCTTATTTCACAGTCTTAGGTACCGCTGGTATGAAGCACATCCCAAATTCCTTAGAACATAGGCTACTGAAGCCTCAAATGAGAAAGGTTTATGATCCTTTGTTTTAAGCCTGAATTGATGTCATTGTGGGCATATGACCATCTTCCCTACCTTACGGTATGTCCATAAAACGGTAGTAATGGTCAGTTATACCTTCAACAGCTATAAATTCAACTGTCATAAAATGTCTAGTTTGACCAATAGTGAGCTAGTAAGTACAAAATACATAAGCTCAGGCTTTTCCTTTTACAAGATATAAGACAAATATCATCTTATAAATATGTGAAATAAGGTTTTTATTTCCAAAATGAGATAAAAGTCTTTTAAAATATCTTTGTTCCCAACATTCTAATCTCGTGACTCCCTCCCCCTTTAAACACTTGTCCTACCTCATCATCAAGTATCAAATATTGCCTTCACCCTTTTGAATCTTTCCTTTGCTCAACTTCCTCACCCGACGTTAGTACTCCCTATCCTCAAAATTGCCCAGTTTTCGTCTTAATCCCCCTCTACCCTCTTACTTGGGAGTATCCTACTTGTGATGGCCTTTTATTTATGTTAATGGTATCCTTTCACTACATTTATGTACACACATGTGCATACAGGGCATACAATCTCTGTACGTCCAAAGTCAAGCAAGTAGTATAGAATTGTTGGCCCTTTTAAATCTATGATCTTTTGTGGCATTTGTGATACTATAGTTCAAACTGATATATTTTTTTGTGGTCCATATGATATTTATCTTCTTGTTGAACCGTTAATCATCCATGAGCCATTGACTGCTTGGATTTGTTTGCGGTGAACTTGTGTGCCCAAACAACTCACTTTTTCGTTTGAATTTTCCTAATTTTTCTTGTACTAATGATTGGGTGTTTGCTCAGCTCCGAAGCCTCACAGGCAGTAGTTCACCAGAACAAACAATCAAGCTGTGATATACCATAGCACCTCTTATGTGTCATAATTTACTACTTTAGTAGGCAGAGAAATGGCAAGTTCAGCGTTGTAACTTCCAATTTCGTGGGACATCAGGATTGCTCAAAGAAGTTCAATTTTATTTATTGATAATTTCTTTATTTTTTAATGACTGCACACACACTAGGCCTTTACCTTATGGCAAACTAATGACTTCAATTCTATTTATGAAAGTGTACATATTCCACACCAGTGAGTAAACGTGGTCCCTGATGTTCTACTGCTGAATCAAATCCTATAGTGTTGATGTTGAGGGATGTTGAGAGATACGGAACCTTGCACAACTGGTCTTCAATTTGGTAAAGGTTCTCAAGCAGAAGTTCGAGAATGGTCAGGTCCAATCAGTGGTTATGTTCCTATGGTACTTGTTTTTGCAAAAGAGAAAAAAACAACTATTTCTGCGTCTCGAGGAACAATTAGTGGGTATGTTCCTAAGGCTCATCCTCCGGTGTGCCATAAGCTCACTATTGGTGATTAGCTGTTCAGTTCTCACGGGAAAAAGAGAGTTCAAAAAAAAAAAAAAACTGAACCCAAATTTGATTGTTATGAAACTTATGTTAAAACTCAATATGATTCAATTTGAATTTAATGTTTTCTAATATTGAGATTTAAAACGGTTCGATATCATTTTTAGGTCTACAGCACAGTAAACCAAGATAGCCAAAAGTCAATTAATTTTTCACAAAATATGCACAACTTTAATCATTTGATATGTAAGTTATAATACCAAATTGGATTTAATTTTAAATAGTTGATAATACAAAAAATTTCATTTTTTACTCAATAACCTGAGTTAAAATTCAACCAATTCAACCAAACTTCAAATAGGGGTTGATGATTTAACACGCCCCAACCTGGACCAGACGAGACAGATCAGAAACAAAAGATATTACTAATCAGCAATACCCGCCAAATATGTGTACAAATAAGAAGATATGCAGGAGATCAATGAGCTGCACAGAGATTAAAATTTCTCCCGTAGCTCTGCAATTGGAACATAAACGACAGATTCTTCAGGCAAATGTGTTCTTGTGTTTGAATTCCTTGCCTTGCCATTATGTAGTTGTAATTTCATCAATGTCTGCTTCATATGATCTAGTCTAACCTTGGCCCCACAAAGCCTTTCCAACTCAGCCTCAGCCGCTAGGGATGCCTCAGCTGAATCAGAGTCAACCCTGCTGCTCCCTCTCATTGCATTTGCTTTTAATAGATTCTTTAAGCTCACATCATCAGTGTACTCACCATTGGCCTGCATATGAAGTAGTTAAGAAAAATGATGATATTATCATGACTTCAGTGCCAAAGTAAATGCATTTCCAGGCACAAATAACCAAACCCTTGCTCTGTTAAGACACCCCATTGGCATATCTTTACGTGGCTGTTAAATATGGCCCCTAAATGATTAAGAAGACTTTGCTACTCCAGGCTTTAAGCTTGGTAGCTTGCGCACACTATATCAAACTAGATATAAGATTTGCATAAGCCGACAGATAAATTCCCCGAGAGTCTTGTGCACAAATATGTCCTTGGCAAAGACGATAGTTCTGTCTTTAGTTTGGTCAGCTAAATTTCGAGGATGACTTTTCACTTACTGTATGCAAAAGACCCAATGGATTACTAAGCTACAATAGCGAATTCAGTTTTGAATCTCTAAGCAATAAAATATAGAAAATGGGGCAAGACATTAGCAGATGCCATAAAACAATAACTTTGTCCAAAACAATATGGAAGGCAGCAAAACCTGACCCCCCCTCCAAAAAAAAAAAGAAAGAAAAAGAAAAGAAACGGTAGACAAAATAAGATAGGAAGTAGATGTTGAGCAATAATAAACCTCGTTGGGTTCGGCAGGTGATCCCGGGGAACCTCTTTTCAGCTCATTTATCTTCCTGCTGCTTATTGACTTAGGTTTCTTCCTTCGGATGACTTTCCTCAAATTCTCTGGGCTAAGTGAACCAGTTTCTAAGGAGGAGTCCTTCGATGTAGTATTCTTCACAGTATCAAGTCTAGATTCCCCAGAGATTTTAGCTCTGGAATAGTGGCGTGTTGCTTTTCCTGCCTGTTCTACCAAAGAATCATGAAACTTAAAATCTAAACAAAGATAGTGGCCACAGAAAAATACACCAGTTTCAAAATTTCAAATCATTTGAACCAAAAAAAAGACAAATCTATCTCAACACGAAATTGTAAATCTATAATTAGCAATGGACGTGCAGAAGACATACATCTTTCATCATCTACAGAAATATGGCTTTGTAAATTAGAATATCCTTTTGCTACGGGTAAACTGAAAGACTGACACAGAATTTTCCATTGATTCTCATACACAAAACCAATATTTCTGAAAGCCAAAAGATAAAAGGGTGATGACAAATGTTAATCCTTTTTTAAAATTTGGAATACTAAAATGTGGCTAGTGGACAGTATCAGCTTACCTTTCTGGATTTTAGGGCTAAGTAACGCACATTCTTGAACCATTTGCTAACCTGAAATTGCAAATAACATGTAAAACTGGAGAAAGAAGAAATGAAATTTAACAAGATGCTATATTAGAGTAAAACTTCGAACATAGAAATTTGGCAGCTTCCCATCTAGCTAAGCCCATTCTTATGGTGCTCAAAACAGAAGTCTGCAAAGAACAGACACTATATAGCCCTTATTCATCCAATAGTTAGTCTATTCAAATCATATCAACTTCCATTTATGAGCCAAGGAAAACAATATTAGAAAGAAGAAGCAAAACTGTTTTACCTGGATGATCAATGTGCAACTAATGGTAGTCACAGGTAACAAGACGAAAGAGAGAGTATGGAGTTATTTCTTTTAAAGAAAATATAAGGGTCAACTAGCTCTTCAACCTAAAGCTTGGAGCTTCCATTTGCTCAGGATTGGCTCATATGGTGAACTATAAAAATTTGATTTCCCACCTTAAAGCTAATGAGATTGGTCTCAAATTAATTTCCATTCTTTGTGCATCAGATCTCATTGCAGTTATATATTACTTCTATAGCATTCTTGTCATTTGATGTTGTGACTTACCGTGCGTGGTTCCAGACCCAATTCTTTTGCAAGGTTCTCCTTGACCGGTCTAGAAGGAAGTTCATTTTCGGCAAATACTTGCCTGAGTTTCTGATACAGCACACATTGTAACAATTACCTTTAGGGATCAAGAAGCAGAACAAAGAAATTATCTGAAAAGAATTTCAGGCAGAGAACAATCACTACCTCAACTGCGTCAGGGGGAATTCTAAAACATTGCCTTTTTGATCGTGGGTCTCGAGGAAGTTTCCTTTCTAAACCCATGGCATCAGTTTCCTTACCAGTTTTCTTACTTTCATAGAGAGTCATAAGAGTACTGGCTGCATCTGACTCCTTTTCTCTTCGCCTTCTTTTTGCAGGACCCCAGTCTTCATCTTCACTAACTTGCTCGTGAGCAGCAGCATCCTTTCCAAACATCTCCTATTTGCAACAAAATCCACTAACACTATTACAAAGAGGAAGCAAAGATTAAAATTGTTTTTGTGACACAAAATTAATTGCTAAACCACAAACGATTGGTTTCTGTATTCAAGAAATGAATTAAAATAGCACTGAATTTTTTAATCCTTTGTTCTGCACTTCTATTTACAGCAAGTCACATGCCAGATACACAATGGGCATATGCAATGTGCCTCTCATACAGGCAACCATCAGAACACAAATTTCCAAGCACTACTTCAAGGAAGAATGCCTTGGAAACTTACCAAGAACGACACTAAGAAATGATCCTCAAAAGACACAATAACACAAGCAAAGGCCGCTAAATGTAACATAACCTTCCTATCTTGGCATTAGCCTCTACACACAGTTTGAAGATTAAAAATAAACTTTGGATGTCAACTCAAACACAGTTTGACCTTGAAAACCAAGTATTTTCCCCCAGGAAGATTAGATGTCCATAACCATCAAATGCTCTGAAAAATGGATGTTATTTACTCACATCATATAACTTCTTGTAGTCAACTGCTCTTCGCTGTCTACGGCCATACATAACTTCCCCATCACTGGTTTCATCAGAATCTAAACTACTATAAATAGATGGGTTTCCAAGCTCCCTGCCCTCCATCCGCCACCTCCTGGTCTCAGAAGAAACTTCATTATCCGAAGACCAACCCAAGCTAGTTGAATTGCTATCATCAGATGCATCATCGTCAGTGCCTGCACCACTTATGTTCTCCCTCCTCTCTGGATCATAATCGTCATCTTTGGAATCATCTGAGGGCCATTCCTCTTCTGTATGTAATAACATGCTTCCGCCATCAGGAAAAGCTGCTTCTTGTTGAAAAATATCCTATTTTCAAAAAGAAATATTATAATACCAGTTTTGACAACAGAGCAGAAAATTCAGGTCCTTGTCTGCTGCTCATTTTTCTTTGCTAAGAAAAAGACTTAAAATGATCAAAAGAAAGACACCTGCCAATTGCTTTCCACTGAGAAATGGGTCCCCAGATGTGCATTCATGGCTTCTATAATTTCCATCCTACATTCACAGAACTTACAAAACCATCCTTGGTCCCCAGGAGGAACTGCTGATTATTCAACATCAAAAGAATTACAAAGGAGCCATTTGATTCACAATTTAAACAAAGTTTCCAGTAAATTTAGTAGAACATACTATTTTCAGTGTCCAGTGGAGGATCAAGGCATTTTTGGTGGAAGGCACAATTGCATGTCCCATCACATAGTATAATATCATTATCTGGTAAAACTTCATTCAATTTGCACTTTGCACAGAATATCTACATGTAAAAAATGAAAAGCAAGAAAAAACATAAGGGCAAAATCATTTAATCAAGCAAGTTCTAATCTTTAGGGCTCTGTACAATTCCTGCATTTTGCTTGTTGTGCAGGATTATGATTTGTTTGAAAAACAGAAAATGCCAACTATGCATAGAAATAGAGAATTGCAGTCTGACAAAGAGTACACTTTACAGCACAGTTATTATATGAATAGACTTTTTTCTTTTTCTTCACAAAAGCGAGAAGCTAATAGAAATTATGCCCCTTGAAAAGCCCAGCAGAAACTGAGGAATTTCTAGTTAGCCACTCTTTATGTGAAAAAATTAATTGGCATTCATAGTTTTATCTTAATATATTTTCAAAATTGATACTGGTTAGCCATGTTTACATGTTCATGGGAAACTGATCCATCTGGAGCAATAACTGAGTCTTCAATGCACCCTACTGTGCTGAGAGTGTCCAGCTGGCGAAGTGCATCACGTAGTCCAAGTTTACACTTCAAAATCTGCTTCTTAGCTCTTATTAGTTCCTTTTCTGGCTTGATCTTCTCTCGACTGTAGCAGAATCCAGGAAACCAGTAAAATCAAACAAAGGTTTCAACAATCATGCTAGCCAACTTTTAAAATCATGTATTATCTCCTATAAAGGTGCAATTACAAAATGTATTCTTATGCCAAAAATATATGATTCTAAAAGAAGAAATGAGTATAGCTGAGGAGTTTAGAGGAGGATGCTTTCTTTATCCCATAGGTGCCATAAAAGGGTATCGTATACTTTTTTTTTTTTTTTTTTATATATATGGCATAAATGCTGACATGGGAAGTTTAAAGTACTCTTTCTTGCAGAAAATTGATATAAAATAACCTGCTCAATGCAGAGTGCAACAGTTCTTAATCTCAATGAATTTGTTTAAATGGAAAATCAGGTAATAAATTAGTGCAAGTAGTACAGTATTAACCTCAACTCTCTCATAATATTTCCTTTGAGTGAGCTGAAGTCAAAGCTCTAGTAAAGGAAAGTTTTGCAAGTTTCATACAAGGACAGCACAGTGATAGTATAACAAGATGAAAGTCTAAAAAGAGTTGGTGCCATCATACAACTTCTTACTGGGCTTCCCTTGTTTACAAGAACTAAAAACTTGATCCCACACTTTAAGAGGAGGTTAAGTAAATGATAGTTCCTTCTATAAATTGTTCATATTCAAGTATTATTTGCCCAATGGCAGGGTGCAGGGGTTGAAAAACCCGTCTCAATGAGTTATGAGAAATTTAAAGGCTAAAGTTAGCAAGAAGGATTTCTTCTGTTCTTTACAGTTTTACCTTTGGCCCTTCCAGCCTTCCCCAGAGTAAGCATCTATAAGGTTCTGCTCCAGCTTCATTCTAATCATTAGGTACCTTGTTCTCCTCTGCAAGCGCAATGGTTCATCAAGCTCCACTTTAGTCCTTTTGCTTCTCTTGTTCTTCCTATTCTTAAGTTTCCCAATTAAGCCATTCTTGTCGGCACCATTTCCATTTGCTCCGGCACCAACAATTAAAGACTGTTCGTGGCATATCAATTGTCCCATGCTTGAACGGTCATCAAACATTTTCTTGGACAGTTTGTTACGTGATTTTGAACCAGACTTGTGTTTATACCCACGAGATACCTTCTTGCTGCCCTTTTCCCTTTTTAGCGATGCTATTAGTATAGACCCACTCTCTTTATTAGAGAGAGAGGATTTTCTAGATTCTTGATGTCTTGCTTTCTTTCCAGTCCCTCGCATATTGACCTCTCATTCACTACAAATGAAACATAGGCCACAGGATGTATGATTACTAATTGCAAAACTTTCAACAATTCAAGAAACCAATCAGTAATCTAACATTCAATGGAAGTCTAATTTGAACCTGAAAGCAAGCTAAAAAGAAAAACATCTATCCAAGAATCAAACAAATCAACCATGCTCACCCAACCCATTTCTTGCATTGTATTCAAGAACGACCAAAACCAAAACAAGGTAAACGAATGAAGGCGCACCGAAGATAATCAAAACCCCACAATTCAAAACCAATTCTGTCACATACAAAACCAACTATGATCACAGACAAAATAGAGAATCCACTCTAGACCAGGCTCAACAGAATGATGAAAGAAAAGGGTACCTGAGAAACTACAGAATGAGAGAAACAAGATCTTTGTATAACTTGAAAGAGTTAGTGGAGCAGCTGCTGCTGCACTATCAGCGATCGGGTATGCATATATACACAGGGAAAGATTGGTTCGATTTGTAGCTACCAATGCCTCCAAGATTCGAATTGGAAATTTGAAAATCTGGGATTTTTGTGAAGATATGAAGACGAATGACAGATGATTGAAAGATTTGACAAAGGGAATAAAAAAAAAAAAAAGCAAAAACAAAAAAGAGGGGTCTTTATAGTTTATTTAGCTAAATGAGCTATTCCTGAAGCGCCACCCCAACGGCAATGGCTTTGCCTCTCCCTATTTTCTTTTCTGGTTTCTTTGTTTTCCATTACTACAATTTCGTCTAATAACCAAAGTAACTCGTACTAATTGTAATTCTATTTGTCTTTGTTTTTCCTGTAATATTACGGAAAGTTTCAAACGAAAATTCATACTTGAATCCTATTTTATTGCTTGGCCCTCTTTATGTACGGCTTATTCTTTATAGTTTCTTTTACAAATTGGGGCATTGGGATCTCTCAGCTGCAACCCAATGCCCCGTTTAATACTTTACTTGGCCCTATAGAAAATTTAAAAGAAGTTTTAAACCAAGTTTTCGTTTCGTGCGAACTGGGGAAAGGGGGAATTTATATATATATATATATATATATATATGTGTGTGTGTGTATGTATTAAGAGACTTGTTAAATGATAAATTATACAAAGAAAAAATATATATATATTTTTAATTTTGATATGCCTTTTTTTTTTCTTTTTAATTAAAACTCAGGGACTGTAGATTTCAAATTTATGGTAAAACATAAACTTTACAAACAAATCAACTCATAGGCAGCAGCATACTAGTAAGATCAATAGCCAGTACTCGTAACTCGGGGTTTGTTCAGAGAGGATTTTCTGTAATAAAAATAAATTTTGCCAACAAAGGTTTTGGTATTGTCGGATTGAACTTCACGGACAACCTTGCAGGTCTCGGGTGGTACCTTACGAGATTTGTCCACTTTGCAACGAAGAGAAATGTCCGACAGAGATATATTATTTAGTGTCACGGTATGATTGATTGCTTAAAGGTATTTGTTTAGAGTTTAGTTCCCCAAAAAGTATTCGTTTAAAGTACTTGAAAACTCTTGTAAGTGAGAACAGCCCGGCCACTCAAGCTTCTAGAGATGATGAATTTTCCTGTCATCAGATGAAGAAATTAATGTAATCCGGTACTATTGCTGATGATCTATTTTGATGTTTAAAGTAGAGATTGACAGTCAAGGTCATATACTCTAGCACTTCCGGGGCTTCAGTATCTTAATGAAACTAAAATCGTCCACCAGTCGATCATAGGCCACATCCTCGAATTGTCGCCGAGTCGGCTGTTTTTTCATCAGTTTTTAATCCAAAAGAAAAAGCTGACATAAGAAGTTTTCAAATGAAACTGAAGAACACACTCACCGAACCAGTAAATCCAGGTCAACAAACATGAGACCAAGGCCCCGCACTTGGCACAACACTGAAAGTCTGGAAGTATGGAGAAATTCAACAATAACGCAGGAATGTAAGATGCCACATCACAAGTCGAACAAAATGTTCTTTTGCCATTATAGATCTCCATAAAATGCCACATCACAAGATAAATAAATGTCCATTGGACATCCTCCAATCGGTCTTTATTTCATCAGGTCATGTTGCCATGATTGGCAAAGACCGTATGTCCCTGCCTAAAAGATCCAGAAATACCAAAACAAACATAAAGCAAATCAAATGGTGCACCAAATTGACCCGTCATTGTCCACCAATTCCTGCAAAAAGAGGAAGCAACTTCAATCTCATGACCTTAGGCATATTTCTCCTAGAAGAGCACATGCATTCAAGTTTTGCAAACCCAATCCATGCAAAGCTTGTCTATTAACCATCAAAGCACTATGCCTAACAGCTACAAGAGAACTAAAAAAACAAAACAGAGAGAGAGAGAGAGAGAGAGAGGAATTAATGCGGACAACCGCCATTTTCTATTCACAGAACAGAAAATGAAGAACTACATTTTAGGGGCACTGTACATCATACGTATTCTGTCCATGGGTCAGAAAATAAAGAACTATGCTTTAGGCATTGGTAACTACAATTGAAGCTCCACCAGAAAACAAGTTATTAATAATAAAAGAAAGGCTAAATGAAGTTTTTTTTTTTTATAAGTTAAATTAAGTGTTTTTTTACCATGCTTGGTACCCAAAAGGGTGAAATCTATTTCAATTTTCTGTAAAAGAGATTAGAGTGTTCTCTCCAGTTTCAAAAGTCCTAAGCTACTTTCTTTCGCCTATGCAATGATATCCCAAATAGTCTTCATCCTCACTCTGCAATAGCTCCCTCTCCATGCAATAGGTTCTTCAACAACATCCTTAACATTGAACCAAGACACCGATTCATAACATGCACAATCCTCTCCAATCCCACCCTGCAATCTGGCAGTGGGTCAAACATTCATGGGGTACAATGATGAATGATAACATGTTGTTCAAGAGTTGCCACAAAAACTTCCCTAACCAACTATTTCAATTAGGCCATACAAACAAACCAAACAAACAAAGCTGACCGATCACAATGCTGTAACACCCAGAAAATTAAGAAGCCAATGCCCTTCTTTGGGCCATCAGATTTAGTTTCCACAAAACAATTACAAAATGCCAGAGACAAAAAAAATTAAATAATTCAGAAACTCCACCAATGAAATCTCAAGGTATTTCAATAGATGTAATTGCCTCAATCCAATACCCAATCGCAATCAAACTCATTACTGGAGACTCTGATCTAACAGAAAAAACCAAACAATCAAACCACCAAGAGAACAAAACACGGATCAACAGAATTTGACTGCCCCACAATTGCCCAGGGAGATAATCAGGAAACACATCCATCAATCAGAAACCGAACCAACGCTAAAAACAACCAAAACCCAACAACGAAATCATCAGAAAATTTCCAAAATTGAGAGAAAAATAAAAAATAAATAAGAACACCACCATAGATAAGACACGGGACCTGCGAATGAAGGGCAGGAGAATCAGTGGGCGTGCTGCTTGTGCTCGAGATGGCGGCGTTCCTCGGGAAGGGCGACAAGGTACGAGAAGATCATGCCTCCGAAGCAGACATGATAGAGAGGTTCGATGGAGCTTGTCTGGATGTACTTGGCGTGGTAGTTGTCCATGCCTCTCTCGACCGCCTTCTTCACCCTCTCTATCGACAGCATCGGCTTGACGTGGTTCGGCAGCTCCTTCAACTTCAACCCCCTCATCTCACTGTAGAATTTCCTCAACGCCATTTCCTGCCTTTGATTTTCTTCCTTGCCTTCTCTCTCTCTCTCTCTCTCTCTCTCTCTCTCTCTTTCGTGTTTTCTATAATGAATCAAAGATGCAGAGCCTGCCTGCAATCACAAAAACCCTCGCCTAATATCACCCCTTCGATTTTGATTGAGAAAAATTCCCAGGGTTCTTTTTTCTTTTTTTCTTTTTTGGGTTAATATCCTTTTTTAAAAAATTATAAAAAAAAACTATTTTTTATTTTTTTATTTCTCGAAAAATATAAAAAGCAACAAAAAATAATTTTTAAATTAACAAAAAAATTATTTATTTTTCTTAAAATATTTTATAAAATTTTAAAAATTAAAAATATTTCCTGAAATAAACAATAACAAGGTAACTTTTACCACATCAACACATAGGTTTCACGTATAAAAATAAAAGAAATAGTACAATATTTTTATTATTTTAATTTATAACTTTTAAATAGTAATTTTCAATTAAATTTTAATATCTCAATGAAATATTGAAAAACATTTTAGAAATATATTTTTTTAAAAATACGTTCTAACAGAAATAATTTTCAAACTCCATGCCTCCCATAAAACTTGTTAGTTTCTATATCTTTTTATCCAACCTTGCGGCACTCAATTCTCATGGACTCCTGTTTTATATATTTATTTATATATATATATATATATATATATATATATTAAAAATAATTATAAGTTGATTAATATTAAAATTTTATTTAAAATATAAATATTTAAAAATTTTCATAATATTGACTCTTTTAAAATATAATCAGATAATATAAAATTCTAATGTCAGGCATATCACAACAACAGTATCTATATATCATTAGATCTTAAATATCAACGATGATTAAAGTTACCAGAATAGTTAGTTTTCTTTATAATATTTGCTCCTCTTTTTGCAGCATTAATAAAATTTTATTTTCATGAACAAATGGATACATGAAAAATGAGTTCACGTGATTAAACCTCATAAACTTAATGTATTATTACGATCCCGTTTTACTCAAATTGACTAAAATTAGTCACTTAATCCTGCAATTATTCCATTTTTATAATAATAATAATAATAATAATAATAATAATGACAATGAGACATCATGAGAAATTGTTCAGGTGGTCGTGTGTCTATAAAAGGACAAAGGAAATCTCTCTCCGAGTCTCTGTCTTTCTCTCTCCGCGTGTCTCTGAGATGGGAATGTCAACGTGCATGGTTTCTTGTTTCCTGTGGTAGGCAACGGACAGAACAGGCGATGCAATGGGAACGTTTACGAGCTTTCGGAAAGCCTATGGCGCGCTTAAGGATAGCACAAAGGTTGGGCTAGCCAAGGTCAACAGCGAGTTCAAGGTACGTACGTGGATGACCAACGTTTCTTTTCTTTTCTTGTTTTTTTTTTTTTTTCTCTTCTTGTTTTCTTTTGGCATTTCTTTGTTACATTTGTTCGTTTTTGGCGTACGTTTTTCGTGTTGTTGACGATGATGACGATGATGATGCAAATAGGAATTAGACATTGCAATTGTAAAGGCCACCAATCACGTCGAGTGCCCTCCCAAAGAGCGCCATGTTCGCAGTAAGTTTCCCAGATTCCATTCACATTATTGTTTATCCATTCTTTTTTTGTTTTTTTTTTTTGTTATATATTTCCAATGTGAATGAATGCGGTATTGGATTACTCAGAGCTTTTGATCTGCACGTAAATTTCGTTACTTGATTCCTGGGTCCTTTTCTTTCTTTCTTTTTGGTTTTATTAATTAGGATACGAAATTTTAATGTGGGGCTGGGATGGTTGGGTTGAATTTGATGTGGGGTCTTTTTTCTTTTTTTGTTTTTGGGTTTGGTTCATTTTCTTTCCCCTCTTTTTCCTTTTGATTTGTTTTTTTTTTTTTTTTGGGTTTTCTGTTTCGTTCTTGTCTCGTTTTATTGTTTTTCTCTTGGTGTGTTACCTTTAGAAATCTTTTCGGCGACATCAGTAATACGTCCACGGGCAGATGTGGCATACTGCATTTATGCACTTGCCAAGAGATTATCCAAGACGCGAAATTGGATTGTAATTCCTTCCTTCCTTCCTTCCTTCTATATTAGTTTTGTTTATTGTTTTTCCTTTTCTGTAATTCTTGTTTGCATCAACTGAATCTGGAATTTTTTGTGAAGTTACCGTCTTGTGTGCAAAATTTATACAATGAGTACTGCAATACAGACAGCGGGACTAATTATGCTGTTTTTTCCTTGGATTAATCTCATATATATATATATATATATATCTTTTAGCACATACTTGTTATGGCAGTGGAAAATCATATAAGCAGGGCCAGTTTCTGTTTGTAATGGACTTCTATGAACTGCTGAACATTATACATGCGCAATATGAATCAGGGTAAGAATTTGGCCAAATCAAAAGAGGATTATGATTTTGAAAATTTTGGAAGAAGCAAAAAAAAAAAAAAAAAAAGATTCGAATGATTATGATTCGTACTCAGAAGTGAGCACACCTTTGGTTGTACTACCATCAAAAGGCTGTTAGGAAGGCCACATCGTTCCCACAAGGCTTCTGTCGCTCTAGTTGTAACTTGACAGTCATTTAGGGTGCTTGGTTTCTTAAATTCTAGCTTCTTGCAGGTTGCCATAAAGACACTGATAGTCATTCACAGGACATTGAGAGAGGGAGATCCTACCTTCCGTGAGGAACTGTTGAATTATTCACATAGAGGAAGCATTCTCCAAATATCCAATTTCAAAGATGACTCGAGTCCGATGGGTATGAAACATGTAGCTTATCTTTGATTTTGAGCATTACTAGTGCATTTTCGATGGGTTTTTCCATGTGCAGCCTGGGATTGCTCTGCATGGGTTCGCACGTATGCTCTTTTTCTAGAGGAAAGATTGGAGTGTTTCAAGGTTTTGAAATACGATATTGAGGCTGAGCGCATGGCAAAATCACCGGCTGCAGTATACAAGGTTATCTCTTTGTTAATTTGGAATCATATTTCAAGTCAAAGTGACTATTTTTTGATGCTAGGGGCAACATCATGTACCTCTTTATTCTAACAGGCACAGAGTAGGACCCGACTTCTGAATGGAGAAGAGCTCTTGGATCAGTTACCTGCATTGCAGCAGCTTCTTTATCGCCTAATTGGTTGCCACGTAAGGTTTACTTGTCACAGATTCAGAATATTATTTTGGTCTTTGGAAAGGTTTCTTTGTGTGTAGCTTTTTAATATCTTTGTCCAGTTTAATTACTTTCTTTTTGATACTCTTTCAGCCTGAAGGAGTTGCTTATGGCAATTATCTCATACAGTATGCCCTGGCCCTGGTATGGACCATACACTTGCATTTGATGTCTTACAATTTTGTCTTCCAAATGTTTTCTGCAGAAACATGTTGTGGCATCACTTGACAGGAAAAATATTTGATTTAGATTGCAATCTTTCTGTTTTTTATGCCATTTGTTGCTCACTCATCAAAGTATGTGATGGTGCATTCCGTTTTGTTTTATATTTTACAAACGGTCGAATAGAAATCCTTATATGTGCAATCCTTTTCTTGTCGAAGTTCATTCTCCGCTATTTATGCAGGTATTGAAAGAGAGCTTTAAAATATATTGTGCAATAAATGATGGAATAATCAATCTTGTGGACATGGTAATAACCTTTTTAAATTCCTGAGTTTCTTTTGGACAACTTGCTTGTAGCTTTAAGGGCATTTCTGTTTCATCTTATGGTTCATATTTCCTAAACTTTCTGCAGTTTTTTGATATGTCGAGACATGACGCAGTCAAAGCACTTAATATATATAAAAGAGCCGGTCAACAGGTTTTACAGCTTTGCTACTCTGTCCTAGTCTCATTGATGGTAAGCCAACAGGGGTCAGTCAACTTGCTTTTTGTGCTAACAGTAGATGGTCCTATTTCGTTTGTTCAGGCCGAAAACCTTGCTGAATTTTATGAGTATTGCAAAGGTTTGGATCTTGCTAGGAACTTCCAGTTTCCAATATTGAGACAGGTTACTTTTTTCATTATACTGGATATATTCAGCAAATTTTTAATGACTTGTTCTTACCAATAGCTTTAAATTGAGCAGCCTCCTCCATCTTTTCTTGCAACGATGGAAGAATATATCAAGGAAGCACCTCATGCAGGTTCTGTCCAAAAAAGGCTGGTGAGAGTTTTATATCTGTGATTGTGGTTGTTCAATGAACTTTTACTGTTACCTAGTTGTGAGTGAAAATTAGTCTAGTTTTGTCCAATACCAATGTGTTGAGGATTGGAGCTTAAATTTTCGTGTGCAATGTTTGCATGTGTGTATGAAACTGAATTTGTTTCTAATCATATCCAAAGTAAAGAAGGCAGCCATATACAGCACATTTTGAAACGTGACCATGATAAATGCCTCCCCAGTATCAGACTATGCCCTTGCAATACTATAGGGCTTAAATTTTCTTTATAAGAAGATTCCTCACGTTGTTTAAGTAGAGACTACTTGTGAAGAAAAATTTTGTGATTAGAAGGAGTCCTTGAGGTGTCATTGCCGGTTTTCCCATTGTAAAACTACTGCTTTTTCTTGAATAGACTCATCTGGCTTGACCATGGGACTGACTACAAATTTATCTCTATAAATTTATCATTGTGCTTCTGTAATGCTTGCTCGTGCATTCAATATCATAGAAAATTGGTAATCAAATAGGTGAGCGGTTGACTCAGGTTTTATATGTCTGCATAAACCTGAATGTATGTAGAATGACTATGTTTCTTTTGAATATAAGGCTTAATCACCTCTCACCATAATAGTAATTAGGGGTAACAAGTGCAGGATATTTACATACTCCAGTCCTCTGATTTGTAACTCTGCATATGTGACATGGAAAGAAAAAGTTAAACATGTATGGCCATGTTGCTTCGGTGTAGGCTACGGTGTTGCATTATACATGTTTGAGTTTGTGACAAATCTGCTGTTTCTATAATAGGAGTATCAAGAGAGAGAGGAAGTGCCTGAGAAACCTGAAGAGCCTCCAGAACCTGCAGAACAACTTGAAAAAGTTGATGATAATGAAATGCTAATAGAGGCAGAGGAAGAAGCTCAGCCTAAAGAAGTGGTGGAAGAACCTCCACCATTGTTATCAACTGATGATACTGATCTGCTTGTAAGATTTACATCTGTTGTGTCTTTTTGAAATTGGTTGCTGGGGTTCTGGTTCAAGTATTGGTTTTGTAATGGTTTGTTGCAGGGTCTAAATGAAGTGAATCCAAAAGCTGCAGAGCTTGAGGAAAGCAATGCATTAGCCCTTGCAATTATTCCACCTGGTAGGCCACATACTTTCAGATTTATTCTTTTCTGGGGCACATGTTCGTCAACGCTATTGTAATGAAAAGCTGCGTACTACTGATTTTAATTGCATCTTTTAGTTAGGAATCCTGTGTTATTAGAGTATAGAATTTTCGTAGAGATCACTGCTCCCATTTGAAGCAGCCCTTGAGTTGCTAGGCACAATGGTCTGGAAAGGCAAACCTCTATAGTTATCAGTTTTCACCTTATGTCTAATGCAATATTTTCATGATCTTGTGACTCAAATTTGTGGTTTCCCCTTTTTTTCCCTTCCATTTACTTTTTTGTTTTTTTCAATTGGGCATTTCTTTAATTGCTGCAACTCTTGGCCATTTCATTCATGTATGTTGACATACTTTGTGTTACAGGCCACGATAAGGGGGCTTCGTCATATCTTGCATTAAGTGAGCTTGGTAAGCCTAGTGCAACAGGATGGGAACTAGCACTTGTAACTACGCCAAGCAACAATACAAGCACACCAGTTCAAAGCAAATTGGTTAGTTTTCTTTTACTCCCTGAGATCTTCAATTCACGGTGTCTTGTTTGGTTACACAAGCAAAGATGAATTGGGGGACTTTAAGCTTTAAGAAAGATGTTGAAACAGATTGATCTTCAGATTTTGGGTTCTTATGCTTCTTGGTTGGGTTTTCAAGACTTCAAATCAGGCTTGTCTATTACCGTTAGTTCCATTACAAATGTTGCATTTGGGCTCCGGTTAAGTGCGTTCATTTGTTATCTTCTGCTTGGCTGATCCGGTTGTGAACTTTCAATCATGTAAGCTGCAGGTACAAAGGAACCAAACCTGAGGCAATTTGGATCCATATTTTACTTTTGATCATTGGATCATCGTGTTCCGACATTGTATGAGCACATTTTAAACAATTTTCCTTTGACTCAGGATCGTGTTTTGGTTATTGTGTCAGGCTGGCGGGTTTGACCGGCTATTGCTTGATAGCCTGTATGAAGATGAAGGTGCAAGGAGACAATTGCAATTGCAGAATGCAGGGTATGGATATGGTGGGATGGCAGCTCAAAATCCGTTTGAACAGCAGGACCCATTTGCTATGTCCAACAGCATAGCGCCACCTACGAACGTGCAGATGGCAATGGTGGCTCAACAGCAGCATCAATACCAACAAATGCAGATGATGCAGCAACAACAACACCAATCGACGATGATGGTTCCTTATCAATATCAACCTCATTATCCTCCACAACAGATGCAGCAGATGAATTCTTCCAATCCCTTCGGGTATCCATTTCCAACAACCCCTCAAAGTTCAGTGCCCCAGCAGGGAAACCATATAAACCACATGCTACTTTAGGGGTCAATTTCCTTGTTTTTTGTGGGTTCAACGTATTCTTTAATTCTTTGGTCCTTTGGACTAGGCAAAAACTCTTCGGTTTTTTTTTTTTTTTAACCCATTATTTGTTCACTGGGTGTATAATAAGCTCAAGTCATTTTGCATTGGAGGACGTTTGATCCTTTTGGCCTTTGACAAATGGATGTAATATTCCATCACCTGACAAAAGGATTGGACATTGTCTGTCAAGTGTATGTACAAGTCAACTGATGCATTGCTTCAGCAAATCAAAAGTCCTACTCCTCGTTAAATGTTCTGTAGAAAAATGATTCTTTGAAAGCACAAATAAATAATCGCAAATGCAAACGCATACGTTGACCGTCCGACCGAGTATTCCTACTATAAGGTCACGTTAATTTGTGTTAATTAAATCCGTTATTTCAACCGAGTCTTGTCAATGTCACGTAATATCAACTTACAGTTATAAACGTTATCGATTGGACGGATTTCTTGATATAAATTTTTATTTATTAAAAATCAAACAGAGCAATAGTCAAATAATTTAAATTTAAATTTAAATTTAAATTAATGTAAACAACAAACAAGGGTATATTCGTACTTTTAGGATTTAAATAATGCCGTTTACCAATCACAAGACAAACGAGGGTATATTCGTACTTTTAAGGCGTGATAATTCAAATGCTCGAGGATCTCGATTTAAGTTACCCAAAATACCCTCACGAACAGCCCTCGACCCCGCGCGCCTCTCTCTCTTTCTCTTTTTTTTTTATATAAAAAGGCTCTGCTCATGATTGGCCCACCACGCTCGTTCGGTTTCCTGTACTCTTCAGAGTGGGAAAACTGAAACCAAGAAAGAAGAAGAGGGCCCCATCATTACTTAATCAAGATCTATCCTACGCTCTCTTTTCGGGTCTGGTTGATTCTTTGATCTCTATTGTTGACTGATGGCATTATTGTTTGTTCTTCTTGGAAGCTCTCTCTTTTTTCTTTCTTTTTTTTTTTGCTTTTCTTTCTTTCTTTCTTGATTTCTTTGTAAAAAAAAAAAAGGAATGGAAGAGACTCGATTCACGGTGGAATCTTGTTCGGGAAATATGATCGGGCTTTCGAGATTCTGGCGATTCCTTTCGAAGTATCTTCTGTTACTGTTTAAAGGTAGAGTGGAAGAGTTTTTAATGGTTGAGTTTACAAGGTTTAAATTCCCTTTTAATTTTCATTTTTTTCGAAACTTGGTGATTTTTTATTTTTTATTTTTATCTTTCTGTCGGCATTTTCCACCTTTAGTTTATTCATCTAAATCTGTCTTCCTGTTTATTTTTCTTTTCTTTTCTTGATTATTGGTTATTATGTTTCTCTTTGATGTGTTAGAGGGGAAAAGATCCACTGGATATTGTGCAATGCATGATTGATGTGCAGAATGCTGGCAAAGGGGTCAGTTATGAATTGCCCCCTACTTGAATTCTTGACTTCCTGGCTGTTCAAGAACTGTCCCCAATTGGTTATTGAATTGTGATTATGTCTGTTTTTCTTGAAATCTTTTTCTTCAAGAAACAATACGGGTTCGATTTATGGTAGAATCTTAATCTGGACCACATAAAAATATCAGTTGCTTTTAGGATCCTGGTGGTGGCCTTCAAGACTCTCATAATATAAGTTCAATTTATCGGTTTCTGTTTGGAAGATTAAGTAGAGGATAGTGGATCTTTGGCCTTTTGAGATTCCATATGCCTATTCGAATACATGTAGTTTTTACCCATATGTGTAAACATTAATAACTATACAGAATCATTTGCGTTAAAGAATGGGATGTTTTAGAGAATCACCAAATTCAGAGTTGTATGAAGGATTTGACCATCTTATTGAGGAAAGAGTAATTCGAATCAGAAGACAGGCACTGGGAGAACAGGACCCAAGAGAAAAAAGCTGTAGCTTATATAATTGTCTTCTTTACCATTTACTCTTTTTCATTCCAACAGCACCCACTACATTAAAAGATGACGCAGCTGCAAGCTTTAGGCCTTCTATCCTTCATGCTAAGCTGCATTGTTTAGTCTAAGAGGGGACCCTAAATTTGGATGGTTGCAGATATCAAACCGGAGCTCTTATACCATTAGTACGATGGCTCTCACAAAGCATGCAAAGGGCAGCTGCACCTTCTTTTCCACCTAGGCCTGCTGTTGGGGATGAAAATACTCCTGTTGCTGCGAGGCAGAATGAGCGTGCTGCTCTGGCAGGTACTTTCCACTTTCCTG
This sequence comes from Bruguiera gymnorhiza, assembly GCA_020883675.1. NCBI lineage: Eukaryota > Viridiplantae > Streptophyta > Magnoliopsida > Malpighiales > Rhizophoraceae > Bruguiera > Bruguiera gymnorhiza. Next base: position 4,335,944 of record JAIRCJ010001057.1, on the reverse strand, counting down.
AATTCCCAGCAAGCATGTCTCTAGTGTCTTCATGGAGTGTTTGGGATGGGTGGAACTTCGTATAGTGGATGTGCCCATGCCCAGCTGTGTTTTTTGTCGTCCACTACCCCACCAAGAGAAGAGAGAGAGAGAGAGAGAGAGAGAGGCTTATTTCGATAAATATACTATGTATATGTATTTGTGCAGATACGACTCCTCCTCCAAGTATAGTTGCAATATTAAGAAACCTAGAAAATCTATAAATTGCATAATAGAATAATTTATTTTTTTATTTTGATAAATTAAATATTTTCATTCTCAAAATTACCCCCCAAGTCCTGAGAATAGACTAGTAACATTTTAACGATTGTGGATTGGACATTAGGGAGCTGATTTTTCTTTTGTGATTTATTTTTGTTGGGACAAATGAGCAGGGTTTTGTCGACCGGACCCTGTACGTCTCGTATGGATGCGACGTGCTTCACTCCAATTGACAGACGTTTGGTCAAAATCGTGACCCTCACTTCGCATTCCACGCGCCCCTCCTCTGTCCCTATATCCTTCTGTGAAGAAGTAACAAATAATAACAGCATTCAACCTTCGATTTTAATTTTATGGTGAAAAGCGAAACTGATGGCAGCAAGTGCGGCAACAGCAAGATTATTCCTCGTCTCAGGCCGTCCTGTGAGTAATCTCTCTCTCTCTCTCTCTCTCTCTCTCGAGTTACATAGATATTGCATGCAGTATGCACAACATTAGATGACGACGACGATGATGAGTATACGGAATTGCGATATTTGAATGCAGGGAGTGGGCAAAACCACTCTAATTATCAGAGTGTTTGAGTCCCTCAAATCGTCCAACCCCAACTTGAAGGTTCAGGGTTTCTTTACCCGTAATGTCCTGTCCTCTCTCTCTCAATCTCTTTGTTACTCCTTTTACCTTATTATATAAACAGTAACGCAAATCTTATATATATATGTGCGTGTGTGCGTGTGTGTGTGCTTTTAAATGAATCTTGATAGGCGAAATTAGAGAAGGAAGTGAGAGGGTTGGCTTCGAAGTTATTACTCTAGACGGACGTAAAGCCCCACTCGCCTCTTCAAAACCCATTTCTCAGTTACTACTTTACTCTCTTTCCTCTCTTTCTCTCTCTCTCTCTCTCTCTCTCTTTGGTTTTTCTTTTTTTTTTGATACTCTGATTATAATCTTGATTTTTCTTTCCCCCCCCCTAAAGGCTTTGAGGTAATTAATGTATATGCTTTATTGCAATTGCAGTCCAGAATCTTACAGATGGCCTGCTGTGTCCAAGTATAAAGTGGACGTCAAGTCCTTCGAGTCATTGGCATTACCTGAGTTGCAGGTCAATCGCACCCTTTTGCGGATGTTTGCTTCTCTCTCTCTCTCTCTCTTTTTTTTCCCCTCTCTTTCTAGGTTAAGATTAAGTAATATGTTAACTTTGGCATTTTGTTTTCTGATTTGCTTCATGAGTAAAATGGAAGCTTGGCAATATAGAACTTGGTTAATGCGCATATTGAGCCACATTAGCCAATTATGGTCCTGCTTTGTTTGCACGAATTGGGGTCTTCTTGGCTGCCAACTTTTGTTTACAAGATCTGAACTTGATTATCGGAAAACACTATGCATATGTTTGCCGTTGATTTTGTAAGTATAAGTTTGTGCCCAGTCTGTTACTGATGCCCTCCCCCTACCTGCCGCTATGATTATGTAATAGGCTATTTATGGCATATTGTTCTCTGAGTTGCTTGCCAAAGTTTTGAAATATAGATCTTGATTAGCAAACAAATTAAGATGTCTGTGACATTATCCCTGTAATTTCACATGAATCTGGGGCTTTCTTGGTTGCAACTTTTTGTTTGCAAGACACAAAATTGATTATGCGAAACCCTCTGTATATATGTTTGCCTTCATTTTTAATTTTGTACATGGTGCTGTTCTATTGTTAGGTCAGAGAAGACACTGGTCTCTTCATCATTGACGAAGTTGGCAGAATGGAATTGTTTAGTAAACCATTCACTGATGCCGTCCAAAATGTTCTGGAATCAGATGTTCCAGTTTTGGCTACTATCCCTGACCAGAGACATGCGGGTGATGCGCCCATAGGTAGACTTGCACAATACATTTAGCTTCTTGGGCTATCAGTGATCTCCTTCTCTATCTGTTTTTGTTTTCCGTTTTATGTCCTTTGGAGTGTATTATTTGCTTATGGAATGCAATTGAAAAATGCTTGAAAGGCTCCTCAAATGATGCCATTGTTTTTACCCTTAGCACCAATATTTGTTTAGGATGAAATGGAACAGAAACGTAAGAGTTTTACCAGTTGATTCCCCATTTGGATGTGATAAAGCTGTTTTAATTGCTGCAGTTGCAAGGTTGAGGAATCACCCTGAGGCCAACCTTGTCTACATAAGCCCAAGTAATAGGGAAGCTGTTAAAGATGAGATCCACGACAAATTGGTTAATTCACTCTGTAAGCATTAATTCCTGCTCTGTTATGGTGTTTGAGCTCATCCCATGTGTCCAACTGACTGAAATAAGTGCTGTACTTTCTGACCCGAATTCCAAGTTGTCAATATGTTTGTTTTGTGTAAGTTTTGTATAAGGTGCGCGGAGTATATGGTTGCAAAATGTATGTTAGACGTCCCACGACCTATAAGGTTTCTTGTTAGTTTTGAATGCACAATCCATCAATGTGATTAACAGAGGATTGCAAACGAGTATTCTTCTTCCTTTATTTTGAAAAGTGATGTACAGGAGATATGGAAATATGAAGTTTTTAAAATTATAAAAAGTCTGATGCATCCATGAGTGAAAGTAATTTTCGGTTTAGCCGACCGGTCGGATGACCGGGATATCTCGGTCGACCGAATTGTTAGCCCAAAAGGAGATTTCTCGTCCCCAGAAGGCAGCCTTCTCAGGAACTCCATTGTTCGCTGGATATCCTTTTGGGGCCATGGCATCAACAAGAAACGGAAGCACAGTTCTCCTCGGTTGGGCTTTTGAAGGAACTTCGCGATGCGCTTTGGTTACACCTAAAACAAAAAAAAAAAAAGTTGCCTAATGAGTTCTGGTGGGCTGAGCTAGAACAAAGTCCATAGGAATCTTGTTACTTCCAAGTTCCTAATATGGCCTTTCTGACGCAGCAGCCTACCACCCTCCCTTCTCGCCATCAATTCAACCGTGCAGAAGCCTTGAAAACGACAGAATAGCTTAGCCATCTGAGCTCTTGGCGAGTCAATTCAATCCCAGTGTTTGGGTCTTCTTGACGATTCATACATGATATTCAGCACAAAGATTGCCGTTTGGGGTCTAACATTCATCTTAGCGGTGAAAATGTCGAGCTGTCAAATGAGTCCAGGTAGCTCGATTGTGGCTATTTCAGGATTCGGGTTAAGTTACTTCTCTGTTGGATTTATGAAGACTTTCACTAACTTTAGAACATCCAGTTTGGCTATTTCAGGATCAAGATTGATCCAATTCTAAAACTTTTACAACTTTTGGGGTCAAGTTCTTTTGCTTCAGGATATAAGGTCGTAACTGTAACTTAAAAATTTTCAGGTTTATCGAAGTTGAATTGGCCGGTGGAGTTAATTTTGGGACATCTAATTAAAAGGATTGATGTAGAATGGCAAAGTAAATTTCAAGATTCAATGGGACATAACCTGATGGATAAAAGAAAATGTAGACCATAACTACGGGGTCGTAAGCCAGCCATGGCCGAGTGAGCTGCCTAAACTATATACAAAGAGAAGCAAATATAAGTTCGTAACAGAAACTCGTATTTACAAGCATGACTCTCTGAAACATACACAAAATCACATCTTTTCGGAAAAATATAAGAAAACAAAATGCTAAGGCCAAGCACTCGCTTTATTTTGCATTAAAAGAATAGTAATTAAAAAGGCATATATAAATTATATATACATAATCAAAGTTCAACTCACATCTCCGATAAAAGATTGCTAATTTTTCGGAGCTCTTTAAGAGCTGTCATAGCAGTGACTTGTCCTTTTCCAACTAGAACATTTCTGGAGAAATTCTCCAATGAACCAACCTGACCCCGTTCTTGCTGGAAAACGGATTCAATTACCTGCAAAATCAATAACCAGAAAAGACTTAGCATCAATGATGACATTGCACGCTGGAGGATATATTCCCCCCCCCCCTCCCCAAGAACTTCCAAGGGAAAGCTATTTTCCACCCAGATGACATCGATAGAGTAAAAAAGGCATAAAAAAAGTCTATTCTGAAAGCATTGTGTATGTTACCTGAATATGTTCAAGCATAGACTGGCCAAGATTCTTCAGAGTACCCATCACGTTCTGATCCACGGCATCACCCTTCCCACTAGTGTTTGAATTACAACGTCCATTGGCAGAAGAAGAGCCTGTAGTACTGATTCGATTACCATCATTGGCAGATAATGCAGCTTCAGGTGGCCCACTACCTTCTTCAGAAGTCCCTTCACCTGCAGTGTTGCGTCCAAACTTCCAGACCCATTGGAACTTACCTGAAAGAAGCTTCTGATCTTTTGAACCTATCACTGGTTTTACACTAGGCTCTCTGCTGCCCTCAGAATTGAGAGAGGGAATGCCAGGGGAATGAGAAACAGGCAGTGTTGAATCTTCTTGGATAGACTCGACATGGCCCTCACTTATGTTCATGGACAAATTTGAGGCAACGCTACTTTTCTCCAAGTCATTTTCATGGTCATTAGCACAGCTATGAGGACTAGATGGTTCCGAGAATACCGATGAGTTCTCACTGCTACAACTGCCACTTAGACATCTCTCATCAGCTGTGCAAGGATACTCATTATCAATGCCATCTTGTCCTTCCATCCCAACCCCAGCAAGCAGACTGTTCTTGCTTGAAACCTCATGGCAGCCTGCTTTCTCAGTATCCGCATTGAGTTGAAGCTCATGGGATAAATCATCCAGCAAACTGTGCCCAACAGATGGCCTTTGGTGCTCCTTGTGACTCCCAAGTTTTGCTGGGGAGGGGTCAGATTCTGTTCTAGATAGGCCACTTAGACATCTCTCATCAGCTGTGCAAGGATACTCATTATCAATGCCATCTTGTCCTTCCATCCCAACCCCAGCAAGCAGAATGTTCTTGCTTGAAACCTCATGATAACCTGCTTTCTCAGTATCTGCATCAAGTTGAAGCTCATGTGATAAATCATCTGGCAAACTGCGCCCAACAGATGGCCTTTGGTGCTGCTTGTGACTCCCAAGTTTTGCTGGGGAGGGGTCAGCTTCTGTTCTAGATAGGATCAATCCTGCTTTTCCCAACCATCCAATTTTCCGGTTTGGAGTTTTCTTTTCTGAGCTGCCTTGACTGAGTCCTTCATCTTTGTGCAAATCTCTCCATTTCTCTTCCCAATAGCTGTCACGAACCATGTTTAAAGGAGTTTTTGGAGAAGGAGTATCAGATGAAATGCTGTGACTTCTTGTCACCAATGATTTACTTCGGTTGTGATACCCCTCGTCAAATAAAGGAGGTGAGGGAGAGACATTAGTCTCCAATGCCAGAACCTGTAAAGACTTTGCTTTATCTATCAGTTTCTTCAAATCCACATTTTCAGTAAAATTCAGTAGTCTCTGAAGACAGGTAGTTGCATTCTCAGTGGCAAGCAGGGAAGATCTCAACTTAAGTATCATAGAAACTGCCATAGCTGAGATCAATGCTCCTCGAGGTGAATTAAAAATTTTAAACTGGGAGCCTGGACTGTATTCAGAACTGTTCTCAAAATTATTATTATCTGCAGCAAATATTTCATCCCAGATCAACAAAAGGTTTTCGAGAGGAAATTCTCGTCCAAACAAAACCCGCAACCAACGAAGTGCAAAATACTGGGGTTCAACACCAAGCTCAACTAGGTGGCTGTATAAAGATGGATCTACAACAGAAAGCAAATGATACAATGCAGAAGAAGCTTCAATCACGGGAGGTAAGGCAGAATGGGATCCAACAACAGGGGAAGGAGAGAAAAAATCAGCCATGGCAACTGAACCATGAGACCCATTCATCAAAGCATTGAACATACAGTAAGCATCATGTTCCATGAATTTCTCAGATAAGACAATGCCCAGTTCACCTTCAGCCCCATAAGCATCGGATAGCAGCACAATGGTTTGAATCTTAGGATCCAGCTCCAGCAGACTCCTAACTTTTACAGCATTACCCTGGGAGCCAATCTCATCTCCCATTGAATCAAAAAATTTTTTGAAATCAAAGTTGTATGTAAGATCACTTTCATCCAATGGTAGGTCATCAAATTTGTCTGTGAAATGCTCTTCATATTGTTTCCGCACTTTGGAGAGATGTTCCACATCAACATGAAGGACAAATAATAAAGGAGCCAAAAGTTCATGCATACCTGTTAAGGAAATGAGAAAGACAGAGAGGGGGAAGAAAATCCATAAGCAATTTCTACAAGAAATTTGCCTAAATTGATGAAGAACAATCATGGACAACAGAATGTCGGTGTAATATCGGACATGATTTCACTTCTTTGCAGCAACAGCATGCTCATGATTTTGCTTCTTTGATGTAATTTTGTTCCACTGTTTTTATGCGAACAAGTTTCAACATATGCTAACTCATTTGAAATATCATTATAAACATCAACTTTTGAATTGTCACTCGCACATTTCCGAGCCTCAATTGCAATCAAACATTTCGAAAGGAGCATGTAAGCTAAATAGCAGTTCCAGTTGGGCTATCAGGAACAATTTACTAGTTAAAGAGACCAAAGAAAGAAACAGAATAATACATTACTTTCACAAGAGTATAACATTACCTTGTCTATAACCACACTCTGGATTTCTAAGGCACCACAGTAACAAGATTCTTCTCAACATTCCTTGGCATCCAGGGGTCTGGAAATAGCTCCCATGTTCTGGATATAAACGAGACAAATCTTGGTCAACTGTTTTCTCCAGTTCAGCATTCCGAAAGAAGCGTCCCCACGTACTATCTGCATTTACAATTGACCACATAGTTACCAATTGCCAAGGCTGTCGCCTGCGGGAATAGCAGACAAATCTTCTATGTAAAGAGATTCTATATATCCTAAACCAAATGCAATCCCAAGTTGCAAATATCAAATGCTCGGACGAAGAACACAGTAGAGCGGCCAGCAACAAAAGAAGGGTTACCTGGGTTTTGTGAAAGCGGATTGTCAATAACAAGATCAGGTGAACTGCTTCCATCCTTTTGAATAGGAGGATCAACAAGGAGACGTCTCCTTAAAGCAGCATATCTAAATAGAACAATGAGATAGAACGCCTGTTTTAGATTGCTAAGATACAGCCATCATTCTAAACAAGGCAGAAACAATTGTCATGAAGAATAATCTTAAAATCTCTCTCTGTTTTTTTTTTTTGTTTTTTTTATAACTTGTAAGAAATTGCATTGAAAACAGCCTCAAGATAGAAGAGAAAAACAACATAAGACTTCAGGAAACAAAAAGCCAACGGTCTACAAAACATAATCAACATCAAGAACCAAAATTTCTGATATTAGAAACGAAAAAGATCGCGAATTTATATGATTTTTCAAAACAGAGAAAGGGAAAAAAAAAAAACAACAAAGCCCCGGTGGAGAAACAAACAAAAGGGGAACACAAAGAAGGCAGAAAAGAAACCTCCGGCGAGAATCGGCGGTGACTCTCCGAAGATCATCGATTGAAGAAGAAGAAGAAGAAGAAGGAAGAATCCCAAGATCTATACGCCATTGAACGCCTCTTAGATTAGGAAAACGACGCCTATTCTCGTCGCTGCCTGACTTTGAACACGACAACTCCGGCGACTCCTTCTCAGCTGCAGCCGGCGGCATGATGATCAAAATTAACTTTAGATTAATAAAATGAAATTCAACAACACCCCATTAAAAACAAAGCAAACCCCCAGGAATTATAGCTCCATGCACAAAAAGAGAGAAGCTGACACGGGCAGAAATACAAATGTAATTTTGGGTGCGCTCAACAGAAAGAGACAAGAAAGGACTATGAAAATATTTATTTAGTCGAAAATGTTAGAAGTGCTTTAACTCTCATAATTAACTATTTTATTTCTTAGACCCATCTAGCTAACTCTCATACAATTTTTAGGTGGAGGATTGCTTTTTTCTTTTTTTTATTTGATTTTTCAATTTTGATGGTAACCCCAGATCAAATTAGTTTTATTATTATTATTATTATTAAAATTTCATTATTTTTAAATAATTAAAATTTTTTAATTTTATTAATTTAAACATATTTTATAACAATTAAAATACACCCAAATAATATAAATATTAAATCTTCCTTATAAGCCACGTGATTAATTAGTATAAATAGTTTATGGAATTGCTTGCTTGCGCCACATTTATTTCTCCTTCTTAAGTTAACGTAAAAAAAAAAAAGGGTCATTAATATTTTGTTGTATTCATTCCTGGGGACTTTCTCGACTTTTCCATCAAAGAGAATTAGACAAAAGAGAAAAGGTGGGAATATGATTTTTATTTTTGTTTTGAGATGCATTGTTTTTTTTTTTTTTTTTGGGATTATATTTTAGACTTAAATGAATAGTGAGGGTTGGAGAATTTCATGCTCGACCCGTGTGTGTGGTGTGTGATTGGAATGGAAACAGGGTTTGAGTTTGTCCTCTTCATTTTTATTTTTTTCACACAGTAATAATTAGCCATTAATTGTTAGGTATTAAAAAAAAAATCATAAGTATGAAAATATTATAAGAGGGTCCCAACTCAATCGCGCATAAGGTGAGAATTAAGGGAGGACGAAATAATTTTCATTGCTGAAGCTCTTCCAACGCACAAAGCTTTGACGGGTCATGTGGTTGAATTTGTCCATTTCATAGTTCGTATTATTCCAGTTTGATAACAGCCACACCAGTTTTGAATTTGGCAGTTTTCTTGTCCTAGAATTTCTTTCCTGGCAAGTAGTTATTTTTATTCGTATTTAACAATTAAGTTGTGATCTGCTTGCTCGCATCTCTCCATGTTTAGCAAAAGAACGTCTTGTCCTCGGAAAATAAAGTATGGGATTATCCATTGCGTTCAACACGAGAGAAAGAGAGAGAGAGAGATGACCGATTAAGTGGAGCAGAAACGATGGATTCGAGATGAATAGTTTTACCAATTTTTGCGTTTTTGGTTAAATTAATTTTGCACTTTATTGTTAAATAAAATTGGTGCCACTCTCTTGGTTTTTACAAGTATGGTTGGAGAAAATATATATATATAAAAAAAAGAAAGAAATAAGTTGCTAGAATAGGGTCAATAAAAAGGGTGTTTATTTTATATAACGTGCAATTAGTGGAAAAATTGTAGGGGATAATAGACAAATCGATGCTAGAATATGGAAGCATATTCCATGGCATTGGGGTCCCCATTGTAGGCATAATGGGAACATTTGATTTAGAATGGAAAGTCCACCAAGATCAAGGAGATAAACATTGCGGGGTTAGCCTAATGGCACAATAAGCAATCATAGAATTTTGGATAATTTTGAGTCTAATTTTGAATAAAGTTGTACTAACAAATCAGAATTTCTCTTAATAAAAAAAGAAAATTTCTCAAAACTGGTAACAGAAAACACTATTTCACAACTACTGGATTTTTTTTTCTCTAATCAGACTTAATTGATCGAAGACTAAAAGAGGGGATTACGGTTGCGTAGTTGTAAGCACGGGGGACTTAATTGTATATTTTGTGAATTATTGGGGGCTCAATCCATTTCTCGATTCGCCCAGTAAAAATTTTCTAGGAGCCTTGTTGACATTATTCTCTCTTTTCTTTTTTTTTTTTCTCTCGTTTACTGTTCATTCTTTTTTTTTTTCCTCGAAATATATTTTATATATTCAAATAATTTGGTTGGTAGATAACCCGGCTCACCAAGGGAGAGAAACATGGGGAGAGAGAGGGATTGCATATAAATGGGATTCTTTGGTGGGCTTGAATATCGATGCAAAATGAGCCCTTAGAAATAGCAATACCAGATCTCAATCTCTGCATTATTGGTACGTATTTTGGATACATCTTTGAACCAATGGTGCATGTTTCATCCTACCGGCGATGGAGCAAGAACTTCTAGCTGTAGGGACAAAGACAAGAGCGAGAACAAAATTGAGTGGGGCCAATATATATATTAGTTGAGAAAAACACAATAAATAACAATAAAATAGGATTAAATTTTGAATTTTAGTGGGACATTATGTAATCAAGCTCATCATCCATCATCTCTCTCTCTCTCTTTTAGGCATATCTTTTCATCACCATGGCTATATGTACAGAATGTGGATGCCTTCCACCTGCTGCATTGCTGTTTCTAAGTTCTAACCACTGTCATGAGACTCACGGTAATTTATTATTACTGTACATAGAACTACCAGTTGTATAGAGGAGGGGGGGGCTCGTGGTAATACTCGAAAATTTCAGCTGATTAAGATGCTTGCGACAGAGAATATCCTTAAATTTGATGTTCGTAAAACTACTGTTGCGATGCAATGATTTAGCCTTGTCCCACACGTTACTTTTACGTCCAAATTCTCTTCTCTCTCTCTCTCTCTCTCTCTCTCTCTCTAATTTATTTTTCCATGAATAGTAAATATTCTCGAACGTTGAGCATTAAAACTGTGCTTGAAAAACACCTTTTCGACTCGTGGAGGACTGAAGGCGACCGATGATAATTAATGAATCATAGAGGACCCTCTTTTTTTTTTTTTGTTTTTTTGGTAAAAAAAATATTTTATAAATATATAAATTATCATATTTATAAATTATAATTAAAAATAATTTATTATTACTTACATTTAATTTTTCATACAAAAAATTATCAATTGAATATTATTAAATTTAAACAAAATTTTTATAATTAATTTTAATATTCATAAATTTAAAATTTAAAATTATATAATTCAATATGATATTTTAAAATATAAATAACGATAAAAATATTTAAATTTAAAATAATAAAAAATAAAATTATAAGATCACGAACTAGATTAATAATTTAATTAATATTAAATTATAATCACTCGTAAATATTATTAATTATTACGATGCATCAATTATGAAACGTAGCTAACTTGTCTTCCTCTGCAAGTCATGCTGCATCTTTCATCTTTATCAACATAGAAACGCTATTCACTTGTATCTTGGGGGGGGGGTCAACCTATTGATCGTTAGTCAAAAATGTAATAGGTGATGATGCCTGTGTCCAAAGTTGATAACATCCCTTTTCTTTTCTTTTCTTTTTTTTTTTTACACACGACACCATCTTCTCTCTTTTCCTTTATTTTAGGATTGCAATCGATTGATTGGAAGCGTGTATTTTGTAATCTTTGATAACGTAGAATTAACGCAAAAATACTTTGTGTCTGTACAAAATTGAAGCCCCATTAGATCTTGGTTAGTTACCTACCCAATTGATAGAGCCATGTCACCGACTAATTAAGAAGAGATCGTGTGGCAAGACAATTGTGCAAGAAATTTTTAATATAAGTTGTATAATTAAAAAAATCTTATATCATAAGTGAAAAAAAAAAATATATATATATATATATATATATATATATATATATATATATATAAAGCTTATATAATTAGTGTCTTAAAATTTTAACTTGTATATTAATCTCTAATGCACACGTTAATCAAACCCAATTTTCCAAAGCAAGTGAAGATGTTAATTTTCTCGTTAATTAAGCTGTAAGGCAAGAATAAAATACGAGAACATTTTTGGAACATGGTCGGGATTGGAAAACCAATCAAAGTACGTTACAATTTAAATCTCCTACTGTTGCCATCATTTGGGTTGGGTAGAGATTCCATGCCTGCTTAAGTTTCTACAAGAAAACAAATAAAAGCTTCTAACATCCCATTTATTTAATCTTCAAACTTAGCATATTGATCCCTTGTACGCATGGTTTAGCAGGCACTTCCGGAATACGGTTCACGATTGGTCTCTTTTAATTAACATAGGCTGTTTTTGGTGCTTACCTCTTGGATTATCATTAATATGCGAATATTGTTTGGTTTTGGTAACAGAGAACAGATACAAAATTATTCATTTAGCCACGCTTTCCAATCCTGCGGCCTCCTCCACCGGTAAGGTGCAATTAGAATGGTTGAGAACGGAGAAACAGCTGGTGGGGTTGGACAACTACGCGGTGTACCAGTTTATTATCATCCTGTCTCCGATTTGGTGTGGCATGGTATTTTAGTGGGGGTCACAGAGATATGAAATTCACCGACATTTTCCAATGAGAAAACAAAAATCTGTTGATGAAACATCACTTCAACATCTAATCGGCCCACGAAAGTGGTCGAATGATCTAATGGAACCACAAAGAACTAGAAGAAATTGAACAATAATTAAAAAAAGAAAAGAAAAGAAAAAAAAAAACATGGGGCAGTGGTGAGTGTGCAAATTCTGCGTTGCTCCTCTCAGTTTTGCAATTTATTGATAAATTTTAGTTCCTAGTCAGGATAATGAATTACACTATCTAATTTGCTTTATTTAAAATATAAAAAATTTTAAAAAAAAAGTGCTCAGCGCCATCTAGTCGTGGTCTTAATTGTCCATTTAACACATCATTGGGTATTTTGGTAGTTAATGTACCTCTCTCTACCCCTATTTGGTTGCAAAAGCCGGCAGGGACGACGACGGCAACAACACCCCCTGGATCTGTATTCGCACATCACCGACCGACAATTGATTCAAGACCACCAAAAAATGTTCAGTTTAATGGTCCGGTGGGACCGCGATGATCTATTTTAACTTGTGTTCGGTATGATTTACATGACGCAGAGGAATCCCAATGTTCAGTTTGCCAAAAACTTGTTTGACTTGCGAGTTTCATACTTGGAGTTGCCGTAATGTCATTTAAGCTGTGTGTTAACTTGAGTTGTCGCAGTGTCGTTTAAGCTGTGTTTCGGATTGCAGCCGCGATTTCGAAAACCGTAATAAATTCGTTATAATTTAATATATATTTTTCAATTTTATTTTAAAAAAAAAATTATAAATAATTACTAAATAATCAGTTATATTTATTAATAATATATGTAACCGACAGTTTAGCAATGGTGACATTAAAATTTAATTACAATCTCAAACGGAACTTTGGGCCGCTGTCAACTGTCACATTAGCCGACCTCCAATGATCATTTCTTATTTTTTCCTATTTTACTGAAGAATGAGGAGCCATTCCGCATTGATCTGTTTTCTGGACGGTGCAGCGGCGAATCATCTGAGACGAGCGTCTGTTTTGTGGAGAATTTTCAGGCTTAATATCTGACCCAAAGCATAATAGAGCTGTGGACGGCACTGCAAGCTTGTCAGCGTATATAGTGGAATGTATACTTATCCAAAGAGCATAATGGGCTTTTCATTTTTCAACGAATTAACACTCGTTGGGCCTTTTTCTTACAGGCGAGGGCTTCTTTTTGTGGCCCATTCATGCCCTTTTTCATTTATCTGGTACTCAGGTAATTGGGATATGAGATGGGGGACCTCTCTCTGCATCTCTCTTCCTCTCCATCTCTCTTCCTCTCCATCTCTCTTATTTTTTCATTAATTTCCAACCATTTTATTGGGATAGACCATCTTCTCTACCGCACACAATTTTCTCTTGTTTTAAGTCAAAATTTGCGGGTTCCTGCGGAAACCAGGAAACCAGTCCTTACAAGCAAAAAATTTAGAGGATATGATCAAAATCTAGCAACCTTAAAATAAATAAATTGACAAAAGAAGATAAGCATGAGCAAAGTCATGGTCAAATATTCAATTTTATCATCCGCTAGTTTCAATGTGTAACAAGTCATTGGAGATCCATAGAAAGAGGTTAATATGTCTACTTATTTTATTTTGAAATATGCAGCCACTTGATTTTAGGAGAAAAATTCATCGACGTGATCATCGTCTAACCCTTATAAATTCTTATAAATAACGATTGAAATCTAGTTCTTATTAATGCATTCAGTTCCTCAACTTTAAAGAATCAAGATGGTTTTCTCCCCGATACTGTTCATTTTCTTTAGCTGCGTTCTCCTATTCTTCACGTGCACTTCCGCGGTACAAACATCATTCAGGCCAAAAGCACTCGTCCTTCCAGTATCAAAAGATGCATCAACCCTCCAATACCTTACCCAAACTCGCCAAAGAACTCCACTAGTGCCCGTCAAGTTGACCCTTGATCTTGGTGGCCAATTTCTCTGGGTTGACTGCGAACAAGGCTATGTCTCATCCTCCTACAAATCTCCACACTGCAAATCTGCACAATGCTTGCTTGCTAAGGCAAAGGATTGCAGGCCTGTGTGCTATTCTGCACCCAAGCCGGGCTGCAACAACAATACATGCATGCTTTTCCCAGACAATACTCTGACACGAACTGCCATTGAAGGGGAGCTTGCGCAGGATGTTTTATCAATTCAATCTACAGATGGGTCCAATCCTGGTAAGGTTGTTTCGTTGCCTAGTTGGCTCTTCGGTTGCGGGACGACATCGCTCCTGAGAGAACTTGCCAACGGTGTTAAGGGCATGGCAGGTCTTGGCAGGACAAAGATATCACTTCCTTCCCAATTCTCTTCCGCTTTCAGTTTTGACAGGAAGTTTGCCATTTGTTTGAGCTCGTCAACAAATGCTAATGGTGTTGTGTTCTTTGGCAATGGACCTTATGTTTTGCTTCCAAATGTTGATGTCTCTAAGTACCTTATTTACACCCCACTAATCGTCAACCGTGTGAGCACAGCATCTACTTACCATGACGGTGAACCTTCATCTGACTACTTCATTGGAGTCAAGTCAATCGAGATAAATGGAAAACCTGTCTCATTGAATACACAATTGCTGTCAATTGACAAAGAAGGCTATGGTGGAACCAAGATTAGCACTATAAATCCTTACACAGAGATGGAAACGTCAATCTACAATGCTTTCACTAGCACTTTTATTAAAGAGTTAGCTAAAATCCCTAGAGTGGCGCCTGTTGCACCATTTGGGGCATGTTTTAACTCCACCAACATAGGCAGCACACGCGTTGGCCCAGCTGTGCCTTCCATCGATCTTGTCCTGCAAAGTGATAGCGTTTACTGGAGAATTTTTGGTGCAAACTCCATGGTTCAAGTCAGAAATGATGTCTTGTGCCTCGGATTTGTGGACGCTGGAACCCGTCCCGTTACATCGATAGTCATTGGAGGTTATCAGTTGGAGGACAATCTTCTGCAGTTTGATCTTGCCAATTCAAGGCTTGGGTTCAGCTCTTCCTTGTTGTTTAGACAAACAACTTGTGCCAACTTCAACTTTACCTCTAAAGCCTAAAGAAGATTCTGAATTCTTAGACATACTTGTGAACTATCGTGGCTGCTATAATATCTAAATGCGAGCGGCCTAATCAATAAGTGTTGTTAAGGGTCTGTATTTTTGTACCAAAAGGGAAAAGGAGCTTGCACTTTCTTTAGAAAAAAGTTGGTGAATGCTTCGAAAATCATTGCATATGGCCATATGCCCTTTCGTGCTTTATGTTTGTATAAGATAGTCGCTGTAGTTGCCTGCATAGCATGTGACGTGTTCGTGTTGCCTATCTGACACAAGGTACAAATATGACAATAGGATTAACAATCAACAAAGATGTGGAAGCACCGACTAATCAAGCTCTCACAAATTGGCTTAATTTATCGAGGGGATAAGCAGGGGTGCCAAACTCTAAAAGGAGTCAGCATAATCAAATGGGGAAAGGAAAACCCACCTCTAATCTATTCCCATCGTGCTAATTTTCATTTTAGTATTCTGTAATCTAGTACCCAGAACCCATCGCATGCTCAGCAGATAGCTACAGAGAGAACAGCTGCAACAAGATTCATATTATATCCACTTTCTCACCATAACTTTCATATTCTTTTACACCCTTCTTATAATCGCGTACCCATCCACAGCACAAACATCATTCAGGCCGAAAGCACTTGTCCTTCCAGCATCAAAGATTCATCAAGCCGTCGATACCTTACCTGCATCAACCAAACAACTCGGCTGACTGCCAGTGAAGTTAACTCTTGATCCGGTGGCAAAGTATGGGTTGACAACGACCAAGGCTATGTCTCATCTTCTGATAAACCTGTACTTCCCGGGTCAAAGAGTTGCATCCCTGAGTGCAATTCTCCACCCAAGCTATGCTGCAACAATATTATAAGTGCACTTATCCCAGATAACACTGTAACAGGCAATGCCACAGCAGGAGGGCTTGGTCAGGATGTTGTATCCATTCAATCTACAGATGGATCGAATCCTGGTGGGTTGGTCTCGGTGCCTAATTAGCTCTTCACTTGTAGGCAAGTGGGCAACATTCCTCCTGGAAGGTCTTGCCAATGGTGCCAAGGCCTTGGCACGACCAAAATATCATTTCCTTCTCGAGTCTCTTCTGCTTAAATTAGATGACTTGTGGAGAAACTTCATAAACAGCCCAACTAACAATTTTTAGCATGTCCTTGATCTCTTTATTCTTGGAATGTGAAAGATCACCCATAGCAAACTTCTCAAAATTTCCTTTCACTTCAATCAGGCTACAGGCTGGCTCTTTCTTCAATCCACTTCCCTGCAGCATCTTTCTTGCCTCTGAAACACAATGCCACATCTCATCTGAAGCATAAAGGTTTGACAATAAAACATAGGGTGAAGTAGTCACAGGTTGCATTTTCAGAAGCTGTCTAGCCAAACGTTCCCCAATAGCAACATCTCCATGCAGTCTGCAAGCAGAAAGCAAGCTTCCTAAAACAACGGGATTGCGACCATAAGGAAATTCCTTCATGTACTCTTCTGCTTTGTTCAATCTCCCAGCTCGTCCCAGCAGATCAATAAGACAAGAAAAATGTTCTATGTCAGGAGAAATCCCATACCTCTGTTCCATGGAATTAAAGTAAACTTGACCCTCGTCCACAAGCCCTGCATGATTGCAGGCTGCTAAAAGTCCAACAAACGTCACAGAATCTGGCTTTACTCCTGTTTCCTTCATCTTTTCAAAAAGTTCAATGGCCTTCCGTCCAAGCCCATGGGTTCCAAATCCAGCAATGATGGTGTTCCACGAGAAAAGATTGCGATGGAGCATCTGGCCGAATATATGATATGCCTTTTCAATAGAACCACACTTAGCATACATGTTGACAAGTGCATTACCAACTCCAACATCTTGAAACAGCCTTGTCCGGATTAGTTGGGCATGAATCTGCTTCCCATGGCATATTGATGCTAGCCCTGCAGCAGCAGCAAGTGCACTGGCAAAGGTAAAGTCGTCCGGCTTGATACCAGGTTCACTTGACATCTCTTTAAAGACGATAAAAGCCCTTTCATGATCATTGCAATGAGAACAAGCAGTTATATAAGTGTTCCAAGAGATCAGATCTTTCTCTTCAATCCTTCTAAAGGCCCTTTCTGCCTCTTCTATGAGATGGAACTTCGAGTACATCATTACAATCACATTACCAACAAAAGCAGAGTCATGAAGCTTGAACTTAATTGTTTGGCAGTGCAACAGTAAACCCATATGCAAATCATTTGAATTAAAGCAAATACGCAACACTCCTGCAAAAGTAAACTTGTCAGGCACAAGACCCTGCCAATGCATCAGTTTGAACATTTCAATTCCTGCACCAAATTGTTGGCTTTGAGCAAACCCAGAAATCAAAGCATTATAGGACACCACATTTGCTTTTGAAACCCCAGCATGAACCAACAAGGCATCGCTACACCGGCCGCATTTCACATACATAGTAATGAGCGCATTGGAAACGAAAGAAATGGAAGCACACCCTGACTTCAGAGACTGCGCATGAATTTGTTGCCCTTCAAGCAGTGCTGGGAGACTGGCACACGCACTAATAACGCTGCCAAAAACAAACTCGTTGGGAGGAAATGGTAATCGGGAAAAAAGCTGAATCGCCAATAGAGGCTCCCCAGCTTGTTCGTACCCAGAAATCATAGCAGACCAGGAGACAAGATTTCGTTCAGACATTTCGTCGAACGCTCGGCGTGCGGAAACGATATCGCCGCATTTCGCGTGCATATTAATGACATGGTTAGAAACAATGATGTCAGATTGCAGGCCTGTCTTCAAGGCCAATCCATGGAGGGCGAGGCCTTGACTGACTGCCTTGAGTTTTGAGCACCGGTGCAACAAGCACCCTATGCTTTCTGCTATCATTTGATTTTCAAATGCCTGAAGGATTTCTATTTCGTCTCGCCACGCCGGGCCTGCTCTATGAGCCCGTCCCAACGTAGCTACGCTTCGAGCCCCATCCTTCTGGGTGATTGATTTTTCGCGCGAAGCAATTTTATCATAATTGTGGATTGTGCATTTATCGCTTTTATTGTTAATCGTTATCCTGCACTAATTATTGTGTTACAATGTTGGTTGGATCTACAGTCTTGATTGCTATCCTAATTTAAAAACAATGTTGCAAGCCTAAAAATAAAATTAAATAAAAATAAAAATAAATTCGAGTTTATAATAACTAATGTCTTTATTTTCTTCTTGCATCAATTTTATTTTTAAATTTTTATAAAAATAATGTAAATTGAAATGGAAAGTACATAAAATACAATTATATGCATTTTAATATATAAAAAAATAGTAATTAACTTTTAAAATTCAATAACTGACTTAATAAACTTTTATCTGATAGATTTTCAAGAAAATCAAATTTTTTCTTGCACTCGAGACTTTACAAGATAATTGAGAAATTTGTGTAACATAATACGTGACTGACTCCATTAAAATAAAAAATAAAAAATAAAACTCGTAACAGATGGTAAAAATTTAATCGTTTTCTCAAAAAAGATTGCCAAAAAATTATAAACCACTGCCGAAAATTTCTCAATTTGTGCACCGTCTGCCAGTGCTACAGGGTGTGGACCATGGCTCGGCCTGCCCGCTCATCGATTACCCACCAACTTCAAAAACTGCAACCATTCGGCCTGCCGTTATGCTTCCGATTTTCTCGAAAGAAAAACAATGAGGCCCGAAATAAGAAACTCGTAACAGTCCTCCCAATCGGGGGGGCTCTTGGTAAACATCATGGGATGAATTGACCGAAGACTGCACCCATCAAACCGTTACCCCATTTTATCTCATGGACCCACTGGACTTGCTTGGGCCACCGACAAGAAACTAGACCCAAAGAACATAAATTTTTGTGGTCCATTTAGAATTCTCAATCCTTTAAATTATTTTATTCAATTAAAACTTAAAAGTTTAAATTACTAATTGCTAAGATGTTTAGAGAGAATCCAAAGAACATAATTTTTAATTTTCTTTTTTTTTTTTTTTGGAATAATTTTTTTGTTTTAAAATTTTTAATTTTCTGTCTTGTCGCCAGCCCACTGCCACTTATGCAACGAGGTATAGGCCTTTTTTTTTCACTTTTGGGCTTAGAAAAAGGATTGACGAACGACAAGCTCTCAAACTCAAGAGTACGAACCCAATAAAAAAAAATTATAAAAAAAACAATTAAGCAAACATAAATACAGGGATTTCTGTTGAATCTTGGAAGTTTGAACGAGTCTTGGAAAGGGCGGGCCCTAACGAGAAGAGAATTCTTGTTGAATGTCACATTACGGGATTACCCTCCTTTTCTTTAGCATTTTACGGCCGCATCCCCCGATACGAATTGGACCAGAGCACCCACCGCCAGCCACGTCACCGTCTCTCAGCAAACAGGAGGGGTAGCCGTGGAAATTAGCATAAACGACCCGCCCTCCTCCTTGAGTGCATATATACATAGATGTATTGATATAAACGTTCAAGTAGTAGACGCCCTCTGCCACTCCCTTTTCAGCGTTCTTCTTCTTCTTCTTCTTCTGCTCTATTTCCGAAGATCTTTTTTCTTTATCATCATCACCATCGTCTTGTCTCCTCCTCAAGAATACAATCAAGAACCAAGTTCTGTTCTTTCTCAAGAAGAGAGTTCTAGTCTTGTTTTGTTTTTTTTTTTTTTTTTCTATCTCTGTTGTTTCTTTCTTTTTCTGGTCAGGGACTGAGAGTGAATTGTTGTTCAAGTGAGCCCTTGAAAGGTTTGATATCGGCTGCACCGGCGGGTGTCCAGCAAAGGCACTCAACGTCTAACTTATTGTCAAGAAAGTGAATATTGTCTCCGTTCTGGTTATATTGCACGTTTCAATGTTTGTGGTTTAGTGTTATGAGGGCTCAAGAATACAGTTCTTGTCTTGTTTTCTTTAATCTCTGTGGTTTCTTTCTTTGTCTGGTCAGGGTGGAATGCGAGTGAGTTGTTCTTCAAGTGAGCCCTTCAAGGTTATGATATCCAGTGCAGCGGCGGGCGTCCCACAAAGGCACTCGATGTCAATTTATTGTCAAGAAGGTAAAATCTTGTCTCCGTTTTAGTTATACTGAACATTTCATTCTGTTTCCTTTTTGAGTTCTTTTGGAGCGTTGTCTTTCTCTTCTTTTGGGTCTTTTTGAAGGGGGAAGCGGGTATGTGGTGAACTAGGATGGCTCCTCTGTTGCAATGGAGCGAATTAATTGGTTTTCAGTGCAAGAACAGCCTGTGACTAAGAAAGTTTCGTCCTTTCCGTTTTCAATTAATTAAAATTGTTCCTTTATCAATGATTTGCTGAATCTTGGTCTTTGTATTCAAATTTTGTTCTGGGGAAAATTTGTTTTAAGCCTCTGCTTTTCGTCTGTTGAGTTTAACGCATTAATTGGCATTCTTTGTTCGTTTTCTTCTTCTTTTTTTATTTTTTAAACAATTTTTTTGGCTTGATTTCATAGTTTGGATTGTTACATTTATCAAATGGCGATCTAATGAGAGCCGAGGTATCTTACGAGGCAGAGATTGGGAATAAAGCAAAAGAGTTCGTGAATTTGGCTGTCTGGTTCGTGACCAAAGTGTGAGAGCTGTAACAAAATGTTTTTTTTTTCTTGCTTAAATACTTTATAAATAAAGTTGTAATTCACACATGGTGATGGCAAGATTGTCACAAGAAGACACCAGGACAAAAGGGCGGCTTCTTGATGGGTATCCATGGAGTTGCATAAGCAGAAAGTATGGAAAAGTTAAAGATCAGACCAGATATTTATGCAGTCTTAGAAGTAAGTGAGCTGATGTATATATGCTGCCTTCCATTATGATTTGATTATTGTCTGATATCTCTTGGCTTCTACATCTACAAAATTGTTTGCATTTTCTACGAGTTTCCCATTACAGCTTCTCCTCTAAGAGACACAACTTTTCATATTATTGTGTAAGTTTCTTGATCTGGCGAAGTAATATTATACGCATTTGCGTTCTTACATGAATCTTCGTGACATATATAGGTCCCTCGTGAAATCCTGATCGACAGATGCGTTGGTAGAAGGTTAGAAGTGGTGATAGGGAAAATTTACCACATTACAAACTGCCCTCCAGAGTCTGAGGGAGTTAAAGCACACACATAAGAAAAAGAATGACCAATCTACGCACATAATCTTAGGCTCAAACACACGCACAGACATACATATGCATACCTTCCTAATTTTCCCATCTTTTTGATATTACAAAATGTTGTTTGACACGACACAGTTGTATAAGCCATCTATCTGAAAACTTAAAACCTGTGTGTACTATCTCTCATTTATTTCTGCAAATGTTGTTTCTTGAACCTGTGTTTAGGCAAAGTCACGTTTTGAAATATACAAACAAAATGCAGATGCCATCTTTTCAAGTCACTCACACATAGTGAAGAAGGCAATTTTATATAATCTATTGTCATCTTCAATCACTTTTTATGGGGTTCTGATGTCAATACTTTTACTTATTGCGCTATAATTTTTTGTGCAGATCATTGGGAACCGCCCAAAAGTAGTATTCCTCGAAATTGATTCTTTACTCTTTCAAGTGCAGAAGGATAAAGTAAAATCAGTCAAGTCTGGTTAGTGCTTTCATGTTCTGATAAGAATATTGCATGTTTTATCTAGCCCATTTCTTCTATGGGGATTACTTTCTGGGTTGCATGAACCATTCTAGATTTGGAATATATATGACACTTTAATGATCTTCTTCATGGATTTTCAAAACATGTTCAAAGATTTGTGATTATGAGCTCATAATCAACTTTGCAGCTCAAAGCTTAGTGTGGTGCTCTAATAATCTGATGATTGTATTGTAAATGATAAGTTCTGCTCTCATACATGAACTTTATAGACATGTGGCTTTGTGTCTTAGACAGCTTCAAATTCTTGAGCTTTCTAGCCTTACATCTGTTTACCATAATAGAACAGTCATTGCCCAAAAGCCAGATTTGTTCTTGTCAGGCCTCTCATATCCAGGTATATGATTAATCCGTATATCATAGATGTAAGGATTGCATTTTCTTTACCCAAAACTTTGTATTGGGTTTTGATAGAAGCTTCGAGAAGCAATCCTCTTATTCATTTATTCTTACATTTCTCTAGTTCTTTACAGGAAAAATGGAGGGGAATTTTCACTAAATTAAATAATGTTCACCATTCCAGGAAAATCAAGAACTATTTTCGTGATGATGTGCTACAAGCCACACAGAGAACTGTAAATAATGGTTGAATGCGGTTGCAAGTATAGCTATATGTTTTCACTTTGAAACCCCCATGGTTAAATCATAGCATATAAGAGAATCATTTATTTTTTCCAAGGAAATATATAAACTCCTTAATTTTTACTTTATGGTGATGGACTCTAATATACCTACTTGGTCGACAAGGATGGTAGGCAGCTATGTCGTCAGGAAAAAATGGAAAGTTTTTTACGCTTGTTCTTTTCCTTTGTTTTTGCATTAAGGAAGGAAACAATTATGCATATTTAGCATTCGTTTTTCATTGATAGTCACTTGGAGCACAGGATATGATTCTTACTCTTTCACCCTGTACATCTGTTATTGATAATTCATCATTACTTAGCTGTAAATCTATGCAAAGTTTCATTCCTCAGAAACTGAAGTCACAATGACTGACATTAGGAGTAGAATCTTTTTTGTTCACCTATCTTAGCTTCCTTTTCACTGGCTAAAATGACATGGACTGCTGTTTGTTTATAATTCATTGTCAAACAAAAGGAGGTATCTCAACCTTTGTTGAATTGCATCTCAACCTTTGTTGTTCTTACTAGTTGGCAAATTGTAAGAACCAAGAGGTATCTCACATTTTCTAGCTACATTAAGAAATTCTGCTTTCTGAAAATTATATTCGGTACAAAATAGTTCCGTTTTAAGAAAGGTGCTTAAGTTTATCTGAACATTGTCCCTATTTTGACAGGTGCAGATCAATATTCCAGAGCTGAACCCAGACATGGTAATGGAATTTTCATTTTTTACTTACTGTAACTTTTATTGAAATTAATCATGTCTTATGCTGTTTATTGAATTGTTAAATGGATGGAACATGTTTGAGTTCTTGCCCTTCCATTTGCTGATGATGGGAAATGTGTCAAGGTGATTCTATATGTAGTGTATTGATGTTGTATAATTTGCTTGCTGTATCAGGTTGTTAAAATAGTTATCTTTCAAGTCTATGTTCTAGGGTCAATGGGTAACAGTTTGCTTTTTGGAATGCCATAGCAACTTGCTGTTAGTTGAAAGATCTTGGGATTCATGGATTGAGGCAATTATGGTGTGTTGGGTACCTTTATTAACATTGGTTATATAGGTATGAGATTGAACTAAGATTTACTCTGATTATCATGCTTCGTATCTATATCTCATTTTCATTTTTTGTCTTTGCTTATTCCATTGACTAAAGGTATTAGGGTAATGCTTCTTAGGTAATAATGATGTATTATTCACCAAAAAATACTTATCTGCATACACTTGGAATTGTCGAGAGTTTTGAGCACAACCTTGCATTGTTTTCAGCCCAACTTTGGAATTATTGAGAACACTAATAAAAAAACCACTTTGGTCCTGTACTAGAAAATGAGCTTTGACCACTTAGAAATTACCTCAGATAGTGGACATGTTCCTACATCTATAATTGATTCAAATGTAAAGAAAAATTTGAGTTTTAGCAACTCAGAAACAACCTCACAGTCATAGAGAAAAAAATATTCCTACTCCTATCAATTGATTCAAATACAAAGAAACTCGTTTTTCCACTGCTATCGTTCAAATAGTAGAAATGTCAATTTTCTATATTAAAGAATGGTATCTCTTTCTTATGAGTAAAAAATTGCATATGCTTGTGAAGACACTGTTTAATTTCTAAGAAAGTATAATAGTTATCAAAGTTCTTTTTCATAAGATCCAAGGGTTATATAGTGACATATTAAAGTTCCAAAATTTTTAGTTCCTTGTCTTCTGCAACAGTGTTCTTAAAATTTTAAATTTGGTACACGAGAGGTTCCAGCAGTATGAATGTGTTTCATGGTTTATGCTATATTTCAGTCTTATATCATTGGCTTACTTAATTCCTTCTTTCCTTAAATGCAGGTGCAGAAGTAGTTGATGAACAAGATAACATTTTTGTCTTAGTAGCTCCTCAAAACGCTGTGGGGAATTGCACTGTGGATGTAAGGAGTAAGGGAGGAAAAAAAAAAAGTGTTTTATATCTCTTTTATTAATTGTTGTCACTGGAGATTATTTTAGTCTTTGTTTTCTTTTTTGTTTTTTTTTTCTTTACTAACCTTCAGATCTAAACATACAGGGATCCAAAAGCCATGACTGATACTGCTGGAAACTGACCCGTCATTTTTGTCAATCAAAGGCTGAAGGTTGAGAACCTGTCTTATTATTATCAGTCATGAAACTCATCGTTTCAGGAATATAAGATTTAGCTATTTCATTCAATATCACTTATCATGATATCACCGTCTTGTCCAAGCATGGGTTTTTCTGCAAAGTTGCACTTAAATTTTATTTATTTATTTTTTCCTATTTTTTATTCCAGCTTCCAAGGAATGGAATTCTTTAGTCTCAATATTTTTCCTCGGAAATGAATAGGTTGTTTAATAAGACGAAGTCATTGTTACTGTGTTTCAGCTCTTTGCTTCTCAGTTAACCATGAAAAATGTCAGTAGCTCCTTTGGGCATCAAAATCAGAAGCCTGAATAACTTCCTAAAATCTTTTTCTTTCACAATTTATGATGCATGGGTGTCTTGGTTGACTGTCCAATTATTGAGTTGATATATATATATATACTCTGGCTGATTTATATGTGCATCTATAATATGTCCATTTTGTATCTCTTCAAATTTAGCATTTACCTTGTTCAAGTGGCATCATGCAAGTATGTGGAATAACATGAAGCTAAAGTATCCAATACCATTAAGAGTTAATTGCTTCTTTAACTAGTCTACTTCCTCTAGACAGTGGGACAGGACAAGAAACTGGAGTATGCTGCTTCTTGTGAGAACTGCTTCTTCCAGCTTGTTTATTATGCAGGAACTCAATATCCTATCACGGAAGCTCTCAGATATTTGTACAAGTACCATTGATTTAACCAATTGGGATATGATTTGTTTATGGTCCTTTTGAGTAAGCAGCATTTTTTACTCATCACTACTTTTGGAAATCATAGTTTCCTATCTAACTATGAGGCATGGGAATGGGAAATCATATCTTCATCTGTTGCTCTCCGTCATTAGCAGAATTGCAACCAGAGATAAGTCCAGTGCAGTTTTGAAGTATACAAACAAAATGCAGAAGCCATCTCATCCAGTTACTCAAACATAACGAGGAAGGTAAGTTTATATTTTCTATTGTCTTCTTCAATCATTTTTCGTGTGAATCTCCTGTTCATAGATTTTACTTGTTGCCTTATATCTTTTTTATGCAGACCAATGGGAATCGCCCAAAAGAAGTAGTATTCCAAGAAATTGATTCTTTGCTCTCTCTAGTGCAGAGGGATAAAGTAAAACAATCAAGGTTGGTTAGCGTTTTCATGTTCTGATCAGAATTGTGCATGTTTAATCTAGCTTATTTCTTTTATAGGCATCTCTTTTCAGGGCACATGAACCACCTTAGATTTGGAATATGTATGGCACTTTGATGGTATTCTTCATGGATTTTGAATTTCCTATCCCAAAATCTGTTGTTCATAACATGTTCAAAGATTTGTGATTGTAAGCTCATGGTCAAGTTTGCATCTTAAAGCTTAGTGCGCTCCAATACTCTGATGACTGTTTTGTAAATGATAAGTTCTGCTCTCGGATATGGACTTTGCAGACACATGGTTTTGTATCTTAGGTAGTGTCAAATTCTTGAGTTTTCTAACCTTACAATCTATTTACCGTAACAGAAAAGTCATTGCCCGAAAGCGAGAATCCTTCTTGTCAGGCCTCACGGATCCAGGCATATGATTAATATGTATGTCATAGAAGTAAGGATTGCATCTTCCTTACCCGAGACTTTTTTGGTTCTGATTAAAGTTTCAAGAAGCAATCCTCTTATTCATTTGTTCTCACTTTTCTGTAGCTCTTTACAGGAATAAATGAAGAGGGATTCCCACCATATTAAATAATGTTCTTCATTCCAGAGAAATCAAGAAATATTTTTTTGATGATGTGCTACAATCCACACAGAAAGCTGTAAATGGTGGTAGAATGCAGTTGCAGGTATAGCTATGTGTTTTCAATTTGATACCCCTGGGATAAAGCATCGGATATAAGAGCATCATTTATTTATATCAGAAAAATAAATATACTCCATAATATTTACTTTATGACGACGGACTCTAATATTTCTGCTTGGTCAACAAAGAAGGGTAGGTAACTATGCCATGGAAAAAAAAAAAAATGGAAATGTTCTTCACACTTGTTCTCTTGTTCTTTTTCTTTGTTTTTGCATCCGGAGAGGCAACAATTATGCATCTCTAGCATTCATTTTTCATTAATAGCGACTTGGAGCACATGATATGATTGGCACTCTTTCACTCTATGCATCTGGTACTGATAATTCATAATTACCTAGCCATAAATCTCTGCAAAATTTCATTCCTCGTAAATTGATTTTACAGTGACTAACATTAGGAGTAGAATCCCTTTCCCTTTTGTTTAACTATCTTAGCTCTCTTTTTTCTGGCTAAAATGGCCTGCTGTTTGTTTATAATTATTTGTCAAACGAAAAAAGAGAAAGAAAAGAACAACGCCGGAACCCCATCCCAACCTGGGTGTACCATTTGGCAAACCACAAGAACCAAGAAGTATCTCGCATTTTCTAGCTACATTAAGAAATTATGGTTTCTGAAACTTCAAATATGAAGTACTCTACTTATGATTTTAGTAGATTTTTCACTTTTTTTTGACTTATCTCTGCCTTAGGAAAAGGCAGTTAAACCACAAAACCAAGGACACAAATTGGTTGTGTTAGCATTTAAATGCACATATTGTCAGTATTCCTGCATGCACACATGCATTAAGATTGAGACAAAGTTAAAGAACTTACTACGTTGTGGCTATGATTAAAATTGTGTTTCTGAGTATTTTGAGTTTGTTTGAAGATTGTCCCTATTTTGACAGGTGAAGATCAATAGTCCAGAGCTGAACCCAAAGATGGTAAGTAATTTTCCCTTTTTACTTCAATATGAATCATGCCTTACGCTGCATAGGATGTTTATCAGGATCGGCACATTGATGGAACTTGTTTGAGTTCTTTCCCTTTCTTGCTGATGATGGGAAACTTGTCAGGGTGATTTTACATGTGTATTGATGCTTTAGATTTTTCTTTTTGTCATAGACAAGAAAGATACTTCAGTTTCTCAAATTGTGTAACATGTTACTATCAATTACACACCAACTAGAAAACTACAACCATTTGCCATGCTTCTAAACAAAGGGCAAAAAGGAAACTCGTTACAGTCGTAACTATCGAGTCCTGGCAACTTCATTGGATGCGTTGATCAAAGAAAGCATCCATCAAACCATTACCCCAATTTATCACGTGGACCCAGACATCCTTGTAGCAGGTTCAACACGGTGACCATGTTTGCCATCCATCCATCAAAGCCCGGAAAGAGCAAACCTTTTCGTCCCATTGACAACAACCACTGTTCCCTTTTAACAGAAAAAAACCATAGGTTAGTCCCTTTCACCAATTTATTCACCGTCTTTTCTGTCGTCCTCTTATACTCCTTTTTGCTTTCTTCTTCGAGATTGAGCGCATCAAAGGGTAAAAATAATGTCCATGTCAATCTTTTCACCCTACTGCCCTCCAGCCTAACAGCAATAATGCATTGAATTCTTCACCTACTTGGAAGCAAGATCCAAAACTCCAATCATACAACTTGATTTCGGTCCTTTTGATTCTTGAACACGTCATTTTATTTACCTACAACTCTGTGTGTGTGTGTTTGTGTTTCGGGTGGGTGACATCTGTCTCAATTTTGAACTAGTTCACAGACAGGTACTGAACTAAATTGACTTCTTGAATTCATTAGAGCTACGCGAGTTAATACGAACCAAATTTAAAGAATTTTTAAGATAGTATCCTTCTCTTTCCCAACTCTCGTTAAACAGATTGAGTTTTTGAATGGCATCTTATCAATTACCGTACCAACTGTCAACATCATTCCTACATTAGGAAAATGTCAATGAAAACAAAATGAATGGATTGGTGTCACGAATTGTTAAGTGAAGGGCATGCCGTTCTCTTCTCTATAAACGCGCCCGTATATACTATTCGCCTGATTGAGGTGTTGGGGGTCAGCTTTTGGCCACTGAAAAATGGTCACAAGTTGAAAGTCACATACGCACATGTTGTGTACGCGCACCACGACAAGCTTGGTGGGGACGACCCTCACATGCGCTTAATATAGCAACGCCCCGGCAAAGCTTCAAAGCCTAAACTCTATTTTCCTATGCCTAATGTAGAGAGAAATTGATAATTTGGTACAAACACTTGTATCGTATAAATGAGTTGTGATCAAGGTATCAAGTGATCTTACGGTGTGATCATTGTAGTTCTGTTCATAAAGCGTACGCGTTCACGCCATATCAAAACTTTTCAAAAAAATCTCCAACAGTAAAATATTTGTATACAATAAAAAAAAAACAATCTAACTCACATTACGTTTCTGATCAAGATACAAATTTTTATATTTGAGAGAAAATCGACAATTCTTTAGAAGAAAAGATGTCTATAAATATTAAATAAGCATTCGAGTGGAAAACCAATGATCCAAATAAGCCCGAATTTGAAAAATTTTATTAATTATGTTAACTAAACATGAAAATTTTTAGCATAAAAATATTGTATTTTAGAAGGGGAAAATGTTAGGGTTGAGCAAACAGATTGGATAATATATATTTTATCCTAACCCGGTAAAGGGCAGGATAAGAAAATGACAATGTGGTAGGGTATAGGTACAAATAATTATATTCTATTATGATATGATACATGGTAACACTTTTAGGCTTGGCCGTAGGGTATATAACCAATATTTTCCTTTTCTTTTCTTTTTTTTTTTTTTTTGTGGACCTTTGAAAGGTATATGAATTTAGACAAAATGATAAATACTTATAATTTTCTTTATTTATCTTATTAATTTTTATGTAATGTGTATTGAATTATTCGAGAAAAATGGCTCTTCGCTCGCTGGGTCTTCAGGTGGACAAAAGGACATTAAATGCAATTATGAACTAAAACCCAGCCAGAGAAAATTAAATGCAAAAGTTGTTCAAGTTTTTAATTTAGTGGGTGGGAATTATGAATTATTATTGGTCCAAGAGGAAGTATAAAGGAAAAGGTTGGAGGGAATGGGATGTGTGATACAATTAATTTGGACGCGCGGCGAATCGAGATTGGTGAACAATTATGTCGGAGCTCTGAGGTGTCGCTGCTCTGCCTGCATCTGATTGCAATTTACAGCCGCACCAGCGAACGAAGTCTTTCTACTTCGACCGACACGCGCGAATCTTCTCGCTTCTCTCTGCATCTGCCGTTTCGATTGCCAGTCAAAAAAAAAAAAAAAGGATTTTTTTTAGTACATATACATAGTTAAAAAAGTTAATTAAATTAGTTACCAAAAAAATATTTGTTAAACATATTTTTTTATTGGTTAAACTTATTATATATAATTAATAAAAAAATTTTATTAATAAATAATAAAACGTATCACAGTATATAATAATAAAATAAAATTTTTTATTATAAATCTTAATTTGTAAATTCTTATTTATATTTTATTTTTTAGTAGCAAAAATAGAAAAACAAAAGTGTTGCCCATAAATTTGCGAAGGGAGAATTATGCTACTTGTATTATACAATAAGCTAGTAAATTTTATTTTATTTTTATATTAAGTCTTTATTTTTCTTTTTCTTTTTGTGATTTTTGGGAATCTCTCATTGTTATTTTTTCAAAACATAAATTTTGAAGGATGTAAAGTGGGGAATTTTAATTTTTAAAAATATTTTAATTTATTGCAACATTAAATTGAGACGTGTGATCAAAGAAAGTCAAATTTTATTTAAAAAAAAGAAAATTTACCGGGGTTTGTGTCAAGAAGCTAAACAAAGAGCTCACGCTGCACCATGCTCTGTGCTGCCAAACAGTAACTCCCAATAAGACAAGCTCACCATAATAATCTGCTTTCGCGTCCCTACGTTTCTTTGTTTAGCATTATTGTACCATATATCTTCTTTCTTTGTTCTATCTCGAGGAAAAGGAAGGATCTAGTAGAGCAAAAAAAGAAGAGAAAAAAAAAAGAAAAAAGAAGAAAAATCTATATCGCATCCGATTTTATTTCGTTAGTATCCTGATTCGCTGCGTTGCTCTGCTTTGCTTTTGCGTACATTGTCGTTTCTGTAAGTATCAAATGTTTGATGTTAAGTTTTCTTTTTCTTTTTCTTTTTTTTTTTGGACGAGATCTTCATTCTTCTTTAGTAGCCGAAATGTGGAGGAACAAATATATATATGTGTGTGTGTGTGTGTGTGTGTGTGTGTGTGTGTATTCCTTGCTTCTGTTCTTTATAGATGAATGAGAGTGCTTTTTCGCTTTTTTGTTTAATTTTTTTTTTTGGTAATGTTTTGATGATTATGCTTTAACTTTTTTCCTTTTGCTTTCAGATTTATGTGCTTTGTTTCGTCAATGTAAAATAAGTGCTTCGCTGATCGGATCGCTCCCTCGAGACTCTCTCTTTCTCTCTCTCTCTCTCTAACATTGGTAACTTACCACGTATCATTTGATTTATCTAGTATTTTCTTTTTGATTTTCCTTTTTGGATCTTTTTCTAAGACAGTGACTGGTAAGCTAAAGCTACGCTTTGCTGTTGAGTTCAGTAATTGAAGGTTGAAATTACTTTAATCTGGTAATCAATGCTCTTTTTGTGTGTGTGTGTGTGTGTGTGTGTGTGTGTGAGTGTTTTGTTCTTTTAAACCCTATTGAAATTTATTTCTTCACCCGATCTCTTTATGTTTTTTTTTTTTCCTGCGTGATTTCTTAAACTTGAAGTCCTTCCTGTGATGGAGTGGGGATTTGTGTTATTTCTACTGGCTAAGTAATTTATTTTCTGGTCAAGTTTGCATTTCTTTTCCGATGAATTTTTGTGCGTGGAAAACTGAAGTTCTTTAACTGCTCTTGTTAGTTTTTATCAGTTGGTGTGCAGCATGCAGGAACCCTTGCTTCATTTTTTACATTTGTTTTCTTCCCTTTCTGTCATTCTGATCAGTACAGTTCACTAATTCACGGCATTCTTTTGTATGATTTTCTGCATATTAGCTAACTGCTTGTGATTTTGTTGGAACTGAATCTTGTGGGTGGCAGCAGGTCATACATTGTCATTGAAGATGTGGGTTCCAATTCTTGTCTTGTTGGCCCTCTTCATTATTGGGAAAGCAGAGATTTATATTGTGACAATGGAAGAAGAGCCTGTATTCAGTTATAGGGGAGGTGTTCCTGGCTTTGAAGCCACTGCCCCTGAATCCAATGAGAAGATTGATGTAAGCAGGTAATTTGATCATTTTTCTTTTGAACCTGTATCATTTTTAACTTGGTTATGTAGCTGTATATCAAGTCATGTTTGTAGGCTCACGTCTGAGTATGGAGAAAGGGTGCATCTATGTGCGCAGATATGTGCATATTCTTTTAGCTCAGGATGGTGTAGTATCTCGATGGTAGTTTATGTATGGTATATAAATATAGAACTTTGATGCCCACTGTTGACTCTCTCATTTTGTAGTTTTTCTTGACAGGTCTTGACTTTTCGATGTCAAACTGGAAGTTTCTAAAATCCACTTTGTCAGAATCATATCAATAGTAGTAGCTATACCTCTGATAAGAATACATGCTATTAGGCAATGGAATTGTTGGATTGACCTCCTGCAGTCGGTTGGAAGTGTCAAACTTAAGCTTTTGGAAGCTCCTGCCTGTTTGCTCATATCCTCTCCCTTTTTCCCTTGTAACAGTGAATCAGTGACATCTTATGCCAAGCACCTTGAAAAGAAACATGATATGCTTCTTGGTTTGCTGTTTGACCATGGGACCTACAAGAAACTCTACAGCTATCGCCATCTTATAAATGGTTTTGCAGTTCATATTTCACCTGAACAGGTGAAGCCTCACATCACCCTTCTTTGGAATTTCCTCAGTGCTACATTCCTCCTGATTGTTAATGTGTAGTTCTCCTTTTGCAATCTTATTACCTGACATTTTTTAAATATATTAGTAGGCAGAAAGCTTAAGGTGTGCCCCAGGTGTAAAATTTGTGGAGAGAGATTGGAAAGTTAGGAGACTTACAACACACACCCCCCAATTTTTGGGGCTTCCTACTGAAGTTTGGCCCACGGGAGGTGGCTTTGACAGGGCTGGGGAGGACATTATCATAGGATTTGTGGACTCTGGAATTTATCCACGTCATCCAAGCTTTGCAGCACACAGCAATGACCCCTATGGACCTCTCCCAACATACAGAGGAAAATGTGAAATTGATACTGATACCAAGAGAGACTTTTGCAATGGCAAAATTGTTGGAGCCCAACATTTTGCTGAAGCTGCAATAGCTGCTGGGGCATTCAATCCTTCTATTGATTTTGCTTCTCCCATGGATGGTGATGGACATGGAAGGTTAGATTCCATGCTATTTAAAATTACAGATTTCATTGCTTTTTTGTGCTGTCACGTTCTGATTTTGTACTAATGAATTTGAGAAAGTGGGAAAAAAAAATCTGTTATTCTAACCATTTGCTTTGATTTTGTGCTGTCATAGTGTCTTCTTTGATAGTGATAGTTATCACATTGTGCCTTATGACATTACTTTCTCTGTTTGCATTGTCACTATTTTCCACTTCACCAGTAGCACAATATCCTTTGTAGAAATCCATATCAGCTGCTTATTATTTTCCCACATTCAATGTTTTGTGATTGTAATTATAAGAATCTCAGCTAATGCGAATTATGCCACCCAAAACATAGGAAACAAATGCTTAAACCTATGAAATTGACTAAGAGCTGATGGAGCAAAAGGTGAATGAACAAAAGTAACAATATTATAGGACAACAGGACAGTGCTGCTGCATTTATGGCATTTCTCCTGTCATCCCTATAAAAGCCAAAAGGAAAAAAAGACACACCAAGATTTGACTTTGCTTGCTGCTGACCCTGTAATCATTGTTTTGATGAACACTATCCATCTATTTCTAATCATTTAGTCCTCAAATTTGAGCTTTGAGCTTATGTTTGCTCTCTATAAGCAATTCAGACAGTGAATTGAAGTTGATCAAAGAATGATTGGTATCTGAAACCCTGTCTTCTTCTTTTTCTGTTTGAATTGCTGCTAGTCATACAGCAGCTATTGCAGCTGGAAACAATGGCATTCCTGTGAGAATGTGTGGCCATGAATTTGGGAAAGCAAGTGGGATGGCACCCCGTGCTAGGTGAGAATAATATTGTCAATGGTCTTATTCAATTGTGAACCTTTTCTTTTCTTTTATTCAATGTGACCTGTAGGATTGCTTATGTTCAGGATTGCTGTGTACAAAGCACTCTACAGACTCTTTGGAGGCTTTGTTGCAGATGTTGTGGCTGCTATTGATCAGGTGTGCTGTTTTCTCTGAATTAATCGCACATAACAACATTATAGGTGTACATATTGCTGCTTAATTTTTATTCTCAGCTTTACTACTAGTTTATGTTTGTCGTTGTGTTGTCTCACAGCAACAGTAGTAGTTCAGAATCTCATTTGATGCCCTCTTGTTTGTAAAAGCAAAGATTCAAAAGATTATCAGACAAGTTATCATAATTGCTGAATTGCACTCCTCATTTAATATGGAAAATAGCCACTTTGCTAATCAATTTTAACATCTTTCTATGGCTAAAGAACCTTTTCTGAACAGGCTGTTCATGATGGGGTGGATATACTTAGCCTTTCTGTGGGTCCAAACAGTCCTCCAGCAACTACTAAGACCACATTTTTAAACCCCTTTGATGCTACGCTTCTTGCTGCTGTAAAAGCTGGTGTATTTGTTGCCCAAGCAGCTGGGAATGGAGGTCCTTTTCCAAAAACCTTAGTTTCCTATAGCCCTTGGATAACATCTGTAGCAGCTGCAATCGATGATCGTAGATATAAGAACCATCTAACCCTGGGGAACGGAAAGATCTTACCTGGAATCGGTTTATCACGTAAGTCTACAAGCTTGAGTATCTGTTTCTTCTGATCTGATTTTCTTTTGGAAGAAATGCTACTGAATCTGCAGTAAACAGTTGTTCAACAAACTTAATGGATAATGATTGCATGTGCTTTAAGCATGTGGTACAGGATAATTATGTTCCTGCCAAAAGTTTCTTTACTGAACCTTGGCTTACCTGTGGCTTTAGAAAGCTGAAATGGTTCAATTGTACTGCAGCCTCCACACATTTAAATCACACTTATACCCTGGTTGCGGCAAATGATGTACTGTTGGATTCTTCAGCGATGAAGTACAGTCCTTCAGACTGTCAGAGACCAGAAGTTTTGAATAAGAACTTGGTCGAAGGGAACATTCTTCTTTGTGGTTATTCCTTCAGTTTTGTGGTGGGTACTGCATCTATCAAGAAAGTTTCAGAAACAGCCAAGAGTCTTGGTGCAGTTGGATTTGTTCTTGCCGTGGAAAATGTCTCTCCGGGAACAAAGTTTGACCCTGTCCCCATCAGCCTTCCAGGGATTCTTATCACTGAAGTAACCAAATCAATGGTAATCCTCTTGACTTCTTTTCATGCGTTTTTGCCATTAACTTCATGATTTTCAAAACTCAAGAGTGCTTTTCATGTGTCAAATGACTCTTGTTAGATAGACTAATGGCCAAAGTGAGTGTGTCTAATTTCTAAAGTGAAATGAACTAAGCCTAGAAATTTGATGAGAAATGATAAATGATAAAAAACATTATTGCTTCCCTTACTCTGTTTATATTCAGTTCAGCCACTCTTGCCGGCTATTTCTAGCTTCTTCCTCTTAATACAACCAAGTTGGTTCTTGCTTGCCCTTGATTCCGATAACAAGTGATTTAGTGCTTCACTGTTATTGTAGGATCTTATAGATTATTACAACATTTCTACACCAAGAGATTGGACTGGACGGGTGAAGAGCTTCAAAGCTACAGGAAGCATTGGAGATGGCTTGATGCCTATACTCCATAAATCTGCACCACAAGTTGCATTATTCTCTTCTCGAGGGCCCAACATAAAGGATTTCAGCTTCCAAGATGCAGATCTACTCAAACCAGACATACTGGCTCCTGGTTCTCTCATTTGGGCTGCTTGGTCCCCAAATGGAACGGATGAGGCAAATTATGTTGGTAAATTAATTTAACAGATCCAGATAGATTCTATACAGTTGCAGATCTTCAAAACTTTTGTGTAAAGTCAATATCTGGCTCCTTATTAAACTTGGTTGCTTGAACACAGTGAGTTTGCTGAAGTTTTCTGCACCCTGGGGTGATGTTAGGTAGGGAGTGGAGGTTCTGGGTTGACGTCTATATAGTATGGTGCCATCTGACTACTAACCTCTTTGGATGAGGATTTGAACTATAGTGAAATTTCTTGCTTCATTTTTTTTTTTTTCTAATTTTCCTTGTCCTTTCAGATGGTTAGGTACAAAATCTTAAACAGCATGCTGTGAGAATTAAGAAGTAGTAATACTACTGCAAATGATGTAGTGGCATCTTAGTATTTATTTGCTTTGAGCAGGAGAAGCATTTGCCATGATATCTGGAACCAGCATGGCTGCGCCGCACATTGCAGGGATAGCTGCACTTGTAAAGCAAAAGCATCCTGACTGGAGTCCTGCCACAATAAAATCAGCTTTAATGACAACATCCACAACACTGGATAGAGCAGGAAATCCACTTCGAGCACAACAGTATTCTGAAACTGAAGCCATGAAGCTAGTCACAGCTACACCTTTTGACTATGGGAGTGGTCATGTTAACCCAAGGGCTGCTCTTGATCCTGGACTCATCTTTGATGCAGGTTCTTTTACCAATCATGATGACATATGGGAGTGTGCATCTGCATTCCATGTTTGTGGAACTAGTAATGGTTAATTCATAGCATCACTGGGAACCGGAAAAAGAAAAAAAATACAGCTTGATTAACCCCTAACTAAAGCTCTCAAATCAAATTGGCATAGTGTTTAAACAGCAAGAAGTAGATTGACAAATTAATCATCAGCCTCATAACACTTACCATTGCAGATAAATTTTCATTGCCAGAAAAGTGTTGTAATAGGCGAAGTTTATCACCACAACAAAAATTTTGCTAATTAGCTGGGAATTCAAGCAATAGTATTTCTTTTCTTGATTGCTGACTTATCTACTTGTTAAGCCGGGGATAATGTACTAGCAGTCACTATATTTGCACCCATATGCAAGTACAACTTAGATTTGGATTTGACAAGAGGCTGCATGTGATAATTGCAATTGGAAACATGACAGAAAAGTCATATGGAGATTTGGGAACACAATATTATGGTTTTCCAGCTAAACGTTTCAAGGCCTATGTGTTTCATGAACAGTGTGATTTTATGTGCTTACAAAGTGCCCCAGAGTATGGAATTGAATGACTTATCTGACATTCATTCCTCCAATCTATGTTCAGGTTACGAAGATTACTTGGGTTTCTTGTGCACAACACCTGGCATTGATGCCCACGAGATAAGGAACCATACAAACTCACCCTGTAACTACACCATGGGCCACCCATGGAATCTCAATACCCCATCCATCACAATCTCTCATTTGGTGAAAACCCAAATAGTTACTCGCACGGCCACAAATGTCGCTGATGAAGAGACCTATGTGATCACCTCTCGAATGCAACCAGCCATTGCCATTGATGCCAACCCTCCAGCAATGACTCTGAAACATGGTGCCTCGCGGGAGTTCACGGTGAGTCTAACTGTTCGATCAGTTACTGGAACGTATAGTTTTGGGGAAATTGTCATGAAAGGCAGTCGGGGCCACGTGGTGAGGATGCCAGTGGTTGCTATGGGATATTGGCGATAGAGTGAGTTGATTGGTCATCTAAGGTACCGTCGTTGACAGTCTTAATATATTTATATTCTTTGTAACCTTTGGTAATAAGATACAAGGCTAGATACTACTTATTTGCTTGAAATTGTTTGTGAAACATGTGTAAAGTACCTAGTGTAAGGGAGACTTCTGGTCTCCTCCAGTCGAAAGTTTTACTAATTTGTTTAGTCATTTAATAAACTCTTATTCTAAAGTATTCTTCATACAAATTAAACCGATTGTGATTGGTGATTAATGGTTGCTTGGTGAGATATTGAGACTGGGTGAGTAGACCAGGCGGGCACACACTACCTTCGTCAACCTTTTAAATTACAATAAAACCAGTACCAAATTTTCTAATCCAATTGTTTTAGCACCTCATGGGTGTTTGCTTTCGGTGTTGTGTAGAGGTATGCTCATTGGTGATATTACTCTCTAGCAGTAGTTGATGGAA
Source organism: Bruguiera gymnorhiza (assembly GCA_020883675.1). Taxonomy (NCBI): domain Eukaryota; kingdom Viridiplantae; phylum Streptophyta; class Magnoliopsida; order Malpighiales; family Rhizophoraceae; genus Bruguiera; species Bruguiera gymnorhiza. The sequence goes on along the minus strand of JAIRCJ010001057.1, from coordinate 4,298,059 downwards.
AGTACCAAGTAAAGTAAATTTGGGTACTTTTCACGTCTTAATAGTTAAAGATATTTATATAGGATAAATTATCCCTAACAAGAAGATGATTATACCACTCTGTCTTTCAAAATACTTTTAGTTGGCATACACGCACACACACGTACAAGAAAAACAAGAAACCACAAGATTGGCTTTTATTCAATTGGAGTTTTGAAAACCCCAGAAGTCAAAAGTGTTGTGCCATATTTTACTCGAAGATCTTGCTTAAATGAAAAAGGTCTTATCTTTTAATTCATTGGGAACTTTCTTTTGTTTCATTAGATTACTCCGACGAGGGATAGTTTATTTGGCTTTTCTGAATTTCGGAGAAAATAATTTCATGATTTTGTTTTTGACGAAGTATCCAACGGTAGAAGCCCCCCCCCCCAACGGTCGGTTTCGACTAATTAATTATTAAAAATTTAATGTTGAATGGACCGGCCCGCTGGGTTTGACGGTCACGATTATTTAAAAATGGAAAGAAGTCTCAAAAGTGGCGGAAGCCATACCGAACCATTTAAGCATCCAGTCGCTTGTGGATAATAATCTTTGTCATCTTGTCATTCTCTGCCGTTTCTCAACCCAACATAAGTAACCAAAATACAACATGATTAGGGTTAACTTAAGGCGTCCCAAACGTAATTCATTTTGCACATATGTATTTTGTATTTTTTTTATCAATTATAAATTAAAATATTAAAAATACATAATTAATTGTTTTAATAAATTACATATTATTAAAATATGTGAATTCAAATTTATATCGTATTAAATGAATTACATTTATAATATAACTTTATCCTACAAGGTGATATTTATTATATTGTCTCATTTTAACCATCAGATATCAATAGATGTTCCCCCCACCCCGCCCCCGTAGATCATGTCTTATACAACAAACAATAAATGGCGCTTTGCATTTATGTATAACTGATATACGGAGTTATCACAACAACATCATTGGATTGGGACTGGTTCAGTGTTTGTAAACTTCATTTGAATTGCGCGATTATGTAATATTAATTTTAAGTCAGCCCACTTACGTGTGTTTGTGTGTGTGTGTGTATATATATATGTATATATTCCTAATCAAAAACAATTTAGTCATCACGCTTCACATTCAAGGGTTGCTTCCCTCCGATCTCTTGCGTGAGACTTTGGACTTTTGAATTATCTCCCCAAGGTAATAATACATTCGGCCATTCAATTTCTTGATGCCTTCAGTTGTTGTTGGAAACTCAGAAAGCCATTTGCTTTATTATATCCTATGAAGGCACATTCCTCGAGGGATTGCAGAGATTTTCATGCAAATAAATACGTATGTCTCTCTTTTTCTCTCAGTAATTGAGGAATTTTGTTATATATATAAAGACTGACACGCACCAGGGCGCCTGCATCTCTCAACAAGAAAGCAACAGTTCGCTGTATGCCTCTCCCTCTCTTTGCATCATCTGGCTTCTCTTCAAATGGTGAGTGTGCTTATATCTATGTCCGATTCAAATGCTCTAAAATCATACATACGAACGTACATGCATACAGGCATATGATCACATGTGTGTGTTTTTGTGTCAAGCCACTGGTTTTAATTTGCAAGAGCTATCATTTTTCGTTCATCCTTTTCGCTTTTGGATATCGATTCCATGCCTACGGCTGCAATGCGATTGTGCACTTCCATGCTTACCTGATTGGTTCATAGATGCATTCCTACGGTGTGTAATTTGTTTTCATTTTTTCTTTAATCAAATTTCCTTTATTATTATTATTATTTTCTAATTTCATCTCTTCTCTATATGTTTAATAAAAGTACAATTTTAAGTTGTTCTCCGGACGGAAAGAAGAAGAAGTGTAGAAAGATGTTTTGTTCGTTCGTTCGTTCGTTTGTTCCAATGTCTTCACATGTGTCACGCGATTGCTTAGTGGAGATGCTCTGCGACAGTCTTAGCTGTCTAAACGATGAAATAATTGATTCATACGATGACATTGGTCGCAATAATTAATTTACTATTGAAATTGTTATGCTTTAAAGAGCTTTTTTTTTTAAATATTAATTTTAGTACAATTCATCGTATGCAGATATTTTATGTCTCGCACAATTGAATTCTTTTTTTTTTTTTATATATATATTTTAGTTGGATTTCAATTATTTTTTTTCTATCATCATATTTGGTACTGAGCTAATTAAACTCTCTTTAATCAAAATATTAAGACCCTTATTTGGTTATTATTATCGCTTTTAATAATTCAATAAAATCAGTTATTTTCAACGCGAAAAGCTTTCTTTCGTTGGATGGTACCTGACGCTTGTTTTACTTTTAGTTTAAACTTTAAGAACATTTAGGTCAGAGACGCTTTTATTTTTTTTTTTTACTTTCCTTTCTATTTCGTGGTAAGTAAAAGGGCACATACTTTGATGGATTAGGTGGAATTAATTTCGTAAAGCACAAGACGATTCCTACTAATTTTGTCTTGAAGGGTCCAAACAAACCCCCTGTGGTGTCACCTGTGAGGGTCGTTTTCTGAAATCTAGAGCCCCGTATTTTCACTTTATTTATTTCTAGTTTTCCTCCTCCCTCGTCTGTCGTCATTTGTAGCTAATATAAACTTTGTGGAATGATTTGGTGCAAGAGTGTAAACCGGTCGAACGACCATTGAAATGTCTAAGATTATTCGATCAAACGATGGAGAGATAGATTTCAAAGTGTAGTCCTTCACAGCAAAATGAAACACGAAGATAACAATTAATTTTTCTTTGGCTGATTCCTTTATTCTTTAATTTATTTTATTTTGTTTTATCACTTTCGCTTATGTTGACACTTACCATCGACCAATCAACAGCATGTATTGGTCAATTTTTATTGTGTATATACATTTCTTTTTTTTCATGTTATAGTTTCTTGAGTTTAGGGATTATTAAATATTTCTCCAGTTTTTTTTTTGCAATATTTTTATTATAATTTGGTTTATTGTGATTATTCTATCTCGAATTTAGAAAGTAATATAAGTGTCTTAAATAATCGATCAGGTGAGTAAGCTTGCCAATTTTGATTTTCGTGCATTGAGCCCATTTAATTATAAATAATCTTGTGTTTTAGCGCCACTACCACAAAACTATTCTTTTGGTTGCTTTTTTACTTTCCTCGAAAACTTCATAAGTTAAAACATTTTATTTATTTATTGTTAAATAAATGCAATTTGGGGGTGCTGCGTAGGCTATCCAAGAAAACGTCGTCCTGACCAAACCCATATCGTTGGAGGGAGATTCTGACTCTGATTATAGGGCTCCTAATCTTCTTCAGCTCATCCTAAGCCTATTTAAGAATGTACGGCATGGGTCGGACCTCACTCATTTTCAGGCAAGTCCCTTCTCTAAACCTATTCAACTCAGCAAAATATCATTTTGATGTGCTTAACAACAAAGCAATATGGAAAACGCTTGTCAGATACATAATTGATGGAACACAGTTAGATACAATTAATAAAATGATATGAATTTAGTTTATTAATTGTGACGAGCCATTATTTATTACTTTTTGTGTTCGTTCGTGTAATTGCTTTCAAACAATATTAATGTCGACCGATTTGTGAAAGTTCAGCTACCCCCGCTGTTCAGCCTTCCGAAGTCACAGCTGCAGTGTTTTGGGGAGTCACTGTACTGTACGAGCAAAGATATGTTGCATGAATGCAACAATCAAAAGAGCCCACTGGACAGGTTCATAGCTGTGGTGGGATGGAGCATATCCACCGCACGTCCTTGCCCTTTTGGAGTTGTTCCTTATAACCCTATTCTCGGTGAGACCCACCGTGTTTCTAGGGGAAGCCTCAATGTTCTACTGGAGCAGGTACTTTTTAAGAAGCAAGTTTATGTGAAATTTAAGTACTTAATCATAAGTTGAACAAAATTTAAGAGTGTAAATGTAGCTTCTAACATTTTTATACTATCACTGGTCCGACATTTTATACGCTTCCCATGGTTACAGGTTTGTCATCACCCGCCAGTTTCTGGCCTTCATGCAACGGATGAGAAAGAAAATATCGACATAACCTGGTGCCAACATCCTGTACCCAAATTCTATGGTACCATCTTTTGCTTCATGCAAACTGACCCTTAGATATCATCCAGCTGTTAACACCAAAGAGAATTATTCACCTTTTACTCTTTTCGCCTGTATGATGTCGCATGATTTTCCAGAAGATAAAAGTTTCGGAGAAATTTTATAATGGGAAATAACAAAGTCAAAGTAAGAAAAAAATAATTCACGGTTGTAGGAAATTAAAATGTGAACTAAGGACCCCATAATTCGAGCTAGTTCTTGAAAAATTAGTTGCAGCACACTTGTATAAATTGATCATGGATTGTTAATATAATAAGCATGGAATTGATGCTTCCTGGAGATCTAACTGCAGAAGGACAATGTATATATGCATATGTGTAGGTACTAAAGTGGAAGCTGAGGTACAAGGAAAAAGGCAGCTTAGGCTCTTAAACCATGGAGAAACTTATGTGATGAACTCACCGAATCTCCTGATACGATTGATTCCTCCTGGTATTGATTGGGTCGGCAAAGTTAGCATCTGCTGCCGAGAGACTGACCTTGAAGCCCAGTTATGCTACACAACCAGTTCCTTACTCATCAGCCCTAGAGGAAATCATTCCGTTAAAGGGAAGATTTACCAGACATCATCCAAGAAGACTCTTTATGCAATAAATGGACATTGGAACAGGTTTAATTTCTCCGCAGAGTGTTAATTGTATTGACTCATCTAGTGTTAAATCTATTGCTTTTCATTCGTTAGACCCTTCTACTTGGTATCTTGAGATCCTGCAATGGAAATGAACCACCTTCATATCTTAATATTAAAATTTGAGTTTTTATCTATCTTCCTTTTTTTTTTTCTTCCTTACTTGAACAGTGCCGTAATAGCGAAGGATATCAACAATGGGAAAGAGACTGTCATATACAATGCAAAAGAAGCAATTACGGGGTTAAAAACTCCCGAGATAAAGGATTTACAGGTACTTTATGAACATTTCAAATTGCTTCGAAACTTCCACTCTAACTATATCAACAGTATTGTTAAGTATAATAAAAAAGTTGGTGCTTTGACAAATTAAAATACACTGGTGAAAGAAAATACAGCAGAATGAACCCCTTCTGCGATGAATATAGATAACCATGATCCTCCTAACCTTATTTTGATGATATTGTTTTGTAAAGGGAATTTGGCCGAGTGAATCAGCTGTAGTGTGGAGCGAGGTTAGCAAAGGGATCCTCAGCAAGAATTGGGTGGAAGCAAGAGAAGCAAAGAAAATGGTGGAGGAAAATCAAAGGGAACTTGCCAGAGACAGGGAATCCAGAGGAGAAACTTGGGTTCCTAAGCACTTCATCCTGTCTTACAGCAAAGAAAGCGGTTGGTGCTGCTCGCCTACTGAAGAAAAGGTCCCGGGAGCACCCATTGTTGTATCCATCGACCGTATGCTGCATTTATAAACCATCTCGTCAAATAACAATCATGTTACAGTTAATAAATGATCCATTCCATTTAAGTTTTGGGATTGAATAATTTGTTAGCACAGCTTTCGGCCCAAAAGAATTTTTGCGTAAAATGGTGTGTTAAAAGTTTAAGAACCCACACTGTTTTGATAAATATAGTAAATATAATATAATTTATACCACATGAGATAAATTTTAATATTATATAAATTTTACATAAAAAATTTGCTTTATTTTTTATATAAATCTCTTATGTTATGTTTGAAAATTTAATATATAATTTTATTTTGAATCTCACTTTTACTTTTACGGTTAAAGGTTTTTTATTTTTTATTTTTTTGGGTAACTGATTTATTGACGACCGATTTTCCTTAAAAAAAGAAAAGAAAAGAAAAGAAACTTTTGTATATGATAGAAGTTTGGGATGATGCTTCAGTATACCAAAAGCATACCAATGGCAAGATTGACTATTGTGAATGTCATTGCAATCAAACTCATATTCGCATCTAGAAGAACTACAAGCCAGCCGGGGTCTGGCAGTAGCAGATAAAGGTTGGTCTTCTTCTTCTTCTTCTTCTTCTTCTTCCTTTTTAAATGGGGTTATATAGGCCCAAAATCTAACGGAGGGTCACTAGCCCAGTCTAAACTAAAAAAATCATTGAAATCATCCCTTGCATGGCTCACCCCTTCTCTATGTCATTGAGCATTCATTGGATCAGTGCTCAAGGTGGGCTGTGAATAACATTAAGGCCCGTAAAATAAGCCATCACGGGTGGACAAGACTATATTGACTGTCCACTTTCCCTTTCTCGGATGGAAGCTTATTGGTGTATACATTTAACTGTTCATCAAGTTGAAAATTTAGAAAGAAATTCGAATTTCGAATTTCACTAACAATTAAATCTCGGCCCCCAACCAATCGAAGAGTATGCATTGTATGGTAATTATGACTGATAACAATTTCAATCTAACAACTAAATAATGGATCGATTGGGACCTATGGATTCACGGTTGGGGGCATGGAGCTGTTAAAATCACGAGTGATCGTGCGTGGGCCCCGGACGGCGTTTGCCACCTAAATGGGTCCTCCGAAGTAAAGGCGACGTCTGCTGCAACCATTCGCGTATGGAAATAGACAAAACGTGTGGTCGAATCTGACTCGACTTTTTCCAATAATTAATTCTCTCCTGTTGTCTCGGCGGATACTTTGTGCGGGGGAAATTATAAGATGTACTGAGTATGTGTGATTGGTAGCGAACAGTGATTTAAAAAAAAAATTAAAAATTAAGAGTTTCTATCCTTGGTTAATGACATTTAAGTAGATGTATTATTATTATTATTATTATTATTATATATCACTCTCTCTGGTATTAAAATTTAATAAATATGAGTAGTTAAATTAGGTGGGCTTTAGCTTATAGGACAAGCTGGGATGTATCTGTCGTTGTCCTATTAACTCCATCAACCATATCGCAGCTAAATCCAAGTGGATGACATTTTTGCGTTATTATTTCCATTTGTTCGATCACCACACAATCCTCAGATATTCTAGCTTTTTTTCTTTGGTTGAATGGCAGAGGGTGTATTAAATTTACTTTCCTACTCTCTCACCCTGGCTCCCCATATCTCTTTCCCTCTCGTACGCATCAGAATTACACAATTCCCATTTCTCTTAGCTAGCGAGGGTCCATTTGTACTTGTTCCTTCGGGGACACCCGATAAAATAACCGATCGATATAGAGTCTAATTGCATCTGCAATAGTCTCAAATTCAGTTGCATCTCCAATAATCCACTCGCAACTCTCCAGTCTCAAATTCAGCGGACTTGATGGTGTGTAAGCATATGTCTGTCTCTATAGATGTTCCTAAAGGACACACATATATACATAATAACTAGGTGCACACAAACATGTATATGAAAATGTCACCAACCAATTCGTTTGTAAATTGCTTGTTAATTAATTGGCTTGTTTTATGTTGTGGGTGTTGCGTAACACAGGCCTCCCAAGGCGAGCTTGTCCTGGTCAAACCCCTGACATTGGATGGAGATTTAGGCATTGACTGTAAGGCTCCTAATCTTCTTCAGAAGATTCTAAGCCTGCTTAGGAATGTACGGCCAGGCGCAGACCTCACCCACTTTCAGGCAAGTCGAGCAGTTCACAGTAAAATCATTTCTCGTGCATACTTCACAGCAATACTATAACGATGCTGTCGATTGATTGGTTTTGTGAAAAGTTCAGGTACCACCGACATTCAACATTCCAAAGTCACAGCTGCAGTGTCTTGGCGAGTCAATTTATTGCACCAGCAAAGAATTGTTGCATGAATGCAACAATCCAAAGAGCTCACTGGATAGGTTCTTAGCTGTGGTGGCGTGGAGCATATCCACCAGGGGTCCTTGCCGTTTCGGGGTTGCTCCTTACAACCCTATTCTTGGCGAGACTCACCATGTCTCCAGAGGAAGCCTTAATGTCCTACTAGAGCAGGTACTCGATCGAGACAAGTTTCTTGTTATGCGTGGTAATAACCTACTTGATCAACTGTTTAGGATAGTTTTTAGTCGGTAAATTAAACTTTATAAGAGTACTTTTTAGAGAAAAAATAAATGGATGAGAAATAGATGTGAGTTATACATTGAAAGATTATAATTTTTTATTCTATAGTTTTAATTTTTAAATATATGATAATAGTTAATAAAAGGGATAATCTTTCAAGTTCTAATCTTTGATGATGAAATTTTAACCATCCCCCCTCCCCAAAAAAAAAGTCATGGGTTAATTTGTCCATGTGTGTAGGGATATAAAACTAATTACGGAGCTTTAGTAAATTGTTTAACTTAGCTCAAGCTTTTGGGTTAAGATAATATAGCAAGACATCCTATATTTATTTTAATTATGTTGCATGATTATTTTGTTATTAAATTGACTTTCAGCATAAGGTATAAACAGAGGTAAATTTTGGTTCATGACTTCTATCAAATGGGATTGGATGCAAGAGAGCTAGCGTCTCACCGATATAAACCGAACATGATATTTCACTCAAAAGCTGAATCTTCGTCAGCTCAAATTAGATTTCAGCGGCAGTTGTGTTTCACATGGTTGCAGGTCTCTCATCATCCACCAGTTACTTGCTTTCATGCCACGGATGAGGAGGAACATATCGACATAACTTGGTGCCAACATCCAGTTGCCAAATTCTATGGTGCGTTATTTAATTTCACGTGTGTTCACATATACCTGTCTAAAAGTATAAACTGGCTTGTAAAATGAGGATAAACAAACGGGGCCTAAAAAAAAAAAACAAACAAACAAAAATAAGACATTCGGAGCAAATTAAAATGTGGACTATGATCCACCCCTGTATTTTATATCAAATTTTGAAAATTGCCACTCTTTATTTGTACCATTTATAGGTGCCCAAATATCATTGTTCATTCTTGTTCCGTTGATAACCTGACCTGGTGTCTTATGCAAAAGCCAATGCATTATGCATATGTAGGTACTAAAGTAGAAATCGAGGTGCATGGAAACAGGCAGCTTAAGCTCCTAAACTATGGGGAAACCTATGTGATGAACTCGCCAAAGCTCTTGTTAAAATTCATTCCTCCTGAGGCTGCTTGGTCAGGCAATGTTAGTATCTGCTGCCACGAGACTGGCCTTGAAGCCGAGCTATGTCACACAACCAGTTCATTTCTTAGCCGTAGAGGAAACCACTCCGTCAAAGGAAAAATTTATGACAGATCATCCCTTAAGACTCTTTATGAGATTTATGGACATTGGGGCAGGTATCATAATGCTCTACTAATTTGTCTAAATGCTCTGTATTCTTGGTTTTGCTTTGGCTAATTGCTTGTATTGTTGAAAACAAAAAAGTATAGACCACTACATGTGTGAGCTACCCTATAGACCAAGAATATGACCAAGGAATACCAATCCAAAATGCAGCAATAAGTCACCTTCATAGACTGATGTGGGGAGGCAGTCAAAGCAGCAAGCATAAATGGAAACATAGGCTGAAAAGGCTACCAGACCAAATATCTCCACATAGATCGTTGTTCCACCTCCAAATGAATGGGAGCTGCCTTCCTCAACTTGAAGCTTATTGGCACTATGATCACCTACAGGACCGTGTTAAGGCTGCACTAAGAACTAAGGAATCAAGAATTCAGTTCAAACGCATTGCTTTTCATCACTTAGTTATAACACCCTTTTACGTCCTTTCTTAAGATCCTGCAATGGAAATGTGTTATGTTCCAAGTACAACTTTGACCTTACATTACTCTATTTTACTAGATTTTAATAGCCTTTTAACATGTGGTATTGTGTGCTCTCTTCCTCTCTTTCTCTCTCTGTTTTTTTTTTTTTTTTTTTTGTTCCTCCCTTGAGTAGCACTATCACAGTGAAAGACATCAACAATGGGAAAGAGATGATTCTGTACAATGCAAATGAAGCAATGAAGGGTGTGAAAACTCCTGAGATAAAGGATTTTCAGGTATTGTATATGAAGCAGTTCTTTTTTTTTGGCTTAACTTTTTTTTTTTCTTTTTGAAAGAACAGGCAGCAAAATGAACCCTTTCAAGACTCTGCTATAATAATTATATTGCCATCTTGTTCTGTTAGGGGCTTCGGCAGAGTGAGTCAGTTGTAGTGTGGAGTAAGGTTAGCAGAAGCATCCTCAGCAGGAACTGGGATGAAGCAAGAGAAGCAAAGAAAGCCGTGGAGGTAAAGCAAAGGGAACTTGCCAAGGGAAGGGCCACGACAAGAGAAACTTGGGTTCCCAAGCATTTCCATGTATCTCACAGCAAGGAAAATGGTTGGAACGGCTCACCCATTGAAAATGTGGTTCCCCCAGCACCCATTATTGTACCCCTTTAAGTAATTTAGATGATCAATGTTCAACACTAAACAACAACAACAACGTCAAGATATTTATCCAAGACCCTTATACATATAATTACACAGATTGATAATCTGTATTTTATATTTATAAATAATCCCACGGTATAAAATCCGTCTTTTTTTAATTTTAGAAAAAAGAGTTTTGTTCATCATAGATGAAAGCATTTTTGGTTGATGAATTGGTTATAAAGGGAACTCAAATTCGAGATTTTCAAATTTAAAACCGACTCCAGTCCTCTCTAATACTATTGAACTACGACTCATGGACAACAGGGGCATCTACATCTCGACATTTGACTCATTCTCCTTTTGCACTCAATTATAATGGGGGGCCTATCTCCCATAACAGGTCCAATGTAGTGAAATGGTCCTATGTTGGTTCTATGGATGGTGACCTGTTAGGCTGCTACGTAAAATCGTCCCACCAGGCCAGCTCCTGTTATTAAGTTGATTAATATCAAAATGAACCATCGACATTATTCTGCACGACTCTGGTATAATCACGCATGGATAATCTGCAACTTGCGGCGAGTGGAGAGAGACAGTACGAAGAGAAAAATACAAAACGTATGTCAAGCCAATTTTTTATTGTTTAATCGAAAAGGTAAAAGACAGGAAAACCCCAACTATATCAAACAAGAACCCCCATAATTCTAGATATTTTGGGGCCCCGCAGGATGTTCACTGTTGAATCTTAGTGCACTCTCGTGTCTCCTTACTCCCAACTTTTTATTTATTTATTTATTTATTTATTATTATTACTACTTTGGTTAAATTCAACTAACTATTGAGTATCGACTACTAAAAAATAAAAATGTCTGAAAAAGTCATTCCGATGTCCGAAATTACATGTCTGAAAAAAGGCAAACAAAAGGGAACCCCTTTTTTTTTTTTTTTCTTTTCTTTTCGGCAACTATACAAGTATACGTTAAAAATTGAAACTTAATAATGACTAAATAATCGGTCGGCTAGACCAAAATGTGGACAAGGAAATGTGTTGAAAGTTTGAGCTCAACGACTAAAACGACAGCAACTTGAGCAAGTGGGTATTGGGATTAAAAAAAAAGGGGGGACAATAATTGAAACGAGACCTTTTTGGTATAATTACTTTAAAGAAGGAACTTTTCAACACTAAGTTTACAGATTCCTAGAATAATTGCAAATATGCAACCAATGGACGGTGAGTTGACAGTATCAATTTGCTTGCTACTCCTGGACTAAGAGGCTTCGTAATTGTTAGCCTAAAGAAAATTGCTCGTGCGACAGAACCACCCACTTGGGTATTCGGGGTTTTCTTTGTTTTTCAAGTTAGCCGGTTGGACAACTTTCGATTGAGTGGTTAACCAAACTGAAAATGTTTTACGTATAAATGAATAGTCGGTCAAATTAGTCTTATAAACATAGCCTGCGATATTTTAAATCTTGACACGAAATAAGAGTTTTGTCCTACACTTACTGTTATGTCTTATGTGGGAAGAATGGTAACGTGAATTCTTTGAAAAACGGACACGAGAGGCTTCGCTTTTGAAATTGAAACTCCGAAATGTGGGGACCGTCTCCCAAAATAAATGGCTTCATGTCCAGGACAGGACAAGGATTCGAAGGTCGAACATTACTTGGACGGGCAATTTCTAATCTATCGTTTTCTCCGGAAGTCCAATTATACGGACCGAGTGGGGCAGACAAGGGTCTCGCAGGCCCTGCATTCAAAAAATCCTTTTTAAAAAAAAAAAAAAAAAATATATATATATATATATATATATATATATATATATGTATATTATGTAATAAAATCAGATAAAATATATAATAACTGAGATATAATGTATAGCCAATATACAATATATAACTACATATACTATACATTTTTATATAATTATTATATATTTTATCAACATCTACATCCCCCGTCTACTTAACTTCTTCATTTTGCCGACATACTGGTTGACTCCGATAAAGGTTCAATAATACAGCTTAACCCATATAATTTTTTTTTTTCTTTAAAGAGCATTTTTAGTTTTTCATACGTTAATGGAGTAAACTGTAAGAATTATTCTAAACAATATAATGTGTAGACCTGCCACGCTCTCGATGCGATGCGATGATTTTTTTTTTTTTTTTTTTTTTTACGGGTCAGTAAAATAGACCTGATAGGTCAGAAAGCCAAGATTATCTGCCATAATTCTGAAAATCCTGCTACCAGAGCAACGAACTCAATCATTCTTTTTACCTCTTGGGATACATGAACGAACGTGTTTGATGATCATTCAGTGCATATCTGTCAAGAATCGCTTCAATTCATGTAACTACGTACAGTCTATAGCAAGCCTAAATTGCATGAATCTGAGGACACTTTGGTCGGATTCAATGTTGTTCTACTCATGCACTTCAATCTTCTCTTCTTTGAGTGTTTCCAACTGGATTTCCAGCAATTCTGATTCGCTCCTGCGATTGAACGATCTCTCTCTAATTGTGTCCAAATCTGGTTTCCACGACCTACCGCCATGTGTCGTCGGACTTTTCCCAGCCGGCTCCATAAATCGGTTAGGAGAACTGGCCGGCGACGGTCTCGGGCATTGGTGGGTCGATAAAGGACTACTAGTCCTTGGAGACTTAGCCTGAAGGTGACTCGAGTTTGCTATGGAAGTGAGCTTGCGCACCATAGGAGCAAATCCCATGGGAGAAACATCACTTTCAAGGGTTGTGCGTGGCAGCAAGAAGTAGATTCGGCCTGGCTCCAGCTGGGCGTCTGGCTTGAGTGGCTTTGCTCCCAGTGAAAGAAGCTCAGTTGCCGTGCACACAAAATACTTTTGGGACTTGCCCGTGACTTCACGCACCGAAACTGGATACTCAAAGCCTTCCACATAACCATTCAGGTGAACTACACGAATATTGTTCTTGAATTCTTCAGGGGGTGATCTGCAAGAGAAACAAGCACCCATCTCTCTCTGTCTCTCTTCAAGTGATTGCTCGCGTGTGTGAAACAGGATATATATAATATGCAGGGACCAAGAGGGAATTGTGGGTTTCAAGTTCACGAAAGGTTCTCAAGGACCTTTTTTTCTTCAGTGATGGCTGTTACTTGCCGTTCGCAGGCAGGCCAACTAATTTTTATTGGTGCTATTTGCAGGCCAACTAATCAGCAGCCTTCATCTTTTCACAATTCATGACGTTTCCCCTTCTAATATTATTTTTTCAACACATTACAAATCGTCGACTTGCGGCGTCGTATTGCCAATGACAATTTGAGTACATCAAGTTTCAAGAGTTACACTACATGTGGGCATAAAATTTGACAAGGTATAAATGCAAAATTTACACTGCACCAATATAATTACTTGTGGCTTATTTGAGTTATTTATTAAAAAAGTTAAAAATATGTAATAAATATTTGTAATATAATATATAAATTTATGTCTATTATTTTTCGTTAATTTACTCATATTTTTGTAATATTATTTAAAATTTTTAAAATGAAGAAGATGGTATTTATTATTTAAAACTTTTGAGTCTATGATTGAGCTAACTTAATTAATGGATGAATCTAGGATTCCCTTTCTTCTAATTTTATAATCAACAGTCTATCTCTTCGCCATTGGCTCGTTGCACTTCTTTCTCTTTTGGAACATATACCTATATAATTTGCAGGCACCCGTGTATATAAATTTCCTTGAAAGTCAATCTGTTACAAATTAAAATTGGTGTTAGACGTGAAAAAATGCACAAAGGTCATTACTCTTTTTGAGTCATATATCCCACAGTTTCTCCGTTTGTCATTGGGTCATTGCGCTTGTTGACTATCAAGCATGTGTTCGACCAGCTCAATATCCAAAGCGCATGGATTCTGTTTCTTGGCTGCTTTGTCCCTTGGAAAAATGTTCTTGCCGTTGGCCTGGGGGGGACGCCTGTCTCATGGGGGCGTTGGCTGTCAGCGCACGAGGGATGATTATGGTTGGAAATTAAGCAAGCGATGAAATATGAAGCAGGAGATTCTCAACTACAATTGAAAGACTTTCTTTTTTTTCATTATTTTGCCTTTAGTTTGGTTTACAACTTCTTGTCAAATAAGAATTAACAGTGGTGCACAAACCCATTTTAGGGATCCAATTCAATGACAATGTTTGATAAGCAATATAATTTATACTATATAAAATAATGTTTAGTATAATATAATAATATTTAATATCACATAATAAAATTGTATAAAAATAAAATAAAATTTAACATATAATTTGTATAATACTAAATATTATTTATCTGATACTAAATATTAGTTATATAATATAAATTACATTATATCTACTCTACTTATCAAAACAATGTGCCCAAGGCAGTGAAGTCCTTACACAAAAAGGACAGCGACCATGCATAAACAAAACTTTGGGCTTTACCCACTGGCCAGCAGAGACTCAGAAGTAGGGCCATGATCAAACCGTGGTGGGCCAGGCCATGCTGTGGTAAGGCCCAACCCAATTTACACCCCTATTCCCAAGTGGCGAAATGGAAAACCTTCCAAATTCTAACGGAGCCGTGAAATGTTCAGTGATTTGCACGGACGATCACTGCCAATTAGAACCCGGCAAAATTTAAAATGGCAAATGCGAAGGATAATGTACATTTTCATGTTTTTCAATTTACAATAAATTCTCCAAATCTCATGCCTAATGATTATTCAGTCATTGAATACACTGCAATAGATCCCCCAAAATTTTCTATACCAACGTAGAACACAAACAGCAAAAATGGAGATTAAAAATGGACAACATATCGCTCACCCCTACTGGAAGCAACGCTAACAAACTGATTAGCCTCCAGCCCTACCAAGTCACCCTAACTGCCCTCCCGATGTCCCTCCACGCAAGAATTGCATCTGGGAACATTCACGCCTTGATGACACAACATTTACAAATTTGTCAGGATATACGAGGAGCTAAGAGCAGTGGTGGGTCGAAAGCAACTGTTGATCCGACCAAAGAATTTGAAGTCATCCAAATTACCTCACTCAAATTGTTAGGTATAGTTGGAGAAAAGCTGCATCAAGTTATCAAGAGATTCTGGATAGAATTTCCTCGCGAACAAGTAACACGGCTGTCTGATACCATTCCACGTGCAAGGTTGAGTCTGCACTTCCCTCTGCAGACAACCACCATAGGAAGGAAAAATTACATGCGTATAGAATTGAATTTAGCTAACTTTTGAAAGACTGTAGGAGTAATGCACCAAATTGTACCTTTTCATGGCTTGTCACGTGTATACTCAGATCAATTGACTGCACGGCGAAACATTGCATGGAGAAAAGGTCAAAGTGAATTATATAAACAGCAACTTAAGAAAAGAAATGTAATAATTTGGCTAAAGACCGTCACGGAGACCTAGATACTGTGGGTCAATGACCTGACCCAAAGTTCTTACCACGAGTCTACATTACCGCGGGAAAAGTAAAACAAATATTTCTAAACAATGTCTTCTAGGGAAGGAGTAGGTGTTATGAGGATTGCAGCAATCACCTCTAAAAGGCAATACAGGCAACACTAAGGCAATAGAGGAGCAAAACACTACCGTAATATTCATCAGAAGCTCATCATTTGTATCCTCGGCCTTGTATGATTTGGGATGCCATTTTCTCTCAGACCAATCGACATGTGTTACTGACCAATTGGCAATTCCACCAGGATCAACCATCTGAAGTCACATATAAAGATAAGTTTTCAAGAGAAGCTGGAGACTGTAGGGCTTTAAGAATCGAAAGTTGAGGAAGATGCTCACACTGAAAAATGTTGGCAAGTAATGCTCATCAGCAATACAATTTTTTCCTTCCAGACCAGGCTGTAATTATGAAAAAGAACCCATGTTAATACTGCTAAGGTCTCAACGTCAGACACAAACGCCAAAATGTACAAGATCTGGACACGTAATAATGAAATAGGCTTGGACCATCACTTGGATGATGTAAGATGACTCCTTTGACCCTTCCTTGACCCTAACTATGGAATAGGAGATCACTGATCAAGGTGACACGAGATACATTAATCTAAACCATTATACATTTATATGCAGATGCTGACAGCAACGATCCTGTGTATCCCTTAGAGAAAAGCTTTAGAGAGCAATTGCATTAACAGTTGTTCAAGTGAATGAGATAAATATTTCTATGAGTTATCATAGTGGCTGCATTAAAAAGGAAATAACATAAGCTCTTATAACATAAAGGAATTTGATAAACAGAAGATTGCATATTATATTGAGGGCAAAAAAGAGAAAAGTTGATTATAAGAGAAATTGCAAGCCAAAGGTTGACTTCAAAAGGAACAGAAGAAAGCCCCAAAAAAATATTGCAGCCTTCCCCCTGTTTTAAGCAAGAGGCACGATTCAAAAATAGAAATATGGATTGAAATTACCACATAAAGCTGGAATTTAAAGAAAAGACCATGAGTCAAGGGGAGTAAGTATCAGGAACAAAAGTTTCAGCATCACAGAGGCTGCTGAGAATTTGATGCCAAAATAAAATTTCACAAATTAAGCAATTGTGAGGATAACAACCTTGCAGTACTCACGGAATTTTGAGTAGTAGAGATTGTCAGCTATAACTATCAAAGCATGCTGTCTCTTCATTGAAAACCACTGCACAGAATTCACTCATTAAAAATTGGAACAATACAAATTGAAATTTAAACAAAAATCACACCATTTTTTTTTACAGTGCCATAAATAGCAGGGGGAGTATTGCCATGAAAAAGTCAAAGGAACTATTAGGGAAGTGAATAATGCAGACAGTAACAGCAACGCCTACAAGAAACTAGTCAAGATATACCTGTGCCCCCTTTCTAAAGTCTTTCTTCTCAATTACAGGTAACATGTGATCTGAATATCTGCCATTCCCATGTGGACCAGGATCGTAAAAGCTGAAAAGAACAGGATACATTCATCAAAACAGGTAAATAGGACCAAAAAATTTTTTGAAATATTCAACTGAAATGTATTTCTGTTTGGCTGATTGATCACTGGTCCGCCAGAAAATTACTAATCATGCAATAAGCAGGGCTAAGTGCCCCAAAGTATGTGACAAAAGACATTTAAATTATGACACGTACCAATCAACGTAGCTGATATTTGAGTACATCAAATAGTTGTAGACATGGTCAAACTTATACAATGGAACACAACTGCAATATCAGAGGACAATTGATCACTAATTAATAATGGCAAAATCTATAGAGTTCAAAAAAATAATGTATAAGACCAGATCTTTTCACATTACCTATCAGAGAGTAGCACAAAATGCTGGTTATCAGGATCTTGAATAGCATTTGCCAGAAGTCGTCTCTCAGCATCAACCATCGAAATCCTTCCCCATTCCACCTGCAAATTTTGTTCAGTTAAATTGATTAGGTATTCAACTGATTCACCCCCCGAAGGCTAAGATTTAGAAGGATGGCATAAGATCCATAGCCCTATGAACTGTTGTCTGGAAATTGTTGGATCAAGTGAACATTAAGCAAACACATCATGGAAATCTAAAATCTAATGGAGACAAATGCATCTAAAGTAGCTGCAACTCCTGGTTACAGTGTATGTGTAGTGAAGAAATTGTCATTCACTAAAATCCAAGGAATCAAAGTAGGTCTAGGATTTCTATCTTTCACTGTAATATAATTAGTAACATTATCAATTTTGTTCAGAGGAGTTATTCTTTATTCGGAGGGTATGCCTACATAGATAAGGTAATGTATTTTAAGGAAGGAGTCTAAGCCTTTGTATAATAATAAAGTTACTTCATTGTGATTTAAAAGTGATTGGTTCAAGTTGCAGAAACAGTCCTCTCCACAAAAACAGGGGATGCAGCATTCATTTGACTCTTTCTCAGATTCCACAGTGAGCAAGCCCCATGCAATAGGATACCCTTTAGTCATTCTTAGAATTGATCCATGGTGAACATTTTAGTTGTTTTTCTTCACAAAAATTGCTTTCATCCTGGACCCTGATATTCCTACCTATGACACAGAAGTTCAGACTTTGCTGCGAGCTATTGACATCAACAGTGATACTTACTTTACAGGTAATGTGTAGGGTATCATGATAAAGTGAAAATCAAGAAAAATAGCTCTCAATTGTACGAATGTTCATGAATTGTGTACAAGGTGTAGTCTTTTTCCAAAGATGTTCAATTTCTCATTGAAATGCAGATGCCATTTTTTCATTAAAATATAACTGTGTGGAACCTAATACAGTGTTAATGCCTTAAGCAAAATATCTTATACTTTTTTTCAACCTGGTCAACCTTCAAAATCTTATTAACCAAGGGATATAGCTCCTACCTCTTTTATCTCATCCCTTCCTTTCTCAATTTCTTTCCAAAATCATGTTTGTTCTCTCTCTTTTTTCTTTTCCTCGTGCATCTTGTTTCCAGGTACTTGGTGTTTTCTATCATGATTTCCATCTAGAATGAAAACACCTTCTTTTTTCACTATTCATTATGTAGTATTTTATCTTAGTCCAACTATAACTGCAGCAGTATCCAAATATGGTTTGGTATCTGCTCTGTTGCTTCATTTACATAAAAACTGTAGCGGAATATTGCAACATAAATTGCCTCACTGATCATCAATAGAGCAGACCAAAACTACAGCAGAGGTTCTCATCACGAACACATTAAAGCTTAATCATCAATTTCCTAGTTGCATGGTTGAAACTCGTCCTTATCATCCAGCAATGGCAAAAGGTTAATCAGACACCAACACACACAAGAAACAAGAAACATTTCTCAATGGAAGCTGGCAACTTATAGAACCGAAGAATTGCGATGGCCTCACTGCATAAAAAATGATCTATCAAATTCTCTCATTGTTGTCTGCACTCGCTTGTTCTTTTTTCCTTTCTATTGGGTTGGAGGGCAGAGAAGGGAAGAAAAGATCATATAACATGTTTGAAGCATTTCAATAGATAATTGGCCAACCATATATATGCACTAAATGATAAACTGAACCTAGAAAAGATCAGAAATCTCTTATCTTCCAGAGTGATAGAACATAGGACAGGCAAATAGACAACCACAAAAAAATGGATAAACTACACTGAAGAGTTAAATAAGAGTGACACATAAAAAATAGATTAAAAAAATTGCAAGCATGACAATGATAGAATAAAATGAGATGACTTTATTGAAGTTAAATTTATCAACCTCATCACTGGGAATGTCTCGATTTGCGAAGTAGCGGCTCAAATGGACTGGTTTTTCGTGGGATGCATGAACATAAACAGAGAATCTGCCCTCGTGACCCTGCTAGGAAAGATGAATTGGCTTCAGCCAAAGACATGAGTGAATGAAAAATACTTGGTCTTGAAATGCCTACAGTTTAATGGACATCATAAACTCTGAAAGGTCCCCACATTTGTGATATCCTGTCTTTCAACTAGCTACCCATCATATAGATGTGGAATATGTAAATGATCAACAGAGATACATACTGTTATCCCATTCATTTATAGCGAAAGCAAAGGAGTATTAGTGCTTAACAGCTTGCCCCAAATTGATGTAGATATGTGGTTTTGAAGGGAAAGGAATTAGCAGTAGTACATGGGACGCACACAGAAAACCCAAAAAGAACAGCAAAAAGGATACAAAATGAGCTTCCTAATATGTGCCAGAATAAAGCACTGTTAACTAGGTGACCAAGACACAACAGTCTAGATTCTACCAATCAGGTTAATTTATTTGCACTTTTTCTTTTTTATTTTAAGGTACAAAGTGGGTTCATGTCTTTTATTCTTTATCCATTAAAGAGAATTTTTAATCTTGTAGGTTTTTCTCAATATATGCATGCATGCATAAATTTTCCCACAAACCTAACTCCCTTAAACCTCTTTTTTTTTCACTCAGCAAAACTCAATTATATGTTCAGTAAGGATCCATACCAATCTTGTGTGAGTAGTAAACAATTGGACATGCAACTTTCTTACGGACTTGACAGAAAACACAATATTGGCATAACTTCAAAAGAAACTAAAGCTGCCAATAAACAGTCATCGACCAATACATAAGACACAAGTTCAAGTTAGACGAGGTTTCAGAAAGCTGAATCATCACATAAAGGTCATTCAGACACAAGCATACAAGGCTCACACGAATGACTTTTTCGGAGGCAAGAGCTCCATCTGTGCCTATACAGGTCTATAGATTCGTAATAGTAAACTCAGCTTCTTCTATCCAATATGACAAAAAGTAATAGTTGAATGAAATTAATATATCAACTAAACAAGTTATTAAATAACTGCAGAAGGTAATTGTGTTTAGCACAAAATTAAGAAAGAATTCTTACATCGAAAAACCTGTCCCACAGCTTCTCAAAAGGTAATGAACCAGGAGTCAAGAACATAAAAGCAATTTTAGCATTTTTTGTTTGAACGGGAGGTGAACTCAAAATTTCCCTAATCACAATATGAGATGCAATCTCATCATCTGTATATTCCCTCGCAGGAGCAGGTGGAAGCCAATCAGTAAGAGCCTTGCAACCTCTAGAAGAAAATACATAACAAGCAGAGCTGCTTTGTGGTGGATAAATATAAGCACAAACTAGAAACAGGCTGACCATTGACACTAAGACAATGATCCATATTGGCCTCTTCAAAGGAGGCCGGTGACGAGTCCCAGGCAAGATCTGCACATCGCCCATGCCTACATGCCACACCTGATTTGCCTTCATCTAGAATACCAACATAAGAAGTTTATCTTAAGGTAATACATATCTTGCAGCCACCCACATCCACCAATCTTCCCCCAAGAAGAATCAGTGTTTAACAGCCACACAGAGATTCTTCAATTGGCCATGAGGCAAAATCTGCGAAAGTTAAACGTTACAAGCTTCTTTAATCCTCAGACCTTGATTAAGAATGCAAAGAAAGAAACAGTTGCATTTCAATTCAAGAAATGAGGGGGAAATACAAAAGAAACAAGAAAGAAAGAAAGAAAAAAAAGAAAGAAAGATGAAAGAATTCTTTATGGTGTAATCAAAGATCATATGGGTGACATTCCAAATTTATTATCTTTTCTCAGTAACCAAACAGGCACAAAATATCAACCAACGTCCATGCAATTGGGAAAAAGAACGAAAAACAGGAGGAGGAAAATCAAGAAACTAAGTAAGTTAAATAAGCAAACGCTGTGATCCAGATTACTAAAGATTCCCAACTACTAAAACCAAACTCATGTTTCTTGCTGTTCACCAGTAGAATTAACATTAAAAATCAAAACCAATCCAAACCAACAGCCTCTCCCAGCGGCACCAACCCCAAGACCCAATCAAAATCCGTATCCAAACGCCACACACGAATTGCACCCTAAAGTCAACGCCTCCAAGACCAAATTGACCGCTGTTTGGCTTCCAAGAAAACGCAAGGAGAGAAAAAAAAAAAGGAAGAATCGCATTCTTGGATTCAAACAAGGCCCAACTTCCATTCTTGAAAGAACAAATTACCACACCAAGAAACGCTCTTATCCAAAAAAAAAAAAAACAAAAAGAAAAACATGACAAACAAATGCAAAAACAACCAAGAAAGGGAACAAAATAAGAAGCGAATACCTGATAAACAAAGGTGGATGCCAAAATTTTTTTTTTATAAAAAAAAAAAAGGCTGAAAACCAGATCTCCAATTCAAACACCGGATTCAAGGATCTTCAAGAAAATATATATCTCATATTAATAAATAAATAAATATATAAAACTTTCTGGCAATGCCACTATTCAAGATCTAGGGCACACCCAATTCCAAATATGACCGAAGCCTCCACCCAGACACACACAGAGGCAGGAGGGAGATTTTAATATAAATATTATATTAATCCCCCCAAATGCAACTGTTCTTGATTATGGATTCGTATTTGTTGCGTTATTTATACTGGGAACAACGGGCGGCCGCCGTCTCTCCCTCCTTCTCGATTCTTTAGTTTAATTAAACTAATAAAATGCTAAAACAAACATTTTTTTCTTTTTTTCTTTCTTTTTTTTTGTCCTTCTTGTTTTCTTTTATGACTAATAGTTCTTTTTTTTTTTTAATTTTATTTCATGTTTTTTTTAATTAAATTTAAAATAACAAATTTATTTATTCGAAAGAGAGAGATGAAAAATATTGCCATATTGGTCTCTGTCTCAGGTTCTCACTTAAGAAACTGTCAAAGTTGTTAAAGACAACTTTGACCCAAATTTCATGGTAGTCTTTGTTTTTCTTTTTCTTTTTTCCCTGTTTTTTTTTTTCTTCTTCTTTCCTTCTAAGCTTATTCTCCGAACTTTCTTATAACGTAGCTTTATGACCCATTAATTTATAATATTATATGTTCACGTATTTTTAAATTTAAAAAAAAAAATTGACAGACATATTAAATATATACATTCGTACATAAAGAGAGGATAAAAAAATTATTATAACTATATTTAATTTCATGTATGAATCTTACAATTTAAAATTGTTTTAACAATATTTTGCTATGATGTTTTTGAATGTGTTTATTTTGTTATATTTATGCACTATAATTATTTCATTTATAGATATTGTTCGCATAACAAAAATTTATATATATATATATAATTCCATGTACAATTTATATGGTTGGATATATAATTGGGTGAATTTCTACCCTAGAGGTAAAAAGAAGAAGAAAAAAAAAAAACACTCTGTTTTATATGTTTTTCGGTCTAAACTTCAACTGTCCGTGCAATTCAAAGTTGACTTTCAAGTCACAAAAACTAACATTATTATCATCATACTACATCTCCCACGTTCAATAATTAATTTGCAAGCATCAATGGGAATCTTCGTAGGACTATTCCCTCCCTCAATTAAAACTCCTCAAGCCCTATTATAATATAAGCTACAAACTGACCCAGCAATCAAATTGGTAGTAAAATATTGATACAGAGAAATGATCAACATCCAGTTTATATTTCGTAATTAAGATTTAACATAACATATTTTATTAACTAAACCACGCGTCTCTGTAATTTGTATTGTTTGAAAAGTGTGGGTTCGAAGTATATATGGCTTACATCGTTGAGGCGAAACAGTACCTCCACGTTAATTGCGGTCGACCTCACTCTCTGGATTCATTGGTTATCGTTCGTAGCCGAAGGCAACTAAGAGGGACTGTGCCACGGGGCAAATCTGTCACACAAATTTTCGGTCAATTATGCCACAAAGGATACACGCAGCCACGAGGAAATAAAATCACATCCGTAAGAGATACTGCATAACAATTAAGAACTTTGACAGTTTTATTTTTCAAATTTCAGATTTTAAGCTTAAGAGATAATAATGTAGACTGTTTAACAAGTTAGTAATATATTTGTCAATACATATAAGAAAGAGTCATATTGTCTATTATTGTAATAAGTGAGCTCAAATTTTTAATTCCTTAAAAGGTTTGTTGATTCTAAACTTCTGGCACCAAAATTTACTGAAATACATCAGTTTTGAATTTCTGGGGTCAACGAAATTCATCTGATAGATGAAAGGATCTAATTGATTTTAGTTTTAGTAATTTACTGCGAAAGATACAAATGGGAGTCCCATTCATAAAAAAGGAATTAGTGCAACGCCAGATATCCCCTTTTTTGAGGATTAGCCATACCAGGTTTACATCATTAAAACTCAACCCT
Source organism: Bruguiera gymnorhiza (assembly GCA_020883675.1). Classification (NCBI taxonomy): domain Eukaryota; kingdom Viridiplantae; phylum Streptophyta; class Magnoliopsida; order Malpighiales; family Rhizophoraceae; genus Bruguiera; species Bruguiera gymnorhiza. The sequence goes on along the minus strand of JAIRCJ010001057.1, from coordinate 4,274,002 downwards.
CTTTCTACTCAAAACCATAACACCCTTTGAGGAGATTCCATCCTGCAAGAAAAAAGAGTATGAAATTCAATGAGTGGGCCGTGGACGCAGTCAAAGCGCGTCAGAGGAACTCTCTTATTCACCATCCAATTGGCCGGCTGGCCTGCGGTTCACCAATATATTTATTATATATATAGATGTGAATTTTTTACTTACATCCAAGAAATGCACAAAAATTTATTACATTTTTCCTTTTTTTTTGAGGTTCATTTCAATCTGGCGTTAAAAGTTCGTATTTACCAAACATTACACACACACACACACACACACAAAGTGACAGATGACATTTTCTTTAAAATCAATGTCTATTGTTTCTCAAAATAACTAATTTCTTGTGTTTTCCTCAAAATTCACTATTTCATATTTTCCTCAGGGACCTACCTATTACCAAATTAAAGCCACTAAATATATAAAAGATAAACTGCAGGGGAGGTACATACATGTAACACTTTTAACTAACCTGAATATAGCTGAATAGCGACTAAACAGAATGATAACAGGCAGGGTCCTAGAAGCAGTCGCCTACATGAAACAAATGTAACTATGAGCTACTCATGGTGCAAGGTACTCTTGTTTGAGATCCAAACAGTCTCTAGAAGTCAATATCAAACTCCACAGGCACAAAAAAGGAATATGACTCTGTACCAAATGACCAAAGATTATGTACCACAAACCATGAATGCTCCATAGATGCAAGCGGTCTTGTTAGCTCGTTATCTTTCAGCGTGAGTTCGACCTTAAGCATGATGAAGAATGTCTAGGGATTCGTGCACAAAATCACATAAAATCCACCAAATTCCCTGGAAAGCATCACAAAACTGTCTACTGTTGAGTCTTAATGTACTTATGTGAGCAAGCTACTGTCAATGTCTCTTGTCTTCTACTCTTTGGCTTCCATAAGCTGGCAATTATACAACCAAATAACTATATCTACTTAGCTTTGCACTACACTTAGTGTCACATTCTTAATGCTGTTTTCAATACTTTGTAACATGCAATTAACATAATCACCAAATCAATCCAGATCTCCAAGTTCTTGTTTCTTGCGTTGCGATTGTCCATGCAAGTTTTCAACAACCATGGCATATTGTAGCAGTCTCTACTTTTACTTTCTTTGTTTCTTTTATTTCTCTTGTTTCAGATTTTCTCTAGTATTACAAAATAGGAACTTACCTTTCTGATAGAAATACTAAAACAAATTTTTGTTTTACAGAATATGAATCTCAGAGAAAAGCCAGAACCAATAAGCGTTGTGATGGGCTTTAGGAAAATAATATTAGTCTTTTATTATCCTAGATAAGCTTCATGAAAATTCCTAATTCTGTTACAGAAGCAACTCAAAGTGGCGTTACCTGATGATGGTACGCAGAAGTAGCTTCAATGAAATCTTTGAATGTTTGATCCATTTTTATTGTGTGCTGCCTGATGAAACACAAACTCTATCATATGCAGTTTTGTCATTGCGCTACCTGGTTGATGTATGGCTCGGCAAACTTCTTTGTTCCCTGTTAAAGAAAGCCATTGGAAGACTATAAGATGAGCCAATTTATAAAGCAAGTGATTACAATAAAGTGTATTACTTTTACATCAGGGTCCACCAATTTTGTACATAGACAGCATGATGAATAGCATAATTCTTTGATCCATGGCAGAGCTCAACAGTTTTGATAATTAGTGATTGTTTGTGCACCTCAGTATCAATCACATAGTTCAAAACTTGTTCCTTCAACTTTAGATCCATTTCTTCTCATCAGAAGTGAAAAACAGAAAGCAAATACAGAAAAAAAAAAAACTCACTTACATCCTGCAGAAAAAGAATGCATCAAACTTGACAGCGAAATAAAAGATGTACAGCACACAGCAAGATCATCTAATTGCTGACCAGGCTGTGGATATAGGATATGTAGAAAGAAACACAGATAATTCAGCTCCCTATCATGCATGAAGCTGTATAACATCCCATGCACATATATAGGTACCCATTTCCTGTATGCTTCAAACAACAATGTTCAGCTTATCCCACAGATGGGAAAAAGCAGAAAGACAAAACGAATGATTGAGGTCAATATAAATTGTCAACCAGAGGAAATATTTCTCCTCCTTTTTGTTCAGGCAGCTAATGAAATCTTTGTTTTCTATAAAAGTTTCCTAGACATGTTTAGGTTGCAAGATTCCTTCCCTTCTTTGAAAACTCATCAACTAAAAAACCTTAAAAGGAAAATAAGAAAAATAAAAAACAACATCCTTGTGTCTATGTAATGTCAGTGAGATTAGATACTTTATAGAACCAGAAGCAAGTACATTTAAGCTATCCTACTCTAAGACACATAGTAATCGGACAACTAATCTGCCAAAGAGGAAGAAATGAATATTGAATTCAACCAGGCATGCTGAATGTAGATGCCCATCTGAAGCTAAAACTTTAGGCAAGCCAAAATTTCATAAGAGAACATCCAATTAAAACAAGGGGACATGACCAATGAACACAAGGTTTACAAAGTTTATGAACCCTAGAATAATAGCATAAAATCCATTCTATCAAGAAACCCAAAAAACTAAGTAGCAGGAAGAGGAGAAACAGCAGAGCAGTCCAATTGGCATTAAAAGTATAATCTCAAACGCACTGCCTACAGAAACTGCAAAAAGATTCATTCTGAATCTAAATACCAACTTTATCCTCAGGAAATTAGCTTATAGTTGGCGAACATAAATACATGACTGCTTTAACCAAAAATACCAATAGCTTCATTCTACATATTCATTAGAATGAATGCACTTGAAGATGGTATCATAACACCCCGGGAAAAAACTTCATAAGATTATAGAAACACCCTTATGTGCGTGTGTGCACATTCACGTCCATGTTTGTTATGTTCAAGCATTGCAACACCAGCAAAACAGCGCACAATATAATAGGAAGGGTAAGGATTATTCACGGTAACAAGTATTTTAACATGATGCTCAACCTACCTGCCAAAGTGAGCTTTCTTTTCTGGCACCTGGTGAAACAATGACATCAGAAATTAGATCAATTAGGACCATCAGTCAGATAGTTAAACACATTTTTTGATGGCAGGAAGTTAAGCTGAAGTGATAATTTTCAAATTCTAAAGTTCACTTTGACGGTCAAAGATTAGAATCTTTTCAAGTGTCACTTCCAAGTCATGCTTCCCATACTTGTCCCAGTGAGTCACTGTATAACAATGCTGCATGTTACAAATCAAAATAAATGAGTGAAAGAAGGTCCAACAACAAAACCTCAGTATAAACACTATGAGACCAGGAGGTTTACCCGAAAAAGCCAAAAAGGAACTGCAAGCCACTTTGGAAGCCATTCTCCCTGAACCTAAGAGTATATAAGTAACTCAAATTGTCATTGCCATAGTTTCAATTGATGATTGGTAATTTAAGAAACTGAAAATCTACAGAATTCATAGCTATAGGATGCAGCCACTTTGTTGCCATAATCCAAACAGAAAAGTATGACAACCCAACTGTTGTACTTCATTTTCTTCCGAGAGAAATCCGGAGATCTGTTAGGAAAAACCTTCACAAAACTCCCAGACACACGCGGCTGTCCTCCAACGTGCAAACAAGTAAGTGTTAGATATTCCAACAGGCAGAACAGTGCAAGAAAGGATAACTGTGAGACTCACCACAATTGCAGTGCTTCTTTATGCATTAGCATTAGGATGCTAGATCATAAGAAAAAAAGCTATTGTTTTCTCCACTCACTAATCTGATATGTATGGTACAATTTCTTTACAGATCCTACAACAATGCTTCCAAAAGTGAATTATCATTTACTTTGACAACTAGAAGACAATGATGCACTAGTCAAGCAATATGAAGGTTGGCTAAATTTTGCATGAATGAGACACATAGCACCTCCTATTAATGTGAACATCATCCCCTAAGGGGTGGAAGCTGAAGATGGATATCAAACTCTAGGAAGTTTCTTGGTTATTTGGAAAATCAACAAGGCATGAGTTTATTTTTTTGGTGGAATGAGGAGATTGGTTGGGTTTTAGGAATTGGGGGAAGAGATTAATGATATTGATAATATCAATGACTGAAGCACAGTACCTCTGTTAATTTGCTTGTGGTAGAATCTATTCCTGGTCATGTGTTCATCATATGTTCCTATAAACAGTATGGCATTTTTAGTATCATCTATTGCATAGAAGACAGTTAAAAGCAACTAAACTGCCAACAAACCTGCACAAGTTGAAGCTCACATTCTGCCTTACCAATTTGAATCTTCTGTTCCTCATTGATCTCTTAAAGCTGAAAGAAGAAGAGAGAAGAGAGAAAATCCAGAGCAATAATGCTACACTCATCTTATTCTACCAACTCAAAAAGGGGGCAAAAAAAATGCTGTGCTTAAAACAGAGAAAATACTATGCTACTTAGCCCTACATACCTGATTGATAAAGACCAAACAGATAGAGAGATCAAGTGCACTAATGCCTGGGTCATTCCAGTGAAATCAACATTCTAATGAGTCCCCTTTGAAGGTCAACTCTCAAATATCTCGTTGGATGTTGATTAGTTCCTCTGAAGACTTGAACTGGCCAATTTGCAAGACCTTTTAACACATGGGTAATTAAGAAACAGCCCACTACAAATCTTCTCTTCAGGGTAATGCAGGGCTAAAATATCTACTTTACTGTGAACACCCCTGACACTGGTGGATAAATATGGCCCTAAAAAGAAAGACCACCCCAGTAACCATGTCTTGACGCAGCAAAAGGAAAGGGAATCCACCACACTGCTTACATTTTCTATCTTGATGTTTAGCTCCTGGATCTTTTTCTCAGCAACAGATGCCAGGACTTCAAGAGCATTCTTTCTCTCATTTTGCAACTCTATTTCTTTTCTAAGTTTGTGAACCTCCCACAAAACTTAATTGACACTTGCAAAGAAGTAACTGCAGGCAGTCCTAGTGCCACTGCTGATGATTACCTGCTTCTTAATTACAGAAGTCCGAATGCACGCAATATGTACCTGTTCCTGGGTGTTTATGGTTCCTTCTGGCTAAAAAATGTAGTGAGAGTAAGAGAAACAACCAAAACCGGAAAACAGTAAATTGATGATCTTTAGCTTAAAGACATATCTCTTCAAGAACACCCCACAGACGTCAATCTTATTCATTCCTGAGAATAAAAGACTGAAAGCATGCAATGGAGAGAAGAAGATTTCCAAAATATGAACATAAATGTCATATTAGAGGGTTCCACTAAATTTTTACTCAAATTTAGTGGAATAGAGGTGTATCATTCCTTTTTGCACACAAGTCACGAGGATCAAGAACTAAGACATGTATATACAGAAATAACGATTAAGCAAGAACAGAATTACCTGCTGAGGTTCCATTTCACCTCTTTAATAATGATACACTTCTTGATTTCTCTTCAATGATCTTCTCCATTAGTCTAATCCTGTCATTCTTGCTTCCCAGTTCCCATGTTCTCTCGTCAATACTTGACTCTTTGATATCACATTCAAATGGCTCTCTCTCTCTCTCTCTCTCTCTCTCAAAATTTAAAAAAGAAAAGAAAAGAAAAAGAAATACATTACATTCAAATGGAAAAGAACATCAAGAAGTAATAAAGTACAGGAATAAGTAATTAAAACCAGAAAGAAAGGTTATTGGAAACTAAGAAGTTAAAATTTGCATTACAGGTTGTATATCTGCCCAACAGATTAACAAAAACTTGTCATCATACCACATCAATCAGATTCTTGCATCAGAAATTTCAGTTTATGGAACTTCCTGTAAACTAAATAAATAAAATAAACAGGTACGTGTAAGATTCACAGAGTGATTGTCGTCTGCCCTTGAATAGATTACATTGCTTCCCACTGAAAAACATACCACATATATAAAGCCCACATAGATACCAGCAAGCTCTACCCCAGAAAAGCTAACATTTACATTTGTGAAAATTTGGCAGATTGACAACACAACGTTGAAACCAATCCATGGTAAAGAAAGGGAAGATACTAAGATAGTTTATCTGAGAATTCTTTAATCTTTTAATGCTTTGAAACTCTTGCTTGTCATAAAAAAGAAAAATAACAGGAGAACTATAAACTCCATGTTAGAAATTAACACAAAAAAAGGCAAAGAATTCCTTTCCAAGCTGCGTCAATAAAACACATTGTCTTCCTCCAGAAATTTTGTCTGCCATACATATGCTGCATTCCACAAATATGGTCTGAAAATTTATTTACACAGAAAGAGATACAAATGATTTGCATTTAATGTTTTCTCTAGTGATCATGGGAAGACAAAAGAAGAAACTTTGGCAGTTTTGAAAATAAGAGAAATTAGAGATTGAATCATAAAATGAAAACAACACACTTAAATAATAAAACTTTATTTTTATTCAGATTTTTAAGCGTTATTTTTGTTTAAACTCAAAAACTCATGATTGGTCAATCTGATTTAGAAATAACCCATGTTATGATTGATAATGAGTGTTTGTCTTTTTAAATTCCTCAAATTTTCTGTAACCTATTCCTTTTGTAACTTCCAATAAACCGAATTTATTATTAAAGTTTTAAGAGGTACTATTTTCCAGGAATAAACCAAGAACTTACAAGAATTAACCGAAAATAAAAAGAAAAAGTAAATAAATGGTCAATCAGTGACAAGAATAACTTCACATCAAACGAAAGAGTTGGAAGTAGAAGTAAAACACTTCAAAATAATCATAAAAATATGTTCCACGAGAGTCGTTTGTCATAAGTTATGTATATATATATACACTGTTGTGCAATATAGTCTCTATTTTATATAAGGCATGTAAATTAAATTATTAATTTCATTATTTGTCAAGAATATACATTTCGGAAAGAAATCTAAACATGAGAATGAAGAAATGGCGCGTTCAATTAATTTCTCCGTCAGTCAATTACTACCAATTAATTAATGCTACATTGCTACACTTAAAGCTCATTTTGATCATTTCTTATGTTATTATATTGTTACCGATCGGTCGTAAAGATTAAAAAAAAAAAAGAATTAAAATGAATAATATCGTATTAAATGAATATGATTGTTCACGTCGTCAGAAACAAGAAAAGAAATCTTCGTTTCACGTCGCCGGTTAATGAACTGAACCGAACCGAAGTAATCTGAGTCGGAGGAAGTCTTGGCGCTTTCTTTTAAAATGGTTTGGCGGTGGTTAACTGTCTGGGGCCCGGGTCTGATCTGGTACTGCCGTTAGGGCATGGCTTCGGCGCGAGAAGCCGGCGGAGGAAGTTTCGCCGGCGCGGTGCTTGTGCCGTCCACGGCGGGGGCGCTGTTTGGGCGATTAGAATTCTTTGTTTGATCGCTGAAAGATGCAGAGGTTCCCTCGGGAAGGCGCGTGTTGTTCACCTGCACATGGTCGCGAATACGCGACAAAAAGAGGAGAGAGAGAGCCTTATCAACATTTTGGCAGGCGGAGAAGCCGCCACAGAATTCACAAGGTTCGGCCTTTACTCGTCACCACACAAAAAGTCTCTCACTTTCAGGCTCTCTCTTTAATTTTGATTACCTCCCTCTTCCCCTCCACAAGGTTTTTCAAAGACCCATTTTCTTAAATTTATTATTATTATCGTTATTATTATTTTAGTGGGTCTAGTAGTTGTCACACAATTATCTGCCCGAGGTTGGAAAGTTCTGCCACTTTTTTCGGTTCTCAATTTCTTGTTAATGGTCAGGAAGAAATAGCTATTTCTGTTTGATTCTTAGTTTCATTTGGTGGGAACTGAAGGGTATTGTATTTTTTTTTTCTTTCTTTTTTAACTTTTTAGTGTATGATCCAGAGAGATATGGTTATGCAATTGTAAAGGGGCTTTTCTGCTTAATTTTTCTGGTTCCATTGAGAGACTTTATTTGCCCTTCGTTTTTTGACCCCACATTGGATGGCTTCCATGGTGGTTCTTGTAGGAAGCATGCCATCTCTGGCTTCGTTGTTTAGTTTTGGAAGCCATAGTGTGGCAGCAGCAGCCTCTACTTCTTCAGAATTTACACCTTGTTCCCTTGTGCGGAGAATTTCTTTGTCCAAAAGAACATTGAGGGGTGGTGGTGCTAAGAGATGGCATTTCGTTTCCACCTCTATTTGTAAATATTCCGTTACTACTACAGATTTTGTTGCTGAGCAAGGGAATGCAGTTTCATTTGATTCTCATAATAGTACATATAGAGGAAGTGATGATGGCAAGGATAGTGAGATTATGCTTAAGCCTGCTCCTAAACCTGTGTTAAAATCATCCCTTGACTCCAAGGGTCAGTCACTCGTAGCAATGGACTCTGTTGGATGGGATTCTTCAGGGATTGGTGGGAGTTCTGGCAGTGAAAAGTCAGATGCTGATGATGATGAAGAGAGGAGTAAGGTAATTGCATCACTTGGTGAGGTGTTGGAGAAGGCTGAAAAGCTTGAAACTTCTAAGCCAAGTGAAATGGACAGTGGTGGTATTAGTAGTAGGAAGGAGAATGGGAATGCTAGCAATACGACACCATTTAACACGAGTACTAATTCAAAAGCTGCTAAAGCAGTGAGTTTGAATTCGACGACACCTCGTAAAATTAAGGCTTCAAAGAGCGTATGGCGGAGAGGAGACTCTGTGGCAACCATGCAAAAGGTTGTCAAAGAAGCCCCTAAGAATAACAACAGTGAGGTTGTTGAAGAACCTATACCTGGGGGAGTGACAATGGAAAAATCTCCCCCTAGTACTCCTTTGAGGCCTGTTCAGCCACCTTTGAGACCTCAACCAACATTACAGGCAAAGCCATCTGTTACTTCTCCCCCAATTATGAAGAAACCTGTCGTCCTGAAGGATCTGGGAGCAGCTCCAAAGCTGCCAGTCATTGATGAAACTGACGGAGGTGCTACAAAGAACAAGGAACGGAAGCCAATTTTAATAGACAAATTTGCACGTAAGAAACCAGTTGTTGATCCATTGATTGCTCAGGCAGTTTTAGCCCCCACAAAACCAGGAAAGGCCCCTGCTACTGGGAAATTAAAAGACTGGAAGAAAAGTGTTTCACCAGGAGGACCAAGGAGGCGGATTGTTGATGATGATGTTGAAATTCCCGATGAGGAGTCATCGGAATTGGATGTTTCTATTCCAGGCGCAGCCATAGCAAGGAAGGGTAGGAAATGGAGCAAAGCTTCTAGGAAAGCTGCCAGACTTCAGGCTGCCAAAGATGCGGCTCCCGTCAAAGTTGAAATTTTAGAGGTTGGGGAGAATGGCATGCTGATTGAGGAGTTAGCCTACAACTTGGCCATCAATGAAGGTGAAATTCTTGGTTATCTTTACTCAAAGGGGATTAAGCCTGATGGAGTGCAAACTCTGGACAAAGACGTGGTGAAGATGATAGGTAAGGAATATGAAGTTGAGGTTATAGATGCTGAACCGGTTAAATTTGAAGCAATGGCAAAAAAGAAAGAATTGCTTGATGAGGATGATTTGGACAAGTTAGAACAGAGGCCTCCTGTTCTTACAATAATGGGCCATGTGGATCATGGCAAGGTAAGCAGTGTGCTCTTTATCTGCTCATTTGGTTGGGTTTTTCTGCTTCCCTTTGATACTCTTATTCTTGGTTTAGTTTGAATGTTGAAAGTATCCAACAGATTTTGCTGATGCCTGTTTGGTATTTTTTATGACAGACAACCCTACTGGATTATATTCGTAAAACCAGGGTATGTGCTTCAACATTTGGAGACTCAGCATGCAGTTGATTCTGTCATGTTATCTGCACATTAAATTCCTGACAACTAGATATCTATAGGTAGCTGCTTCAGAAGCTGGTGGGATCACACAAGGAATTGGTGCATACAAGGTTGTGGTATCTTTTGATGGCAAGAAGCAACCATGCGTTTTCCTTGATACTCCTGGACATGAGGTAACTTCATTGTTCTATTATCACTACTGCCAAATTTCATTGTACTTTTCCAAAAGGAAAGAGTTTGTTGGATCATATATTTTGTATATGCATCTTAAATTGCTGGTTATCTTTTCATGCTATGTTTTTATTAACTGAATATGAACAGTAATGTGCTTGTGCTTACCTTGCCTTTAGATGATATGTAAATTATTAGCCTATGTAGGCATTTGGAGCAATGAGGGCTCGTGGAGCTAGGGTAACTGATATTGCTATTATTGTGGTGGCTGCTGATGATGGGATTCGCCCCCAAACAAATGAGGCCATAGCTCATGCCAAAGCAGCTGGAGTTCCAATTGTGATTGCGATAAATAAGGTCTATCGTGAAATCAATTTACTTTTTCTTATTATAAAGAAACAAATGAAAACATCTGCACTCTGAGAGTCCTTGGATTGTTTGGCATAAATTCTTTCTGACTTCCAGTTTAATTTTCCTTTCATTCCAACAGATAGATAAAGATGGGGCTAATCCACAGAAAGTGATGCAAGATCTTTCTTCAATTGGTCTTATGCCAGAAGACTGGGGTGGTGACACACCCATTGTTCAGGTTTTTCACTTTTATGTGCATATCTGTTATATGTTATATACCTTTCAGGATTCTTATGCTCTTTTACCTCCTTATAACAGATTAGTGCTCTCAAGGGAGATAATATCAATGATTTGTTGGAAACAGTGATGCTTGTTGCAGAGGTCAGCCAAACTTTGCTGCTGGATTAATTAGCCTTTTTTTCATTATTTTTCATGTTACAGACAACGATATGATCCTACTCTGTTAGCCATTCTGATAGTTAGGTTTTGATCTTTGTGTCTCTTAACTTTTCTGGGGCTTACACTTCCTCCTTCCCTCCCTCTCTGAGCCTTTCTTAATCGGAAGGTTGGAATGGTGGGTAGCAGGACTGGCAGCCTCTATAGTGAGGGGAATACCTCCCTGCATCTCTTTCCTTTTCTGTTGCTCGTACAAAAGAAAATGCTGCTTGTAATTCTTTCTCCAAGTTATTTGAACACCTTCGTAAGGCTAGTATTTTGTGAAATAAATTTTTTTCCTTTTGGCTGTACAAACTCTCTCTCCCTCTCTCTCTCTCTCTGGCTCTCTCTGTCCGTATCTCTCACTCTCTCTATCTATCTATTCTATCTTTCAGTTACAAGAATTGAAGGCTAATCCTCATAGAAGTGCCAAGGGTACAGTTATTGAGGCAGGTCTTGATAAGTCTAAAGGACCAGTAGCTACATTTATTGTACAGAATGGAACACTTAAAAGAGGGGACATAGTGGTTTGTGGAGAAGCCTTTGGAAAGGTTGGTTGGTTACATTTTGAAATTCTGGGCTTTTTATCTCAGTTAGACCTTTGCCTTAAGTGACCATAATCCCTAGAGTCTAATCTTCGCTACTATTGTCGTGACAATATTTAGGTGCGGGCTCTATTTGATGATGGAGGAAGTCAAGTTAAGGAAGCTGAGCCCTCTATACCTGTGCAGGTTTGGTGTCTCGGTCTTTTCATCTTTTTCTTACTGTGTGTTAGTTTTTTAGTTGTTTTTGTTTACTGGCTTGTAGCAAGAAACCTTTTTAGTAATATTTGTAGAGTATTGTGCCTATTATTGATTGTCAAAATTGTCAAATTCACTAGTAACATACTGTTAGGTTTATGTGCCATGCTTTCATCTATGTCTGTTGTGCCTGATACTAATGGAATGACTTTTTAATTTATAGTAGATATTGACTTGACTACTAGTCTATCTCTTCAACTTAAGGTGCCTCTTGCCCAATTTGACAATACCGTATGAAGTGTTGTACTTACCTACGTTCAATCAATCATCTCTTATGTGATTGCTGGTATTGAAATCATTTTACAATGTTCTTCTTTAAGTTGAGTTTGGAGAGAAATGGGAGGAAAAAAAAGGAGACATAACAGATGGGAGGCATTATAAAAGTCAATGGAAGATTAGAAGGGAAGGAGAGACATCTCTGTGTATCTATGGAGAATATGTCATAATAATTCCACTAGTAGCTCCCATTGATAGTATATTAATACGGTCTAAACAACTAGTAAATAGAAAAACCAACTAAATCCTTATTGACCACATAAACTGCAGAGGACAGGTCGTTAAGTATCTTATTATTGGATCATGATACAGAAAGCAAAATAAAATCCAAAATGTTACTGCTATCTAGATAATCATATTTTATTTGCCATCATGTACTGAACTGTAAGTCTGCTGGTTAGATCTTCCCTTACAGATACTTTACATTGTTATCTACAGGTTACTGGGTTGAGTAATGTACCATCTGCCGGTGATGAATTTGAGGTTGTTCCCTCCCTTGATATTGCACGGGAAAAAGCAGAAGCGCATGCTGAATCACTGCGGAATGAACGGATAACAGCCAAGGCTGGGGATGGGAAGGTTACACTTTCCTCCCTAGCTTCAGCTGTTTCAGCTGGAAAGCTGTCTGGATTGGACTTGCACCAACTGAATATCATTATGAAAGTAGATCTTCAGGTATGCATGATTTTTATGCAAAATTTCATATACAAATCGAAGAATTTCAATACCCTATGTTGTTCATTTTCTAGAGCTTGACTCATAACTTATAATTGGGATATGCTTGAATGATGATTTATAATTGAGGTTTTTTTTCAGAATAATCATGAAATCATTCTTTGAATTATGGTAAGTAGCTTATATTGAGAAACCATTTAAATCTGAATTTTGAGTTGTCAGGTGAGGGCCTAAGATTGGCTTGAGTTATAAATTTGGCAATTATACCTGCTTAGCATATATAGATGTGTGATCATTTGTAGCGCTCTATTGATGAAATAGACCATCAATAGGGTTACATATTGACCATCAATGTAAGACTATACTTGTCCTGAAAGACAACTAATTCATATTACTCATGATTAGGGATCTATTGAAGCTGTCAGACAAGCCTTACAGGTGCTCCCTCAAGACAATGTGACCTTGAAGTTCCTCTTGCAAGCAACAGGAGATGTAAGTGCGAGTGACATTGATCTTGCCATTGCTAGTGAGGCTGTTATTCTCGGATTTAATGTCAAAGTCCCAGGCCCTGTCAAGGGCTATGCAGAAAACAAAGGAGTTGAGATTCGGCTTTATAGAGTGATATATGACCTTATCGATGATGTGCGAAAAGCAATGGAAGGACTTCTGGAGCCTGTTGAGGTTAATTCAAATCGCCTTTTTGTTTTGTTTGGTTTTGTTTCTTTGTGGGGTTAGTATTAGAATGGAAAAATATATTGGATTATGTGCCTTGACAGTATAATTGTGCTCCACATTGATCATCTGCAGGAATTATTTGAGACCATATGCTGCTTTCGCTTGATTGTTACTTTTAGTATAGATTTACTGCTGAGAACAACTGCCCGTGTGTAGGAACAAGAAAAAATTGGCTCAGCAGAAGTCCGAGCTGTATTTAGCAGTGGCAGTGGTCGTGTTGCTGGATGCATGGTGACAGAAGGGAAAGTTATGAAAGGCTGTGGCATCAGGGTTCTTCGAAGGGGAAAGACGGTCCATGTTGGTGTTCTTGATTCTTTGAGACGGGTCAAGGAAATTGTGAAGGAGGTAACATTATAGAGCTCAAGTAAAAAATTATTTGCCAGACTGTAGATAACACACACGCCGGCGTATATTTATTTATCTATTAATACGGGGTTTTTATATTTATAAAAATATCTACAAAACATTATGGTTGCTCTCTCCTCCAAAGCATAACCATACGCTCTAATTGTCTCATGCTTAGTATGGGCTGCTCTATGGCATTTTTATGCCTGCTAAAATCGTCACCTAGTTCCAAAATGGCCTTCTTTGGCCTTATTAGTTCCTACTTAGGGCTACTCTTTCTTTTGGTCCGCATGAATTCCTTGGAACAATCTATTATGAGCAACTCTTTTAAGGATGCACGGTGTTTGTTTCACTGAAAACAGGTGAGTGCTGGACTAGAATGCGGTATTGGTACGGAGGACTATGATGATTGGGACGAGGGAGATATTCTGGAGGTCTTTAACACTGTTCAGAGGAGCCGGACCCTGGAAGAGGCATCAGCTTCCATGGCAGCTGCGCTGGAAGGAGTAGGAATTGACTTATAGAATCACATGTGTGTGCTTTTACTGATGGGGTTAAAGTCATCCTGGGCATAGAAGAGTCCCTTTTTCCCCTCTTGGGATTTTATATCAAGGCCAGAGCTGCAAGGATCCAAAGTTTTGCCCATTCGTTGTGACGCTATGTTGTTGTATATAGTCATATACTTCGATCTCTTTGCTTCTCTCTGTACCCCAAGAACGTTTGTTCAAGTCCATTAATTGGGGCGAAAAAGAATTTAATGGTACGTGTTCTGGCTGGAGGATGCGGTGCATTAATAGATCAGGTCCCTCAAAAAGTTAAAAAAAAAAAAAAAATTACAATGATTACTAAATTAACTTAAGATAGAAGTAATATCTCTAAATATAGTTAGTTAATTTTCCTTAATTTGAATTTTATATATCATGTGTTTTTCTGGTTCGTACGAGGATTTGAATCCTAGTTTTTGGAGTTAACGGTCTAATTATATAGATAAGAAAGTTAATTTTACTTATTTCATCTGAACATGATTGTAATTATATTTATATATACTTTTAAAATGTATTTAATATATTAATTTTATTAACTAAATATAATTTATATTTTAAATTTTTTATTAATTATTATTATGTGATATATATATTATGTGATAAATAAAAATTTATATTATTGTTATTATTGTTATTATTATTATTATTATTATGTTGTTTAAGTTGTTTCTTAGATATTAACTTTAACTTTTTAAAAATATTAAATTTTTTTAAAATATTATAATTATATATATATATTTTTTGAATAGTTAACAAATTTTTTTAATATAATGATTTTTTTTAAGTCGTTGATGATTGAAATAAAAATAAAAAATTAATAATTTATAAAAAAATAGTTAGAATTTTATGTGTACAAATACAAATAAATAAAAGAAAATATTTTTAAATTTATTATGAATTATTACATAATTTATTAGAACAATATTTACAAGATTGTTTGTTAAATATTTAAGAAAAAAATATAATTATAATATTTTGATTTTTTTAATTTTTTTAATAAAATTAAAATTAATGTTAATGTGATAATATTTAATAATATAATATCTATTATATGATATACATGTGATTGATATACAATAATATTTAATAATTTTTTAATATATGTTAAATTTAATTAATAAAATAACATATTAAATAAATTTTTAAAAAATAAATATGATTATAAAAATATTTAAATATAATAAATAAAATTAATTTTTTGTACTAATTATTTATCACCAAATTACTTAATTAATAGTTATATTGTTTTTTTTTTTAACAATGAAAAATAATTGAAATTTTTTAAAGATATTTTGATAGTTAAAAATTTAAATATTAAATTTAAATTTTAAAAATTTTACAAATAATTACGAATTTTATGAGAATGAGGAATTGTGTAGTTTATGATTTGATGGACTTTTTAATTATTAAAAAAAAAAAAGGAAAGATAATTGAATTTTAACTTTGGCCCAGTTCCGTGTAGGATAATTGACATCCCAATAACACAAGAAAAACCCTAACCCAAAACGCAGAACCTGAAGCCAACCCAAAAATCAAAGCCGAATCACCAAAACCCCGCGCCTCCGTTTGCATGAAAAGATCGGACTGCCAATGCCATCTTCTTCTTCTTCTTCTTCTCCGTTTTCTTTTCTCTTTCTGCAGCAAAAAATCTGTCCCTTACTTCCCTTTGATGTTATTTTCGTCCCTGTTTGACACAGACCAGAAAGAAACAACAACAACAATGATAATAGAAAAAGCATCTCCATTCCCTTCTCGCCAACAAAATATTTTAACCACAACCATTGAGCAATGCAACAAAAAGCATTCTTTTAGCCGAGGTCGCACCGCCGCCAGCCTCCTGCTCACGGAATATCAAGAACTGACGCGGCCGGACGTCCACATGAAGGTCTCCCTGTCCCTTTAGCAATGAATCCTTAGCCTTGAATTTCCCGTTTTCAACTTCTTTTGTCTTCATCCGTCAGGATTTTCATCATGTTCTGCTTATGCCCGTGTCTTTGTCTTAAATTTAGTTTGCATTTAGCAGTCCTCGGGGTTCTAACATGGATTTGGTTGTCTGGTCCCAGGTGCATTTTATAGCAAATTGGGCCGTGGGGTCTCAAAAGCCTCACATGAGAGAGAAGGGAGCAGGCTAGAACCAAGGATGACTTCCCAGAACAGCCCAGTGAAGCAAAATCGCTTGCCTGTAGCAGCAAATGCCGGCAAGCCATCCTTGGCTCAAACCCACTCACTATCTCATCATGCAAGACCACTTGAGACAGACATACAATGAATTATCGGTGTGTCAGTATTCTTGGTTCAAATTTGGTGCAACGATATTGAGATATATATACATGGCCATAGGTTAAAAATGGCTAAGTGGCAAGGTCAGCCGCTGCAGGCATATATTCCGAATTCAAAGGCACTTCCCCCACTGAAGGGAATGTTGCCCCATCATGTGGTTCTTAATGAAATGGCCGCAAGTGGCATCAGAAGGATGAGCACTATATTCTAATATCTTCTAAATCCTTTCTCCACTGGGATATATGTGCCAAATTTAGGGCTTACACAAAGCATTAGAAGTCTACTTTCCGTCTACATTGACTTGCTGTTGTGGGAATAATATCTGTTCGGAATCCTTTTTCCTAAAGAAGACTTTTGGCCATGAATACGTTTTCAAAGATTGATTTGGACAGGACGTATAGGGTTGACATATTTGGACCAGATCGGCCAGTCTCTCAAACTGTTCGTAATTACGCGGACAATCCACGATAAGACAAACCGAGAATAAAATAAAAGGGCAATGGTGAGTGTTCGATGGTTGAGAAAACTACCGTGTGTCAATTTGCTTTTAATTTAGTAGCACTGAAAATAGCTTGAGAACGAGTTTAATTTTTAGTGTTAGTCTCTAAACCCCCACACCCCCCCCAAAAAAAAAAAAAGAAAATCTAGAATGGCATAGCGTGAAGTACTGTAGTAGTTAGTATGCAGAGTTGCGGAAGCAGCTGTTGCAACTTCCAACAATACTATAGCCGCGGCAGCCATCCACACCCTGCAGACAAAGCATGAGCGCGAGCTCACATAATCCATAAAGTAAGAATAGCATGTCCAAATGAGAGAATGAAAAAACTAAAACGCAAAATTCAGCGATAAACGTACTTAGGGCCTAAATTCCTTTGATCATAGGCTAATTTATCACTACCGTACACTAAAGATCTTTTCTTGCATGTATAATATTGAGTTCCATGGTGTGCCTGGATGTTTTAGCCATAAACTCTCTGTATAACAGCTTCATTTCATGTATCATCCAACAAATACAATTTTAATTTATGGCAAGATAGGAAAAGGGACGTGACAGTACAGGTGTTTCGTCCGTTGAGTTCTTTCTCCGATTTTCCACTGGGGACTTGAATTTTTCATTTTTCTTGGCGAATCACAGGCCCAAAGTTATTGCGTAGGCGTCAATGTCTACTTAACCTACTTAATACTGTGCACATACATTAATAAGTCAAGTTTTAGGCTTGAACTTGGCTACTTTGCAAGCTTGGATCTGAGAGGGCTGGCAAGAGAAAATAAAGAGCAAAGAAGAGCCGCAACAACCTGCCGAGAGGGCTATTATTCGACTCCTTTGCAGCAAAATGACGGCAGAGTCATTCTTGGCTCTCTTAACTTTCTACTCGTTACCTCTTCATGCAAGCCACTTCTAGATGAACCCTCGCAGACAATTCCATATGCTTCAATTCATAGTGATCTTAAATGATATGATATGATTGTATATATTCGAAGGAAAGGTATACAACTAAAATCTAATTGGACACAAAGTCACATCACTATTATATTTTGTTTTTCCATCTTTAAAGTTGCTCCACTGACCATAGGATCTTGGCTCCATCACATAGCTGATCATTTTCCTTTCCCTCTATTTGCATCTCGTTAAGATGGAGAATGAAATTACCTTTTCGGATTCCACTTCTACAACCATGAGTCGAGGCAAATTTGCAACCCTTATCCTATAGGAGTGAGTACAAGATCTCTTCCCGCACGTGAGACCCCTTTTGAGAACAAAACTATGTCGTTTCTAAGCAAGGACGTCCAAGTCCCTTCTGAAAATGATGGTTGGATTTTGATTGTAATTCTTTTAGCTTCAATTTTTAATGGTGGAAGCCATTGCAAGACCACATTAGCTACGACTACATCCACATTAATAGTGCAACCGTGGTGCCAGAAGCAAGTGAATCCAATTTAACATGTTTTAATGAGGCGAGAATATCTTGGTTGTGGCTTTGTGCTGAGCTTCACATGAGAATGAGAGAACCATGTGCAGCCAAGAACGACTTGCCGGGATGCCCCCAGCATTGTATTGGAAGCGTTTCATGCCCATCGCAGCATAGCTACCGGCAAGTCATCCTTGGCTGTATTCCACCCTCTGCCTCTTCATGGAAAACTCTGCCACCGACAATAATCTTTGATCGCTTCACGACTCCATCTCCATGCTGCATCGAAAGCAAACTTCTTGAAGTTTATATAGGGTAAAAATATTGGTGTGTCATTGATCCAAAAAAAAAAAAAAAAAAAAAGGAAATAGAAATAAAAATAGAAAAAGAAAAAGAAAACGGGTGGACGATATGTTGTATGGGTTGCCATGTCTCGACATACTCTAATTATGGCTAAAATGCTTTCCTAAAAGGGAAAGTGCCCCGTTGAGCCCACTCAAAAGTTTTTGACTATATGTAACAACTAAGTATTTTTGAGATTTTATTTTTAATTCTACAAAAAGAATATCAGATTTATAAAAATTAAAAGAATTATTTTATTATATAGTTTATGGTTGAATAGATCATTTAAGGAACTAAAAATCATATCAGGCATAAAATTGTTACCATCTCGGATATTGTTTTGCTGGGCTTAACGCGGCAGATATGACAGTTTCACAGATCCATGATTAGGTGGGATTTACCTAGAAATTGTACCATAAAAATCCTAATTAGGACACAGTCAACAGATATCCAGTTGGGCGTTTGAAGCTAGAGAGAAAGAAAGATCACATCAAATCTTTTCCTATTAGCCCAAAAACGAAAGGAGTTTAAATTTAAATTTAAAATTTAACAGTCGAAAGGAGAATGGAAAGTTGGCGAAAGCAGGCTTGCTTTAGACCCAATTTCTTTCTTCTTTCGCCGCCCTGTTCGTGTTGACGGTGACATTCTCAGCCCTTTTCCAGAGGGAATAAGATTCGTATAAAGGGTATTCCGGAAGGCTATTTTTTTTGACCCATTTTGAAATAGAATATCAACTTGTGTTTTTTCATTTCCAAAAATTTTAAGAGTAATGTAAATTATCACGTTGGGCAAAGCTAGACCATTTTACTTAAAATAAAGCACTGAGATTCTTTTCATTTTGTTTCTTTTTTTTTTTTTTGCCAAGCAAATGAGCACGCCATTTGCTTTCCACTCTTTATCTTTTTTTTTGGGGGGGGGGGGTTCAAATTCCACTCTTTATCTTAGAAGTATGGTCACGTCACCCCAATATGAAAAGAGCTTAATTCCTGATGCTTGTATAAATGTTAGCTCTAGGTTCCATTGGAAATTAACTAATTCTTCGTGGCTTAATACCAAGAGTCAAGTCTCGATTAACAAGGTCAAGAATACCTTATCGGCGATCATTCGACAAAGAATGCCCGCTTGTTCATCCAAAAGAGATGAGATTTTTTTTTTTTTGGCTAATTAACTCTAGTGATGCGAACTCGAAACCTTCATATAATTTCAGTGCTAAAAAAGATAAGATTACGCATTAATGGTTGCCGCGAAAATCTTAACATCCCCATCAATAATGGATAATTCGGTCCGAAATATCCGATCATGTTGCCCACTATAAAAGGGTCCAGTACCCTGAGAAAAAAGTGAGACGAAGGAACGTATGCCGAAAGAGCAAAGCCCGACTTTCTTTTTTTTTTTTTTTTATAAATATTTTTGTTTCCGAGTCTACTTTTAGACAGAAATTGGTATTTATTAATATTTTTTTGTGTATTAAAGTTGCTATACAATGTAACCTTCTACCAGATTCATTCGTAATCAATCGTGTAGAATGCCGGGAACTCAATTTTTGTCAAACTAATTAAAGAATATATAAATGAAACAAAATACTATAATATTTCTCCAGCTTGATGAAATATTATAACGAGATTAATTAACGACTTTTGCGTACCCTCGGCCAATAATGCGTTATCAACTTCCCTTTAATAGATTGCCTAAACCCATTGCAGCCAGCGAAAAATTCTTGGTATGTAGTAGCCCTTCAGAGTCGATTCTTGCCATGTAGCTCTTCGCCCCGGCACCTCAGCATTCGGGTAAAGAAGCAATGATGCAAATGAATTTCCATGCTGTCGCACCAATAGTTCCAAAGATTTCCACCTAAAAGTTGAGTCATCCTAAGTTTCACTCCCGAATTACCATATGCACTAGGAGGGTGATGTCTAAGAACACTCAAATATCAATAGATTGCTGCCAAAACAAAAAGAAAAAAAGAACCAATGCTAAAAGAATCTCATCCTCAACTTTTATCAAGCATCTTTCCACAAACAAACTCATTAACCAGACACGTTAACTAAAACCCAAAAATACAAGTAGCATCATATTTCGTCTTCCTGTGTTTTAGTAAAAGTTTTGGCAGCGGAGTTGTAGCTAAGCATAGTCATCACATACTAGCTTCCCATAAACAGTCAAATACATCACGCAAAGATTATGCAAGCTACACAAGACAAAAGTTCCCCTGGTATTAGTTATGCGGCTTGTTGAACAGAAGGTAACCACATTATAAGTAAATGGCATGATAGATCAATTATGCAAGAGAATAACATGACACAAGTGCATAAATGCCCTAGAAGCTATCATCTGAATTGTACCTAACCTTTGGTCATTGAAAATTTGACTATTCATTTCCAATATCAGATTGTTCCTCCAAGTATGTGTCCTTTCTGCAGCTGCAAAGTAAAGCATGAGGAGGTTGCATCTTGGATCATGATAAACTAATCTCCATGTTGAAATGAAATCACAGATAAGCTAGGTACACCAGAATAAGCCTGTAAGAAGGCTTGTGTGTCTGTTTCGTGTGTGCATTGTGTGTGTGAGTGAGTGAGAGAGAGGATAGGAACAAACCAAACCAAAGCATTCCATTTATGGCTCCATGTTGCAAGGTAATTTGGGAGCTTAAAAAAAGCTCAAACTCCTTTAATCATGAACCGAAAAATTATCAAATGTGGGAGCCTCATGCACTAAGACACCATTTATGATGGATGACTTGATGAGATGCCTGTAAAGATAATCAAGTATACTTTCATTCTCAGTTCTTCAAAAGCATTGCTCCTAAAAATGTCTAATAAATATCATTTATCTCACTGCAAAGAACACTCATTCTACAGCAAATGCATATGTCACCTGGGCAAATTTCATTATTTATTTCCCAAGAAAGAAAAAGGATAAATGGAGATAAAAAAATTGATCATATGCAGTTATTGTTGTTGAATTCCTTTTTTCAAGCCTTAAGTAACAAAATGCAAAATTGAAAATTATGATCAATTTCACCAACCTGACAGCATGGTAATCTGAGCAAACCATTCAACAGCCAAAGAATCACATTAAGCTGTAAAACACCTTTCAATGTCTAACGGCAATCAACCTTTGGAACATAACCTTCTTTCTTCATCTCGTCATTCAGCAATTGATATATCTCCATAGAGTAATGGTGTAACTCATCACCGGCATGAAATTCATGAACTTGACTTCCAATCTCAGTCCAGCTACAGCCAGGGGTCTTTGTGACGCCCCGCTCTTTCATTAGCGCCCTCATCTTTGCCGAGTCATCCCATTTCTTCATATTGGCATATATCTTAGATGAGATAACATAGTTTCCGGAATTTGATGGCTCCACCTCTAGAAGTAGGTTAATTACTCGTTCACTAACGTATGCATTCCTGCGTTTCTGACAGGCGCCAAGCAGTGCCCCTAGTACAATTGCATCTGGTTTTCCAGGCATCTTCTCAATGAATTCCCATGCTTCATATAGATGCCCTGCACGGGCCAAAAGATCAACCATGCAAGAATAATGCTCAATTTTTGGGTCCAATCCAAAGACAGACTTCATGGAACCAAACAATCGACGGCCCTCATCAACCAATCCAGCATGCACACAAGCAGAAAGCACTCCAATGAATGTGATGTCATTTGGGCAGGCACCATCAGTATCCCTTGACATGCGTCTAAATAATGATAATGCCTTTTGGGCCTGCCCATGAAAAGCAAGAGCAGAAATCATTGCATTCCAAGAGACCTCATTTTTCTGGGGCATGTTTTCGAAAATTCTCAGAGCATTGTCTACACTCCCACACTTGGCATACATGTCCACCAATGCGGTAGCAACATAGACATCATGTTGTAGCCCTCTTTCTGATGCATATTTCTCAACCCATTTGCCCAAATCAAGGCCCCCAATTGAGGCACAAGCAGAAAGCACAACAATCAATGTGATTTTGTTTAGAAAGATACCTGCCTCTCTCATGTCATTGAACACAGCAAGTGCTTCATTTGATGCTCCATTATGTGCATAACTGCAATATGCCAATTGAGCACCAGATTAGTATCATGATCAACTACTCCAGCATACACAAGGTTCATATTAGTTAAGGCATGTCGCTGTTCATCTAACTGAAGGAAAATGAACTAAAAAAGAGAATGCAGCTTTTTCCTTTGTGTGTAATTAGGGCTGTCCAGTGAGTGCTGCCATTTTATACACTTGTGTAGGCTAAACGCCACACAAGGATGACATTAGTGAAATCCTAAAGGGATTAGCCTTCCATTCTCTACCACATTTTAGGCTTCTTGCAAACCATAATGATTTTTGAACCTATGGATGGACCTAAAATTAGATTAAAGATGAAGCTATATATGAACCTCCCAGGCCATGAAAGCAAGTGACTGAACAAATTAAACATTAGGTTATCAAGAAGATGGATGATCATTAGAAAGAGACTAAACACAGAGTGCACACTAGAGATACTTACCTTGTGATCATAGCATTCCAGGTTATTGCATCCCTACTTGCCATGGCATCAAAGATCCTCCTTGCCGAAGTCAAATCCCCACACTTACCATACATGTCAATCAAAGCAGACCCAATATAAGTGTTCAACTCCATCTTTTTCTCCACAACAAAATCTTCCACCCACCTCCCAAGATTCAAATCCCCCAAGTCGCCACACGCCCCAAGAACGCTCACCAATGTCATTTCCCCAGGTTCAAAACCGTCATCCTTCATAAGCGTAAGCAACTCCAGTGCCTCTCTTGCAAAACCCATCTTCGAATACCCCGAAATCATAGAATTCCAGGAAACCACGTCTCTCTGGGAAATTTCATCAAACACCTTCCTGGCATACCCCAGTTGACCACACCTCGAATACATGGTAATCATAGAATGATTCACATGACCATCCGCATGCAAACCAATCTTAAACACCATACAATGACCCATCCGCCCATGATTCAATTCCAACGTATTCGCGCACGCCACGAACAGAAAAGGGTAAGTAAAATTATTCGGTCTCACACCCGAAAACTTCATTCGGTAATAGAACTGAATGGCTAAAGAGTGCATTTGCCATGTGGTGGTCAGGCCGCGAATCATTACATTGAAGGCGTAATCGCCGGGACTTGGGATTTGGGTAAAGACGACGGATGCATAGTCAAAGTCTTTGACGTCAATGATTTTGGAGAGAATGTGATTAGGTTTCCGTATCGAGTTCACGAGCATTTTCGCGTGGATTTGCTGCAGTGGCCTCTTGGAAGGGCATTGTTTCAAGAGGATTAGCAGCTTTTCTGTCAGAGCTTGCTTGTGTTTTGGGCCTTGGATGGCCATTGGTTTGAAATGGCCAGATGGCGGGCAACGGCCAGAGAAAGCAGGCTTTTGTAGCTCCTAGTACTGCAGCCAGGAGATCTGTTTTCCGTTTTTGTTTCGGCGGTACGACGTCGTTGTCGGGCTTTTAAAAATCTTCGGTTTTCGCAGACTATGTCTAAAATCAGCTCTCGTCTTACGTTCTTTTGCGACCATATTTACTTTCCCCTCAAAAATAATTTATTAGGTGTAAAATATTCATATTTAAAAATTTTATTTTTTAATTTATTTTTAATATAAAAATTAAATTATATTTAATATAATCGACCATTATACGATGGATAATATATTTTTTCTACTAAATTTATTGATATTTTTACTAGAAATTGAATTTTCTACCTACTTGTTGTGTGTGTGGTGGAGTGCTTAATAGAAAATACGGGTTAGATCGAATTTAATATTATCTGTTATAAAATTATATATATTTTTTTAAAAATAACTTATTTTTTTTATCTGATAAAGAGTCAGATTATATTTAACTTATTTGTAAAATAATATAGACGGATAACGCAGTTGTGACAATATACTAAAGATCATCCTTCGGTATTTACTGTTGTAATGGATTCATGTACGACGGCGTTTTACATATTATTATTATTATTATTGTTATTGTTAAATGTACGTTAGGATTATAAATTGAAATAATAAAAATGTACAACGATGACAAATATGGGTTCGATTCAGAAATTTACAGCAAAATTAGTACTGCATGTAAAAAGTTGGTGGCAAATTTATTCTTAACCCATTTGCAATTTGAACCAAATTCAGGAGTTTAGAGATAAATTTTAGTCGTTGCTGCTTATTAGCCGTTGCTTTACGTTGGCCTGTATCTGACGCTCTGTAGACGCTTGGATCCTGTGGGGCCAAGGTTGAAATCGCCTAGAAAACATATTTACCCTAGTCGTAGGGATGGCATGTTCGATATTAAGCCGAAACGCGAAGGGCAGATTCCGAGAGAGCTGTTACCGAGGCATCCCCGAGAGTCTTTTTCGGTGGGACCATCGAATTCCACTTATCTTTTTCTTTTTAAAGCCACCTTTTTTTTTCTTTTTTTTTTTAAGCTTTTTCCAAATCTCTTTTTCAAGCTTTTAACGATATTATAATCCACCGAAAATACACAAAAAATTACCCATATGTCCTTGTCTTGTTGCGCAATTAAGCTCTGTTGTTGTTGTTGGGTCCTTGCGAGTACGCGCTGGCAGAAGGTAAAAACTATTCAAATAAATTAGATCGATATTTTCAAACAATTAAATAAAATTGACACATAAAATTAATTATTAATGCATATGAAATAAATAAATAAATAAATAATAAAAGTTCAGAATAAGTTTGCCGCACTATGTATGTGAATTCCAATCAAGTGACACAACTCCATGAAAATATAAATTGTGTCTCTAGTGGTGGGCACCATGGTCTTTGAATCAAGAAACTTTACCTAGTGGTGGGTCCGAATGTCCCGGGCAGACGCTGGTGGTAAATGAGGTTTGTGATCCCGGTGGTTGGACCCAGATTCCAGTGGGTTCAAGCTGTTCTCTCGTGACTCACCCACTGGAAATCACAGTAAAACGGTTTAGCTTTGTGCTGGCCGTTGGGCCTTGGTCTGTCATGGCACCGCCAGCTGAGCGACAAAACAAATAACCATTATTTAATTAAAAAAAAGGGGGGTTAAAACGATTGACGGGTATATATATTTATTTCTGTAATTCTTTTTTTTTTGGTTGTAGTTTTACAATTAATTTACTTTTTTACCTTCTGCTTTGACGGCGAGAAAAAAGGCAGGCCGAAGAGCGAGAGGAAGGGCATTTTAAGAAATAAAATGAAAACAAGAAGGGCATTTATGTACAGCTGTCGATGTTTCCTCCTCTTATTCCTCTCATGCTTTATTAAAGTTCTCTAATCTATATAGACTTTATATATAATCTTTTATATATATTTGTGTGTGTGTGTGTATTTTCTCATGTTTTGACCGTTGCTTTTCCTCAACGTCTCTCTCCCTCCCTCCTTCTGCATCTCTCTGATACTCTCTCTCTCTCTCTCTCGCGTTATCGTGTGATCAATCTCTAAGGTACGATTCTTCTCTGCAACCCAGTCCTCTATAACACCACCCATGTTCCATTTTCTTACTTCTTTTTTTCCTTTTTGAAGTTTTCAGCGAGTGCTTAATTATCCTTTTCCATCGCATACAGCTTCTTGATTTCTTTTTCTTTTTTTTTTTTTTTTTTACGTCAAATATTTTCAGAGCTTCTTGCCGTTGGTGAGGACTGAGTGTTACTCTCTCTCTCTCTGTTTTTTTTTTTAATGAAGAATCTTTAAATTTGGCCTTTTTGTGTGTGTGTGTGTGTGTGTGTGTGTGTGTGTGTGTGTTAAAGTGTCCCCAAGCTGTTTATTGTTGGAATTTGATTCTTTTAATTTCTCTTTTTTGTTGATGTTGTCTATTTTGGCTTTTATTCCAAGTGAAATTGAATGTTTAAATTTATCTTAAACTATATGCTCCAAAACTTTGATTTTAGAAATAGTTTTTGTTTGTGATTTTCTTCATTTTTATATATTTTAGAACAATTTAATTAGCTTTCTTTCTTTCTTTCTTTTTTTTATTAAATAAAAAAAGGCATGTATCAATTTTAATGCGTTCATCCCTTTTCAGGCTTTGGTTTACAAGAATTTCAGACTTCACGGGGTGAATTCGGTCAAACTTTGTGGCCTTCGCGCCGACTTCAACCCCTTTATCTTCTTTTGTTGAGTCCTTCGTTTGTTGCCTCGTAAACTGGAAACGTCGATTTTTCAGCGAGAACAAAATATTCATTTTGAGTATGAAACATCTTTTAATGGGCCCAATTTCATCCACCTTTTTTTTTTTTTTCATTTTAAAAGTTTATCCATATCTTGTTATTTTCTTCTCTGTTGTTTTGTTTTTAGTTCAAGAAAGTAGAATAATCATTCCTTTTCTCGGTAATTTAGTGGGTTTTTGGCTCAGTTAGATTTGGACGCAATCGGGTTATTGGGTTTTTGGACAAGTACTAGAGAAAGCTTGGAAGAATCTCTGTTCTGTTATTTCAAGTTAGAAATGTTCGGTGTATATTGGAAATAAAGAGAAGCATTAGCAACTGTTCAAGGTTGTTTTCTCGTGTATAAACGTGTAACTGTAAGCCCACATGTTTAGCTGTTTTGAGCTTCTTACTCCTTAGAAGCATTATTTTTGGGATTGAGTTGTCTCTAACCGTTTGCATATCCATTTGCTTTTAACTGGGGTTTCAGGTTCAATGAAAAGTTCTCTGGTTCTCATCAGCAGCTAGAGGATATCCATATGAATCTGGTGAGAAATAAGAAGGGTTACCATCAGGATTTTGGTTTTGATTCAAGCCTGAAAACTTCTTAACTGTTGGAAATAAGAGAGGAAAAGAGAAATGGGATGTTCTACATCGAAACTGGACGATGAAGAGGCAGTTCAGCTCTGCAGGGACCGAAAACGTTTCATAAAACAGGCTGTAGAGCAAAGAACACGATTTGCTTCTGGACATTTAGCTTATATTCAGTCCTTGAAAAGGGTTTCAGCAGCTCTTCGAGATTATGTTGAAGGAGATGAGCCCCGAGAGTTCTTATTAGACTCATTCATAACTCCACCTTTTACTCCTGTCAAGAAAACTAATCCAGGTTTCATCTCGATTTCACCAGCATCATTTTCATCTGCACCAATCAAATCCGGGAAGACTATGAAAATAAACTTTTTGATGTCTGGAGGGAATCAAACAGTTTCAGTTGAGGAGAGACCTCAATCACCAGAAACTGTTCGAATTGAAACTTATTCTCCAATGCACCAATTTGGGATGGATGGATTCTTTGGAATGCAATCTTCGCCAATGAATTCTTCATTCTTCTCATATTCCTTCAATGATAGGACCAATATTCCTCCTACTTCACCTCAAACTTCACAATGGGATGGCTTTTGGAACCCATTTTCTTCGCTAGACTACTATGGTTATCCTAGTCGCAGTACCTTTGATAATATGGTTATGGATGATGACATAAGAGGACTAAGGAAGGTACGAGAAGAAGAAGGCATACCTGACCTAGAAGATGAAACTGAACAAGAAGAAGCGGATAACAGGGCAAATGTGACAGTAGAACAAGCTAGGGTTCATAAAGAGTACAACAGAGAAGAAGTGCTTGTTGAAGATGTAGACGAGGATGAGGATGAAAGTGATAGCGGATGTGAATGCGAACATGAAGCAAAAGGAACACAACCACAAGGCAGTGCTAGAGTGGAATTATCACGAGCTCAAAATTCAGGACAAGTCGAAGTCTGCAATCAAGAAATGGCAGTTGGTGATGGAGATGCTAAGGTAGAAACGCCAGGCTATACTGTCTATGTAAATCAAAGGCCAACAAGCATGGCAGAAGTTGTCAAGGATCTTGAAGAACAATTCACCATTGTTTGCAGTTCAGCCAAAGAAGTCTCAGCATTGTTAGAGTCTAGCAGAGCTCAGTATTCATCAACTTCAAGTGATCTCACAGGTTAGGGGCATTAAAATACCAATTTCTCCTCTGCCCGAAACTATATGGCTGAGTTCATAATTATTGGAAATTTAAAGCCGCAGTGTAAATGGAAGAGTTAAGCTGGGGCATTGGGCGGGATGTAAATATATGAAAAATCTGATTCTATCAAGTTATGCTTACGTACCTTTTGGAGAAAATGCTCGAGTAATCGATTAGTTTTGTTTTTAGAATCTCGTATCATTCTAGTATATATGTGCACTGATTTGAGATTTCTGTATACCAAAAAAATTTTATTCTACTTTTTGCAGCAATGAAAATGCTGAATCCAGTAGCTCTTCTCCGTTCAGCATCATCTCGCTCGTCCTCGTCGAGATTTTTGATCAATTATTCAAGTTTGAGAGATGAAGACTACCAAAGCAGTGGTGACTTGTCAGATGAATCCTGCATGTTTTCAGGTAGTCACCAATCGACATTGGACAGATTGTATGTCTGGGAGAAGAAACTCTATGAGGAAGTCAAGGTATATTTATTACCTTACTCCCTACTTTCTGAGAATATCGAGCGGTAATGATTTTAATCAAATGTGCCACAATGAATTTTCGACATCTCAAAATCATCTGCTCTGTTTGTAGACTATACATCAATTATGAAATATGGTTGAAGTTGTATTGAGTATTTAAAGGATGGAATATCCCACGACTATTTGGGCAACAGTAAATGGAATTTTTGAATATGAATGATGCCACTGATACCTTCATTTACTACCTTCTTAAACAGTCCGGAGAAAAGATTCGAATTGCGTATGAGAAGAAATGTAAGCAACTCACGAACCAAGATGTAAAAGGAGACGATCCCTCTGCAGTGGGAAAAACAACGGCAGCCATTAGAGACCTGCACACTCAGATAACGGTTTCAATAAACTCGGTTGAAGCTGTGTCAAACAGAATAGAAACTTTAAGAGATGAAGAATTGCAGCCTCAACTTTTGGAACTGGTACAAGGGTATGCCCCCCAACTTCCTAAACAAGTTCGTGGACTTATAACATCATTCTCAAACATTGAATCGTCCCATAAAATCATCTCCAGATGTTCTATTATTGTTTGATTTTTCTGGGTTCTTTCTCTCTTTGATTTTCCAAAATATCCATTGTCATCATGAACAGAACCCACAAGAAAATCTCATTCTGTGGTGCGTGATTTTGAACTAGATTTTCCTCTTCTGCTCTTTTTGTCTTTTTTTTTCCCCCAGAACAATCTGGACTAAATATATACTCTCAAAGCTATTTTGCATGGTTACCATAGCCCTACTTGATTTGCATATAAAATGAAAGTCAAATAAGAAGTCAATCAACATTTCTTGGAAAGCGAATTTTTTTGTTTTTAACCTTGGAAATAGAAGCCAAGGCTGAAGGTTTCTTAAAGATACAAGAAATAATTCTTCTGTTCTCATATGACAGTTTAGCAAAAATGTGGAAGGTAATGGCAGAATGCCATCAAGCACAGAAGCGGACATTGGATGAGGCCAAGCTTTTACTGGCAGGCACACCTTCAAAGCTGAAAGCAAAGAGGCGATCTTCCTTTTCAGTTGCTGACCCTCAACGGCTAGCCAAATCTGCTGTCAATCTTGAAACAGAGCTCCGGAATTGGCGAGCTTGCTTTGAAGCATGGATCATCTCTCAACGATCTTATATGCATGCAGTAACTGGTTGGCTCCTCAGGTGCATCAGGTCTGATCCTGATGAATCAAAGCTTCCATTCTCTCCTCATCGGTCTAGTGGGACCCTGCCAATATTTGGATTTTGCATCCAATGGTCAAGGTTTCTCGATGGCATTCAGGAGAAGCCAGTTCTGGATGGACTAGATTTTTTTGCAGCTGGAATGGGCTCCCTCTATGCACAGCAACTAAGAGATGATGTTCACGGGGTTCCCATTGGTTCCAAGAGATTCGGAACTGGGTTGTCCACTGAACCAAGTGGGAGAATGGATTTGGTGGAGATTGGCACAGTAGAACACGTAATGACTACAGAGAAATTGGCTGAAGTTGCCATAAGGGTACTCTGTGCTGGAATGTCGGTTGCAATGAGCTCACTGTCTGAATTTGCTATTGGTTCAGCTGAGGGATATGCTGAGCTTGTTAAGGAGTGGGAGAGTGTTAAGTGACCACATATTATTAGTGGGACTAGAGTGTAATTTATGAAAATTTAGTGCTGGTTTTCTTATAGGTACCAATGCATTCCCATGTTCATGACCAGACAAGAAAGATGGAGCAAAGGGGAAAGTTTGGGCTTGATTGAATCACGTGATTCGGTATGTGCTGCCCCTACTAACACACCAGTTTGATCCACTAGGAAACTACTCTTAATCAACAATTGCCGATGACGGCCTGTGCAATTGATTGGTATATTAATCGGCTGACCGTAGTGGAAAATAACGAAATATAATGGATGGGTTTTCAAAGGCTTCCGGCAGCGATATTGAAAAGTGGAATCGCGAAGATCAGGATTTTATTCGGGACTCCGTAAAGATTAAGGCAGCGTTTGAAATGTAAAGTCCGAATGAGAAACAAGAATTATTGAACTCTCTCAAGTTCTCTCTCTCTCTCCGTTTTTTTATTTTAATTTGAAGTCAGAAGATGATTTTATAAGAATGTTTGTCATTATTTTTGTGTGTTTAAACTGAAGTCACTTTTTTTTTTTTGTCTCAATCAACTTCTACAAAGAAAATATAATATTCTCATAATGATGAATTTAAGCAACTCTATCCCAACTTAATCACCATGTATCAAATTTGAAATTGAAATTTCCTAATACTTGGGGAGGGCCGACTGCAGGACCACTCTCGAGTTCTAACCGAACGCTTTTAGTCATTAGCAAATAATGCCATGGTCAGTAATCGTTGCCCATAATGACTAGGGCCACGGTGCAAAATCTAGTAGAAAATGCCAGAGAGCATGGCCCCTAAGTGTGAAAATTCAGCCTCGACTTTAATAGCTGGAGTGGATTCAATCAATTCCGATTAGCTCATATGCAATGTGATAAGACTAAATTAGTTCAAACTTAGGTATGGGACAATTCTTATGGAAGTGACAAACAAAATATAGAACCGAAATTAAGAGTTGACGTAGTAGATGGACTAATAATAGAAGTCTTTTAAGAGTTGACGTGGTAGATGGACTAATAATAGAAGTCTTTTCTCTTATATTTCTATCATATATGTTGTCAATAACAAAGTTTATTACACTGTAAAAATTTGAAATCTCATTAGAATTAATGTTTAAAATTTTGAAAATAAAAATTTAAAACTTTAATTAGTAACGTATTTTAAAAAAATAAAATTTATAAAGTAAAGAAATCTACTTTAATAATATTATTCATGGGAACCTCTTAATCGGAAAAACAGAAAACCAAAAAGAATCTTTACTCATTTCCCTACACAGGGAATTGCGCATTAACCCAAGCCAACAAGTGTTTGCATTAATGATGTATGTCTTGGAAGTTCCAGACTCCTGGTAAGTGAACATTCTGCATGTGCTTGCTTCCCTTTCTGCCCGGAGGGGGTTGGGTTGGGTTTCACTAATCGTAGAAGGTCAGACGACAAGGATAATCGTACAAAGTAAGGCAACCCTTCTGTTGATGAGCTCCTCATGACTGACAAATCCCATGATGGGCCTCAGTGGCATCTAAAAGAGCACTCTCAAAGCTTTAGCTACAGAATCAAACCACTGCAAACTTTTCTTCACAATGTAGATTCTTGCAAAGGATTCAAAATTTTTTGTTGAGAATCCAAGAAAATTTGAAGGAAAATAAATTCTCCTCGTCAAAATGACGACCATGAATATGGCATAATGAGGGGGGAGGGAATGGAAAACTTGATGACAATACGAATCATCATATAGTGCAAAATGCATCTGTCAGTCATAACTGAGGCCTTCATCACCATCTTCAGCTTCTGAAAAATCATATCCACCCATGAGAGAGAGGAAAAGTACAACTGCAACAAGCTGTGTTACCAAGAAATATTTTGCCCTTCTGCTGAAATCTTTCTCCTCCTGTGTCTTTTCCCTTTTTGGCTTTCTCTTTGGTTTTGAATCTAACAATAAGCAAACACATAAATGGATCAGAACTGGATGACAAGAAAACGAGAATTCGTAATTGCCAATGCCATGTTTAATTGATAACTAATAAATGAATTTGATTCAGTCAACAGCTGACATGCTGTTAGTCCACAGGATAGAGATGACTAACTTGAATTTGAAGAGCCTTTTCTTTGGAATGACGATGAAAAATCTGATTGGGTCTGTGGGTAAGAAGAGGACGATGAGCTGGCCTCCAAGAACTCTGTTTTAAGTTTTTCAGCATACCTTGACATGTTACCATATTCTAAGAGTGTGCTTCGCAGAACTGAGGTCTCCTAATAGACACAAGAATGTCAAGAAAACTGAAAATTCTAATGTACAAGAATGAAGAAGTATAGAAGACAATAAAGCATAACAAGTTTAAAGAGTATGATAAAACAGTTTCCTCTTGAATGAAATTGGAGAAAAAGAGAGAATAGACAAAAAGGGGGAAGAAAAAAAAAGGGGAAAACCATTTGAGAGAGCAATTATCCTGAAAACATCCCTGATAGAACACAAAATAAGAATACATCTGAAAACCAAGTTTTATTCTACTGTCACCTAAAAAATTTAAACCATTTATCTACAAAATAGTTTCAACCAAGGACCATGTAATAACATGGTCACTAGTATTATAATTAAAAAAATATGTATCACATAAGAAAAATTTGCAAGGGACTCACAGGCAACACATTAAGAGTAAAAAGTACATGTGCGAGTAAACTAGCATCCAAGCTTGATGGCCTGCGCACCAAAAAAAAAAAATTGAAGAAGAAGAAGAAGAAGAAGCCAGCTCAGTGCATCTCTAGAAACTTAATATTTGAGCTCTACTTCAGCTCCTGACTTAAAAGTATTATATCAATGAAGAATAAGAAGTCCTTCACTACTCCAGAGTGAAATGAAAAAGAGTAGGACATTCAAAAGATTCACCTGTCAAAAAGAAAATTTTGTTCCCCTAATCTGTTTGACAGAGCTCCAAATGCAATTTTAGCTCTACTGTAAATCTGCCCAGGGAACAGAATACATATTACTAAATGTGGCCATAAAAGTAGAATATGTGAGCAACAAAGAAGGGGAAAAAAAGGCATCATTCCACTAATAGAGCACTAATTAAAAGTGAACAATATGTGTCTGATGTGCCTGCTTGTGTGTGAGGGGGAGGGGGGAGGCTAGGGAAGATTGGAAGTGAAGTGCAACAGCAGGGGCACATGTCAAAAATCTAAACATATGGAGGATCAAATATAAGTAAAACCTCTTCCTCCCTTTTCTCAGCATTTTCTTTCGTTATCCCAAGGCGCTGCTTTACAACATAGACTTGCTTAACGAATAGGGCCTTCCCTATTATCCAAGGAAGATCAGAATAATATATCTTACAAGCACAGTTTCCATCAGTCCCCAACCAGAGTTCGTACATGATTGCATCTGCAAGCCAGGAGCTAACCATCGCTTTCATTGATATCCATTCTGGAACTGATTGGAATTCAGAGTCCAAATCAATGATACCATCTTCCTTCAAACGTTGAATAACACCACCACCCTCATTATTATAGGCCACGTAAGTACCAGACTCAACGTAAGGAATTTGGTCTAGCACAGAAAGGTAGAGACATCTATCAATGACTGATACATATTCGTTTACGAAGCTGTGTTTGAAAAAAGAAAAATTGTAAATATTGGAAAACTATAATTGCCTTCCATAAATTATATCTTCTCACTCCCTCATCTTGGAAGTTGGAAACTGTCACATTTGGATCATTCAACAAATATAAATTTTACCCCTCTCCTTGTCTGTGTCTTTGCCTCCTCAGACCATTGTTACTCGCTGCAGACATGAATTTAACAATACAAAAAGGATTGTGCATATGCAAATGCAGTCCACATTCTTGTGCATATACATATAGAAGAAATTTAGAATCTTGAAAGCAAGCAACTAGAAAAAAGGGAAAGACAGATTTCCTCACTGAAGCAGCAAAAGGCAAGCATAAATGGCAAAAAAGACAAGAAATGCAAGTCATGGAGGAAAATCCTAAAAAGTTTGTAGCTTTTTGATACAAAAAGGAGAAAGCATGGACTTTGTGTCCTAAACAGAAACAAGAAAAGCACTAACCCTTCTTGTTTGAAGAAATCAGCCATAAGGAATGCCTAATTGATCTTTTCCAAGGTCATATGTTGAAGGGTTGGTGAAGAGAAAGAAAAGAATCTACCAGATGAAATCAGCCAAAAGAAACCCAAGTATCATCATCCCTTAGTCATTCAACACAATAAAAACAAAAAAAAAGGCAAGCCAATGCAAGTGTGATGTTATACGCTATCTTGTACCTTGTTTTTACAAAGTGATCCCTTCATCAAGAAACATAAATTTCCAATCCATCCAAAACCTAAAACTAGAAGACTACAAGCAAAGCAAAGTCAAAAAAAACAAAGAGCAGAAGTCAAAGGAATCCATAAAGAGACAGCAGAAATACAAGGCAGAGGCAGAGAGAGGGAGAAAACCTGAATCTGGGTATGTGGAATTGAAGTCCAAGCGAAAAGGGAAACGAGCGAATTTGAGATATATGTAAACTGGCAAGCAAATTGGGCATGCTGTTGGGAGCCCAAAGTTGGGTTTTCTTGCAACAAGCGTATAATCTTCTTGGGTCTGTTCCATTTCACCCTTCCAATCTGATTGATTGATAGCTTAAGCTGCAGGGTTTTAGGGTTTTTTTGCGATATATATATATATACATAGAGAGAGAGAGAGAGAGGGAGAGAGAGAGAGCGGGCGAAGCTATGCCTGGACCATGGGTTTTATGCTATTTTATATTTTTTATATTTTCTCTTTCGCAACTTTTAATTTATTTAGCTTTATTTGGGGTCTTTGCTTTTTTTGAAAACAAAACAAAAAAAAAAAAAGAAAATCTTTATTTGGGGCCTGGGGGCTTCCGAGGGGCTTTCTTTTGAATTTCATGATTTTGTCTTTTCTTTTCTACCTTTTATCTAATACCATTTTTTCCTTTTATGCTTTGGTTCCAAACAAAATTAATTGAGAAAATTGTGCGCACAACTTTACAGAGTTATACACATAAAAGAGACATTAAATATATTGATTCAAATTTTATAAATTTTTTATACATAAAAAAATTGTTAGTATTATAATAAAAAATTCAGATATATAATTCTTTTTTTATAAATCAAATAATTAATTAATATTATAAAAAAATTAGATAATAACATCATTCTAATAATTGATCATACAATTATATATAACATCAAAATTAATTTTAAAATAAAATAATAAAAATATTTATATAATTAACTCTAATTAAAATTATTGTTATAATTATTATTTTTGGATATTATCATACGACAATAATATCTTATCTATCAATATAATAATATACAAAAAAAAAGTTAAAATTTTGTATTAAATAATTATCATATTATACTATTAAAAAAGAACATATAAATAAAATAATTAAATATTTATATACAATTTTAATGTTAGTTACATTATAATTTTCAACATTAAGAAAATTTAATTAATTTTATTCTTCGGCATTTGAAAATTGAACTTGTTTTTCTTTAGAATGAAAATGTAACTTTTTTCTCCAGAGGAGAGGAGAGTAGCGATCAACGGTGATTATATGCTTGTAATCAAACAAATATTTTCCAAAGAACTGACATCTGTCTTTGCCAGTCGGGCATTTGTGGTAAAAAGATAATTATCAAATTTGAAGTTGGAATTGAAGCTGAGATCTCAAGCTCTTCATTTTATTCGAATTCGAGTCGTTTTTTAAAATTTAAAAGCTTGAATTTAAATTTAATGGTGTTGAATTAAATTATATATAATTAAAAAAAGAAAGAAGAAGAAGAAGAAGAAGAAGAAAATAGAGGATGACACGTGTGTGCGGCCCAAACGAATCCATGCCTTTTCCACTTACGTTTTTGTCGTTTTCGGGGGGTGTTTTCAACCCCAGATGCGAACCCAATTCAAAACACTGTCCAGAAATCTTAGCCAAAATCATAAGTGGCATTTACTATTTTTCGTCTTTATTATATCCAATACGTCGAATTTATTTTTTAAGAAAATCCCCTCAGTAATGTAACTTTCGTCAATAAGCAGGCCCAGTATAGAATAGAGCACCATCTCTCTCTCTCTCTCTCTCTCTCTAGAAGGAATCTAGGGTTTTTGAGCAGTGAATCTTCCTTCTTACTGGGTAAGAGAATCTCTCCGGTTTCCTTTAATGTGAAAGGTCTGGCCTTTCACTTGTTGCTATCACTGTACCACGTTCTTGTTCAAAGGCCTTGTCATCTCGAAGCCGTGTAATCGTTTCCACTTCATGGGTGTTTCAGAACTCTTCTGTCTCTGTTCCTTTGAATTGGGTTTCGGTCATTTTAATGATTTGACTTTGTTTTTTTTTTTTGGTCGTTTGAATTTGTGGGATGTCTTTGATTCTGTTTATGTGGCTTGTCCATTTATTGGTTAATAATTTTTCTTCTTGTTCCAACATCGTCCTGTTTGTTTCGCGAGGAAAGAGCTTGTGGATGAAAGAAAGTTTAAAACTTTAGTGTTTTGATTTCGAAGAAGCGACCAATTACGATAAAATAGGTTTTAGTTGAGCTATGGAAGTGGTTGTGTCTCCATGTGAGAGGAGTTGTTTTATTTCATCAGCTTAGCTTTTTTCAAGTAGCCAAATGGCACTAGTTTCTGTGCACGTGGGTTGTGCTGATTCTTTTCCTGCGTTTTAACTTTGATTTACAATTTTTTTGTACGATGGACTCGCTTGGGCTCATGTCTTCGTAGTTTTGCTTTTAAAATTGAATTTCAAAAGTCATTGTGATATTGGTTTCATGTCAATTTTGACCTCTAGAGTTTATAATGGATATCCTAACGAGTCTTACAGATGTCAATTGTGGTAGTTCCTGCTTCTTTCTCATCTGTTTTGGAAGTTGAGTAAGTGGTGGGATTTATTTGCAGAAGATTTTATCTAAATTTACTTTTTACATTTCGCTAGGTATATGACTTTTTGAAACAGTCAGTTTGTTCTCACTCCATTTGCTTGATAGCAGAATATCATTTGTAGTTCATGATGGAGATATGCCGTATTATCCCTTCTAGTAGGGTTTGATGCAACAATATCGGTATCATTCTACTAATATTGTTGTGATGATGTTACTGG
The DNA here is from genome assembly GCA_020883675.1 of Bruguiera gymnorhiza. NCBI lineage: Eukaryota > Viridiplantae > Streptophyta > Magnoliopsida > Malpighiales > Rhizophoraceae > Bruguiera > Bruguiera gymnorhiza. Next base: position 4,236,221 of record JAIRCJ010001057.1, on the reverse strand, counting down.
GAAATGCTGATATCTCAATTTAAAAAAAAATTTTGCTTTCCTTATTACTTGCCTGTTGATACTGAAGATGGCTTAACCCTTGGCAGACCATGCGGGTTATCTTTTTGCACACGTAATTTGGAAAAAAAACAAGAGGGGAAGCATAACACTGTTCTGGTAATATGGCAACCGAAAGTCCTCTCATAATGCCCTCCCACAGGGAAGCTTCAGCTTTTGTTCCCGCAACTCATAATATGGCCCTTGAAGATTTGGGGTTACTGAGGAAGGATCAAAGATTTCGTGGTAGTGGGAGAGATGCAGTCCCTAATCGCAGTGGAAGTGCACCTCCTAGCATGGAAGGTTCATATGTGGCCATAAGTAACCTTATTTCTCAGAAAATTTCTGGTCAAAATTCAAGCTTGGGAAATCTAAACGAGGCTGTTCAAAACTTTGAATCAGATAAGCAATCACATTTGAGTTTTTATGGTTCCAATGTGAACCCAAATGTTAGACTTCCTACACCACCCATTCCTAGGGAGAATCATTGGGTTGGAAACCATATTGTTAAATTTGGTAGTAGTTGGGGATCAAATTTCACAGATAGGGATGGTCACAGTTCCTTACATTTGTCAAGAGCAGTCCTTTCTACACACAGGGAAGAGTCTGAAGATGAGCATTCACCCCAGCAGCCTTCTGAGGATCTAACACTTGGGGCAAATGGTTTTTATTCTGGAGTGGATACAGCTTCATTAGCAGAGCAATCCAAAAGCTTGATTAATTTAATTCAGGTAGTAATTTGGTTAGCCATTCTTTCAAGTGCTTGAGTGTTTTGCATGTTTGTGTTTATGTGGAGTATGGAATGTAGTCTATCTTGGGTTTCAGAATAGGCCTAAAAATAAATTTTGCCACTAACATGATGCAAATGACCAGATTTATTTCATTTGTTTGCAAAGTTTCAAGTTTCAGAACTGACTGAAAGTTGTCACTTATTTTATATCATTATGCTTGTGCATTTTTTATAGTATTCTTTTCTTTGTTAACTATGAGTTTCAATCCTATGCTTTTGGCTTTTTGAAAAAAATTTCATCTATGTAATGTATAGCAATTTTTTTTTCTCTTTTTGTGTGTGTGTGTTTAGGGATCATAGAAAGGGTGCACTTTAAGAGTCTTATCATGGGATTAATTTGAGGCTTGACTAATATACATCGTAGTACTTCTTGTTTCTCTATGTGTTACATTCGGACTTCCTAACCAAAAATGTGTAATTAGTTATTCAATTTTGCAGGAGCACCTCCCTCGCACTCCATCACCTCTATATAATCAGTCTCGATCCTTAAGTTCTGGAACAATAGATGCAGTGACTGACCATGATACCGAACATAGTTCCTTACATAATTCTCCAGTTAGTACATCGAACACTGTTGCATCAACACTAGGTACTAGTGATGCAGGGCTGTCATTGGATGTTAATTTCTTACTTGCTATTGTTTCAAGCTGATCATCTCTTAAATGTGTAGGAGCCATGGAAACCACACCCACTGTTCATAAAGGAAATTCAAACTGTGCCAATGTCACTGTTATCGAATCAAGAATGAGGGATCTTAATGTTTCTAGCTTTTCAACTTCAAAAGAGCAGAAGAATCAAGAAAAATGGCAAAACTACTACCAGAACAATGTGCTTCAACACCACCTACACCAACAGAGCAATTCATTTCATGTTCAATGTGCCACATCTCAACCAGGTCCTCAAGGAGTGGGTTCCTCATACATAGGCACGGATCAATTTCTTCAGAACCCATCTAAGCTCTCAAATGAGGCACAGCAAGTATTACAGTCATCTGGGTTTACACCACCTCTCTATACAAGTGCAACAGCATACATGACTTCACCAAATGCATTCTACCCTAATTTACAGGCTTCGGGCTTTTATTCTCCACAATATGGTGCAGGGGCATATACAATAAGTTCCACAGTTATTCCTCCATTTGTTGCTGGATACCCTCCCCACAGTCATATCCCAATGTTAGTTGATGGGTCTGCTGTTTCTAACTTCAATCCCCGGATGTCTGGAGTTTCAACTGGAGGAGGCATTGGATATGGTGCTGATTTGCAAAATGTGAACAAGTTCTATGGACAGTTTGGATATGCAGTGCAACCATCATTCTCTGATCCCATGTATATGCAATACTATCAACAACCATATGGGCCAGCATGTAATGTTTCTGCTCAATTTGATTCATTGGCATCTGTAAGTAATGTTATTGGGAACCAAAATAATGCTCTTGGTCCAAAGAAAGGATCTGAAGTTACTGCTGGTTCTGATGAACAGAAATTGCAATATCAAAGGAGTGGAATGAGTATTCTGAACCAAGATAGATGGGGGATAACAAGCACTCAGTACTATGGTAACCAACTAAACATGGGCATGTATATGCCATACCCATCATCACCACTTGCTAGCCCAGTTCTTTCTGGAGCCTCAGCTGGGGGAACAGCTATTTCTGGGGGGAGAAATGAAATGAGATTGCCACCAGTTACTTCTTATCCTGCCACATATTCTGGATGGCAAGGTCAAAGACACTCAGAGAGTTTTAATGACCTTAATGTATATAATTTCCTTGAGGAGTTGAAATCTGGAAAGGGCCGCAGGTTTGAGCTGTCTGATATTGCAGGGCATATTGTTGAATTTAGGCAAGCAAACAATGTATTTAGTATTCATTTTTATTATTCTTATATATTTTTGTTATCATTGAATGAAAGTTAAAATTTGTGGATATCCAATTTCAGCGCTGACCAACATGGCAGTCGATTTATTCAGCAGAAGTTGGAAAATTGTAGTGCTGAAGAAAAGGCATCTGTTTTTAAAGAAGTTCTTCCATATGCTTCCAAATTAATGACTGACGTGTTTGGTAACTATGTTATCCAGAAGGTGTGCATTTGAAATGTTTGTATTTTATTTTGACACAGCTTGTTATTTTTGTTTTAGGGGATTTCTTTTTCATTTTCTTTTGTTTACTTGTAGTTCTTTGAGTATGGAAGTCTGGAGCAGAGGAAGGAACTTGCTAATCAGTTTGCTGGACAGATTTTGTCTCTAAGTCTTCAGATGTATGGCTGTCGAGTAATCCAAAAGGTACTTGTGACTTTATTACTCATTGTAACAAAATTTTTCTGTTCATGTTTGACCATTGGCAACCCTGCCCAAAAGGTTCATCTTGTGAAAACTTTGATGACTATGCACTATGATGGCTAATGGTTGTATAGAGATATTTCTTGCATTGTGTTTCACTGTTGTTCATACTGGTTGTTGGCACAGATTATTTTGTGCAAAGAAATAAAATTTCACCCTTTTTTATTGAAACAAGTGGGGCCTTGTGAATGTTGTCTTCGGTGTCTAAGACTGTTGGTATTTGATTGTGGACTATGTTGGTTGAGATCTAATATACTCTAGAAAATATGATAATTATATAGGCCCATTTTAAGAAGACTATCTGTCGAGCCACTCATTGGTTGACAAGATAACCACTCTATAGGCATGCAAGAAGTTTAAGTTATGTCATGGCGAACATGTTCAGGCAGTTTATAGCAATTGTGGAATCCTACGTCAGTCAGATAATAATTATTTTGTTTTCTCTTGCTGTACTGAAATGGTGGGTTGTTAAGAGCTTCCTATACTGGAATGGATATCTGTTCCCTTACAACATATATCATTTTGCTGATTATATGCTGGAGTTAGGCACTTGAAGTAATTGAGCTTGATCAGAAAGCACAACTTGTTCGTGAACTAGATGGGCATGTTATGAGATGTGTGCGTGATCAAAATGGCAACCATGTCATCCAGAAGTGCATTGAAAGTGTTCCAGCTGAAAAAATTGGCTTCATTATCTCTGCATTTCGTGGTCAAGTTGCAGCACTTTCTATGCATCCTTATGGTTGTCGTGTCATACAGGTATTTTCAATTGTGTGGTATCTTGGAAGCTCATCCTGCTCTCTTTTTTCCCTCTCCTTTCTTGTCTGCAAGAATACTGTTGAAGTTTTGTGTATGTGATCATGTAGAGGGTTCTGGAGCACTGTACAGATGAGCTGCATTGTCAGTTTATAATTGATGAGATTTTAGAATCAGTCTATGTTCTTGCCCAGGACCAGTATGGCAATTATGTGACTCAGGTAGGATCCTTGTACTTTATCACTTGGAACATTTTTACTGGTCATCAAAAGCATCACACATGCCTTATGAAATTGACATTCTGGTTGGATGTTTGTATTGTAGGTTGGTTTTACCTTATGCCATAATCTGTCTAAGAATGCTATTTCAGATGCTTGACTGACTTAATGCCACTATTCCCAACTTCAAGTAGTTAAAAAACATGATCTGGTACTGACAGCTTGAGCATTCTATCTAGCCATTTGTAGATAGTTCACATCCTTCCTCTCTCTTATCTTTTTTTTTTGGGATTGATCTTTTTATGCATCTGAAATTAATTTATCTTCTTGCCTTTTGATTTTCTGGAGTATTCTTTCCAATTCCAACTGCCTCTTTTGTCATGATGAATTTGATGATTTTATACACATTCCGATGTGTCTTTTAACAGCATGTCCTAGAAAGGGGAAAACCTCATGAAAGATGCCAAATTATCAGCAAGTTGTCAGGTCATATTACAGAACTGAGCCAGCATAAATTTGCATCCAATGTCATTGAGAAATGTTTGGAGTATGGTGGTGATAGTGAAAGGGAACAAATAATTCAGGAGATACTTTGGCATAATGAGGAGAATGATAATTTATTGGTAAGTCAACATCATCTCTGTTTGAACTTGACATTTCTCAAGTCATGAGTGGCTAAGCAAGTCTCTTATAATTATGCCATGAATGAATGCACTTAGTAGTCAGGAATAATCTTTTAATTCATTAGCAGAAAGTGTTTCTGTTGCTTTTCGACTTTTGCTGTTCATGATTGCAAGGCACTATAATGCACTTTATTTTGTCTAATGATGTTATGCTTTGGAGACATTGTTTTACTTTTCTTTCCTGAAGGCATTAAATTGGTTCTTTCATTGTCAATAGAGCAACTGACAAAAAATTATAACAAATAACTCATAAAACATTATCATATTTTATGTAGAATTTGGTCACTGTATGTAAATATATTTAACCTTCCCTAGACTCTACAGTGTTGGAACCTCTTGCATCGGGAGTACCTTTTTTGTATAATATGTCAATATATGTGCTGAATGAAGTGCTGCAATTTGGACTAAACTGTTCACATACACACACGAAAGAGTTTTTTCCTTTTTAAACCTTTAATGGAGTTATGAGAAGTTAAACGAATGAGTAGTAGAAAATAGGATTACACTGTCTAACAAGCTTGAAAAATTAAAAAAAAAAAAGAAAAAAAAAAAAAGAAAGGACGTGGCTCTAACATTCCTTTGTTGTGGCATTATTGCTACCCATTCCTTTCTTGAGAATGTTTTACGATCATCCGATAATTATGCAGCCTGTGATTGCTATCATTTTCAATCTAGAATTTAATTTCCTTTTAAATGTTGGTATCCAGCTTGATCTCATAGTTGTTAGAGAGTACAATTATTTTGCATGTGTGGTATCAGACAAATTTGAGGCGAATTTACTATTTTCATCAACTTTTCTTGGTTTGTGTCCTAGATAATGATGAAAGACCAGTTTGCTAATTATGTGGTCCAGAAGATTCTTGACACCAGTACTGATACTCAGCGGATAATGTTGCTTAACCGTATAAGACTACATTTGAATGCTTTGAAGAAATATACTTATGGGAAGCATATCGTTGCTCGATTTGAGCAGCAATTCGGAGAAGGTATGTATATGCTTTGACTGCCTGGGCATGTATCTGAAATTGGATGTGGTATTTTGAGCATCGAAAGAGCCTATTTGGCTGACACTTATATGTATTTTGAGGCACAAATCCCTTGATAGTTGATTTTGCCCTTTTGTGTAAACCTTTTACTAATACAGCATCATCTGCATTGAAATTGAGGAAAGCACACCTTATAGGTTGATCTTTCTGGAAAGGTCTTTTACCAGTCATGGTCTCTTTCTCCCCTATGTAATCACTCAGTCTGGATCTCTCTGAAGCACTTCAACCCTGAACATAAGATGTCTGAGCCCTTACATCTGTTCCAGTTCACTAAAGTTTGTGATCTAGGGGCTAAGTTTGTAGCTTTAATCATCTTTTTAATAATACAAGGCCCATTATTTTTCTTTGGCTACTTGTGCTGGACATCTCTTTTCTTCCTGTTTTATACTTGTTCTTTTCACTACCTGTGGATTTTAGTCTTTTCTTTGGGCGAGGTGGGCACGCGGTTATCGGGGTCTATTCCAGCTCTAGAATGTACAGGAATAGTATATGGTCTTACAAAAGTTTTTCGAGTATTATTTATACATCGGAAAAGGCTTTCAGTCTATTTGAACATCGAGTTTTCACACCCAATCCGTGCCACGGATGCAGGCTTCTACGGCTCTGATTGGTAAATCGGATATACATCAAAGATTGATTAGAGTTTTTCTCTGAGAAATTTTGTTCCTTGTGTAGACAATGAAGCATCATGATTCGAATGGAGTCGCAATAGAAGATGTTCCATTGCCAGACTACCGTACAGATGCAAAAAAGCTCCTGGCGAGATGGCGTTCTTTGAAAGTTGTGCGGAACAACCATGACAGGCGCAACAAAGCCTTGCATTGTTCTTACAGGTTCATGTTGTAAAGTTGGTAAATGTGTGCTCGTGAAATCAGTTTGTACTTGAGTTCCGTAGATAAGCTATCCAGGGTCAAAAAAAATATAAAAATAAATAAAAAAAGCAGCTGTAGGAAAATGGCTTAGATTGTACTGATTTAAGGGGAATTAATAGGAAGGAAAATCTTCCTCTGTGGCTGATACTGTAAAATTGTTTTATGTATTTGGTTAGCAAATGTTGGTGTTTAAAATTTATGGAGATCTATGCATTTGCATTGGCAACAGAGTTGAAGCAAAGAATCTTGGGGTTAATGAAATCATTTTTTATATCGACATTGCCTTTTTCTTTTTTTCCAAAATAGTTGCCCCTTAGTCAGGGTTCGTCCACTCCAAAGCTTCCCTTGCTCTTACTGGTTATTCTGCGTGTAAGTAAAGTATTTCATCATTTTCGTCAATACTCGGTATCAATTCTCTAGTTAGGTTAGTTATTATCGATTTTAGATATTACTAAATCAAATATTGTCGAGTTAATTATTACTAGTCAATCGTGATTAATTCAATTATTATTAAGTTAATTATTATTCAAATTATTATTGTTAAGTTAATTAGTGTTAAGTCAGTTATTACCGAATCAGTCATTCCCAAGTCAAATACTACCGAACAGTGATTACCGAATCTACCTGCAAATTGAACCTGGTAGATCATTTTCAACGACACGGAGCCACCGCCACTGTGTCGTTGGGATGAGACACGAAAAAGCGATCGCCGCCATAGTTATTCCGCATCAGAGGCGCCAAGAAAGCATGACTCGTTTCTTCCCCATGGATGCAACCTTACGCTACGCTACATAAAAGATTATTTAATGTATATGTTACTCTTGGGATGAGATCCCCCCCCCTCCTCCCTGCTGTGAGATCAACAAAAGATAGTCTTCCACACGGCATTCAACCTAGCAGCACAAAAGCCTTGCAGGGCATTCTGCAGAAATTGTCAGGGAGGCTAGGTAACTCTATAACCTTCCCTCTGATTCTATTCTTATTACAGGAAACTGAGGAGGAAGAATGGAAACCTGTGGCAGCTTGTCTCTTGCTGGTGGACCCCAACACAAAGCTTCTTTCTTCCTGTTACATAATTGCTTGTTAAGTAGTGAAATTTAGTATTGTCAAAAGGAAAAGGAAAAGGAAAAATAAACCCAATAGAAATAATTAACCAAGGTACAGATTATTTCGGAAATAAAACAGATATAAAAGCACCCATTGCTTCTCATAAGTCCATCTGACAGACAAAAGGTTTAATAATTAATTCTGAATGGAAATTAACAAATATTTTAAGAAGTTAAAGGCAAAACAAGAAACACAGAAAAACAGTGGTTTGTCAAGTTATACGACTCTATCCTCTTATGAAAACAGAGAATAACGAGAAGATGCAAACAGCAAGAGGTGCACATATCAAGAGGTACATTGCCTGCAAGGTGCGTACATATCCAAGACAATTACATATCCAGCAAACACAGGAGCGGTAACCAAATGAAGCTCCGGTTGGATGACCAGCAAGAGAAGTACACATCCAAGGCAAGCAGTTTTTCCAGATCACAGCAGTTTTTCCAGATCACAGACAGTAACAAAACGTCTACAATCAACCAATAAGAACAAGATTGTCTAACAAGTGATCCAACTTCCTCTAAACAACTAATATCAGCTGTACAATTCTTTCCAAATATTGGACATAATCATTTCTGGAACATGAGAAATTAATTGGATTCGCACATTCTTTAAGGCAAGATTCAAAACATTTTCTTTCAGATTCAAGCCAAAACTAAATTTCTGGGTTTGTTACAATATTCAGCTTTAGCTGAAAAAGGAAATGAGGGCACATTTGTGTGTCTGGATTGTACAGTATACCAACAAAAATTGACCTTATGTTAGATATCGCTGTAAATTGTATTCACCATTTGTAAGCCTTGCAGAGTTTGGATGGTCCACTAAAAAAAGGAGAGAAAAGGTTAAATTGAAATAAATCTGCTACATTCAAAGAAAATGAAGAAAGTATCTGCTAAGAATCTGTTAGGTTTACAAGCTTTTGAGATTAATTAACAGTTACATTAGCTAGTGAAGACTGCAGAATTTTACTTCCAAGATCTATATAAAGGCCAAATATCTTATTAGTGTCAGCAACAATAGATAATTGCAACTCAAGTTAACTGCTCCAACGGCGATTATCGAGAAATCAAACTTGAATTTTGGTTTCATCTCCATCCTCCAAATTGCAATTGAAACAGTAAAACCAAAGAGATGAACAATGTATGAAAACGGTGGGTGATATGGTATAAATTGAAAACAAAATGAGAGCCTGCATCAACGTCGGTGCTAATGCATGTTTTGCGAAGGGTACCCTTATGACCTTTCTAAGCGAGAGTGCCGAGTTTTTCATCAACAGATCGATGAGGGACTATCATCTGAAAATTGAACCCGGATAAGCACACATAGAGACACAGACACAAACATGTACGCCCAAAAAGTAAAGAAGAAACCAAATCATCCACGTAACAGAATCTATACCTTAATAAAGTCGCAGTGGGCACAAGTTCTCAGATGCCAGCAGTCTTCAACATCAACTCTGACAAGTGCTTCGCATTCCATCAAGAGTGATTTCTTCTGTACTGATGTCAATCCAATGAAACATGATCTGAACATAATATACAATAAAATGAGCGCCAAACAAAAGTGTGTGATAGACCAACATAACTAAAGATTTTTAGGATTGATGTTTTCATTACGCAATGAGAGTGAAATTTTGAAGAGTCCATGCAGTGTGGATACAGGTGCACTGTACACAGACTCCAAGATCCCGAGTTAGCAGTTGGTTCTCGGCTAGATCTGCATCCCAACTGATCGAACTTACAATTTATTCAAATCAAACCTGACTACTAACTTAAACACGGTAAGAGGTAAAAGTAATAACAATAATAATAAAATTAGAGAACAAAGATTCAAGCATATTCGAGTCCTTCAGAAGGAGGCTCAACTACACAATGAGCACACAAGAAATCTGAGTATGACAGCACGTTATTTAGCTTGATTTAATGGCTGAAAGACACAAAAAGACTATTTTAGCTCTAGATTTCCTCTGTAGTTCGCATTTTCGGAAAAGGAAATGCTTAAAACACGAGACTCAACAATATTAGCCCTAGATTTTCCTCTGTAATTTGCATTCTTGGGAAAAGAAATAAACAAAATAAAATAAAATAAAAACAAGACTTAACGTCTTTTAGCCGTAGATTTAACTTCTTTAATTTGCAATCTTGGAAAAGGGAAAGACATAAAACACAAGACTTGCATTTACCGAAGATAGAAATACCGGACCCGCAGCCATCGTGTGGTTAGCACCATTCTCCTTCTTTGGCACCAGAGAGGCCAAGAAAGCGTGACTCGTTTCGTCCGACACTGCGGAGAGAGCCGCTGCCCGTCTCCGCCCCGAGCGCCACCGCAATAGGCGGGCCCCGACCCGGTTATTAAAAGAAGGCATCGCCGCACCCAATTCCTCCTCTTTCTCTCCTTCCTCGCTCCCTTCCCCCTTTCTTTCTTTTGTTTTTCCTGGATCTTCCGCCTAATGGATGCAGGCAAAAAAGCGAGGGATCTATTTGCCTTTAAATATCGGGCTCTGGGCCACAGAAGGTTAGAAACTTTACCGTTGTAAACAAACCACGACAAAGGGTATTTCGGTGATTTAAGAAAGAACCTTTGGCGGTGGCCTTGTGATTGGCGGTTTATAGCAGTTTTGAAACTTTACCGTTGTACGAGATTTAACCGAATACTGGTTGGGAAAAAATAAAAATGGAGAAGGGTATTTTGGTACTTTAAGAGATATCCGATCGCCAAATATTTTTGAAAATTTACCCGTTAGAAATTCTTGGCCGTTGGATTTCTTGATTCTTCAAGTATACCATTGTTCATAGTATTGATGTTGCAGTGTGTGTGTGTGTGTGTGTGTGTGTGTGTGTGTGTGTGTGTGTGAGAGAGAGAGAGAGAGAGAGAGAGAGAGAGAGAGAGACAGAGAGAAACACGAAATATGCAGATGAAAAGCTGTTACTGTGGAAGAGATGCAACAATTGGGACTTCTTAGGCTGACTAGAATCCAGAAAGGAGACTTGCATTTTGCCAGAAAAAAGAATCAAGCCCATTCACCACCCTTTCTAATCCAGAAAAAAGCCCCCATTGACAGACCAGATACTCGGTGCCTTAACCTTCTAAAGACAAATAAGACAACGGTTTAACCAAGACGTGAAGGAGACACAGAATCCAACAAAACCAGACAAATGAATGCATGCAAGATAAAATAAATCACAAGGCTTTAGGATTATTATTATTATTATTATTTTTTCTGATGCACACAAGCCTTTGGATTTTCAAGTTGCTGAGTCTCTGTTGCTTATCATCCAACTAACAGAGCTTGTGGCACTTCTACATGAATTTTATAGAAGGAAAATGGTAAACATGTTCCAGCTACATCAATGACGCCATTCCAAATAGTTACCCTACAAGCATGCACACCTGCTCTCATACGCATTACAGAAACGCTACTTTCACACAATTCTAACAATGCTATTTCTGCTCTAAAAGATATGCTTTGCATGAAGTCCTCCTTCACTAGGAGAAGGGAGAGCATCTGAGAAGGTATCCCATGAAGAGTCCTCTTCCCTTGTACGTCTTTTCTCCAAGAAAGCTGGCTTCAATGGAGATCCACCGATTTTAGCTTTGCACGTCAACATAGCAACTACCTCTGACATGTGCGGCCTCTGGTTTGCATGAGGCTGAAGACATAGTAAAGCTACGTGGAATGTATGCAACACATCTTTCCTCAAAACACCGTGTTCTATCAGTTTTGGATCCACAAGGTCGACCACCCTTGACCTCTGGTACAATTTCCATGCCTGGGAAGAGAGAAAAATCTTGGTCAAGAATCGTGTCTTAATTTAAGGCCTAATATTGCTGCAGAATGATCATACTAGCATAGCATTTCAGCAAAGGTAGTGGCATACATATTCAGGGAGGTATTGCATTTCTGATGGCAAATTAAGGTCAGTGTTCTTTCTGCAGCTAATAATTTCAAGCACGAGCACTCCGAAGCTGTAAATGTCTGACTTCTCAGACAATTCTCCTCTGGTGGCATACTCAGGAGCTGTATAGCCCCTGAAAAGAGAGCGGGAGACACAACATTTTAATATTGCACAGGAAACAAACCCGCAATGGAAGCTGTTTTGACCAGAGAGCAAGAGAGAATACGGGGAGGTGACCTTGTGTAAAGTATGATGATTCTATTTCTAGCATGTTCAGTGTAGGCATCTACAAGTAGGCAATAAATCAGACTAAAGCTTTGCATGCCTAATGGTGCTAAATTGTAGGGTTAATTACCCAAAAAAAAAAGACAAAGATCAGCAGCTTTTCAAATTTTGCATATCTAGCGTGAATTTTATTTTATTTTTTTAAGTATATCATGGACTTTGGATTCATGTATAAATCTAGCACATTCTTAAGATACCTCAAAAGAATCCATTAGTTTGCTTACTTGTGGTTCCAACCTAACACCCCAAATCTGAGCTCGATTCTCTCTTTGGCAATCAAGTTCTTTAAATCCATTGCTAAATTATTGTGTGGCATACTGGTAGAAATCAAAAGTTACTCTTCATTTTCGGTTGATGGTTTTAGGGTGTTGCAATTAACATCAACGCGCGGCCCACCTACGTAGCAATGGGTGTCAGGTCACAGCGTAATTAACGAAATCTGTTATAACGTATTAATAGCGTGACAGATTTAGAACTAAATGTAAGTTCATGATATTTTTGTAAAAACATAATATTTATGACTATAATTGCAAAAATTCGAAACTCTAAATTGTAACTCAGCCCATGGAAAAGACTGGGAAAGTGAAAGTGCATTGGGTAGAATTGACTCCCTATATGGCTATGCCTGTAATGAACTTACAGAGTTCCGGCAAATGTAGTGCTCAGATAAGATTGATCTTCTGGGAAGAATCTAGCCAGCCCAAAATCTCCTATTCTTGGTTGGAATTTATCATCAAGAAGAACATTGCTTGCTTTGATATCTCTGTGAACAATTCTGAGGTGTGAATCCTCGTGTAAATATTGCAACCCTCGAGCAATGCCCAGTATTATTTGGAACCTGCTGTCCCAATCCAGAAATTGTTCACTGTTTCCTGCATCAGGTGACAACAAAACTAGTATTGAACAAAACGTATGACCAAATGCCAGAATAAATTCTATGAAGATTGCCTCGAGTACACTAAAGAAAATAGCAATAGCATTCATTGAGGACAAATGATTTCCATCTAGAAATTATAATTAGCATCTTACAGTTTATTAGGGGTGCATGCTTATATGCTAATAGATAGAAGGATATGAATGCAAACTTCCCGGTTGAGGAGCTCTTTAGGAAGAACCCTAATTGGTAGAAATTATAGTTTGCGCAGGTGATTTGGACAGCTTTATGCACAGAGTTATATCAAACTGAAATGTAATATGATCCCAAGATTTTTATTAAGTGCTGAGATAAGTTGAACAAGGTCCTTGGCATGCAGGATACTAAAGTACAGATTGCTATGCAAAGTCGAAGCGAAAATCCTCACCTTAGGTGAGAAATGAATCGAAGGTGAAAAACTGAAGAAGTTGAAGGGAAAAAAAAAAAAAAACGGAGTAATCCTGTTCATGACACTTGCCAAATGTCATTCTCTTGCATCCATTTGGAGAGACTGAGGAATTTTCTTCTAAACAATGCCTTCTGGAATTTCGTGTGCTTTAAAGAATGGTCACATTTATATTTGCAATAAACCTTAAGGAGAAGAGACAGATGAAATGAGATGATACCATATACTATGACGTCCAAGCTCTTATTCTTCATATATTCATAGACAAGGAGTCGTTGGCGCCCTTCTGTGCAACATCCAAGAAGTCGAACCAGATTCTTGTGTTGAATGCTTGTGATCATTCTCACCTCTGCAAGAAATTCTGATTCTCCTTGCATGGATTTTTCAAGGGCCAATTTTTTCACAGCAACTAGCCTACCATCAGCTAACTTCCCCTAAAAAATTGAAGGATTCATTGTAATATTATTGACAAAGTATAAGACACAGGGTCTCGCTAGTGGGCCTCAAACAAACTCTAGAGTTTGTTTTCAAGAAATTAGGGAAAAAAAAAAAAAAACCCAATAAGATTATCAGAATGAAAATTCAGCATGTGTACCCGATAGACGGGTCCAAATCCACCTCTTCCAAGAAGATTATCGGAATGAAAATTCTTGGTTGCCTTCTTCAAAGTCTGGTAATCAAAACAGATTATTGTGTGGAGGTTCCCACTCCACAAATCAGGGCATGCTGCATAAAGATACAAAATATTAGAAGGCTTGACATCTTTCTGTCATAAGCAGTTTATCCATATTATCACCTTGCTTTTCTTTGCTTTGTCTGGGATTTTTCATCGTCTCTGCTGGTCTGTTATATCTCCAAAACACTGTGACCAGAATCAGCATTATTATGAGCACAACTATTGCTCCAAGGAAAAAGAACAAGACCGCGGATTCCATTGAAGACAAGGCCTTTATCTGATGCTTAGCAGATGTTGGAGCAATCCCTGCACCCATTCAATCTATGGTTAATTTGTGACAGTTTACAGCCAAAATTTGTACAATGGTATTTAAGTAGGGAGATCCAATATGGAAATAAAATTCCACTCGAAAAGCCATAACATCATCTAATTGAGTCATCTAAGATGATGAATTGTTTGCTGTCCTGCCCCCAAAATTTATATTAGCTCCTTAGTAATTCATCTTTGTTTCAGGCTTACTTATCCATATGCTTTATTAACATTACAAATGCGCAGATTTCCTTGTCAAACTTGCTGCTAGGTGCAAGAAGTTATTTTGAACACTCTCCTCCGCGTCTGAGTTTGATGCTCAAGGCAGACAGGGAAGCTGTTACATTTGTTAGACGATAATTTTTCCCTTTATGTTTTTTCTTCTTATGTACCCAAAAAAAGGACCAAAAGAGATACAAAGCATAACACAATAACCGACAAGCCAGTAACTTATGATTAATATGATTGCAATCTGAAAAATAAACACAAGGTTGAACTTTTACACGTACAACGCTATTCTCCAAACACTACCAAATCTCTCGTGAGTAACTCGACAAAGAAAACTTTCAGCAGGTACCTTCAAGTAATCGCTGAGGCATCCCTGGCAGTGAAAGAACAAGTTTTGCATAAATGGTCTTGAATATAACAAAGGAAACAGAAGAAGTGTTGCAGCTTTGCACAAGATGAAGAAAACCCTGTTCTTCTAGTCCCCCCTCATTTTTTTTCCCCTCGTTTTCTGGGTTTTTTTTTTGGTAACATTGTTGTTCAAGAGTCCAAAGAAACACACACCCACTAAGAGAAGGCGATACATAGAGAGTGAAGGCCGATACATAGAAAGCCATGACATAGTATCAATCGAAGGGAATGGAGTCAGATACCGGAGCTCTCGTCCCCTTGCATAACGCAAAGACAGAAATCGACAAACAACATTGTGAGTCACCCTTTGCAGTTTCCACCTGAACTGTTTGCGCATTATCGAAGTTTTCAGACATCGATCCATTTGCATTTATCACTAAAAGATGGTCTGGCTGGAACTACCATCTTTCTGGCTGCATCAACATTAATATATTGTTGTTGTTATTCTCATTAAAAAGCTACTATTACTTAAACATATATAATATTTTATAATATATAAAAAAATATTTTGTACAATATAAAAAATTTACATAAATACTATTATATTATTACAAAACTCTTTTATATTTTATAATACATAAATAAATATTTTATACCACATAAACATATTTTACATAATACTACTATATTATTATAAAATATTTTTACATAAAATTTAGTATTTTGTATATTTATTAATTTTTTTAAAATATAACATATTTATAATTTTATATTATATAAATTTATTTGTTTATTTTAAATAAACTCTATTTATTATATAATATAAAAGCATGAGTAATTTATAAATTAAAAAATTAAAATGAAAATTTTTATAAAATTTTATCAATATGATATAAAATAATTTATGTAGAATATACTTTCTTTTTTTTTTTTTCCTTCTTGAGATTATGTGTTCGTAAAGACTTTTCCTTATTATTGTTCTGTTAGGCACAAATGACAACTGTTTAATTAAACAAGAACTCTGGCAGTTATAGTTTAGGTTTAACTTTTTACGTTCTAAAAGACCAGCGCCACGGCGGGCTTGAAAAAGCCCAATATCAATCCCGAAGAATTGCTATTAGGCCTGTAACTTCGGCATAGCAGAGCCCAAACAGATAATTTGGTTGCAAGACTCAGAGTAACTCCGTCCCAATGAGCCGGGCAGTTTGGAGAAAATTTCTTTTTAAAAACGTTCAGGCTAATAAATTTTTTTAATTAAAAAATTTATTTGACCGTAAATTATATAATAAAATAATTTTTTTATTTTCATAAATTTATGTTCTTTTTTTTATATAAATAGAATCCAAGCCATCAAAAATAAAAATATAATTTTCATATTACTAAATATTCCCGGAGAGACTAATAAATTCAATTTTTATTACACACTAGAGAGCGTTGAAGTTGGACTTGACCACGGCCCGGGTTGATTAAGTTTCGCACTTTGGATTGGTGGTTGGGCTTCTACTGTAGAGTTGACCGTGAATGGCCTGTTTTAGTTCCAATTTGGTTGTTCAGTCATTTTCTGTTTTTTTTTTTTTAATTGTAAAATATTTTAGAATTTTCATTATAAAAAGTTAATAGGGAAATTATTAATGTTGAGAGTGAGATTATAGAAAATTTATGAGCAAACTATGAAAGTAAAGAAAAAACTTTAAATTATTAATGGAGTTTGAACTTAATTAAGTTGGTTATGTATTTACTTGGAATTCAAAAAAAATAAAAATTAAAGTAAAACTCACCTACAAATGATGGAAAAAGAAATGAAATGGGAGGAAGAATATATAGAAATAAAAATGGAAAAAAAGGTGATCGTTATCGTGATTTCTCCTTTTTTTAAAAAAAAATTCTTTAAATTGTCGTTTTGAATCAACAATTAGTATTTAATAATTTACAGGCTAATTAAGATTTAAGTCAAAGAGAGCGACTTCGTGGATAGAGAAAAAAAATATAGAGATAAATTGATATGGGCTTTATATATATATAAAAAATCTGAATTTTAAATATTTTTTATCAAAAAAATATATAAATTTTTATTTTATAAAATTCATGCATCAACTCACAAAAGCAATTTTATAAATAGAGAAAAAAAATTAGAAAAAAGTCAGATATGAGCTATCATGTGAATCCTATATATTCCAAGACAATTTTTTTTAATTTTTAATTTTTTTACTAAAAATATACAATTTTTCAAAAAATAATAATTTTGTATTTTATAAAATTTACATCACAACTAATTTTTCTCAGGTTCTTTATCCGACCACTAACCTTTGCTCTTCCTTTAACTCAAATGCCAATTAAAGTTATTGTTGCGGACAAATTTGTGAAAAGAATTAAAAGTAACCGGATCGGGTCTTATAGTAATTAAAATTTATACAGCAAGGTGACAAATAAAATGAATTAATAAAATTGTAAACGAGGAGAAACCCACGTAGAGAATTTTAATAGAATTAAAATAAAATAAATTTAAAAAATGCAAAAAAAAAAAAAAAAACTTTTCACTCAGAAGAGGAAAAAATAAAAATTGAGGGAGCATTTAATGAAAACGTGCCACTAAAACTTAATATACCCGATAACAATAAAACAACAAGATTAATATTGATAATATTGACCTTAAGATCTCAACAACCACATTTTTTTATTAAATGATGCAGCAACTGAAAAAACAATTGTGATTTAAGTGTGTGTTGTGATATATTTGTTCAAATTTTGGTATACAACTTCTTAATTCTGCACATCATTCAAAAAATAAAATATATTATAAATGGTTTTGTAAAAATATAATTAGAAAAAGAATTGTATTAAAAATAAAAAAATAAAAAGAAGAATGTAGACGTTAAAACTTGCCTCATTCATTAATGAAAATATGTGAATAAAAAGAATAATAATTTAATTAGTATTAATATGATTTTAACTAATGACGAGGTATTGTTTTTTAATTTTAAAAATATTGATATGGTGAAATACATATTCAACTAAATTCAATTTATGTGATTTTCAGGAAAAGACTGTCCATGCAACCATTCATCGTCGATACAGCTTCTTCGCCAAGTTCTTTGCCACGGCTATGCTAGGAACAGCAAAATATGGTTGAGAGAGAACCTCAAGACGAGCTAATTCAAGATTTCACAAAACCATACACACTTCCTTTCACAATGTGCTCCATCCCTTGATCAAACCGATAAATTCAAAAACAATCATTTTGCATCAGAAGCAGGAAATGAAGCTCAGCCTAGTAGTACATGTAAGCAAAGAAACAATGTCATTCATTTAGCCGTTTACACCACCTACCATTTCTGTTTACATCACCTACCATTCGTAATGCGGCAGAAACAGGGTAATCGTGATCATTGAATGAATTTGTTCTTAAATAATGACTGTCAAACGCCTTATTGGTTGCATCGCATCATTCAATAAAGAAACGACAGTCTAGAAGTCTTGATGACACAGTAAATCAGAAAAAAAAATACTTTAATCACAAAAGCTGTATATTCTGCTCGAAGATTGGCAATTGCAATTCGCAATTTGATGTGAAATATAAAGTAAAAGTAAAAGTACAATCTGGTTGGTAACAACAGCAAGAGAATAATCAAGAAAAAAAAAAAAAAAGGAGGAGAACCAAGGAATCTTGTTTGCCAAAGACAACGTTACAGGCTTACCCAACAAAATTAATCCTAAAGCAAATGATAAAAAGGATACATAATTGAAGAAGGACATAAAAATTATCAAAGACTTGAATCAGTGAAGGACAGATCGGTAACACTGATTATAGTGGGACGATGAATTTGGATTTTGGTGTTGAAAGTGCGGAATTAAAGAACTGTGAATTGGATTGGGGTTAAAGTGAACTGAATTGTTAAACATACATGAGACTTTGGACGTTGAAATCGCTATATAAAAAAAATAAATTAATGTTAATTTTATTTTACTATTTTATAATTACAGATCAAGTAATATCAATTAAAAATTATTACTATAAATCGTAATTTTTGAGGATATATTATAATAATTTTTTATCATTATTAATAAATTATTGTATAAAATTTATTATTATAACTGTGATTTTATATTATTTTAATAATAATTTTAAATAATTATAAAATAAATTATTATTATATAATATCAATTTGATTTTGAATTGAATTAGTAAAATAATCTTTACATGATAATGTAATACTAATATTCGATTTATGTGTAAATTTAAATTATAATTATTTTTAAAAACTAAGAATAATTTTTTTATTAAAGTTAATAAATAATTTTTATGAGAATAAATGAGAAATATAGAGTAATGTATTTTTTAAATAAATAGAAAAATAAAATTAAAGAAAATTAAATTTTGGAAAGTATTAACATAAGTTATATTAAATATTGAAATAAATACTAATTATTATATTATTGTAAAAATATAATTATATATTTACATAAATATTAAATAATATAAAAGAGTTAATATAAATAAAAAAATTAGTCTTATAAATACAATATTATGAAAATTAATATTCAATAACTTTCATATCATCTAAAATCTAGATAAAAAAACATAAAAAAGCAATAATTTTAAAATTAAATGTTAAAAAAATTATAAATATAGAAATAACAAAATTTTACATTATATGCAACTTATTAAATATAAAAGTGGTTAAAATTAAAGTTTACAAATTATAAAAAATAAAAAAAAAACTTAAATTTAGAGGTAAAGATAAAGGAGACAAAAAAAATGATCAAAAATATTTAAAATTAAAAAAAAAATTAAGACGTAGTATTTTTTTTCATTTTATATTGTAAGGTAAAGAGATAGACTAAAAGAAATTTAAATCGATTTTTATATAATTTTTTTAATTTCTCTTTACCTATAAATTAAAGAAAAATTAACACCTAAAAACTTTAATTTATAAATTAAACTTAGGTTACTGCATAAGAGAGGAAGAATAACCCAGACTAAATATTACTATAATAAATTCATTACAATAATAAATAACAGTATCTGTGACATATTAAATGGGTAACTTTGACATTCTGGAATATGAGTGCGATTGATAGACCAATAATAATTAATTGGGTTGGGGGGACGTAGACTTGCATAGAACGTTAAAGCAGAAATGGAACTCCTCGAGAGCACCTCCCACCATCCCCCCCATCTATAGAGAGAGAGAGAGAGAGAGAGCTTGACGAGGGGCGCTCTCTCTCTCATTCATCATCTTCCATTTGGTCTCATATTCCTCTCCATTAAGAAGAGCAACAACGAACATGATTTCTGGGAGAGATGTATACGATGTTCTTGCGGCGACCGTGCCTCTCTACGTGGCCATGTTTTTGTCCTACGGCTCGGTCAGGTGGGGGAAAATCTTTACGCCGGATCAGTTTGCCGGCATCAACCATTTCGTGGCGACCTTCGCCATTCCTTTCCTGGGCTTTCATCTCATCTCCGGCAACGACCCTTATGCCATGAACTTTCGTTTCATTGCAGCCGATTCTCTTCAGAAAGTGGTCATACTTGGAGCACTTTTTCTCTGGCAGGCCTTCAGCAAAAGGAGCAGCCTTGAGTGGGTCATCAGTCTCTTCTCTATCTCTACCCTTCCCAACAGTCTCATAATGGGAATCCCTATTTTGAAAGCCATGTATGGAGATTTCTGTGCAAGTCTAATGGTCCAACTTGTGGTCATGCAATCTGTAGTTTGGTTCACTGTTTTGCTCTTCCTGTTTGAATATAGAGTTGCTAAGCTACTCATCTCTGAGCAATTCCCCGAGACAGCCGCGTGCATAACCTCCTTCATGGTTGATTCCGATGTTGTTTCCCTCGACGGCCGGGAACCACTGCAAGCTGACGCCGAGATTGGGGGCGACGGTAGGAATCGCTTGTTGGTGAGAAGATCATCAAGTAGTGCTCCTTCAAACGATGGAATGAGCACAAGAATCTCTAATTTCACGGGTGTGGAGGTTTATTCAGTGAAATCTTCTCGAAAACCGGCACCAAGAT
Organism: Bruguiera gymnorhiza; assembly: GCA_020883675.1. NCBI lineage: Eukaryota > Viridiplantae > Streptophyta > Magnoliopsida > Malpighiales > Rhizophoraceae > Bruguiera > Bruguiera gymnorhiza. Next base: position 4,215,299 of record JAIRCJ010001057.1, on the reverse strand, counting down.
CATCAAGCCTCAATCATACAGATTCCTCCGCCATGTTTACCAGCATGGCGGCCGGCTCGACATCCACAAATAGCTTCCATGGAGGTCTTGGGGCGATCTGACTTCTTCTTACCCGCCGCCAAATCCGTGGTTTTTGAGGTCTTACAGTGAGAAGGGCATTGGACGCTGGAAGAAGGAAAGCGGCGGCCGCGGCGGCGCAGTGGCTAGTAATGACAAAAAGACGCACATGTTCCTTTGGAGCTCTCCGGTTTTGGAAGGCAATATGAGACATGCAATTGATAGATCTGCTTCCGCTGACTTTGTGGCCATTCGCTCTTCTTGTAATCAAGCTGCTGCTTCACGAGGTGAGTAAACCGATTGCATTTACCATGCCCTGCACTTGCGCTTGCTTCTTGAATTAAAAGCTACATACTGGGTGTTACGTCCATTAATCTTTCAGTAACCCTCTATCTTTTTTCTTTTTCTTTTTCTTTTCTGGTTTCGAGTCTGAGTTCCTTCTCAAACTAGTTAAAATTTTGAGTTGATTTATTGGACTTATTGGTGCAGCAATGCAGGACTCAATTGAAAATACGAGTCCTGACGGGAAAATGGTCGATGGGAAAAATGTGACGCATATAGAGGAAGGATATTCGGCTAGTGGGTCTCTCTTCAATTGCCAAAAGAAGACAGAAGTGCAAGAAGATGGAATAAAGAAGCAAGAGATGCCTCCTGCCAGTGTCATGGCTAGACCCGTACTCATCTTGGCCGGGAGGAAACTCATAAGAAACCCCAACACTTACTCAAGCATCCTGGCCCTTGTTTGGTCTCTCATATCATTCAGGCACTCGCAAAAATTTCAATAATTTTTCTTGTAGCCATTATAGTTGATACCATTAGTTACTTACCAATTAATTCAAATTTTTGTTAAGGTGGGCCATTGGGATGCCATCAATTGTTAAAGGATCTATAACGATACTGTCAGATACAGGTTTGGGAATGGCTATGTTCAGTCTAGGTACATATCAACACACACACACACATATACTCCTCACATTCGAGACCGAAATTACCGTTTGAAGAAGATCCGTGCTCTTAAAATTTCTTGTCATCGATAATTTTAATTATAATTCTCAATAGGATTGTTCATGTCTCTACAACCAAAGGCTGTAGCTTGTGGGAAATCCGTGGCAATTTTTGCCCTGGCTGTGAGGTTTTTGGCGGGGCCAGCCATTACTGCCGCAACCTCTATTGCCGTTGGCCTTCGAGGCACTCTTCTACGCGTAGCGATAGTACAGGTTCGATGTATATCCGAGGGGAATTGTTATTTATATCCCAGTTTCTCTTTAAAATGTGCACAACCACCGTTTATATAGTTTTGATACTCACCAATTATAACTTTTGCGATGAAACCTGGTGTTGGAATTAATAGTCCAATCTCTTTTCTCACGGGAAAATATCAATTGTCATATTCGAGGACCCAAAAACCTTTCATTTACGAATAATGACCGGCTTTTGCAATTTCTCGGAAATGGCGGGTGCCTTTTAAGGCTAAGATTATTAATCTCGATTGAAATCACATTTTTTTGCAGGGGGCTCTTTCCCTAGGGATCGTTCCGTCTGTTTTTGCCAGGGAGTACAACGTCCACACCGGTATATTCAGCACAGTGTAAGCCTATCCATTCACATCTACTTTAATTAACACTATCAACGTTTTAATTTTGCTTCAAGATTGAAGAAGAAAAAAGGGAAAATTTTTGGCTGGCACGTCGGCTTAATTTAACAAGGAAAAATGATGCCTGAAAATGTGGAAACTGCTAACGAGATTGCTAAATTGCTAATTTTTTGCAGGGTTCTCATTGGATTGTTGATTGCTTTGCCCGTCACAATACTTTATTATATATTGAGCTTTAGTTAATTATCTTGAGTGAGGAAGACAAAAAAAAAAAAAAAAAAGCTAAAAGATCATAAAACAAAATATTTTTGCAAATAAAAATTTCCAGGTCGTTCATATATACAATGACTACTGATGAAAGCATAAGCAATGCCTCAAATCACAAGGAACTGGGAGCTCCAGAAACAGACAAGGATCCTAACTCCTACAATTAGAATTCAGACCAAAAGCCCAACAAATGTAAACGAACGAACATCTAAGTCAATGGAAAAAAAATTTTTTTGCTTCCCATTGTGTAAATCCCGCACATCATTGATGCAAAGATAGGTCACACAGACTCACCACCATAACTATCGTGGCTATTATCTCCATTTTCTTTACTCAACCTAGATTTTGGTGAGGAAGGCTTTCTTGATACTTTTCCTGATTGTGACTTCGGAATGTGTAAATTGAGGTAAGTGTAAACAGACATACCAGCAATAGCTGTGAATGCACCGCAGATACTGGTTGCTCCGGGGTTGGCATTAAAAATGTAGTAGTTTCCCAGAAGCACAACGCATGTCTTAAACTGACCAAGAACAACGTGTGAAACTGCAGATGTTGCCCTGAATATTAAGTAAAGCGATGAAAATGAGAACTCAAAGCCAAGTGAAGATCAAACAGGGAGATGTGTTCAAATTATGAAACTCATCTGATGTGTTTGAAGATATGTTACAGGCTTGTCAACATTACCTTCAGCTAAAACGTACCAAAATAAAGCTTGCACAGTTGCAAATGCACAATATATGAAAATGTATTCATATAGTCAAACTTAGCTATAGAATTTAATATGCTTACATTGATTATATGGCTGTCAACACACATTCTTTCGTAAATACTAGCTTAAAGAACCACAAATTGCACAGAACACCTCTTCTGCCAATAAAATGCTTCTCATTCTTAGACAGTGAACTAGACTTTTTGGCATTCATTTAGAATAACTTTCAAGTTGACGTAAAAGGATACTCACAATCCTGTGTTGGCCTAATAACCTATTTCAACTAGTACAACTTGAAACCACAGCTAACTTCCAGAATGTATGAGAGGATGGGAAAGCTAGATTTTTCAACCGTGAAACCTATGGCACAAAGTAGTTAATTGAACAAAGAAAAGTGAAGTCTCACTCACCCGAGGGCCAAAGCACCTGACCACTGAAGCAAGAAGCCAAGAAAAGCAGAAATGAGAATGAGCGATGTGTTAGAGAAGTTCCAATCGTAGGAGAAAACACCAGGAGGATCTAAGAAAGGAATCAGAGCAGCCAGGAAAAACAAAGTGATTGGTGTCGTCTTCCACATTAACCTGCTCATTGTACAGAGCCCAGATAAGACACAAGTATTGCTTAATATCATCAAATGTAAGACAAAATGTTGGAGAAAAAGGCCTTATAACATACGCCAAGGCTGTCCAGTTTTCCCGTTGTTGCAGTGTGGACCACAGGATCTTGTTAATGGCACTGGGAATTATCCATGCTATTGCTACACAAGCACCAAATAGGCTAAATTGTAAATCAGTTACTGTAGCCACAGCAACACCAATAGACACAACTGTAAGTGCAACAACCTGAAAAATTCACAGCAGGATCAGAAATTGTATCAACAACTGAAGTTTCAGAAAGAGTACATTCCTACCAAGAAGATTAAAAGTTTCATGATTTTATAGAAATACCACAGGTGAAAGGGAGATCCTTGAATGTCAAGTAGACATATAAATACACCTAACATCTCTTTATGAATAAAAGGGATTTCCACTGTTCAGAAAAATAAATAAATACACCTAACATTGTTTATATGGCCTACTTAAAGAACCTAGGACAACAAATATGAGAAGAACTTTGAAAGGCATACAAGACACCACAATACATTTACTCTAGTCACTTCTTCTCAACAATACAGCACCAAAGCTTCGACCCAAACTCAAAATTCCCAGAAAACACAGTAAAACTTTGCAGTCAGCCAAACAAAATACAGAGGGAATTTCCCTTAATAGATTCCCACCCAAACCTCCAGGTGCCACCACATGGAACCATTACTGAATGATTTCAACTCTTCATACGGGGAAACTGTTCCGAATGCTTCCAGATCACTCTTTCTTACAGCCATTTTTTTTTTCCTATTTCTTTTTCTAATGTAAATAATGGATAAAAGGATTTGCAAATTTTGCCTAAATGTCAAAAGTTTTAATTAGATCCTTGATGCAACACATATAAAGCACAATATCAGGAGTATCTGAGAGTTGTAAGTTGAGCCAACTCCAACCAGCACACTCCTTCCAAATTTCATATGGTGCATTACTTCAAACTAATAGGCAAAATTAAAGTGTTACAACTAGAGAGTGAGTTTAATATGACCAGAAAAGATGCTGTCGTGGGCAGCACAGAAACAATTTACTTCAATCACTGTGACGGCTTAACATAAATCGAAGGCAAACCATTCAAAGGGCACTCCTCTTCCGGGTTATGTACACAGCCATCATGTAAAAACTTTTAAGGTTGTTGGAGATAGAAAGGAAGAGTTGCCAAAGTAGAGGAGATACTTTTGATCTCAATGTAGATGTAGATGATTTGACTCGAGAAATATACAAGCCTAAAAAGGTTCATGGGTATTCATATTTAAGATCTTCTGTTTCTAGTTTCACCTCTTTTCAGAGACATATTTGACTTAGTCCACAGTTTTACGACAACACAGAATCGTCAAAGCAAGCACTGCTATATCTCAAAATGAAAATACAAAGGCAAGCAAGTTAAATGGTGGATCACTGCATCCAAATATCAGCAGAGTATGCACAGATCAATGAACTGAATAATAAAATCATTTTCTTGACCAGATGAGATAGTTTCAACATAATTAACAAATAAAAAAAAAAGGTGAGTAGATTTTTATTCATACTGCTACCACACTCAATTTTCTAAAGCTTCCAATGAGGAACACAAATTATTAGGAGAAACTCTCTTCTTGAACTATATGGATGCAGCACGAATGAAAATTAAAAAGAATGTCCCTACTCTAGCTTTACCTTGGGGAAAGAGACAATCTTCTTAAACCATATAAATTCTGCTAGAACTATTGAGGGTGTAACAGCAATCTTAGCCATCTGATAGAATCCCACACTGCATTACAAATAAAACACGCAGTTTTAAACAAAACTCTAAAATGGGATACGTTATCTTGAAGACGAAAGAAACCAAACATATCCAACCTATTGTACTTCAAGCTGACATTAGCGAGGCCAGTAGACAAAGCCATAACAAACCCAAGAGTAAACAAAGCAAAATGAGTTGACTTTGATGGGGGAGATTCAGGAAGCAGAGATATAGCCTTCAAAATGGCCATCAGCGTCCAACTTATTGCATAGTGAATAAAACTGAGGCATATAGGGAAGCGGAATCCAATTCCTTGAAACACCTGAAGAGGCAAAATCCCAAAAAAAAAAAAAAAAGGCCATTTTTGGACAAGTTTCAAAAGTAGAAGAACCCAAAAACAAAAAAAGGGGAGAAAAAATCAAACTAAAATGCAAACCCATTTGTTGATGAAAATAATTCCAACAGCAACCAGAAAATTGAAAGTGAGAGCAGCAACGGGACCAAACAAGCGTTGCTCTTGTCGTTTGGCACCTTCAGACGAGCTAAATCTGTTGAAAAGAGAAGCTCGCAAGTCTTCCAAAGCCCTTCCTGATGAAAAGTTAGGTTCTTGATTTAGCCAAAACAAGCTCTTGAGATTTGCAAAAAGTTTCGAACTTTCACTGCCTAATGCCCATTCTTTACCATCTTTAAAAATGCCAAAAAAAAAAAAAAAGCAAAAAATCAAAAAGAACTTGTTCAAAGAAAGAGAGGGGAAATGGGGCTATTACCTCTTTGGCCGGCATCACTGTCCTTGCGCTTAAGTATCTTCCTCACATCTTTCTTCACCAGGAAATTCAAAATCTCACGGCTATAAAGCATATCTCCAGCTCTCTCTTTGCCTCTCTCTCTCTCCCTAAAATGCTGGCTCCCGTTCTGGGTTTCTTTCAGAAAGTATATACTTCGGTCCTAAGATTGTCACTCAATAGTGCCACTTGTTTTTGAAGGTTCAAAGGCCGGAGAGAGAGAGAGAGATGCACATCAGACAATGCAAACAATAAAAGAACGGCGGAACACTTTCTCTCGTACAATAAGCCGTTGGAGCGTGACGCGTTTGATGAGATCAAAATCAAAATCAATCTCAAAGCGTTGATAGCGGAGTTTAGAGAAAAAAAAAAAAAAAGTAGTGGTTGTGGGGAACACACAGAGAGACTGAGAGAGGCAATCACGGTTTCTCGCCGACCAAACAGTGGAACCGAAACTGAGAAAAAGTGCTTTGCTTTCAAGGCTTCCAGCCTTTTTTTTTCTTTTTTTTCCTTTTTTGTAATTTTACAACTTCGTGACTCACATTTGGTGAACTCAGTGTTTGTTATTCATCTTTATCATTAGTGATTTCTTTTTTTCTTTTTTTCTTTTTTCTTTTTTTTTTTTTACCAAAATAAGCATTAGATTTTCGGAGGTTATGACTTCTCGCGTTTTTTGTTTTCAGGTAAATTGACCCCAAAAAAAAAAAATCTTATGATTAACGGGTAGGTAGAGTTTGACTACCAGTCATCATCTGAGTTGCACTCGGGTTTTAACTTTTTTTTTTTTATTATTATTTTTTTGGCTCTTGGCATTGGGTAAGATGAGAAAATAAGAATAACATTTATAATTTTATTTTAAAATTTATGTTTTATCAAAAAATATATATATATATATATATTTAAAATAAATATATTTAATGTCATTGAGTACTTTTATAAGTACTGAAACTTAAAGACACTTGTCTTTACCGTTTGAATGTTGTTCATCCCTCTCGAGCTTGCTTTCTTTTAGCGGATTCTAATTTGGTGTATGTGAGTGCACGTATAAATGCACATCATACCAAGACCGTTGCCTCTGAAATGCTTGAGTCATTGGATAATCCGATCGGACAATGTCTGAAATGCTCACACGAAATCAAATGCCTCAGCAAGAAAAGTACATTTTGGTTTATTTAAAAAAATAATAATAAATTAACCATTACACTTATAAATTAAGTGATATTTTTTATTTAAAATATTATTAACTTAAATGATTTTTTCATATTTAATTTTAATATTAATAAATTTAAAAATTAAACTTCACATTTCAATATATATATATATATATATATATATATATATATATATATATATATATCACTTTTTTACTATGTTATGTTAAATATGTTAAATTAATTAACATGAGTGACTCTTGTTATTTAAAGTGTGACCCAATATAAAAGGTCCAATATGATGGTCGGTTGGACATAAAGGCAATTTGGGTCATTGGGTTTAAAATCCCTCCACTCTCCCTATTTAAAGATAATTGTTACGGGAAATAGATAACGATTACGGGTAGAATAATTGTTATCGGAAAAGAGGGATAATTTCTAATTAAATCATAAACGTTGCGGAAGGAAAATGTAACGTTTTAATTAGGATATTAATTCCCTAATTAATGATTTAATTAGGGTATTAATTCCTAATTAATGACAACGATTTAATTATGGTATTAATTCCTAATTAATGATAACCATTATGGAAGGGATATAAACGTTATCATTAATTTTCCCGTAACTAGCTCAGCCATTAGAGAAATCAGAAAAGGAAAGGGAAGAGTCGGAGAAAATTGAGAGAGAGAGACCGAAAAGGCAGGTAGACGAGAAAAGGAAAGAATCCGAAAAGGAAAGGCGAAATCTTCTCAGACACGGATCGGATCTTCACCTCCGACGAAGGAACCGACATGGACGGTACGTCGATTCCTTACAGTTCTTGCTAGTATTCGCTTAAAGATCCTGTATTGCGATAAATGAATTTTCACAAATGAAAATTCAGAAAAGTATCGTTTTATTATAGTTTAAAATTTTTATTCAACAATTGGTATCAGAGCGTGTTTTGCGAATACTGCGTTATTGTTTTCGTTTTTCCTGTTGTGCTGGACGGACGACGCATGAAAGAAAAAGGTTGGTGCCGCCGGGATCCAAATCGATCCGGGTATGGCGAAAGGAAGCCCGGTGAGCGCCGTGTTTATGCGTGTCACAGGGGTAGCCAAACATCGAGGCTGAAAGAGCCACCGGCGGCGCGACCCGATTGAGGGCCGAGGGGCACTGGCCGAAGCCAGACCCGACCGGGGCCGAAAGGGCCACCGGCGAGCCCGATCCGACCGGGGCCGAAGGGGCCACCGGCAAGCCGATCCGACCGAGGCCGAAAGGGCCACCGACGAACGCGAGCCGACCGGGGCCGAAAGGGCCACCGGCGAGCCCGATCCGACCGGGGCCGAAAGGGCCACCGGCGAGCGCGATCCGACCGAGGCCGAACGGGCCACCGACGAACGCGAGGCTACCGGGGCCGAAGGGGTCACCGGCGAGTGCGAGGCGACTGGGACCGAGGGGCCACCGGAGAAGCGCGACCCGACCGGGGCCGAGGGGCCACCGGCGAAGTGCGACGCGACCGGGGCCGAAGGGGCCACCGGAGAAGCGCGACCTGACCGGGGCCGAGGGGCCACCGGCGAGCGCACGTGGCCGGGACCCGATCGGCCTGCTGGGCACGGCAGAGGCCCGGCTGAAGGATCCGGGCGGTGCCGGCGGGGTTGGCCGGTGTGGGAGGAGCTCCGGCCGGAATCTGCGTTGCCGGAGACTGTTGGCCGGAATAGTGCGCCGGCCACCGGATCCTGTGTCGCTCGCAGTTGTCGTTTGAATCGCAGGTGGTTATCGGCGTAAGGCATAAGCCGACTATGGGCAAAATGCGTTGCCAGTATTGACCTGTGTCAACTCCCACAGAATGGAACATTAAAATTTTGAAAACTTGTTAGTCACCAAAGTGGCCTGGTTTGAAAAATTTAAATGATCATGAATTTCAAATTGTTCATTTTGATGCTAATAAAAGGTTGTACATGAACAATTGGAGTTATTAATTATAAAGCTAGGAGATCATCCAAAGATGGATCATTGCCTATAATTAATAACACTAAAGGGGATTGATTGATATACTGAGTAGACATGATTGTATATCCAAAGATAACATTCATGTTTCACTCTAGTATGATTGATTGATCTATTAAAGTATATCTAATTAGCATCGTTATTGATTAAAGTTATGTGTTTGAGGATCACCCAAAGGTGGACTTAAATACATAATCAAAGTTTGTAATGTATGTATTTGAATCCATCAAAGTTTGCTCAAAGTATTAATGTGTAAATTTGGATCATGTTTGCAGCCTACAACAACGTTTTCGCCCTAGGCAATGCAATGATCAAATTCAATGGGCTGAACTATGCAGAATGGTCTGAGCATATTCAGTTTCATTTGGGCGTTTTGGGCTTAGACCTAGCGGTCATCACGGACAAAAGGCCTGCAGCCATTACAGAGACCAGTACAGAATCTGATAAGTCTTTTCATGAGGCTTGGGTACGGTCTAATAGGCTGAGTCTGAATTTGATGCGAATGACGATGGCTGAAAATGTCAAGCCATCGATGCCTAAGACCGAATATGCAAGGGAATTTATGGTGAGAATTAAAGAATATTCTCAGTCAGACATAGCTGACAAATCCATCGTAGGAACCCTAATGAGTGAGCTGACGACCAAGAAATTTGATTGGTCACAGCCCATTCATGATCATGTGACTAGTATGGCTAACCTAGCAGCAAAGTTAAGAACGATGGGAATGGATGTGAGTGAATCCTTTTTGGTTCAATTCATCATCAACTCACTGCCTCCTGAATTTGGCCAGTTCCAAGTGAATTACAACACTATTAAAGAGAAATGGAACTTTCAAGAAATTAAGGCCATGCTGGTTCAGGAAGAAGGGAGATTAAAGAAGATGAGGGATCACTCCATTCATCTCACTGTTCGCAATGAGGCTAGCAGTAGTAAGTCTAAACCATACCGGAAGGGTAAGAAGAAGGACAAGACCTCTATAAAAGTCACTGGAGGTCAGATCCAAAAGGATCAGAAATGCTTCTTCTGTAAAAGGATGGGTCACTTCAAGAAGGATTGCCCAAAAAGGAAAGCTTGGTTCGAAAAGAAAGGTATGTACTGTATATCAGTATGTTTTGAATCAAACGTAATTGAAGTACCCAACAATACTTGGTGGTTAGACTCTGGAGCTACTACTCATGTGTCACATATTATGCAGGGATTCCTTTCAATCCAGCCCATAACAGGAACTGAGAAGTTCCTTTACATGGGAAACAGAATGAAAGCGCGAATAGCGGGAATTGGGACGTACAGATTGATCTTGGACACTAAGTGTCACCTGGATCTAGAAAAGTGTCTCTATGTTCCTGAATGTGCTAGAAATTTGATTTCTGTTGCAAAGTTGGATAAAGAAGGATTTAATTTCAAGATTGGAAACGGTGCATTTTCATTGTATAGACATTCGTACTATTATGGATCTGGTACTTTGGTTGATGATTTGTATCGTCTTAATCTTGATGCTATGTATGCTGATTCTCTATTTCTTGTTGAGCATAGTATAGGTAACAAACGTAATATGCATAATGATAGTTCTGCTTTCTTATGGCATCAAAGATTGGGTCACATATCCAAAGAAAGGTTATTGAGGTTGGTGAAAAGTGATATCCTACCTCAATTGGATTTTGCTGATTGGGAAGTGTGTGTTGATTGTATAAAAGGAAAACAAACAAGACACATATCAAAGAACCCAGCCATGAGAAGTAGTGAGCCTTTAGAATTAATACACACCGATATATGTGGCCCTTTTGATATTCCCACATGGGGTGGTGAGAAATATTTCATCACATTTATAGATGACTACTCACGGTACTGTTACTTATATCTACTGCATGAAAAGTCTCAGTCAGTAAACACCCTGGAGGTGTTTATTAACGAAGTGGAAAGGCAGTTGGATAGAAAAGTAAAAGTGATTAAGTCAGACAGGGGTGGTGAATATTATGGAAAATTCAATGAAAGTGGACAATGTCCTGGTCCATTTGCAAAGTTTCTTGAAAGTCGAGGCATATGTGCACAGTACACAATGCCTGGTACACCACAACAGAATGGTGTAGCGGAAAGGCGGAATCGCACACTTATGGATATGGTTAGGAGTATGTTGAGTTACAGTACTGTACCTTTATCCTTGTGGATGCATGCATTAAGGACTGCAGCATATCTGCTGAACAGGGTTCCTAGTAAGGTTGTCCCTAAGACTCCCTACGAGTTATGGACAGGTAGGAAACCCAGTTTAAGACACCTTCACGTTTGGGGTTGTTCAGCGGAAGTAAGGATTTATAATCCACATGAAGGAAAGCTTGATGCTAGAACCATCAGTGGTCACTTCATTGGCTATCCTGAAAAGTCTAAAGGGTACAGGTTCTACTGCCCTAACCATAGTACTAGAATAGTTGAGTCTGGTAATGCTCGGTTCATTGAAAATGGTCAGCTCAGTGGGAGTGGGGAATCACGAAAGGTGGATATTGCAGAATTGCAAAATGAAAGATCCACAGTGAGTACTTCTACTCAAGTTGGTATCCCCACACCCAGTGTTTCTACTCAAGTTGTTGTTCCTTGTGTTGCATCACAGTTACGCGACATGCAAGGACAACGAATTGATACACGAAACACGCAAAGTGAGCACATAAGAGATGAACCAAGTGACAATGTACAAATTTCGAATGAACAAGCGATGCCACAAGATATAGCATTACGGAGGTCTACAAGACAGAAAAGGTCAGCTGTATCGAATGATTATGTGGTTTACTCGCTTGAGCATGAATCGGAATTAAGCATTGATAAAGATCCAGTCTCATTTAATCAAGCCATGGATTGTAATGATTCTGAAAAGTGGTTGAATGCCATGAAGGAAGAGTTGAAATCAATGGATGTAAATCAAGTCTGGGAACTAGTAGAGTTGCCTGAAGGATCAAAACGAGTTGGCTGTAAATGGGTCTTTAAGACCAAGCGAAACTCAAAAGGCAACATCGAAAGGTACAAAGCCAGACTTGTTGCCAAAGGTTACACTCAAAAGGATGGCATTGACTATAAGGAGACTTTCTCTCCAGTGTCTAAGAAAGACTCCTTAAGAATCATTATGGCTTTGGTGGCTCAATATGACTTGGAGCTCCACCAAATGGATGTAAAGACCGCCTTTCTGAATGGAGACTTAGAAGAGGAAGTGTATATGGACCAACCTGAAGGTTTCATAACTACAGGGCAGGAAAATTTGGTGTGTAAATTAAAGAAATCGATATATGGACTGAAACAAGCTTCCCGACAATGGTATATTAAGTTTAATGATACCATTACGTCGTATGGTTTTGTAGAGAACACCGTTGATCGGTGTATCTATATGAAGGTCAGTGGGAGCAAGTTCATTATATTAGTCCTATATGTCGATGACATCCTATTGGCTGCTAATGACATGAGTTTGTTACATGATGTTAAGAAATTTCTCTCTGAAACTTTTGAAATGAAAGATATGATTGAGGCATCCTATGTGATAGGAATAGAGATATTCCGTGATAGATCACAAGGATTGTTGGGATTGTCTCAGAAAGGCTATATCAATAAAGTATTAGAGAGATTTAGAATGGAAAATTGCTCTACAGGAATAGTTCCAATTCAGAAAGGGGACAAGTTCAGTGAATTGCAATGTCCAAAGAATGATTTGGAACGAAAATCAATGGAATCCATTCCCTATGCATCATTGGTTGGAAGTTTGATGTATGCTCAAACATGCACTCGGCCAGATATTAGTTTCGCTGTTGGAATGCTTGGCCGATATCAAAGTAATCCTGGAATAGATCATTGGAAAGCTGGAAAGAAAGTACTGAGGTACTTACAAGGCACCAAGAATCATATGCTTACTTATAAAAGATCAAGTCATCTTGAAATAGTAGGCTACTCGGATTCAGATTATGTTGGATGTGTAGACTCGAGGAAATCTACATTTGGTTACGTGTTCCTCCTAGCTGGAGGAGCGGTTTCCTGGAAAAGTGGGAAGCAGTCTGTCATTGCTACTTCCACTATGGAAGCTGAATTTGTAGCATGCTTTGAGGCTACTGTTCATGCATTATGGTTGCGGAATTTTATCTTAAGGCTTGGTTTGGTCGACAGTATAGAAAAGCCGTTAAGAATTTATTGTGATAATTCCGCAGCTGTTTTCTTCTCTAAGAATGATAGGTATTCTAAAGGTGCGAAACATATGGATTTGAAATATCTATCTGTTAAGGAAGAAGTGCAAAACCGTAGAGTGTCTATTGAGCACATTGGTACTGAACTGATGATAGCGGACCCATTAACTAAAGGTTTGCCACCAAAAACATTTATTGGGCATGTTGATGGGATGGGCATTTTGGATAGGTCCGCATTCTCATGAAAGCCAATATTGTGTACTGCTCATATTATTGTAACACTCTTGAATTCAATTAAAGTCATGGTTTTGTTTACGCTCTGTTATCTCTATTTAGTTGTATACAATTACAGTTGTGAGATAACTAGTGGCATGTTCGGAAATGACAATTAAAGTTTCACCGTTCCTCAGTAAGGTCATTATGAATTATAATGATCATGTGATACATGGAAGGAATCATGTCGCCAAAGAACATGTGACCGCCATGATCCAATCATTTTAATTCAATTAAGTATTGTGGTTTGATGAACTTTAAGGATTGTGCACATTTATTTGTTGTTGATTCATCAAATCATAACAAGAGCCAAGTGGGAGATTGTTAAATTAATTAACATGAGTGACTCTTGTTATTTAAAGTGTGACCCAATATAAAAGGTCCAATATGATGGTCGGTTGGACATAAAGGCAATTTGGGTCATTGGGTTTAAAATCCCTCCACTCTCCCTATTTAAAGATAATTGTTACGGGAAATAGATAACGATTACGGGTAGAATAATTGTTATCGGAAAAGAGGGATAATTTCTAATTAAATCATAAACGTTGCGGAAGGAAAATGTAACGTTTTAATTAGGATATTAATTCCCTAATTAATGATTTAATTAGGGTATTAATTCCTAATTAATGACAACGATTTAATTATGGTATTAATTCCTAATTAATGATAACCATTATGGAAGGGATATAAACGTTATCATTAATTTTTCCGTAACTAGCTCAGCCATTAGAGAAATCAGAAAAGGAAAGGGAAGAGTCGGAGAAAATTGAGAGAGAGAGACCGAAAAGGCAGGTAGACGAGAAAAGGAAAGAATCCGAAAAGGAAAGGCGAAATCTTCTCAGACACGGATCGGATCTTCACCTCCGACGAAGGAACCGACATGGACGGTACGTCGATTCCTTACAGTTCTTGCTAGTATTCGCTTAAAGATCCTGTATTGCGATAAATGAATTTTCACAAATGAAAATTCAGAAAAGTATCGTTTTATTATAGTTTAAAATTTTTATTCAACAAAATAAGTATTACCATTGAATGCCTTTGTTGGAAAACACTCCGTAGGCCGATCATTTTATAAGTTTACTATACCCAATGAATAAAATAATTATTTTATTAATAGAAACGACCCATATCACGATAACTAAAATAAAATACTGCTTTTTAAAAGTTTATTTTTTGGTTTTTGTTTATTAATTGTACATCATGTGTGTATTAAAAAAGGTGTCTATCGAGTAATTTTGAGCCTCAATTGCAATTAATTAATTAATAAAAAATAAAATAAAATCCCAAAGCATGTACACAGTAGCCAATATGCTAAACAGGCTCTAATAGCTCTGCGGTGTGACGAGATGTGAGAAGAGGAAAGCGAACCTGTAGGGTAATAGCAGTGAAACAAAATCCACTGAGTTTGTAGTTTTTCATTCTCTTTTACTTTTAGAATGGGGTTGATTGTTTTGCAAATTGCTTGCATAACATTAGCTGTATTGTATTTGGGTTTACCTAAGGGTCTTTATGCAGTGTCTTTGTCACCTGGTGAAGGATGAAATTGATGGATTTTTGCTAAGAATGGGGAATGCAGCATTTAAACCTTATGTAATTTCCTTTTCAAAGAGCTTGATCAAGTTAGGATCGGTTTCCCTTGAAAGCCATTTGATAATCAAGGTGATTTTTTTGTGAGAGTGTGTGCGTTTGGGTGCTGATTGTGTGCATATTTAATGCTAGATTAACTTGTAACGAATCGAAGACGATTTGCTGAATGGATTTCTTTAATACATATTTGGGAGTTGCCAGGAATTATATTCCCATCTGTTGTGGACGCATAAGGATCATTTGGAACCTTGTGTATTCTACTCCAGGGAGTTCTCAGGTTCATGGAAGGAAGATGGGAAAGAGCTTTGGATTGGGTCCAGTGCCCACGTGAGGCAAGGGTGAAGACTACCTGGGACATCACTTGGCAGTTGGGTGTTTGATTTTGAAAGAGTGCTAGACATTGAGGATAGAGAAGATCTTGTATGTACTTTCACATAGAAAAGTGAAATCAGATATTGTGACTTTGGATTCCTTATCATGCTGAACCAATTTAATTATTTTATTCTATTTTTTAACGGTCTTTTACCTCTCTTGTAAAAAGCAAAAAAATCATAATCTTTCTCCAAGTGCCACCCTGCAGTGGGCAGGATTTGGAGAAATGAGCCCGGGACTCGGAGGTAATGGGCACGAAGGGAGCCCAGGAGCCCGCTTGGACTTGGACTTAGTCTCTCTACCAAAGTACTTTTGACCTCGAAAATACGGATCGTGGGGGAGCGACGTCGTTTTCGGAAATGAAAGTCTGAATTTAAGATTAATTGAAATTAAAAATTAAATAATAATGATGATGTTGATGATGATGATGGTGATGATGGTGGCGGTGGCGGAAGGGTCGGTTAAAAGTACAAACACATGAGAAGCAAAGCCAAAAAAAAAAAAAAAACAGCAAAAAGAAAAAAGAAAAAACATGACGACAACAAACGTGGGATGCGCCCTTCTCTCTCACTTTCTCAGCTCCAAGTGGACCTCTCCGCGCCTCGCCTCCTCTCTGTAACCTCTCTCGCTCTCTCTGGTTCTCCTCCTGTATGACTCGAACCTTTCACTTGCACGCGTATCTTTATTGCAAGCTAAAACGCATATGGCAATGCGAAGCAGGTGGTGCACTGGTCTTCCAAGCAAATGTCCGACAAGTCGTCCTCCTCTGTGTACTTCCGGGTTAATTCGACGACGTAAAGACGACGGTTTTACCGGATTTCGTTGCTGTTGCACCGTCTCCTCGGTCTCGGAACCCACAATTTCTTCAACCCATCTGAAGTAATTTCCCATATTATCTCCTCTTTTCTTTCCTTTTATTTGGCGCAGGAATGAGATTGCTCTGCTTTTGTTATGAGAATGGGGTTAAAATTGATTCTGTTGGGGTGGGCAATGTATGCCTTTGTTTTTGTTGTTCATGGTTTATTTTTTGAAAAAGAAAGTTTATTTGAATGAAATCAATGGTTAAGTAAACTAAAGTCTGCTACTTTTGATTAACAGGAAGAGGATAGTGTCTGGAGTCCAGCCTACGGGATCAGTCCACCTTGGCAATTATTTGGGTGCCATTAAAAATTGGGTTGCTCTTCAGGTTACTTGCTTTTGCATACTCCTGCTTCTTCTTTACTGTTGATAATTAAGTGTTTCCCGAGCAAATTCCTTTGTTTTATTGCAGCTGCTATTGTTGTTTTATTTTGCTATACTTATTTTCAATTCAATGATCTGTGAAAGCTAGTGTCTTTCGATTCGATTTCCATTTTAAGAAGAAGCAAAACAATATCCTAATTGTGGGTTTTCTTTTTGTGGTCTGCAGGATAAGTACGATACTCTTTTCTTTATAGTAGACCTTCATGCGGTAAGTTTCAAAATCAAATATACTTAATAAGTTTGAAGCTGTGTGCTGTGATGTGGAGATGCACTGAAACTCCCCTGTTGGAAACAAAATTATGAACTTATTGCTTTATGTTTCTTCAAGCTCCTTTCTTTGTTTCTGTCTATGTTTTTTCAATGTTGATTGGATAATATATTAGCATTGCTTCATTAAAATTTTGCATTTCATTGGTGAAGTTTATGATGTCTGATGTCAGAACCCTTGCACTGGTAAAAATATGTGGAACACTTATGAAGATTTGTTTTCTGTGTTGATAACTTTGTTGTTGTAAGGGATAAGTTCCTGGGTGCCCTCACCAATGGAAAAGAAGTGCCATTGGCATGGAATCGTTGATGAGTCAATCTATGTAGAAAGTAGGTGAACAAAGAGGCTTGGCATGATGAATTGAGTAGAGTGAGATGGTAGTTGGGCTGCAATTGGGGCTAATCAGTGAATGATGAGAAATGGGATGACAAAGGGCACTTCTTGTCTAAAGTTTCTTACTTTAGACTCTTTTTTTTTGTGCATTGATGGAGTGGTGTTGGCTGTAAGCCTAATCAACTTCTTTTTCTGTTTATGGAATAATTCTTTAAAAGAGGAAAAATGGAGGATGTACATATGGTCATTCATTTTTTAAATAACTGCAATTTTACAGAATATTTATTTTGTTTCCATCGGAAAGTTTGAGCTATTCATAATTAGTCATTGTTCTACATAATATGCAGATTACGTTGCCATATGACACACAACAGTTGGCTAGGTCTACAAGAGAAACAGCAGCAATTTATTTAGCATGTGGTGTTGACACAACCAAGGTTCGGCTGATATTGTTGCTTAGAAATTAGATGTTTAAAGTTTTGTAGGTGTGTGATGTTAATTGAAATTAGTCTGATTAATTTGATTTGTGCCTGCAGGCTTCTGTGTTTTTGCAATCTCATGTTCGTGCCCATGTAGAACTTATGTGGCTTCTAAGTTCTGCCACGCCAATTGGCTGGCTGAACAGAATGATTCAGTTTAAAGAGAAATCTCGGAAGACAGTGAGCATTTGGCTTTATAACTTTAATTTCTAATTATTTGTGTATTTATCAGAAACATGTCAGCTTTCACTGCACATGTATTTTTGATCTATTAAATCTGTATTTTTCATCCATGAGATAGTAACATGCAATGATTATGGATTTTACACCATAATTTGTTCTTTTTCAAGTTTGCCATGACATTTGATAATAATTTCTGTTGCTACCCATGATTCTGCTTGACTCTATAATCTTCATTCTTCATTTTTATTTACTTTTGATTATCTTCATAATCTTATCCTTCATTCAGATTAACTCTACAACTTGGTGGTTGCTTTTGCAGGGAGATGAAAATGTTGGGGTTGCTCTTTTGACTTATCCCGTTCTTATGGCTTCGGATATCCTTTTATATCAGGTGATTTTATCATTCATGATTGTGCTTTCAAATTTGCATCTGTTGTAAGTTCTAATTCAAATATCTGGATTGCTAGTTTTCCTATTTTCTCAACAATCAGAGGAGTGGGGTTGAAAGTTCTTGAACTTTCAATTTGATGTGAAAATAATTCATAAGGCAGCTGTATTACATATATGCTAATTGACCACCATAATCTCAATTGTCTATGCATGCCTCCTAATCGATAATCAGCTTGAATGCATGATCCTTATTAGATTGCAGCATGACTCTGCAGTCTGATTTTGTCCCAGTTGGTGAAGATCAGAAGCAACATCTTGAGTTGACTCGTGAGCTGGCTGAGCGCATTAATTTTTCATATGGCGGAAGAAAGTGGAAAAAATTGGGAGGGTAAGATACTATATTTGTAGTAGGACATGATAAATATTCCTCAAAAGGGATCTTTTAATTTCTAGGCCACTTTTTTGCTTCTCTGGTGATATTTTGTACTTTTGGTCACAGGAGAGGAGGCGCTATATTTAAGGTGGATACTTCTTCTAGGTTTCCTGTTAAAGCTTTTCAATTGGGATTGTTAAGTGCAAGGACAGAAATATGTCTTCATGTAATGTAAAACCATTTGTAGGTTCCTGAGCCACTTATACCACCAGCTGGGGCACGAGTTATGTCTCTCACTGATGGTCTCTCAAAGGTTTTGTTGCCATTATTCTTTTGTGATTTTGTATTTTTTAGGCAGGTAGCTCTAACTCTTTTATTTTGTATACTACTGCATGCACAAAGATGACAGTCAACTGATAAATTCATAATTGCATACAGTTATGCTTCTTTTTGTGGCAATTTAGGTTCTGATTTAGAATGGGCAGGTAGGCGAGGAAGTATAACTAGATATCTAAAATGATCTTTTCTTTTTATGCTTGTAGAATGATTTTTTGACGCTTAATGACAGTTTCTTTGGTTCCAATCATGTAGATGTCCAAGTCTGCACCTTCTGATCAATCTCGAATCAATCTTCTGGACCCAAAAGATGTAAGTCACCATTTGCCTGTGTTTTTCACTTTGGTCATTTCATTAAAAGGATATTTGTTATGCAAGTATGACAAGAGGAAGAAGATGGCAACTCTTGTTTTTTCACATGAATGATGGTAACTTTTTTTTTCTGCTTTGGGGGGAAAATAGTCGTGCTGGGATTGATAACCTGGCTTCTCAGATGAGAAAATTGTTCCTTTTTTTTTTTAAATCTTTTTTAGCAGCTGATTTGATTTTACAGTTTTTATTCACATTCTCTTTCCTTGCTTGTGAATAAATGATAGCTCTTGCATAAGATCAGTGGTCTGGTGTCAATTTTGTTCTTATTCATAAATATGATTAGGGCTGTTTTTTGTCTTGTAGGTGATAGCAAACAAGATAAAACGTTGCAAAACCGATTCATTTCCAGGGTTAATTCTCAACTATTCAGAAAATTTGATTTTTCCCTCTCCTTTTGGATTCTTGTTATGAGATTATTTTCTGGTGCATTCTGTGGCCTCAAAATCTCTAATGTTTCCAGTGTTTCTCTTCTTGTACCTCTGACAGCTTGGAATTTGACAATCCTGAAAGGCCAGAATGCAACAATCTTCTTTCGGTATACCAGATTGTTTCTGGCAAGACAAAGGAGGTAAGGTGTTTAGTGCCTTGCTCACTTAAGTTTTGAGTAATTAATTCTCTGCCTGTTACCAGTTTCTTGAGCTGTCTTTCCTCTAGGTTTACAAATGTCGTATTGTTTCTATAAAAGCACTCACTGATTTGAAGATTTGGTTGATTTCTGCTAGTCATATGCATTGCTACCAACTTTGCAGGAAGTTTCACAAGAATGTCAAAACATGAATTGGGGCACTTTTAAAACTCTGCTAGCAGATGCTTTAGTTGATCATCTGCATCCCATCCAGGTTTCTTCCTCTCTTCATAACTCTGTGTAGCAGGGATTGGGATAGATAACATTGTTGTCTGTGACAAGTTGAATAATGGTTGCTTGCATGTAGATTTTTTAGTGGTATGTTGTCCTCTAATCGATCTGTCTTTTAGGTTGAAATTACAGACGCCTTCTTTCACTGATGTTTCGTTGTTGTTTATTCCATTGGATTCTTTTTGATCAGTAAATAACTCGTATTGGAAAGGGATTAGGGGGTCTAAACACTCTTACATGGGAAGTTCAAAAATCACGAGTGTCCACAAAATATACGGAGGAAGAGATTTAGAAACCAAAGACAATTAATGCACTCGAGACTGTCAATGGCAGTCATCCAAAAGTTAAAAAGGGTTTTACCATCACTTCCCCATAAAGGTATTTGACGGAGTTTTCTAGTTTGAGAAGTCCTTGAATTCCTCTTCTTCCACACGATTGCCAAGGGAATTAAGCCCGACTTGTCCTTGAGGTGAACTTTTGTTAGTACTTGCTCATGGTCAGCAAAGTTGCCTACTTTTACAGGTTCGCTACAAGGAAATGGTTTCTGATTCGGCTTATTTAGATAGAATCTTGGAGGAAGGTGCTAGTAAGGCTTCGGAGATAGCAGATGCCACTCTTAACGATGTATATCAAGCAATGGGGTTCTTGCGGAAATGAGGAAAGGTCTTTTTGTACATCTGGGAGACTGCATCCAAAAATATGAACTACACATTCTTTTTGGATCACACAGATGGGCATAATTGTTGAGAGTTGAATTCAGGGAAGGCCCCGGAAATCTTTTGATAAACGAGTCATCTTCTTACTTATATTGTGGGAAGTATCTTATATTTTCATTGTCTAAAGTAAAAAAAAAAAAAAAAAATTGTTATTTCTCCGTCTAGGCCTCTCTGCCATTCCGCCACTCCTAATTTTATATTCAATTTGTATATTCACATGTTTACCAGCTCCGCGAGCAATTTGAGGGTGATTTGGGCTTTCTGGCATACCCCATCAGTCTGGTTTACTACGGGGCTGAAATAAAAATTCCTAGGGAGTTGTGGGCCTTTGTACTAGAGCTTTTAACCAAATTGGTCGGGCCTTGAGGAGGCTCAGACGTACAGCCGAAATTGGGGACAAAAGGCATCACAATTCCGATACAGGAACGCACAGCCCCCCCAGCAACCAGACCAAGCGCTCGTTGCTCCTTCAGATCACTGTCTGCAGTGTGCTGGTGCCATTTTTGACACAAAATTGTAGTTCAGTACAATTTTGATTTAATTTAATTTTGCCAAATAATACGTACGCACTCACCCTCAAAGCAAAAGAACCCGAAATCAAAACCCTAGAAATGGCTCCCAAATCGGAGGCCCAAGCGGCGGAATCGGACTCGGCTCCGACGTCCATGGACCCGATCTTCCACGTCCTCAAAATCCTCCCATACTCCGTCCTCCGCCCGCCGCGCCTCCGTTTGAAGCTGCCGTCCCTTACTCTGCCTTCCCCGATGACCGTCTACGCTCTCGTCCTCCTCACCTACTTCATGGTTGTCTCCGGCATCGTCTACGACGTCATCGTGGAGCCTCCCGGGATCGGATCCACACAGGATCCGGCCACCGGATCCGTCCGCCCTATCGTCTTCCTACCCGGCCGCGTCAACGGGCAGTACATCATCGAGGGCCTCTCGTCCGGCTTCATGTTCGTGCTCGGTGGGATCGGGATCGTTCTCATGGATCTCGCGCTCGACAAGAATCGCGCCAAGAGTGTCAAGGTTTCCTTCGCGACGGCCGGGGTCTCCTCGGTGGTCATCGCCTATGTTATGAGCATGCTCTTTATTCGCATTAAGATCCCCGCTTATCTTAGGTAACTTTTCTCTCTAATTGGAAAAAAAAAAAAAACAAAAAATTGCGGGGAGTATCATTAAAATGGAACTGTAAACTGAGCAATCGATTTCCCAATTGCCAATTGTGTTTCACGGTTATGAAGAGAATTGACAGTAAGCCTCGTTACTCTGTGTGGGACACTCTTTTGTTGAGTTATTTGCCAGTTGTTATAAATTGGTATTTATGAATTCTATCAATCATTATATTGATTCTTCGTTATGTTTCTTTCCCTGTCCTCGACTCTGGGCCATTGGTAATCGTATGCCAATTTTTATCGACTAGTTGATTGGCCATGTGATGAAGGTGTATGAATTGTTGTGCGTTCCTCGTATGCTTTAAAAATATGAAGCCCCCAATGAATTTAGAACCTAAGCATGCTGTCTCTTCAATCTGAGACTGCTTCATACTTGTTGAAAGTTGCCCTTTAGTCCTAAGCTGAATAGCTTATGGTTGCCTGTGTTTTTAATGGATGACTGGGTTGTTGATGTTGCTGCCTGCCTGCCACTTGTTTTGAAGTTATTATCCTGTTTATCTTGATCAGTGATCACCGTTACTTGCATTGACATTTGAGTTTTATGTTATTTTTAGACCATCATGACTAGTTTTGGATGGAAAGATGTCTTTGCCTTTTGGTTTACTTCGTTTTGAATTGAAACAAAAAGATCTTCCTGCTCCTATGATATGTGATTCTTTTTCATGCATTCTGTAACTCATTTGTTGTTTCTACTGATTTTGATAGAGAGTTGGAGAACATAAGTTAAGAAGGATTTTCATTTGAATCCACCGATCATTTGACTTACATTCTGCAGTTGTAGGTTCTTTCAGATGCAGAATAAATAGTTTGGAGAATGGAGTGTCATTTTCGCTAACTAAATCATATTTGAACTAGGCCATTCATAGCCACATATTTACCCCTATGGGAATCACCTATCAATATTTATGTTGCATTTGCTCCATCTAAAATGCACAATGATGAAATCAGCCCTTGACAGGTGGATTTACAAGAGATGCATCAATGTATGTTGTTATTTATGTACAGCGAACAAGTGCAATACAACATAAATTGCCTAAAATTGCTTGAGATACTATCATCCTTTACCCAAGACGCTGTAGGTCTTGATAGTTACAGTCAATACAAGCACATGAGTTATGGAAATAAATACAGTTGCTTCTTTCTGCCCAGTAGAACCTACTTAAGAGCTTTTGTTATATCAATGCCAAGACTAAGACCTATTACCACACCCCACACCCTGACGACATTGAAGTTTAGTTAAGCACTCCAACACTACACATCAAGACAAATCTAGCCTTTACCGAGTGAACATATGCCTTGGTGAGAAGAGACGGCGTGGTGAGAACATGCTCTTGTACCTAGGGGAAGCAAGGCCATCGATGGAGGGATAATCGGACATGATGAACCCTTCCCTTTCCCCGTGGCTTCCATTTCTAATGGTTGCGTTGAATGTTCCATACTTCTTTAACTTGCCAACCCATGATTTCTTCTTTGGTGGGCTCGTAATCTCTGCGTTCATTTTCTCGTTCAAGTACTCCTTCACAGTATGGAGGCCCTGCTCCACAACTTCCATTGGTGGTGAAATGAGTGGATTTCCATCCACAGAAAGCTTTTGGAGCTTCCTAAGGCACCCAATTGAGTGAGGCAAAGTCGTGATCTTGTTATAACTTACGTCCAATTCCGCTAGAGAAAGGAGAAGGCCAATGGAGTAAGGTAGAGTTTCAAGGTATTGGAAGTTCTGGCTGACATTAAGAATCTCAAGGTTAATAAGGTTCTCAAGATCTTCAGGGAGGGATCTCAGGTTGTTAAGCCGTGCATCTAACGATTTTAGGGATGTAAGATTGGAGATTGAACGAGGAAGGAATAGAAGCTTGTTTGAGTTGACAGAAATCTTCTTGAGGTTTACCAGCTCAAATCCTATAGTGTCCGGTAGCCTGTTTAACCTGTTGAAGTTAGCATTCAATTCCTCTAAAGATCTGATAGAAAAACAGAAAAAAGGGGTAAGTGAAAATACAGATAAAGAAGACAAATTAAGTAAACGCTCCCATTTGGATTAATGATCCAATTTTCCTTTACAATGAATAAAGAAATTAATCATTAAGATTTTGCAGAATGCATCATTTTGCTTTAAATGAGTCCCCACCCACAATTGCAATTAGTTGCTACCACTAGTAGTGGAGCATGAAATCATCGATCACTACAACGTGCATCACATGGACTTTGTGTAACATCAATCTTTCTGGAAAAGATACTTATTCAACCTTTCATAATTGCTTGAAGGATAGCCAAAAGGCTCTGGCAACAAGCAATAGCCTCCAAGCAATAGTCTCTAGGTAGAATTCCTGTAGATTTTCTCTGAATACGGTAGATCAGAGAAATTGGAACATAACATATGAAATGAATGCTGATACGATACATGAACTCTGTTGTTAAACTTTAATTAGTTAAGTTTCACTATAACTCTCTTTCACATTTAGTTTACATTTTACTTTACTCTTCTTATGCACATTCTCCGACCATCAATTCAATTGTTTTTGTTTTTTTTTCCAATGGATTGTAGATTTAGTCTAATACAGACGGGTTCCCAATAATGAAGATGTATGTATATACGCGATTGTGTGTGTGAATTCCATGAAGGGAAAATGCATGCAAGAAAAGAGAAACAGACCTGCAATTTTCAATAGTCTTAGGAAGAGACTGGAGAAGGTTGCCCGCAACATTGAGAAGTTTGAGCTTCGACAAACAGCCAATAGAGTTGGGGAGAGACTTTAGTTGATTTGAGTGAACGTCCAAAACCACCACATTTAACAGTCTCGCTGTTAAGGATTCTGGTATACTCTGTCAATTTAAGTTTTACATTAGTGCATAGATACAAGCATCATTCAATTGAAATAACTTCCGATACCAATTTATCATGCATGCGGGGATGTGCAGAAATTGAAATGCTTGGAAAGATAACACATGCAGGAAGGAGGTGAGGATAACACAGTTTGGACACCCAAAAGAAAAAACACAAAATAAAAAGAAAACAGTTCAGAAACGGGATAGCATGGTTAAAATTGAGACTTAGAGACTAATTAAGTACCAACCTCACACTTCACCTATCGAAAAAGAAGTTACAATTCAAGAACAATAAGGTGACCAATTGGACAAGAGCTCTAAGAGCTCATTTTTGGTTCGGGGTTTTAGACACAAAACTGAACAACGGGATCGTGATTCTTCTTTTAGTTCTTTTGTGTTTGCTTACTTAGATTCTAGCAGTTGTCACCAATAGCCAGAAGCCATTACCGCCTATCGCAGCTCTAACTCAAGACTTTTATACCGTGCAAAAGCAATATATTATATTACTTTTATTGTCATTCAACTGACAAAATTTCTTAACATTCTCTCAAGAGAACTGCATGGCGCACTACACTTCTAACATACCACCCAAAAAATAAAAAAAGGGAACAACCTAACTTATAATTTGCTCACATCAGCCAATGCACATGGGCGCTGCAAATCTCAAGCACAATTAGTTCCTGGTGTAGGTTGGTTGTACCAATATCCAACATATGCTTTATGTAGTTTCCTTCTTTCTTTCTTTTTTTTTTCGTATTTTGTCACCATAAGAAGGCCCAAATTACTTTTGTTGTACACCATTCATTTTTTCAGTCCATTATATTTACAAAAATGACCAGAATTCATGCTTTTGATATGGTATCCTTTTGCACAGAAGTAGAAAGTAGGATAAGCGAGAGAGAGAAAGTAGTTGGTTGCAGTTTTGGATCGGCAATTAAAATCGGGTGAGTGGGGGTAGTAGAAGAATCATGATTTTCCAAGATTCTTATTAAATCAAAAGGAAAGTACTTCATATGGATTTTTTTTTTTTTTTTACCAAACATCATCTAGAGTGCATTCTCTACAAATAAACAGTGCAATAATATTTGGCCAATATCCAGGGCCCTCCGTGTAGCTTGCTTGGGAAGGGTTACTACTTAATACCCATCTCCTCGTTTTTTAATGGCCGGTGAGCAAGAGAGGGAAAGCAGAAGAAAAAAGAAATGCATCAAGACCAAAAAAATAAAATGTCCAATATGTTGATTTCAAAAGATAAGACGATATATAACATCCATTTCCATTTTAAAACATTGTTCAAGGGATTTTCTTAAATATTAAAAAAAGAATTTATATTCATGTTATCTTGCAATGAACAATGAAGGGAGGGAAAGAGCATTGAGTACCTGAAGATTGTTATTGGAGAGGTCAAGCTTGCAAATAGTGACCAAGTTGAGAGAAATACTGGGGAAAGATTCCAAAGCCACGCCACTCAAATCAACAATCTCAAGCCTTTCTTCTTCCTCTATGGCCTTTCTCCCTTCTGCAGGCTTCTTCAAATCCAGCCTGACCGTTTGTTGCTGTTCACAAATCATCATTTCCCAATTCCAAAATACAGAACCACTCTTTAAGAGCAATAGTGGAGAAATTAAAACTAGCCAGATAACATGCAACCAGCAACCAACAACCAAAGGTATAAATGAAGGGATTAATTAAAGTGAATATATGGATTCTCTGTTTTTCTTTTTCCTATTTTTTGGACAATGGTGGTGATGCTTTGTAAATTTTGATGCAAACAACTAAATATTGGAATGTGAATCGGTTGGAGAAGAGATGTTGCTTTTCAAGAATGATGTTTTTGTTGAAACTTGGAAGTACAAGGCCGTATCTTAGGGGCTGCGTGGCCCTCCCCTCCCACTTGCTTGATAAGGTCAACCCCTTCTTTACAAACCACCCTTTTTTACCCCACTTTGAGGACCGCAGCCTGCCCGCCATTTTCGTTCAATCTTTTGTCATTTTTTGCCTTTTTGACTGAATCCAATCTCTCGTCATTTTTGTATTTGTTTTTGATGAAAAGCTTCCCGTATATTGATGGAAAGATAACCTTCAGTATCCGGTCTTTTAATTCGTCATTTAATTTGTTTCTTCTCTAATTGATCACTTGACTCACTTTACCGAATATGTATGAGCAAAATTCGATCACAGGTTTCGAATAAGAGCAAGGGACCAACTGATAAGAAAGACAACAAAAGGAGACTTATCATCATTTGACCACAATGGAAGACCTTAGCAACTTGGTATGAGTCACTTGTCACACATTTATTTATAGTTCACCGTGTCAAAAGAATATTCATGTGCGTGTGTGCGTGTTCCATAAAGAAAAGAAAAGGAACAACAAAGTTCCAGACAAGGGCCAAGTTCTCTGTACTGAAGCTTACAGAATAAATTCAAGGACAGAAGCCACTGACCTTTATAAAAGCAATAACAAATGAAATCGACCACAGCTTCCTATTAAGCCTGACAATTAAAGTAAACCTTCAATGAATTCAATGACGATGGCCTATAAAACGGTAGAGAGACATGTAACTTCAGAGATGATGACTAACATCCAAAAACCAAACCAAAGAATCAACCATGTCTGACCTGAATTATCAGTGTGATACCAACTATCCCCATGAATAGATGGTTTTCTCTAATCCCCCTGAAAATATTCAGCTTATCTGGCTTCCCGGTATTGATTCATTTAAGATCAGCAACCTGAGAACTAGACCTTGTAGCGAGTGACGATGAAAAAGCAGAAAAAATGAATTATCTCTAGGCTTCTTTTATGAGAAATTGAACGGCTTAAAACCTTATATTGAGCTAAGAAAATCAAGGTAAAAACACAATCTAGTCAAATTGAACCATTATAGTAAACCCAAAACAGCGCAGATGTCAACTGTAAATAAACAAACTACTGTAGAAACAGTTAAGTTCTATGGATATCGGAACTTTGCAAACAATCATTTTTTTTTTCTTTTTCTGAGAGGAAAAGAAGTAATAAAAATTATATCCAAAAGAAATTGTACAAAAATGTATTCAAACAGTTTATACTACCATAATCACACTTTCTTAACTAGAGGAATCTAAGACTTACTTAACACAGCACCAACACAATGAATATCAGGGTATTCACTTTGTTTGCTTGAAGTGGGTCATCATCTTTTAAACCTAGTAAAATCTTTTCTTTGGAAGTTAAGAATGAGCAATACGGTCACAAGCTGCCAGAAATTTTGCAACTGCAGTAACATTGAACCTTTAAGTATAGTGACTGAAAACAATCTCTTTATACAGCAAAGTACTTCGATCAAAATATAAACCTGATATTATATACCTGTATCAGCAGGTTTCTCCGTATGATATTGGTTGTTAGAGGTTCCCAGAAACATACAAATGACATTAGTGTTTTAGAATATTGTGAAATCTGCTCCATTCTGGCTTCTCAATAACCAAAAGCAGAAAAAAACAAAATGACAATATTACCCAGGTTTCAATCAAATCCCTTCAAATAGAATTAGGATTCGGAATTTTTCTTTACAAACATTGGTTTTAAAATCTCCTGCTTTGTTAGTAGCATTACATGCAGTTCCTTAATAAATGATGGCTAGTCACACAACTTATGAACATCACTTGAGTTAAAGATGGCAAATGGGTTGACTTCCTGAAGACAGGGAGACATGAACAAAATGATCAATCAGGTCTCACAACAAAACTGTGGTAGCATGCTCAAAAATTTTGTCGGCTATTTTTCTGAAAATATAGTGAAATCCATATGTTTGAATCAATTACTCTATTTAGCCAAATCCTGTGGCACCATGCTTAACATTTATGACATAATTAAAGGAGCAAAGAGAATAGAATAACTACTTTTCTTGTCATTTTTTCTTCAACTACTTTCAACCATCTCCTCAGAATAACAAGACTAATCACCCATTCCATGAATAAAAAACACTGAATTGGGATAGATCAATTACATTGGCAAGGTGCCAATCACCATAACAATCTTACCTGCAATGGGCCTATGCATCAGGCAATCTGTAGGTGGCTCAGTAGCCAATGCCAATGCTCCAAGGATATCCATGGTAAGATTAAACCAGATAAGCTGCATGCAAATACATAGATAGAGAGCACCATTACCAAATGCATCAATTGAGAAGAGCAGACCTGCCTGCATTTAAAGGGACATCACCAGATCACACTGCTGCCACAACATTTATAATAAGAGTTGCGACATCAATTGTAAGCTGACATTGGGTAAATTTCAGAACATTTGCATACACAGATCTACCCATCAGACCACCTACATACAGATGATATTTAATGTTCATCACTCATTCTAAAAAACATACTGCATCAGATCAAATTAGAATTTGATGCGCATAACTAACCTTTCCAACTGAATCAAAGTTGTCATCCAAGATAATATAATATCAGAGCTCTCTTTAGGAACTTCTGCAACCTTGAATGACCATTGAAAGACCAATGTCTGCCTGAACTCAAACGGAGAAGATGGTAAAAGCACCATAGTGCAATGATAAAAGTAATGATCATCACAACTGCTATTTACTACTAAAATAGAAAAGGAAAAAAGTTGATCTCAAGATCAATGTACTGAGATGCAATGGAAAATAAAAATGTTCAAATGTTATCATCAACTTGTGAAAATGAGTATAATATGGAAATTAAAAAAAAAAAAACAACCATAAAAGCATTTTCTACTTAAGACTTGCTTATACAAAACTACAAACAAAACAGTTAGGATCTCAAGTACTCAAAATTATCAATCAACTGCCCTTTTTTGGCTTTTCCAGTTAAAATATCTGTGTTGAGGGAGCAGCCATTCTAACACCAAAACTTGGAATGGGTGTAGTAACAGCAAAAATAAAAATCACCAAACCTGATGCAACACTGGAGCATCATTTTTGCCATCTCCTGTTACAGCATCAACATGTCCCTCTGTTTTAAGGCTCGCACAAGCAGAAGCTTGTCATTTGGAGAATATCATCCCATTGCCTATATGTTAAGTGGCAAAGGTATAACTGTTCAACAAATTTGACATCTAAGAATGTTGCTGTGATGTGCAAAGATACAAATACAAGAAAAGAACATAAATGCAGACGCATGATTACCAAGATCTTCTCAGATATAGCTTTCCTCTCTCCATCTGAGTAGCTGCGTAAATTCTCTTCATTCAGTTATGTTATATTAGGCTCTACAGCATTTTCATCTGAATGCAGTTATGTTATATTTGGCTCTGCAGCATTTTCACCAGAATGCAGTTCCCAATGCAACTGCTCGAGCAGTCTTTAAATTGTGACCAGTGACCAGCCATACCCTTGAGAGAAAAAAAGACTATTTAATTAATGCAGACAGAAGATATGGTAAACTGTACCCATCTTCAGGTGTAAAAGAAAATAATCTACAAAATAAAGTGCAGTGTGAAAACAATTAAGATAACAGTTGATTGCATCTATCACAGGAAAGTCAATACAAATTCCTGCTTTGTTTTATGAGCTTAATTTCAATTGCAAGTCATCAATAGTCCCACGAGACACAAACTGGCAACATTAACATAAAAAGAAAAAGTTGCAGTTAAAAGATGATGATGCAAAAGAATCAGAAAAATCAAGAGACACATTTACCAAACCAAATCATCTTCCATATAAATTCCCCCTTAGCCTTCAAGAGCAAAACATAGATCCATTGATAAAATTCTGCTCTAATTAGCAACGCACAGAGGAAAAAAAAAATCCAATATCAAAATTAAAAAAAAAAAAAAAGTAATGCAACAATTAGACTTGTTTTTTGGGGGGGTAGCAGTTAAACTTGCAATATCATTATCTATGAAGCTTTATTTACTAAACTTAGTATAGATTAAATCTTGAAACCAGATCATGCAACATGTATTAATACCAATATGCAGTGCATAACTGATCACCCCAACATGGGAAATGTGAAATCAATATGCTAAAAGCATATCCTAATAAGTGATATAAATAACCACAAGAGAAAATAAGGTCACTACAAAATATTATTGGTCTCATATAAATGTCCCTGACAAGCACTCTTAACACCAGTATTGATCTTGTTGCTGTTGTTGTACACTACCAGCAAGTGTTTTCACCATGCTGAACCCATCACTTAAGAATAGGCTCTAGAAAATCATCAAAAGAGACCAGAATCCAGAACTACAATGCACTGCAGCACGATTCATCAGGGAAAACAAAGACAAGAAGAATGTACCTTAACATGAGCATTCTAACACAGGTGCTCCACATCTTTGACACCTGGTCAACATGGATCTGGTGCGCAATAATAATGAAGCTCAGCATGGTTACAGTAAAGCGAATTTTAATTAATGATCAATAAAAGGCACATAAGAAGATGCACAAATGAAATGTATCCTAGCTATTTAGTATGGGCGCAGAACATCTTTGACACTTGGTTGACATGGATCCTCTATCCAATAGTTCTGAATTTTAGCATGCTCTCAATAAAGAAAATTTCAATCAATGGTTAATAAACAGACACATCATATCACAAAAATGAGGTATCAAGTCAAATAAGAAGATGCACAAAAGAAAAGTATCCGAGTTATTTAGTATCCAAGCCTCTCATCCAGCATTGTCCCACAAGCAAATTAGACCAAAATACACACACACACACACATCTGAATATACCTAATGCTAATCCAATTATAATAAAACACAAAAACAAAGGAAAAAGATGATGCAGTGGATAAAAAGGAATAGTTGATGTTATCCTTAAGCAATAGAAAAATTAAAATGGAAACCATATATAATTTCGAAAAATGTCATACCTTTATGCCAACAATGGCTACCAAGGCAAGGTCATCTTCAGGTAATGACCATTGTGTTAGATGCTTTTCGTTTACTGGAACTCTCTCCATCTCATATGATCCATGTGCAATGGCAACACAATGCAAATTAATAGCAGCCATACCATCTATAGCTTTCTTGGAAAACAACTGGAAACAAAGATCACTTTCAAAAAAGTGAAACCTTTGATAGTCTTATTCACCTTGAAAAACAATCAATTTGACAAACCTTAGCTTTGCCCATATACTAGATGATCATTTGCATTGATGTGCTTTATACATGAGGCTATGACAATTTCAGCAGCCCCTTTCCAGTGAATACACACTTGAGAGTCAGGCCATAAAATGGGGGAAATTTTGGAGTAAAATACCATCACGAATGTAAGGCAGAAGTTCTAATATAATTGGTATAAAATTTTTCAAGTTGGGGGGGGGGACTGCAGTACAACTTTCATTGTAAACATGTAAATTGCAACATATAGCAGAACCCAAAAAGTGAAAAAAAAAAAGAAAAAAGGGAAGGATCATGTCAAGAAGATATAGTAAGACTTAATTCAACAAATAATTGAATGAGTCAGTTTCTAAAATAAAATTTTCTCCAATTGCTGCATTATGCTAGTTGAATTTTTACCATATGTCAAGTTTTTTTTGCTGCATTTTGGTAATAAAAAAAAAAAACAAAAAGCCAGGGTTCTTGTAGACTAAATCATGCCATTCAAGCAATCAGCACAAAATCAACTATGACAAACTATGTAGTGATAAAATGAAAAACACATGACAAGAAGTTTAAATATAAATGGTACATGTGCTCCAAAATCTAATGATAGTCAGTTTCCGGTGGGCTTGGTAGTTTTGACAACTAAAATTTAACTCCCTTAGCATTCATAAAAGGGGAGGAAAAAACAATTATAAACTTCCCAGATAAAGAGCTCCATGATCAGCCTTCATACTTACTCTTTCATGGAATTTTCTAATCTTAAAAATAGCCAAATTACCAGTGTTCCTGCCACACTCCCTCTTTTCTCTGAGTTGAATGGGAAAACATGGATAATTGTAGAATGTGATCGGACAGTAGCAAATTCCATTCCAAGCTTTAAACAAGGAAGATGACAATTAGTTAGTCATAGTGTAAATCCTCACTTGAGAATCATGACCTTTTCTATTGGCGAACCAAAAACCTAGGGATCTCCCCCACTCTATCAATATATTAGCTATTTTCTGCTCCACTTTTTTTTCATGCTAGATGATTTAATTGAAAAAACGGAAAACATAATCACCTGAGGAATAAAGACACCACCATCTGTGTTCTTTGCAATGCCTTCAATGACTATAGATGTCACCATGGTAGACAACAGCAACAAATTGTCAGCAGGAGCAACTCTTTGCCTGCCAACATAAGTGTCAACAACAGTCATCTGTTGAAAGAAATCTATTGCTATTGAAATTTGTGGGAAGGAATGGACATTGATATTCATCCTGTTAAACAACTTCATCCCCCAAAACACCAATATGCAGTATGTTTCTTGTAGATTCTAAGGAAATTAACAGGCAAGTCACTTTTAATATTTGAATCTCAAAAACTTACATGTATTGTAGAAAATGCAAATTACAATTTTATGATTATGGGATTCCTACTCATGGCAATCAGTTCCATCAAAATAATTTTTTATTACTCTTTGCAGAAATCTCAAACACCAAAAATATTTCAAAAGCTACATGATGATTTACTTAATTCAAGGTTAGGGTATTATCACTGCCAGTTGTGGCAGATTTTAGAGGCAGAAGGCCTAGGCCCTGCCATTTAAATTCTATTAGACTACCAGAGTTTTCAGGCATATAAAACCACAAAGAAAAAGGTAGTCTTGTACATAGCAAGGCCCTATATGCCATCATTTTCCTCATTGAATAAGCAATACTATATCAGAAAACAAAAAAAGAAAAATGCATATAAGGAAAAGGAATGAAAGTGGGCATAATCAAAGCACTGAAAAGAAGTCAGAAGCAGAACATCATCTGCCAGAAATGAAAGATCATACCTGTATGCTGCAAGGATCAATAATGAGCAGTCTTATGTTCAACAGGGCACAAGTGCAACAAAAAAAGGAAAATAAACAATAATGTGTTCCCTGCTTTGATGTGTAATGTGCCCAAATTTCCACAAAGCAGGATGATTTGTAAGTAAAGAGACTTACATTAGCATAACAGCTAAGGGAAGCCCTTCCACAACAGCAATTACAGTAGTGATCAGAGCACAAACATTATTAGCTAACCTAAGAAATGTCGTTATATAGTATACCACATTGGTAATTAATAATCTGCCTACTGCTACAGTAAGAATTTTCATTGCTTCATCCTCTGCATCACTAGATGCTAATTTTGCTCACTTTAAACATACCTTTCCATCAGGGCTTCTCAAATGGCCAATGAAGAATCTGTTCCAATAGAATTACTGTGCCAATGGAGACATGACAAAAACATATGCACACAAATGCAGGGGAGGGGGGGAAGTCAGTACTCAATTACCCAACTAAAAGGACAACCAAGGCAGTAGAAGCTACACAGTCCAGCTATACCAACGAAAGTTACAACTCCATTTAAGCACACCTAGAAACAGTAACTTATAAATAAGAGGAAACATGTAAACCAAACATTAAATTGTCAACACACCTAGAAACAGTAACTTATAAATAAGAGGAAACATGTAAACCAAACATTAAATTGTCAACAGAACTTGAGAAACACACCTGCAAGGGTATTTCTTCATCTCTGACTTCTGAAATACTAGCCATGACTAACCCCTATCCCACATTAATAGCAACACTTGTCACCTTAAACATTCCCCCGAAAAATGCAAGGCAAGGAGTTGAGATGAACAAGAAGATGATTACCATTTTAGATTGAAGGAAATATCTTCCAATATCTTGAGACAAATTTAGCCAAGAAAAGTTATAATTCCACTCAAGAAAGTGAGCGTCCAGTCTCACATAACATCAAGAAGGGGTCAAAAGAGAAGTTGGAAAGAATATATAGCACCACTTGGGTGTTTCTTTTTTTTTTTTTCTTGGTGGGAGGGGAGTTTAAAACCCAAAACACTAGGATTTTACCAGCTTAGTACCACTGCATCTAGAACTGTGAAACCTGATATCAGAATTGGCTCCCTGGAGTTCCAGTGAACCTGCAGGTACAATAATCATATCTGATTAAAAAAGAACCTTAGAGCAATTTCATCATGCTCACAACAAAGGCCACAGGCTTACAATCCCATTTTTTCTGTCCTGCTAGATTCGTCGATAGCAAGAGAGTGACCAGCCATCCAAAACTCCATCAGCAGTTACCTGCCAAGTTATCAAAATGTTTACGTAAGCAAATGGATGAACATAGTTTTCATATACAAAGACAGAAAGAAGAAATTGATTGTACAGTATTATGATCTCTGGCAGTGCAGACAGTCGATAAAGGCATTTTTGGTGCTAGGGATGTGGAAAGGACTGGAGGATCATTTTCATCAGTGTCCATATTGAAGTCAGAAGAGTGGCTGCCTTCTGTCGCAAGCTTGTGTTGTTCCCAAAAGGCAAGCCTTTGAATAAGCTAGTCATATTACTGTTGCAGGAGATATGGCACTGTTACTCTTTCACTTTTTCACCACCACTATTCACTCTGCATCAAAATCTCTGTGCTCTTAATATTTTACCCATCCTTCTCTCTGTTTTTTCTTTGACTAAGCTTTTCTTGACTTGAAAAAGTCAGTCAACAATCCAAGAAAACTTGAAGATTTTAATAGATAAAGAAAAAAAAACCAAAAGTCTTTGGAGAAATCTCAATCACCAAAAATACTTCAAAAGCATATAGTTGTGGCAGAGCCCATGGTTTCATAGGCAGAAAGCCTAGGAACCTGCAATTTAAATTCTACTGGACTAAGAGTTTTCGGGCAGATAAAAGCACAAAGAAAAAGGTAGACTTATACATATCAAAGCCCCGTTTACCATCATTTTCCTCATTGAATACGCAAGAATATATCAGACAAGAAGGAAAATGCATAAAAATAAAAGGAATAAAAGTAAACATAATCAAAGCAGTGATAAGAAGCCAGAAGCAGAGTATCATTTGCTAGAAATGAAAGATCGAAGCTGATACATTACAGGGATCCATAATAAATACCCTAAGCAGTCTAATGTCCAGTGGGGCACCAGTGCAACAAAAAACAAGAATAAACGGTAATGTGTTCCCTGCCCTGCTGAGTAATGTGCCCCAATTTCCATGATGCTCAAATCAAATTTCTTGCCATAAAATACGTAGAATGATTTGTAAGTACTAAGTAGAGAGACTTACATCAGTGTAACAGCTTAAAGAAGCCCTTCAGGAACAACTACAATAATAGTGAGCTAGAGCACAAACATTATTAGCTAACCTAAGAAACGTAGTTATATATTATACCACATTGATAGTTGTGGTGTGCCTACCGCAACAGTGAGAATTTTAATTGCTCTATCCACCACATCACTAGGTACTGCTTTTGCCCCCTTTAAACTGAACTTTTTCATCATGGCTTCCAGAATGGCTGGTAAAGAATCCATCCAAAGAGAATTACTGTGTCAACAGAGACATCGACAAAAACATATGCACGCACAAAAACAAGTGGGAGTCAATTACAAATTACCTGACCAAAAGGACAACCAATACAGCAGAAACAAAGCCAGTCCAGCTACACCAATGAAAGTTCAACTCCAGTTAATCACACCTAGAAACAGTAACTTGTAACTTATAAATAAGAGGGAACATGTAAACCAAATATTAAATTATTAACAGAACTTGAGAAAATGCACCTTCAAGGGTGTTTCTTCGGCAGTTTCATCCAAAATACTAGCCATGAGTAACCCTCCCAACACTTGTCACCTTAAAAATGCCCCCCAAAAAAGGCAACACAATGAGTGAGGATGAACAAGCAGATGATTACCATTTTAGACTGAGGGAAGTATCTTACTATATCTTAAGAAAAATTTAACCAAAAGATATAATTCTACCAAAAAAAAGTGAAAGTGAAGTCTCAGATAACATCATTAAAATGTCAAAAGAAAAGTTGGAAAGAATAAGTAGCGTCACTTGGGTTTTTTTTTCGTCCAAATGGGTGGATTTAAAACACAGAACACTAGGATTTTACTTAGTGCCACAGCCATCCAGTATTGTGCAACCAGACATCAGAAATGGCTCGCTGGAGTTCTTGTAAACCCACAGATACATCATCATGCCTGTTACTCACTACTAGAAAGTTTATAAATACCTCTATTTTTATGCCCAGCACAAAGGAACCTCTAGGAGATGTTGGCACAGAAATTACATTTATTGAAAGCATATGTGAAGATTATGCTAATCCTAACTTCAAAGAAAAATTATAAATTTGTACCAGCAAATGCCCAAAAACTTCTTCCTTTCTTCTAAGGATATGTGTTTGATCCAAAAACATTTTTCCACTTTAGGATATCTTTGCCATCTCTGTGAATCCCCTCTTCTAAATTTGTTTTTAAGGCCTCCAAAAGCCCTCTAACCTGAGTGAAATATTTACAAAATGAAAAAAAAAAATTACAAAAAATAAACATCACATAAATCCCAACACATGACTTTAGATGAATCAGATAGAAGGTACTGTGGTAGACTTACTCCCATCCCACTGCCCCAAATTTCCTGCAAAGCATTAAGATTATTATCCCTTGTAATTTCAGTGAGTTGCTCTTAAGTAATTCTAAAATCGCCACCAGGTGCTGACTGTGATACTGATCTGTCTATTAAGAAAAAAAACATATCAATATTAGACAACTACATGACCAGCATGATATGACATGTTCCCAAACAGTAAGACTTCACATAATGCACTTAGAAAGTTAAACTATCAAAAGCCGTATAGAACAATAACATATTAAAAAACTGCTTACTATTGTGCTAAAAGACCCCACACAAACAATGAATGAGAGCTCTAGCTCTATGTAACCTTGAAATTTCAGGAGCAACCAATCTTGCAGGAAAATAGTACCAACAGGGATAAACATAAATAATGAAGATGGATAGTTCAGAATTGTCAGGGACAACAGCAATAGCACTAAGGTAACCTTATAATAAAAGGAAAATAAGATAAACACATGAAACATTAAGAAGGAAGAAAAGAGCACCATCACCACGGGAAATAGATTACGTGGGAGTCAACAAATTGCATGCCAAACAAACCAGACTTAACCAGAAGGAAATGAATCTAAAGGACTTGTGTATCCAGAACACATCATCAGAAAAAAGGAAATGCAATAATTCATAAAGGAAACACCCAAAGGGGTGGAATACTAAAGGAACACCTACAAATTGTACCTTAAGCACATAAAATGTGCAGGACATAAAGTGAAGACCTGGAATACTAGTAAGAAGGTTGCAAACAACCAAATAAATACAGAGTGTTCCCCTCCATATCCATACAATGGGATAGTGTTCCATACCACATGATTAATTGCACAAAGCATTGACAATTTATATCATAAATAGATCATAAATTAAAATCATACAATTCCCATAAGCATTCATAATGTACAAATTGAAACAATATGACATATCTCTTAGAATCTGCTGAATGATATACTCTAAATTAAGCAGAAGAAAGTACACCAGGAAAGGAATAACATTTGCTCATAGCCCAGCTTCCTCAAAAGAATCTCCAGCCTAAAACAGAAGAAGATACATATCTAAATAAAAACACAAGATGCAGAAAATTATGACTACCTTAAAAAAAAAATGCAGAAAATTATTATTGAGGGATTCAAGAATGAGAGAGAGAGAGAGAGAGAGAGAGAGAGAGAGAGAGAGAGAGAGCAGTACTCGAATGGCTTGCGCTTGAGCTTGTATCTTCCTTAATATTTGCTGCTTCTCTTCTTCCTTCTTCAATTCCAAAGTGTACCGATAAAGATGAGAAAAATTAAGAACAATAACAGGGTCCTGAATTTTATAGACAAGTCCAAATATGAAATAAACAAAACACCAAATTATTTACACATCAATCTTCCAAATAACATTCAAATCTGCAACTTTAGCTTCAAAAGGAAAGAATGACATCTTGTTGGTCCCCTTCCAAAAACATCAGAAACATGATATAGCAATTTCCATATTTTGATTATTCAGTTACCACATACATAGTACTATATCATCTACTAAAACAAATATAGCAACAAATAAGAAAAAAGAAGAACACAGTTTACATATACAAAGGCAGAAAGAAGAAATTGACGTGAAGTATTATACCTTCATGTAGAAAGTTGATAGAGGTGTTTTTGTGCTAAGGATGTAGAAAGTGCTGTTACCCAAGTCAGAAGGACGGCTAATATGCTAGTTATATTACTGGTGCAGGAGAGACACACCATTAATCACTCTCTTTTCTTTCACTTTCTCACCACCAATATTCACTCCTCAAAAATCTCATACTCTTACTGGATCCACCCTCTTTCTCTCTGTTTTTTTATCTTAAATTAAGCTCTTCTTGACTTGAAAATATCAATTAATGATCCAAGAAAACTTAAGATTTCAATAGAAGATAAGAGAAAAAACAAGAAGTCTGCTTCATTGTCAACAAGAAGCACTTGAGACATTATTAGTGAACCCATAGCAGAAACATTATTAGAGAGCCTACAGGGTATTATACTATATTGATAGTTAATAATCTCCCTACCCAAATGGTGTAATTTTGGCCTGAAACTGAACTTTTTCTTCAGGCCTTTTGGAATGGCAAGTGACGAATCTGCCCAAATAGAATTACTGTCAACAGAGACACACCAGAATAACAAACCCAAGACAGCAGAAGCTACAGCCAGTCCAACTATACCAATGAAAGTTGCAACTTAATTTAAGCGCACATAGAAATGTTAACTTATAAATTACAAATGAGAGGGAACATGTAAACCAAACATTAAATTATAACATCACTTGAGAAAACGCACCTTCAAAGTTGTTTCTTCACCAGTGTCTTCCAGAATACTATTATCCCCCATTCTGTATAAATCTCAACACTTGTCAACTTAAAAATGACACCAAAAATGTGAAACAATGAATGGAGATGAACAAGAAGATAATTGCCATTTTAGATTGAGGGAAGTATCTCACGATATCTTGAGACAAATTTAACCAAGAAAAATTATAATCCTACTCAACAAAAGTGAAAGTGCGGTCTTGGATAACATTAATAAAACGTCAAAAGAGAAGTTGCAAAGAATAAGAAGCATCACTTGGGTTTTTTTAAGGGCCAGGGCAGGGGGTTAGAGCCCAAAAACACTAGGATTTTAGCAGCATAGTGCCACTGCCTCCTGGTACCGTGCAGCTTGAAATCGCCTGGAGTTCTAGCAAACCTCTGCGGGCACAGTAATCATATTTGATTAAAAAAGAACATTGAAGCAATTCCATCGTGTTCACAACGAGGACCACAGGCTTACAATCTTGCTCTTTCCAGTCATGCTAGATTAGTCAATAGCAAGAGGTCAACCATCAATCTAAAAGTCCATCAGCAGGTTCCTGTGAAGATATCAAAACGTTTACATAAGCAAAGAGAAGAACATAGTTTTCATAAACAGAGACAGAAAGAAGAAATCGATTGTACAGTATCATAACCTCCAAAGGCTCCGACAATCGACAGAGGCTTTTTTGGTGCTAGGGATGTAGAAAGGAATTGGGGACTCATATTCGCTTGTGTTGTTATCCAAGTCAGAAGAGCGGTCGCCTCCATTCTGGTAGCCGCGTCTCCCCATGTAAGGCGTTTTGCTTGAAAAAAATCAATTAATGATTAAAAAAAGTTAAAAGGTTTCAATGGAAGAATAAAGAAAAACCAACTGAAATTCTCGCCTCACCATTTTCTTTTATTTTCTTGTTTTTATGCTTGATCTTTATAGTTCTTTAATACGGGAAGAGGGGGCAAAACCAAACTTACTTTTGATATCCCACACATCAAGAAACACAGTTAATATCCGAAAAAGAATCAG
Source organism: Bruguiera gymnorhiza (assembly GCA_020883675.1). Taxonomy (NCBI): domain Eukaryota; kingdom Viridiplantae; phylum Streptophyta; class Magnoliopsida; order Malpighiales; family Rhizophoraceae; genus Bruguiera; species Bruguiera gymnorhiza. The sequence continues at coordinate 4,174,615 of JAIRCJ010001057.1, read as the reverse complement.
AAAAAAAAAAAAAAAGAAAACCAAAGAGAAAAGGGCACAACGGAAAAGAAAATTGTTTCCGCTTGACTACCAATTTTCTATATTTTGAAATTTCATGTTTGTCAGTTCGGAAGATTGTCCGTTGCATCAAGAAAAAGAAGCGATAAACAGAAATAAAACAAATACAAGATCGACATTACCGAGAAAGAGAATGGAGAGAACGCGCCGTTCATTGTATTTTACCAGGCTTATCGTCTGAAAAAGGAAAATACGAGACCAATAAGAAGAGACTCTTCTTCTTCTTCTTCTTGTTGGCTCTTCCTTCTTTTTTCTTGTTTTCTGATCTCCCTTGTGATTATTTCTGTTGATTTCGAAGAGACTCTTCTCCGTCTTCCTCCTCCTCCTCCTCCTCCTCCTCCTCTTCTTCTTTTCCTTGTTTTCTGTGCTCCCCTTAATTCTTTCTGTTGATTTTGACTCTGGAAAGTGAAAATGCAGTAGCCAAACACGGGTTTTTATTTATAAGCAAAGAGTAAAAGCTTAACGGTCAAAAATCCCGCGCGTTTGCAAAACCGCCGCTTTTGGAATTGGAGCGGCGATTCCTTTCTCCTTTTGAAGAGGGGACTGCTTCCCTATACTCATTTTATTTTATTTTTATAGGAGCCAAAATATTAAGCAGACAGAAAGAAGAAATTGATTGTCCGCAATCTTGCTGTCTTCCCCTTCTTTCTCTCTGTTTTTCATTCGATTAAACTTTTCTTGAATTTGAAAAAATCAACCAAAGATCCAAGAAAACTCAAAGATTTCAACAGAAGATTAAAGAAAAAACAACTGAGCACAAAACTAAACAAACTTTTGATTTCCCTTAGATCAAGAAACACACTTAATATCCAAAACTTCAGATTAAAAAAAAAAAAAGATAAGGACACGACAGAAAACAGAATCGTTTCCGGTTGACTGCTAATTTTCTATATTTTGAAATTTCATGTCTGTCCGTTGGGAAAATTGTCCGTTGCATCAAGAAAAAGAAGCGATAAGTAGAAATAACACAAACACGCAAATCGACATTACCGAGAAAGAGAAAGGAGAGAATTGAGCCGTTTATCGTATCTACCGGGGGGCTTGCCGTCAGAAAAAGGAAAATGCGAGACCGAGAAGAAGCTCTTCTTCTCCTTCTTGATTCTTCTTATTTTTCTACTCTCCCTTCTAATCCCTTCTGTCGATTTTGAATCCGGAAAGTGAAAACACAGGAGTGGATACGAGTATAAATAGACACGAGCAAGGGTCTCAAAGGCCTAACGGTCACTGGGGGGCTTGCATCTCACGAAAAGATGTCAAGCTAGGAATTGACACTGTTAACCCCGAAGCAAATGGAGCGACAATTTCCCTTCTCCTATTGGATACGCAGTGTCAATATCTTATTTTAATTTTTGATACGCAGCTCTCTTCCCTAATTCAGTTCTAAATAGAATCTCCATAATCTATGTGCCTCAAAGTTCACACGAACGCGAGAACAAGTCATGGATATAGGACAAACTCGTTTTTACTTGATGCGGTGGTGGGCTTGAAGGTTTTGAGTTGGTTTCTATTGTTCCTAGGTTTTAAGACTCTAGGAAAAGGATGATACGAGAGAGTACCCAAATGCCCACTTCGGCATGTTAAGCCCATCACTGTCTGGATGTTAAGCCCTTGCGTCAGGGGCACGCTAGACGACTCGCTGCTACTACCCATTTGATTCCAAGCACTCCCACTCTCCGCGTCTGTAATTTGAACCCAAAACTTACCTAAAATTTTAAGTTTAATACTCATTAGACTATATCCAATAATTTTACTCTACATGTTTTTAAATTCTCCAATCAAATCACAGTTTCTATTAATACTCGTAGTCCATTAAATCAGAATAATGTAATTTTTTAACGGAATTATCATCGTACTAAAAAAATATAAATCAGAATTAAATATAAATAATTTCATTTTTATGTTTTAAAATAAAAATTATTTTTACAACTTAAATTTACGAATTAATAATATTTATCATTTGCATGATAACTTACTTTTATTATATGAATAATTCTATCATTTGGAGAAGTTGAAATTTAGAACACACGTCTAGGAGCAAATACGAATTGCGAATAACCCTACATGTTTCATAACAGTTTGTTCCGATTCATTCATTTACCTAAACGAACAACACTTAACTTTAGTTTTAAATTCATTTATATTTATTCAATTTGGTAGGCTCATTTTTAAATTAATAATTATAAATAAAATGAAATATTTTTAATTATTTTTTGATAAATATACTCTTATTTTAGGATCATCTATTAAACAAATCAACTTCTATTTTAAAAGTCCACTCCAAATGCACTAATGCTAAAATAAACGGCCCCGAGCGTCTCGGCTAATTTCAAGTCGATTTCCTAAAACACCCCTTTGTCCAAGCATATGCAGTAATTATGAATTTTTCTTGCGCCTCTCGCTCTGTCTCCGCCCATTTTACAGCTCCTTTCTCTCTGCTCTCATTCTACCCGCCATCTTAGATCACAATACATTCTTCTTCTCGTTGCAGGTGAGCTTTATGTACTCATTTCACAATCCCTTTTTCTCACACTACAATAATTGGTGCAGTCATCTGCTTGTTCGTAAAAATTGCATAATTCCAGCACTTTCTTTGAAAATTTTCTGTTGTTTTGCTTGTGCAGGAGTACATTGTGGTCTATATTCTATTATATATTTTTCTTTTTTGGGTTTTAATCAAGAATGGATTTTTTTTTTTTTTGTCAATAGAGAATCTCCATGGATGACTCTGCTCTATTTCAGATTCAATTTACTGTTAGGTGATCGCCCTAATCCTATCCTTTTGTAAAAACAATAGAACGGAATTGCTTTCCCATTTTTACTCGCAATTGATCCCATCTTTTCTTGGGATCTTGAATCTTCTTTTGTGCTCATTTTGGGGATGGATTCAAATCAGTTTCTTTCTTCGTTATTAATGAAACTAGAGAATGTTTGGGCAAAGAGTTAAAAAATTAAGCAAATATTCATGTGTCGTCTGGTTGTCTCGGTTTAATTTCACTGTTACTTTTTTTAGGTTATTGCATTTCTTTGAAACGTTAGCTTGTTTCAGTTGGCTAAAACATAAGGCGCTTGTGTCAGGATGATATTTGTCTTACTTTGATTGCTACTTTGAATGCCTATACACTTATTCACTTATGTTATGATTTTGATGTGGCCTGAACTATGGTTTCAAATATCTGTCTGTTTATGGTTAAAATCAGTTTGAAATGATCCAATTGGTCCCTTCATGTCTAGATTTTGGTGTTGTCTCTTGTAATGATGTTGGATTATAAGATCACCATTCATGTAATATTTTGGTTTCATTGTACAGGATAATGGGAATTGTGAGTGATTTTTTCAATTCTGGAGGTAGTGTGAAAGATAGAGTTGCCGTCCAAATTACTGAAGAGTTGTTGTTTGAATGCTTTGGTTTGCCATCAACCTTGAATATTGTAGGCTGGAAATTATGGTTTCAATGCCATTTTCTTGTAGTTTTTAGCTGCATTACCATATTTAGTGCACATTGAATTCTGGCTTGCTTAACAATAGTTAAGTAGTTCATTTAAGTTGGAGTTAACGGGGACCTATGTGTTGTATAGTGAAGTACTTGGGTCGAAAAGTTGATTATGGGTTCTTATTGTTGGTATTCAGCCTTATGCTTACAAATTTTTGCCTACGCATGGTATGGGTTCCTACTTCAGATTTAGAGTTGCAAAGAGACCATGTTAATGGAGATTGTAAAATCTTAATGCCTACAAGAGGTTGATTGAGTGGTTTGTTTATGTTTAACAATTATTCTTGTATATTTCATAATTTGAGCCATGTGTTGCTTCAGATGGGTCGCAAGGATAAATCACAGGGACATGTACTTTCAAGGGTTTATTGGACTGCGGAACAATTTAATCTGTTTGTTGATCTTTGCATTCAAGGAACTACATCTGGCAAAAGAAATGGTGGTGGATGGGGTGATGTTGGCTACCAGTGGTTGATAAATGAGTTGAATGCTGCTGGTGTTATTTTCACTAAGCAGCAGCTGAAACATAAGTGGGACTGGATGAGAGGACAATGGAAAATGTGGAAAGATCTAATAGGAGAGGAAACTAACCTAGCATGGGATCCTGTCAAGAACACAATTGTGGCCTCTGATGAATGGTGGAGTAAAAAGATTCAGGTAAGAAGTTTGTTCTACTTAATTTTCAGTAGACTTGTGTGAATTGTTGGCAATAAACTATAGGAATTGTTTCGTTCTTCTGTTGTGTTTATGTTTTAGGAAAATCCTGAAGTGGAAAAATTGCGTGAAAAAGGCATCGGGAAGGAGTTGTTATCAAAATATGACTGTTTATTCATGAATGCAATAGCAACAGGAGAATATGCACATGCAGTTTCATCTCGGGTTTTGCCCAATGATTTATATAAGACTAATACTATTCAACTTGTGGAGAAGAGTGGAGATTCAGAGCATCGTTTGTCATATAGTTCAGATAAAAATAAGGGATTGGATGGGGATGTTTCAAGTGCTCAATCAACCCAAGCAGCACCTAGGTCTCTGGGATTGGATAGGATGGGGGTTACTGATATTCAGAGCCGAGGAAGAAAACAAAAGAGAAGTGACTCATCTAGTTCCCAGGCTAAAAAGAGCAGAGGAAAAAAGCAACTTACTGGTGTAGCACAAGTTTCTGAGTCTGTTAGAGATTTCAGAGAAACTATGGTCCACTGTATGGCAGAGAAGACGTCTATTCTGAAAGCAGCCCTTGCCAACCGGCCTACATTTGGAGAACGACCAGGTTATAGTGTGCCAGACGTAATGGAGGACTTACTTTCTTTGGAAGGCATGGAGGAAGGCAGCGACTTTCACCTGTTCTGTACATTTTTGCTCGAGCACAAGTCAAAGAGAGAAGTATACGCAAACCTGAAAGCTCCTGCAAGCAAAGTGAAATGGTTGCATTATCAACACAGCTTATTTCGCGATGGCCTGTGGAGGCCAGGTGGGCAATAGGAGCTTAATTGTGAGCTAATCTAAACTTAATTGTTTGTGAATGTAGTTTGTGCAGCTGCTTCCTTCTCATCTGAACTGCCTGTCTTTGTGAATCTGATTAATGTCCAATGCACAATCTTCATTTTAGTTGAGGTTTTCGCTCCCTGGTCGTCCTTTAATTATGATTGGTGCAACTTTAATGGAATACGAATACGACTATTAATTGTGATTTCTATACTTCAGTCAGAGAACACGCCCGTTAGTAGTTAAAACAAATGCATGGCTTAGAAATATCAACGGTTACTGAAATCTCAGTCAGTTCAGGAAAAGTATTTCGCCTTCGGAAATTATCCTGCAATGTGGAAATCCACTCCTAAAGGGAAAAAAAAAAAAACAGAAAAAAAATCAAATTACTGTAATTTAGGGTTCGTTTATTTATTTATTTTTTATTTTTTATTTTTTTGACCAGAGGTTCCTTGAATTACTGTAATTTAGGGTTCGAAATATAAGGCCAGACTTTATGCCAGGAATAGGTTAAACATTTTCTCGCACACTTTTCTTTACTATTCATTTTTCTCTTCCCAACCTCTTTTTTTTTTTTTTTGGGTTGTTTTAAAGATCGAATCAAACCGGACAAGAACACGACCCATCAAAACCGAACGAGCCCACGAGAACGCTCCTCAATCAATGACCCTTCCGCAAACCAGAACCAACCCCTCGGCGTCGCGCATTGTTCTGCGCTGTTCTTGAGTGCCCAGCTTCCCGTCCACACGGTGAGAAGCCTTCTCTTCCTGTCTTCGCCTCCTTCAATTCTTGGACTGTGAAAGGGTAAAAACGTCATTTCCGCAATACCATTTTTCGGTTCCCTTTCCTTCCCTTCCCTAGTTCCCTTCGATTATTTTTCTGAAGTTCCGCAACTATGTTCTTAGGGTTTAACATCTAATATTCTGTACAAAAAGGCAGTATTACCCTTGTGTAAATGCAATTATTTCACTTTAAAAATCTAGAAGAAGACGCTCGTTTCGTTTTAGTAAGATTTTATAATTTACGTTTTTTTCTTGTCGTTCATGCGATTTTTGTTTTTCACCTAGCGGTTATTAATTTGTGAATCTCTCTCTCTCTCTCTCTCTCTCTCTCTCTCTCTCTTTTTATTCTTTTTTTTTTGTGTTTTATGAGTTTTTTTTTCCTGGATTTCAGGTTCAATTTATTCTTTTTCATTTGGTTTCCGCACTCTTGGTCGGCCAATTGATTGAACTGCATGACGTATAGATTCTGCAGAATCGAATTCTCCAGCTGATGTTCAGTTCAACACTGTAGCATCGACTAGCTCTAGCATTTTTTCGAATTGATGGCTTTTATTCGTAGTCTTAAGACTAGATCCAACCCGTTTAATCGACGATGCCATCCATCGTTTAGTTATGTTCTCCATGGCGATCATCAAAAGGAACTTAACTCGATCACAGATGAAGGACCATCTCAAGGGCAGGGAATTAGTAATTACATCCAACACAGGTTCTTTGGAACTGGCTTTAATACTTCAGCCAGACATAACACTCCTTTCCAAGATCAAATTTACTTGCATTTCTCATTTTCACGGGGTGCCAGTGCATCTTTTTCGCGATACATGTCAACCACAAGCTCTACAGATAAGGTTGTCGTTGCGGACATTCTCACAGATACTGCAGATGTCCTGGCTGAGACTTCTGTGCAAGCTGTGGTTAACCAGCCCCCTGCTGCCAATGAAGTTGCCATTGCTGCTGCTGATTCTTTCTTCCCCATTGCAGCCCTTCAGCATTTAATCGATGCAGTTCATTCTGTTACTGGCTTGAACTGGTAACTAGGCTCTTATTTGCATGGTTCATAGCATGCAGTAGAATGACTAGAGTAAACTTATGGAGAAAGAACCACCCCCAAAAGAAAAGGAGGACTGAAATCCAGTTGGTGGTGTGGTATAGATTACTAAGAGTGCTTCATTTGAATATTAGCTTCTTTGAATGCATATCTGGGACTGGTTGCTGGACTGACTGTGGGTCTTGATATTTAGAAGTTGGAATCCTTGAAGTTTCAACCATAGTTTCTCAAAGCTTTGAAGGACTTAAGTTTCCTGAACATTTGTGTTCTTACTAATAATGGTACTTGGTAATGTGAATACCCCTAAAACAGAGCTGTGAATTTGGTTCAGAGATTACCTTTTTGGAGATTGAAGCAAAAAGATTCCATGAGATGATGAAGGCCTTGTCCATGTGAAATCAACATAAATTGTATAGAACCAACCCTCATATCAATGCTTACTTCTAATGTATGACCTACATAGTTGCTTCTTCAAAAGATGAATATGAGTGCACAGCTCTGTTTGGTAGGGTGGTTGAGGGGTCAGACTCCAAAAAATTGGCTGTCAGATTTTGATACAAATATATTTGAAAGACATGTTACACAATAGTTTGTTGGTTCGCTTTGTCTTGTAATTGGGATAATTTTCCTATTTTTAATCTTTTTCATTTTTTTTATCTCCCAGGTGGGCTGCAATAGTTTTAACAACACTTCTGATAAGAGGGGCAACAATTCCAATTTTAATAAATCAGCTGAAAGTCTCCTCAAAAATGACTGTATGTTATTTTTACTTGTTACTTCACTGCTATTCATGCTTTGATTTATATTACCGTGTCATATTTATGTTTCAATTTTTTGGTTTGTTACAAAGAGGATGGTAATAAAGGGGTACCAATGGTGTGCAAAACCAGTATGCAGAGTGGAAGGCTTTCATTTTCTGTCAATTTGCTGCTAGTATTCTGCTGGCATATTAAGCTGTTCATACTGTTAAAGTGATGTGAAATTACCAATTCAAAGAGAAAAAATCAAGTACAATAGAAATTTCCATTTCCCTGTGCTAGAACTATTTCGTTTACACTCTTGATGCAGCTAAATTTATTATCCATAAAAGTTTTATTTTCTTCCTTTCAATGCTAGACATAATAATTGCAAGCTATTTCACCTCTAATTCTTTGTGATTTGTGTCTCATGTGCAGATTATAATGCCATATTTGGAGGAAATCAATCAAAAAATGCAAGATAGGGTATGATGCCTGGTCATCAATAATTATATAACACTTGTAACTTCCCACAAATGCATATTCATGTGCCTGATCATTTGCATTCCAGTTGTCATTATGTGCCATTTCATTTTCATGTTTAAATAGTAATTTTGGCTGCTAATTTGATGTAGTGAAACCGCAGTTGGCATGCTTTGTGCAATATTGGACAAAATGACAATGGCTGCTAAATTTCAACTTCATTGACCTATCATTATGACACTTTCCCTTTTCTTCATCTTAAACTTTCTTTTTTGTACTCTCCCAACTCTCACCCTGATAAGTCCTTGTACTCTAGATTCTGCTGTGCACACCCATCTTGAAGGTCTTGTGAACTTCTCATAATTTTATTTCTGGAGTCTCACAGTGTCATTTTAAGTCTTGTCCTGATTTTTGTTGAGCCATTTTGACTGCTGTATTTGCCCAAAGAAATCTTTTATGAAAATTAAGATCCCAATATCTGTTCTATTGTACTCTTTCTTTTTGAATGATAATACAAATGTCTAAAAGGGTGCAGAACCTAGTTATACTCTGTATGGATCTAATTTCAGTTTTCAGAAGGATGTTGACACTATTTTCTCTACTTTTTAGGGTATGGATCCTACTGCTTTGGCTGAAGGTCGGAAAGAAATTAAGAAGGTTTACAAGGAGTAAGTGCATTTTGGGATGCTGCAAGATTTCAAAATCTGCCTGCTATGTTGTTCCTCCCTCCTTGGCTTTTGATTTTTCCCAAGGTTTTTAGTTCATTATAATTTTCCTGTTACAGACATGGTGTGAGTCCATTGTCTTCATTCAAGGGGCCCTTTATTCAAGGTCCTATCTTCATCAGCTTTTTCCTTGCAGTAAGCTGAACCTCTATCCTCAATGATACTGCAGGCAGATAGCTGTGTTTTGCAATTTTTTTTCATCGTTTCCTTATGTTATCACACTTTTGTCATTCAGATTTCAAATATGGTGGAAAAGGTGCCATCCTTTAGAACGGGTGGAGCATTTTGGTTCACAGATCTCACAACCCCAGATAGCCTATATGTATTCCCATTGTTGTCAGCATTAAGTTTTTGGGTAACAGTGGAGGTAAATATATTTTCTGTCTTTTTTGTATAAATATTAATTGGTTTTTGGTTACGTAATTCCTTTGCAGTGAGCTGCAACATCCAACATTTTGTTTAGTTTTAGTTGATGTTACTCTGTGGCTTAGTTGACTAAATTTCTGTCTCTCACCAGTTGCACACGAATGAAGGAATGGAAGGAAGTCCTGCCACTGGCATCATGAAGAATGTTTCTAGGTTTTTAGCTGCTGCATCACTTCCCTTGACCATGAGTTTTCCAAAGGTAATCTTTCCTTCTTAAGTGTCTGATTCATGAGATCCTCAGTGACATTCATTCTGGAAAATGTAAACCTAAGCATTTGCTATACCTTAATCTGACATTCTGACACCAACTCCCTGTCTATGTTGCCCACTTTGCTTCATTGCATTCATCTTCTTCTCTATCTTTTCTTTCAAGAATAAGGTACATCTCCATTCTGTACTGATTTTCTTTTCTCATTGAAGGTCAGGATTTATGGCTTTTGGAGTTGCATATGCAGCTTTAGTCTGTTATTAGTGCTTGGCAGGCCCATCTTGTTGTCTTTTTTTTTTTTTTAATTTTTTCCTCTTTCGGCCTTCCCATTTCGTTGAATCTTATTTCAGTTTATTCTGTTCATTGCACGAGAATGCCACTCTTTTGTACTTTAGTTTTGAGAAGAAACTTCATCGGGCAAATGATCAAAGTTGATCTCCGGTTGTCCTTTGTCAGGCTCTGTTTTGTTATTGGATTACATCCAGCCTGTTTTCGCTAATTTATGGGCTAGGTAAGTCTTTCTTGTTTCTTGACTTTCTATTCACTTGTTATGTTGGAGTGCAAGTTCACTGGAGAACTTGAATTTTGAAATTCCCATGGTCTAATATCTACTTACGTCCTTCAGTATCTGATCTTCTTGTCACAATTTTCAGTTCTCAAGGTTCCTGGAGTAAAAAAGTTCTTGGGTGTTCCTGAAATACCCATACCGCCGCCAACTGCTGCCCCACAGGCTTCTTTCAATCTGTTTGCAGTGCTTAAACAAGCCGCACAAGCGAAACAGGAATCTACCTTGCCGTTGCCTGTTGGATCACCAAAGCTTGGGAGCCAAAAGACATCTTCATCTTCCGCCATCAGTCAAAGACCAAGAGGTTTAGAGAAGCAAGCGAGGGGCAGAAAGAAAAACAAGAAGAGATGAAGCCTTTTGATTCCAACAACGACACTTGACTGTCATTGGAGTTATTACAGCATTTCCTAAAGCTAATTTTTTATAAGCAATATTTAATAGGCAAGGGATTGGTGCCCCTTTTGTTTGAATGTATTGCCTAGCAATTTTAATTCAATACTCTTGCTGATGAGTTATAAATTTTGTTTTCTTCAAGCATTCAGAGTTCGGGTGCTGGTACTAGCCACTTTGTGCATACTAGCGGATTGTAGGAGACATCCCATCTTGGAAATGAATATTGGACATTGATAAATAACTGCACGATATTATTGGTCTTTCACCTGTCTGTACTGTTTTAGAGTTGCAATGCCATGGCTGAAGCCAGTGAACTGAACTGGCGCATTAAAACTTAAAATCACGCATGGTTTAGAGATTGTAATGGTTACATTCAATAAGTGTGGTCTATTGATGGCTAAGTGTAGAGTTTGGGGTAAGGTATAGATTTGGACCTCATTTATAGTTAAATGCCTCATGCTTGGTTGCAGTTTCTAATTTGTGGTTGCTGTAAGCGGAAGCTCCCCGACCGAAAAAAATAAAGAAGGTTCTTTTGAGTAAAGAGTAATAAAAAATATAAATAAATTATATTTTATTTAATTTTATAAACAAATAAAATTATATATGAAAATCAATTTATAATTTCCCTATATTTGCTATATTACTTAATAAACATTTGAGTAACGGTAATTCTTTCTAAATATTTTGAAACAGTCAACTTTAGTTTGCCGAGCATTGTAAGTTTATCCAACGCAGAGCGGAACCTAAAACTGCTCGGGTGACGTGGAAGCCCTAGTCAGAACCGGAAAAGGATTTCATCTTGGGACATCTTCCTGCGTGGAAATCCCGGTGAAAGCAAGGAAAAAACCCTAATTTTTATTTTTGATACAAATTTCCATCAATATAAAGGAAAACAAAAGAAGAAGAAAAAATTAGTGTAATGTAGGGTTCTTGTTCCAAACTACAAAAAATAAAAATAAAAAAAATTGAATCGAGTAGGTTTTTGGATTTTGGGTCGAAATAATTAGCAGTTTTTAAATGTCAAAACCAGAACTAATCTACCGCAACGACCCACGAGCTCATTTTTTGGAAGAAAAAAATTACAATGTAACATCCTCTAGTCTTTCTTCAATAACACACTGATCCAGAGTACAATATCGTTTCAGAAGTCCCGAAAATACAAAATGCTAGTGTTATAGAATTGAGGGATAATTTACATTTTTTGTTATTTAACTTATTACTTATTTTTATTATTTAATTTTAATTTATTATAATTAACTTTAATTTTATTTTAATTTAATCACAATATTATTCTATTAGATAAACAAATTATATAAAATTTATTCTTTAAGAAATACAATTTGAGATAATTAAGTCTAATAATAATAATAATTAGATTGAATTGCTTCAATCCAAACGTATAAAAACGTTGGCAATTATAATATTTTTTGTTTAACAATCCGTTCATTCTAGAAATGATTTTCAATAACTAAAAGAATATCGCACGTACATGGCGACACGATGTTTAGTGGGTTACATTTCTCTACATATATATATATATATATATATATATATATATATTATTTTTCTAAAAAAATAAAATTTTATTAATATTTATGTAAGCAAATGATAAGAATGATTTCAAATTTAATAAAAAAAAAACTTACTCCTTAAAAAAAAAATTAAAAAAAAAAAACTTTTCTCGTTTGAGTGCCTCAGTTTTTTTTTGTTTGGGGTTGCGACATTATATGGTCGACCAATTGATTGAATTGTATTACATCTTGAATTCTGCAGAATTGAATTCCCCGGCTGAAGTTCAGCTCAAAATGGTAGCGTTGAAGATTGAAGTGGCTAAAAGCGGCGCTCAGCACTTTGATCGACTTAGCTCTACTTGCTTTCAAACCGAGGAGAGTCTATCTTTCAAACGAGACGGCTTATGCTCGCAGTCTTGCCACTAGATCCAACCTGGTTAGTCGAGGATACGGTCCCTCGTTTAGTTCCATTCTCCGTGAAGATGATCAGAAAAAAAACATTAACTCGATCACTGATGAAGGACCGTCTCAAAGGCACCAAATTAGTTATTACATCCAACATAGGTCCTTCGGAACTGGCTTTAATACTTCAGCCAGACATAACGCTCCTTTCCAGGTTGCCATTGCTGCTGCTGATTCTTTCTTTCCTATTGCAGCCCTTCAGCATTTAATCGATGCGGTTCATTCTTTTACTGGCTTGAGCAGGTAACTAGGCTGTTACCAATTAACTCGCTATTTTGTTATTAATTTGAACAAACGTATCGATGTACATAAAGATGAACACTTGCATTTTATTGGACACATCGTACAAGCATAGGAAATGATTAATTTAAGGACCAAAACATTCATCCAAGCTAGCTACAGTGAGCATTCGGGAGGGAGTCCTTGTGGAAAGCGCTTGGTATCGGTACAATAGTTGTATATCATGTAGTTCTGCTGGACCCATTTGATTTTTGCTCGGCCTGTGCTGTCCAGGGATTGTGTCATCCAAGAGTTACTGCTGTTGCTGGATGATGATGAAGATGAACAGGAGGAGGAGCCGGAGGACCAAATGCAAGCTTGGGCGTTGAAGTTTCTGTAGGAAGCTGTGAACGGGGCTTGGCTCCAATCTATCTTCACAAGGCCACCCCTTGTGGCCCAGTCATCCCCATTCCATAGGCTAGAATATAGCCACATCGGTTGGCTCTTTGGGAAAGCGATGCCTTTTGATTCCAAATTCTTGAACTCTCTAATGGGTGTCCCATCCACAAAAAATCTGAAAACAGAGAAAAGAAAAAAAAGAAAAGAAAAATAAAGAAGGTTCGGTGTTGTAAATGTTGGCAAATTTATTAGTTAGAGAGAGAGAGAGAGAGAGAGAGAGAGAGAGAGAGTTACACGATGCTCAGAGGATTCCACAGAACAGAATAGTTGTGGAAGTCTTTGGTGGGGTCAAACCAAAGATAGAATTGCTGCTCTTTATTTCCCGTCCCTTTTGTGTAGACGTTTGTATGGAGAATATATGGATCTCCACTGAGGTTGCCTAGGAATTCAAAGTCTATTTCATCATGGCTCGACCCCAGGGAAGACAGCTGCATGAATCATTAAAATCTCTACGTGAGTTATGAGGTAGGACCAACTAAACAAAGACCCTAAAAAGTCTAAACAATTAATGGTGGATGAACCTTCAAAGAGAGAGATGGAGAGAGAGAGAGAGAGAGTTATGACGTTATGCTATGACAGACCTCAGTCGTACATCCAAACCAAGGTTTCAATCAGCAGGTTGCCTAATAGTAATACTGGTCAAATATACCTAATAGGGCAACAATTACAAGTCACCTGGTACAGTGTCAACAGTAATTATTTTTGCTACCAAAGCAAAATGAAAATCGACCTTATGATAGTAATATATTTGAACTTACATAATAAGCGGTGACGGTCCCGGCAGAGTTACCAGGCACAAGCTTTATCTGCGTATCTATCTTCCCGAACAAGTACTGATTCTTAGACCGGAACCCGGAACCAGATGCTTTGTCAAGAGACAGCGTAAGAAGCTGGCCGTTTTGGAGTATTTTTGCGCGCCCATCGCCCCATATAATGTCAAAATCCTGGTTAAAGTTACCTGCCAAAGCCACTGTTACCAAAAGTCCCAGTATGCAGAAACTGGTCTGCATAATTGTCCTGGCAGAGGCAATAAACTGAACAGAGAGTAAGAAGAAATGTTAAAACTTGGTACCCTGCGTGCATGGAAAAGGTAGCTACTAATGGTATATATAGTGGAGAGACTACAAGGAAGTGTACTTTTATGAGGCTTGCAATGCAAGGTAGGCCAAAGTTAATAATGGTTGCAAAGTAGTTGGGAAAATATGCATGCGTGTGAGGTTGAGTCGGGTTGACTTTTGCTCTTGGTGTGCTGGGGGACCGCCCAACAGTTAATTGGGAATGGCCTCTAGGTGTGGTTGCTCCAATTATTTTGCTCGTCGATTGTCATGTAGTTTCCAGCTAAGACTTGAAGCCATCCGCAGCTGTCTAGCAATTTTTCCCTTTCACATCGAACAAAATACATTATAATAATCATCCCATTTATCATTTGTGTTCAAAATTATCTATTATATCTTTATTTATATTCTATTATAAAAAAATTATTATCTAAATATCAATAAATTTGAGTAAAATTTTACCATAATTCACCGCAACAATTGTTAAATTAAAAACTCAACATGTACACTTTTAACCAAACTTTCAAACATAGTTTTAGTGAAGGCAACCGGGCATATTTTAGCAAGAAGAGAGCGACAGCGGCGGGAAGATTTGAACTTAGATTAACTGCATAAAACACACGACGACCACCATTCGAGCTCCTAGTTTGGGTGGTAACTCCTCCTTTTTTTTTGTGTGTGTCCTTGCTGATATTAAAATTTAAATGGTAGGCAGCAGGCTGATTCAATTTATTTGAACCAAATTCGATTACAGGCTGACCATATATATATATATACCCAGATTAGAAAATTACCGAGAGAACCTTTGTGGCATCAATTTGAAATCATTTGTCAACAAAGGAAAAGGCTTGTTTACTTCCTAACAATATTAATCCTCTTGAATTCAACTTGCATCTGTTTGTTTCCTATATTCATTCGGTTCCTGCCCTTTGAATACCATCGAATTGTATGCAGTTTTGAAGCTCGAAATCTCATTAATTCATACTTACGGGATTGTGATACGGATTACTCATTGAAAAAGATGCAAGAGCCTTGTCATTAGTTCTCGCAAAGCCAATAAATCAAAGAAGTGAACTTCTTGCTAGCTGTGGTTTTTT
The DNA here is from genome assembly GCA_020883675.1 of Bruguiera gymnorhiza. Lineage (NCBI taxonomy): Eukaryota > Viridiplantae > Streptophyta > Magnoliopsida > Malpighiales > Rhizophoraceae > Bruguiera > Bruguiera gymnorhiza. Next base: position 4,159,416 of record JAIRCJ010001057.1, on the reverse strand, counting down.
AAAAAAAAAAAAAAAAATTTGTTCGCGATGTTGATTAGACTGATTTGTAACTATGCGACAACGATAATTATATATTTATATAATTAGCTATCGGTTGCGTGCTAGAAGAATGTGAAATAGACATTGTTTGAATCATTAATGTTTTGAAAGTAGACATAATCGGTTGTTGAATTCAATGCCAAAAATCTTGCTCTGTCGTCCTCAAGCATTGCTTTCAAGCAAAGCTGGTGCCGATAACAAGCCAGCAATGAAAATTCACTGTCTGATTGATGCTCCAAGAATTGCATATTTTAATTTTTTTTAATAAATTATTTATTTATTTATTTATTGCCCACCTAGACCAAACTAAAAGTTTGACTAGTTTCTTTTTTTTTTTCTTTTTTTCTTTTTTTTTGGGGGGGGTGGTCTGATCGGCTGGCCTGTGCCGATCAGCCCAATCGTGTTATAACAACCATGATTAGGGTACAATTGCCATTGGAATTATAAAATTCGAAATATTTGCAATCCGCCATTAGTGCGTTATTGGTAGTCACTGTCACTGAAACTTCAAGACAATATGTGTAGTCTGAAAGGCAAGGCAAATGCAAGTATTTCACGCGACTTTCAGTGTTCGTATGCCATACAATGTATGTGATGCAGCATATTCTTGTTTAAGTATTGAAGCTCATTAAATCGTACGGATCACAAACAAGAAAAAGGAAAAGGAAAACATTTTTGCCCCTTGCTATTTAAATCCTTCTTCCATTTTTTCTTTTTTTTCTTTTTTTGTTGTAAAAAAAGGACTATATAAAACAGCCCATTTATGAGTTTTGTATTAAAAAAGAATACCCTCTTCCTGTGTACAGATAAGATATATAATCTTCTCTTTAGACTGTGTATATATATATATATAAGATATATAATCTTCTCTTTAGACTGTATATATATATATAATAGTACTCTCTATTCTGTCATCAGAGTTGATTCACACACACACACACACACACAAGTATGTGGATAGCAATAATATGTTCATAGTGGTGGATAAGAACTAGCATTATAGCAGATGATATTCCAATTGACAAAATAATGCAATAATGTGATATAAGAAACCATATATGGACCCACTGGTGCTTCTCATTTGAGGGTCGACATTCTTATAAATCAATAGTACAAATAAATTGTATAAATGTGATGTACAATTAATTAGGAAAAAAAATTGTCAATGAGATTTGTTTGAAAATAAAACACTTTTTTTTTTCTCCTTTATATATATTAAATTACAGAATATGCAATTAAATTGATATTTTGTTATTCATTTTGTATTTGTAAAGTTTGACAGAACATTCATAGTACAGGTACGCCGTCGCACTCAAAGACATCCCGCTTTAAGGTTGCTTTCACGGAACGGCTTGCATCTAGGATGCTAACCAGTTATATTGCTTTTTGAAATAGAAAACTAACGATCCTAGGTCTTGCCATCCTCTTTAATATTTAGATGGAGAAAATCCTGCTGAAACCAGCATTGGTTATCTGGTCCTCAAAGTAGAATTCGAATGAGGCCAGAGAATTTTAAAAGGAACAGGAAGACGCTCAGCATTATCTAAATTGGGAAGTTACGAGGTAGATTCTTGAAATTAACTTACATTTAGTACATGCCATTGTTTGTAATTATTAATTGTTTTAGTACTTTTTCGTAGTGGCACATACTATATCGAAATGTTAAAAAGAAGTACCGCCATTATTTTTTTGAACAAGAAATAAGAACATTACTGGATACAAAGCATCTAGATAGTTAATAAGCTGTTGTAGCTTGTAAATGTAAAATAACCCACCAAATACTCAAGAAAAGGAGTTTACAGACGGATTTAAAAAATACAAAACAAAACAAAACTAGAGCCCCTGAAGCCGAAAGTGTTATCCTTTAAGACCAGCTCTGAGTTCTTAGATCTTATTGAAATTTTTGACCCATTTCATGTTTGATTTTGGGCTTCTATCCAAAATCCAACCCACTACCTGAAATCCAACCCACTACCTGAAACCACCCAATTCGCTCCATGATCAAGATATGTAGACACAAAACCAAAAACCCACTGAGCTATACCCAGTGGTTTGCCGTTTCCCATATTCTAAAAGAATTCTCTCGATCTTTGGTACCCATTTCGAAGCTTTCCTTTTCCTTCCATGAACCCCATGGCCAATTCATTTGGAAGGAAACCCCAAGAGCCCATGTATTGAAAGCCGTCTTTTCGAATCATGCTATTGATCTCAGCGCCTCAATGACAAAATACTTAGCAACAGAAAAAAAAAAAAAAACTAGGCATTATCGAAACAGAATTGAACTGAATTTGGAAGAAGAAAATAGACATTACCAAAAAAAACAAAAAAAAAAAAAAATCACCCGATTAACCTTATTGACAAATTGAACTTTCTGCAGCTGATCAGTCAAATATCTAGAAAAATAACGCAAAACTATGAGTTACATGCATCCAAATAATTATCCCTTTTAGAGTTTAATACAAAGAAAGAGAAGGGAAACCTGAATTCTTGGGAAAAATTAAAAAAAAAAACTAAAAAGAGACAACAAAAAATTTGGTGATTACAGAAAATTTGAAAAAAAAAAAAAAGGATAGGGGAAAGGGAAACCTGAATTCTAGATTTTTTTTTTTTAAGCAAAAGATCAATGATTGAAGATAACTAAAAAGATTAAAAAAAAAAAACACATGATTTTGCAACGATCAAGCTTTGCATTAAAAACAACCAAGTAGGGGGGGGGGAAAGAAAGCTCAATTCTAGAAATAAAACTGAGAAAAGGAACCCGAATTTCCGGGAAAAAATTTTGAAAAAAGAAAAAGATTTAGTGATTGAAAATATTTATAAAAAAATCAAAGGAGAAATAACCTGAATTCTTGAAAATAGACATATTGTAATATGTCTTTTTATATGTGAAGAGCAGGAAGGTTCCTTCTTTTTCTTTTCGTTTTTTTTGGCGGTGTAAGCTGAGCTGGCAATTTTGTGGTTTCTGGATCATGAATGAGCTCTTCACTTCGGCCCAATCCATTTTACAGCCGATCAGCCCAAAATAGCAAGAACATGGACTCATTGGGCCTTAGCCGGAACCTTAGCCCAGTAGCCAGATTTTGTGACTACCGGTGAAGTGGCAACTACGGCGCTTTCTGTTGCAGAATATTCTACGAGCGAAACAAACGTTTTTAATATTACTCGGTGTGGTAACTTTGATTAGTAGCGTGTCTCCGCTTTTATTGACTCATGTATTTGAAGTACAGTGTTAAAATAAAATAATAATAATATTTAAATAATACTTTTTTAAATAAAAAATTAAATAAAAATATGCTGAAATATAATTTTAATTTTAATTAATTAATATAATAATTAAAATATTTACAATACACTGTTTTTAAGATTATGACCCAAAAAAAAAAAAAAAGGCATGTGACAACTGTAACAAATCCAGTTTAATGCTTCAAGAAAACTCAAACCTACAATTTTGGAATAAGAAATGTCAGATTTTTTTTTCTTTTTTTCTTTTTTTTTTTTTTTTTTTGGGTTATGGATTGTAGCTGATCAAACAGGAGAAACGATGTTTTGGAGCAAAATACAGCGAAATACGAGAAGGTAAATTAATAAGTCTTAGCATTGTAATTAATAATTATTCAGCCTTTTAATATCCATCCTGATCGGGATTTAGAAGGAGAGAGAAATCGATGTAGCAATACACACCATAACGGAGAACTTCTGTCTGTCTTCCCACTTCGTCACAATGCGCCGTCCTCGCCTCCTCTTCCTTCTCCTTCCTCTCCTCCTCTGCAACACCGCGGCGGCAGACGACTCGTCGGCCATGCTAAAACTAGCCGCCGCCCTGAAACCGACCCCATCATCATGGTCAACCGCCTCCGCCAACGGCTACTGCAAATGGGACGGTATAAGCTGTGATTCCTCAAACCGCGTCACTTCCATACGGCTCGCCGACGAAGGCGTCTCCGGCAACTTACCGGCCGAGCTATCCACTCTTTCCCAGCTCCAGTCCCTCTCTCTCCAACAGAACCAGCTCTCGGGACCCGTCCCTTCCTTAGCAAACATAACCTCCCTCCAGGAAATCTACCTCGGCAACAACAACTTCACTAGCATTCCTCCAGGCTTTTTCCAAGGCCTCACCAGCCTGCAAATCTTTAGCATCAGCCAGAACAATCTTGCTTCTTGGTCAATACCCACTGATCTAACTCAATCCGCAAGCCTATCTACTTTTGAGGCCAGCCAAGCCAACATTGTGGGCAATATACCCGATGTTTTTGACTCCCTTCCAAGCTTGCAGAACCTTAGGCTTTCTTATAACAACTTGACGGGTGCTTTGCCTGCGTCTCTTGCAAATTCCGGGATTCAAAGCTTGTGGATCAATAATCAGGTAATGGGTCTGACGGGTAGCATAGATGTGTTTTCTTCGATGGCTCAGCTAAAGCAAGTGTGGTTACAAAAGAATCAGTTCACTGGTCCCATTCCAGATCTGTCAAAATGCGTCAACTTGTTCGATTTACAGCTCAGAGATAACCAGTTTACTGGGATCGTGCCGCCTTCTTTGGTTTCGCTCCCTGCTTTGTTGAATCTTTCTTTGTCAAACAACAAATTGCAAGGTCCTGTCCCGCAATTTTCCAAAAATGTGAAAGTAGACAATAGTGGAATCAACAATTTCTGCAAGAGCACTCCTGGGGCTGACTGTGATCCGCAGGTGACCACATTGCTGCAGATTGCAGGTGCTTTGGAGTATCCTGTGACATTGTCTGACTCTTGGGATGGGAATGATGCTTGCAATCATCGGACATTTATCACATGCGATACAAAGAATAAAGTTGTCACGGTGAACCTGGCAAAGCAGCATCTTTCAGGGACTATCTCTCCCGCATTTGCCAATCTCACAGCTTTAAGGAACTTGTATCTGAGTGATAATAACTTGACGGGTTCAATTCCCGAAGGCCTGACAAAGTTGGCACAACTTCAGCTTCTAGATGTCGCCAATAACAATCTTACTGGAGGGATCCCATCTTTTGCATCTTCCGTGAAGTTGATCACTACACCAGGCAATTCTTTGCTCGGGAAGGGAACGGATTCTGGAAGTGGAGGGGCACCATCGTCTGGCTCCAACACAAATTCGACTGGATCCAGCGGGAATCCTGACGGGACAGGGAATGCTAATAGCGGTGTATCGCCAGGGCTGATTGCTGGCATTGTTATTGCTGCTGTTGTTTTTATTGCTGTTGTGGTGTTTGTGCTTTTTAAGTGCATTGTCAAGAAGAGGCATAGAAAGTCCATTGGGGTAGTGAAGGATGAGGAGAATGGGAATGCAGCAGTTAAGAATGGCACATCACGTTTCACGCATCAATACGGTGTTCTTAGTGATATACAGAGTCAAAGTAGCGGTAATCATAGTGATCGTCACTTTTTCGATGGTGGAAATGTTGTAATTTCAATTGAAGTTCTTCAACAGGTTACAGAAAATTTTAATGAGAAAAATATTTTGGGGAAGGGAGGTTTTGGTGTGGTTTATAAAGGGGAATTGCATGATGGGACTAAGATTGCTGTTAAGAGAATGGAAGCTGCAGGATTAGGTACAAAAGGAATGAATGAGTTCCAGGCAGAGATTGCAGTGCTTACTAAAGTGAGACACAGGCATTTGGTTGCTCTTCTGGGTTACTGTATAAATGGAAATGAGAGGCTCTTGGTATATGAGTACATGCCACAGGGTACCCTAGCACAGCGTTTGTTTGAATGGCAAGGACATGGGAACCCTCCTCTTGCTTGGAAGCAGAGGATTACCATTGCCCTGGATGTGGCCCGAGGAGTTGAATATTTGCACAGCTTAGCTCAGCAGAGTTTTATTCACAGAGATCTGAAGCCGTCAAACATACTTCTTGGGGATGATATGAGAGCTAAGGTAGCTGACTTTGGTTTGGTTAAACTTGCACCTGATGGAAAGTATTCCATGGAAACAAGACTGGCAGGAACATTTGGCTATCTTGCGCCTGAGTATGCTGGTAAGCAAAGACTTGAACTTCCATGATCTATAATTCTTGAATTTAGTTTTTACGCGAATTGAATCAATTTTTTTATATGATAGTAATTTGTTATATTTCTTGTACCTGATTGTTGAGATGATAATTAGAATTGCCTAAACTTTCTTCTAAGTTGGTGTGCATGGTTTATCAATTGCTCTAGACATATTAAATTTTGAAAAAGAAAAATCCAAATGTTATTTCTGGAAATTGCTTCTGTTAGGATGCTTGCGTTCCCCCATCTCAAGGAGTTAATTGTTTCATAATGATCTTTTGTGTTAAGATTTTGGTATACAAAAAGATTATGAAGGTGTCTAGTCTCTTTGGTTTGTGGGAAGCATCGCCTTCAGTAGGCATTCTGGAATGTCTAGATTTTTTGTTGATCAAGAAAAATAAGAATACCCTCTACCTGTCTGTCATTTCTTTCTTAATCAGGCGGATATCATTTTGTTGGAATTGATCTCAGCTTACCAATTTTTTTCTCCAGTGTCTTTTTTCTGATCATTTTAGATTCTTTTCTTTTCCCTTTTTTGGGTCAAGGGCGTCAGCTCCTTCTTTTTCGTGGTTTGGATCTTCTTGGCCAGACATCGTTCATTGGAATGATAATATGAACATATCTGCTAATTAGTTAGATGATGATAGTGGTTATTTATTGGTCTGTGGTGGTTGAGCTTTTAAATGGTAGGTGCCAGCTGCCAAAAGGGTCAACCTTTCAAGCAAAGTTGGTACAGTCTTGTTGCTTTTCTTATTGTCATCATCACTGTCATTATCACTGGTTACCTTTATATGCAACCTCCGTCCATCTGCTTCAAGGTTTACCTCATTTTGGACCATGTTTAATTAATTTGGCTTTTAAACCACTCATATTTTCTGCATATGAGAATGAGCTGAAGCTTCGCTTTTTCTGGGCAGCCACTGGAAGAGTGACGACAAAAGTGGATGTATATGCATTTGGCGTGATTTTGATGGAGATTATCACAGGGAGAAAAGCTTTAGATGATACAATGCCAGATGAAAGGTCTCATTTGGTTGCATGGTTCCGCAGGGTTATAATCAACAAAGAGAACTTGCCAAAGACAATTGACGAAACTCTAAATCCTGACGAGGATACGTTAGCTAGCATTTCCAAAGTGGTCGAGCTAGCAGGGCATTGTACTGCTCGAGAGCCGCACCAACGCCCAGACATGGGCCATGCTGTCAATGTATTGGGACCCCTTGTAGAGCAGTGGAAACCTTCTTGTCAGGAGGAGGAAGACACTTCTGGAATCAACCTCAACATGAGCCTTCCTCAATTCTTGCAAAGATGGCAAGCTGATGAGGGTACATCAACGATGTTCAACACCGTGTCCAGCTCCCAAACTCAATCAAGTATTCCTGGAGGATTCTCGAATTCATTTACTTCAACCGATTGTCGATAATGAAAAATTAAGATTTTATTTTTGGGAAGATGGGGATTGGGAAGATGAAGACATGAATCAAGGGGAAAAGAGAGAATTTGGCACCCTCAAATGCAGGGGTTGCCATGATTCACACTCTAGCGAGTAGCAAAAATTGTTGCACGGTTTTACTGTATTTATTGATTTCATTTTTCTTTTTATTATCATATTGATTGTGCTAGAACTAAACTACAGTAACGGCATGTTGTGTTTTAACATAATTGATTTCCAAAAATTTAAGATTTGTTACAATTTGATCAGACAACTTATCGTATATATGTTTCTTTTCTACTTCGGTTTCGAAAATTTTAGTTCCCTTGACTATTTAGTTTCATTGTAATTTATTCCCTAAAACATACTTTTGCAATGGATTTTGAGGACTTTTTATTTTTTCGGAGGCATTAAATTTTTACATTTAGCAACATTATCGATACACTGAAACTTAATCCATCAGCATTTTGACGCATTGTTTTTGTAATGGTCAACTAACTACTTGGGGGTAATATGGATTTTGCATGCGGGGGTGCAAGGGAATGCACTAAGACGAAACTTCATATTTATTATCATCCTAGTGCATCATTGCTCTCAAGTCTCAGTCACGCCTGATCAGTGGACTATTTGCCATCTTTTCCTTTCTTTTTTTCTTTTCTTTCTTTTCTCCCTCCTTTCCTTGTACCCTTCGATCACTTTTCCTTTTGGGTCAGAATTTATTCGCGAGGCTCTACGCGTTTGAATGATTCCCCACGTTATGTAAAACAACTTGTGGAGCCTAGGATTCTGTTATGTGCCAACAATAAGGGTTTTTTTTTTTTTTTAAATAATACTTTAATGGTCGCTTTGAACAAATGAAAAAGAAAGACAGGTATAGATCTTTGACATTTGAGGGCGCATGTTATATTATTATGTGTGAATACATAATTTGATGGGTTGGACATAAGCTGGAAGTAAAAGAGACATACAGAGAGACGGCGTTGTGACGGTATTGGGCAATATATATATATATATTAAATAACCAAAAGCCGGTGGGTTTGAAAGTGAGTCAGCTCACGTGGGGGGTTGGACACGGAAAACTCTTTTAATGGAAAGATTGGAGGATACGCTGTTCGTGGTCCAGCACATGCTCCCTGTACCTAATGTCATTTTTATTTGTTCAATAATTGGGTACGTAACTGCCATCTCAAACATACCCATTTTACAAGAAAAAAAATATATAAAGATAACAATATTTTAAAAAAAATAATATAATAACAATAAAAAATATAAGTCAATAATGTTTTATTTTCATCTCACAAATGAATAAAAATTATTATATTGTCAATATACTGTTTTTTATATGTTACTATACAATAATACTCTTTTTTTTATTATTTTTTATGAGAATGATAAGAATACACGTAATATGTAACGAGTTGGCAATTTGGCATGCACACCGGTGTTAGATTCTTCAGGAGGAGATTGGTGATTTTCATACATGAGCTGTACTGCCGAGTGAAAACTACGTCTCTGTGGCTGATTGTTGAGTTTGCTTTCAAGCTTTGACCTCTCTGTAGAATCCTTGTCTGGTTATGATGGGTGCTCCTTCCGGCACACACTTGCTTTATTAAGTCTCGTTAACACCTTGTCTACGGTTCATTTCAAAATCATTCATAAAGTAATTGAAAAATCTAGTTTAATGTGGCATTGTAGTAGTTTCGTTTCTCTCTCTCTCTCTCTCTCTCTCTCTCTCTCTTTTTTTAAATATTTAAAACATTAAAAAAGTATTATAAATATATTAATTATTATATTTATATATTAAAATTAAATTATTTTTTATTATTATTTTTACAACAAATAGACTCTTTTATATTTTGTAAGTATTAATAAATTTAAAATTCTATTTATCTAATAGGATTTCACTATATATATTTTAAAATTCTATTTATTTGAACTCAAAATGAAAATAAAAATATCTAAATTTAGATTAATATAAAAAGAGACACTAAAATTATTATAAGACTAACATATTGAGTTTTGGTGCGTTCGTTATCAAATTGTATACTAGAAATATATGACTACATGCTAGTTTAAATATTTTTTTATTTTAATTATATTTATGACAATAAGTTTTTATAACTGGTTTTGTTCATATTATAAAGTGAAGTGAGATATTCATGAAAATTTCACAGGGTTTGGTTTGATAAGAATTCGGTTCATTAAAATTTGTTTAATAAACGAGTTTCAGTTAAATAAAGTTAATGCGCGATTTGACCACTTAATTAAATAATAAACGAGATTAACACGAAACTCCCAAATTCAGCTCGCGGCAGCCGCAGTGTTGACCGAAACGAGACTTTTATGGGCCCTTTGGGGGGGGAGGGGGTCTGATCAATCGGGCCCAGTTTGCCGTCGTTTATGGGTAGGCCTGCCTTGACCTGGGCCGATCAGCGTTCTTCGCATTGGCCCGATTTTTTTTAATTTGGTTTTTTGGGACACGATGAGATAACAACAGTCTTGGAGGAATACTTGTGTGTTAATGATATTTCTAAAACATCTTATAGTCATAACAGTACAATGCGTGCTACTGTAACATCAGGAATGGAGTAAGGTGCAAGAAAATGCCCTCTCCAGATTGTTGACCTGAGAATTAAGAGTAAACAAAAGTATCCAAGACATCCATTAGCCACAAAAGAAAACCATCATTGCGAAATCATTCTCTCTTTTTCTCGCTGCTCTTTTTTCTTTCTTTTTTTTTTTTTTTTTTTTTTTGTTTTCCTGCATCCTTTATACATGGCTACCATTGATTACCATTAACAGGCAACCACCTACCGTTTTCTCTGTTTATGTGCGCTCATATGGGATTGGAGAGAGAGAGAGAGGAAAACAAAGAAAAAAAAGGGGTATATGAATGGAATGAAGAACAGATTGTGGGTATCCGAGCCTCTTCAATGCGCTTTCACTTTTCAACATCCATACACTACAGAAGCCGAGTTTCCATCCAGCCCCGCCATGTTCATCTCATTTTTTACCCTTCTTCTCCAGTCGCCTTTCGTTGGGAGAAAAAGGGAAATGGGCTGATTCATCACGTAAGCAGAGGTCTGCACAAAAATGATAAAACAAATCACGCAGTAACGTAGCTTTTGAAGTCAAAAAAAAAGGGGAAGGGGTGACAGACAGGCATGGCATTTTGCTGTCAGCTGCAAAAGTAGCACTATTGATATTGAATTCTGTTTTTTTTTTTTGGGGGGGGTTGCAAAAAGGAGATAAATAAATTATTTCACTTCAAAGTCTCGTGGGAAGGTAGCATTTAGCATTCAATATTCTACTGTCGCAAATTTAATGCAAAGTTTCCTGATGAGGAAACATCTCCAATCTCCATATGTAACGAATAGTAACTCTCCATTGATAATAGACAGTATTTACTCGTTTTAAAAATGACCAGATTAAAGTCAGAATTGTCAGAATATTTATGTATATTTCAGATTTAAGGTGCCTAGTTATATCTCAAATTTATTTTGATTCTCTATTTTGTCCTAACTTTATCATTTCTGAGTAGGTGAAATTGCGCCAAGTGATTTGTGGGTAACATTTATGATGCAAATTTCTCAAAAATAATGTGGATTAATGTTTTTTTTTTTTCCAAAAATGTCATGCAGATTCGGACCCATGTCACTTTTCCGTTGAGATTCTCAACTGGTACAGCGACGGTGTAGTTATATTCAAGCAAAAGCGAAAGTGTGAGATTTGACACGTCAAACGATCTAATTGGAAATAAGTAACAAACCAATGACTACTAGTGTAATTTACTTGAATACATGATGTGTTTTTATTTTTTCACTGATATATTAAAAGACTTAAAAAAAAAAAAGAAAAAACTTAGAATAGGGGAACTTTTGGAACATTTATATGATTTCATAAGAAAAAAAGGAAAAATAAATATAAATTACCAATACATTATTTTCATTCACAAATTCTTTTCAGCGGCTATTAATTTTTTGAGTTCAATTATGTAATACAAAAATTAAATATGAATTTAAATTATTAATATTTAATGTCTGTGTTTAATATTCGTCCGCCTAATTTTTTTGTAATTTTTATAATCTATCAAAGTCCTATTGGGTTTTGAGGAGAGTGCTTTTCTTTTCATGAACTTCCCTTCCCGGAAGCATTTGAGCTAAGTCTCTTATATAAGACCAACGAACTTCATAAGGTAGCATTGTCCAACTTTGAAAGGAGCTTTAACTCACAGAAAGTCTCCGAATCGGATCCAATTAAGGGAGAAAAAAGAACTTTGAATGAAGAAGATCCTAAACCTCGAAAACCATAATTAATCAGACAAAACCTGACGTTTAGTTCAGCGAAATGAAACAAAAGATAAGCAGCATCAAAACTATAGAAATAAAAAGACAGTATTGGACATAAGGAAAATAAAAATAATAAAAAAAAGTCTAAATCTTTACACTGTACTCCAACAAGCCAAGTATTGATCCAAATTATAGTCTGAAAATTTCTGAACAAATGGAGTACCACTGTTCATCCATAGCGCAGCTCTACTTCTTTCTGTTGTGTAATGGGTTTGGACCTGTAGGAATCACTCGTTTTTCATCAAAAGTGTTGTTGTTCTTGGCATAGTTTGTGAAGAAATTCTTGACAGCTTCAAATGAGTCTTTTGAGCTGTTTTTCTTGGCACCATAATCTGCATGCAGAAAAGGCCTCTTTGGTGGCACAGCTTCCGCAGAACCAACAACGGCCAAAATCACAAGGCATACTGCAGTAACCAGAACAGCTAATCTCATTGCAGCACACCGAAGAAAAATTTGATCTTGGAAAATTTTGAGAGAAAAGAAAAAAAGAAAACGAAACCCAGAAAGAAAACTATGACCCAGAAGAGATTATATAACATACTACTTGAAAAGCGACCATACACATAGACGAAAGAGAGAGCAGGAGGGGGGCAAAAGGAATTAATATGCAGATGTGAGTTCAAGAGAGGGTGTGAGAAAGAAAGGACTGTGTCTTGTGCCAAAGGAGGTTCAGGGTTGTGGAGACATTAACTGCGGTACCTCGGATGAGTTTGATATATCACTATCTCTGAATCAGAAGTTTCACCAAACCTCATTTATTGCTCGGAATTCCATTGGATATAACTGCCAGCAATACAACACAGTACTGTTCTTGGCTTGTAACTAACTATGTTTTCTGGTTTCTATTCCTTCAAGATCCACCGGCTTCAGGATCAATTGTTCATACCATAAAAGATAAAAAAAAGGAAAAGAAAAGGCCAATAGAGGCCCAGTAGAGTAGTCTTTCTCGATCTTTATTGAATAAGCTTACCGGACCCATGGTACTCGGCCCAATGGAAGCTCAGGACAGTGGTGTTGCTCGGTTCGGTTGCTCCCTGGTGCTAAAATTGAATAAACTTGACCAGACCCAACTTGTGTTTTCCTTTTTGAGGTGTACATGGATTTGGTTGGAGGGGTTTCGAGAAACCCAATTGGTTTTGGTCATTTTGCAAAACCCTAGAAACTTCACATCTAATGAGAAAAAAAAAAAAAAGTCACACAAGAAAACACTCCCATTTGCCTGTTGTCGTCGGTGTCGGAAAATGGAAGCACAAGACAAGAAGTTGCATCTCTTCCATCTGCCAACAGAATAAAAATGAAACCAGAACAACAAGAACACAAACCGACATCTTTCATCAGTCACCACCAGATGGCAAAGCCTTCTCGGCTTAAGAACAGTCAGAATTTAGCCCTCTTCTTGGTCCTCGTTTTGTTTCTCTTAGCCATTTTACTCTTCAGCAAACAGGCTCTTGAGGCCCCTCTGTCTCTTTACAGGGACTCCTACGCACGATCCAATGTCCATACTTCCTCGCCCGACGCTGTGGAGTCAGTGGATGACCCAACAATTTCTCCAATTTCTCAGGGTGAAACGGTATTGGAGACCAGCACTGGCGCTGAATCGATTGATGGGGAGTTCAGTGAGGTAAATAAGAAAGACCCAGTTCCTGATTTTGGCTCGTTTCCTGAGAATGGGGCTGATAAATTGGAGGAGAGCATGAAAGACTGTGATTTGTACATGGGAACATGGGTTAGAGATGAAGAGTACCCACTTTACAAGCCCGGTTCTTGTCCTTACGTTGATGAGGCTTTTGATTGCCAAAGCAATGGAAGGCAAGATTCAGATTATCTTAAATGGCGTTGGAAGCCGCATGCCTGTGACCTTCCCAGGTGTGTATTTCTTTTTGGGTTGGAACTAGTAGTTATTGTGATTTTGATCTCTTATGTACGAGCTTACCTTATATGGCTTCAATCAGTAGCTAACTCGACTGGAAAATGACCTTGAAATTTGCTCTGAATAAGGAAAGATCATGAAAAGAGGTAGACGATAAGTGAACCTTTATGCTCGTACCTCAGCGTTAAAACTTTTGCTCATATTTAAAAATGTTTTAGATCCTTGCTTCAATGTGCCTCTCCAAATCCTCCATGCTTCTAAGCTTACTTTTCCAACTAGCTATCTGTCCACATTCGTACTCAACCCACTCTGGCAGTTACTAGTATGCCTCAAATAATAGATGAGCTTAAGGCAGACAATAGATTATAGACAGAACAATGGTGGAATGAGGAAAGAAACGCTCATGCAACCACCTTAATAATTATTTTCAGCTCAACAACTTCAGATCCATGACAATTGATAAGTGCTATAGGGCAAGAACAAGTGAACTCTCTTACTATTTTGCTTGTAACGCACAGCACTAATTCGCAAAGAAGCTGTTTTGTCAGAGAGAAAAATAGTATTAATCGGCAAACACTTGTTGCCCAGATCGCCTAAACTGAAGGCACATTTGCCACCCAATAGCTTTCTCACACATTGGTGTACATAGATCTTAGAAATCGGATAAGTGACAAAATCATCAGTTCATGTGGGTGGAGGAGTGTGATTTATGCGGGTTTTTGCCTTTGTGCATGTATTATTACATTTAGCTTCTGCCCTATGAGGTATGCCACTTAAACAAAATGTCAGTAACCATTTAAAAATGATCTGCCTGGACAAGCCCATAGTGTAGCTGCAATCATTAAATATTAGGTCAAGTTTTCCCATTTCAAATTACTCAAACGTCATTCATCGTGAATTCAATTCTTTTGTGCTTCACCTTTTACTTGCAGGTTTAATGCAGCAGACTTCTTGACAAGGCTGCGAGGTAAGCGGCTTATGATGGTTGGAGATTCCATGAACCGGAATCAATTTGAATCAATGCTATGTGTCCTTCGTGAAGGCCTGCGGGATAAGAACAGAATGTATGAGATCCATGGGCACAAAATAACCAAAGGGAGAGGCTACTATGTTTTCAATTTTATGGTAATACAGATTTCATCCATCATCCTGCTTGATCTAGACTAGAGGCTAACATATGCCAGTAGCCAACATATCTCTAGATAGAGACAGGAGAGAGGGTCAAGGTCTGGGGATAGGGAAGAGTGTTTGGGTCAGAGGCTAGATAACCATGGTAGATTTGGTGGCTTTGTTTATTAATTTGTGGAAGAAAAATAAGTTGAAAAAAGAAAAATCTGATGATTGTAAGTGTTTGGCAGGATTATAATTGTACGGTGGAATTTGTGAGATCACACTTCCTTGTAAAAGAAGGTGTCCGCATTAACGGACAAGGAAACTCAAATCCTACCTTATCAATTGATAAGATTGACAAGACATCCAGCAGATGGAAGCGGGCAGACATTCTTGTTTTCAATACTGGCCACTGGTGGACTCATGGAAAAACTGCCCGTGGGTATGTCAGCAACATTGTCTTTGTAATGTTCTATAGTGTGTTAATGAATCCAAATAGGACACATTCCCTTCATCCTTGGGCTTAACTCCCTTGAGCTGGATCTTCATTCCGTTTCCTTGCTCCTTCTGTCCCTCTGGGTGGACAATGGGCCTGTAACTCAGTTCTTACTTTCTATCTTCGAAGTATTTGTTGCATCCCTTGATAGCAGTTCCATTTGCAAAATGGAACTGTTTTTGTCTCAAGGCTTTCAACTATTCTTAGATCGTACTTAGATTCGCATAAGTTATAGTTTTATAGTTTTGAAATGTTGTTTGAAAAGCCTGATCTTGTATTCAATCTTTTCTTGTGTTTGCATTTTGGTTTACAGAACCTCCAAGGAAATTGTAAAAAACATTGCTGAGTGATGCAGGAAAAATTACTACATAGAAGGTGATTATCTCTATCCCCGATTTGATGCAGTGGAGGCATACAGAAGGGCTTTGAAGACTTGGGCCAAGTGGATTGATAAGAACATAAACCCTGCAAAACAGCTAGTCTTATATCGTGGATATTCCTCTGCCCACTTCAGGTACACTTTTACACAGAATTAGATTTCTAATTGGCCTTTTTCCTATTCTTTCCATAAAATCATTAGTTAGTCTTAATTTTTATAGGGGTGGAGATTGGGACTCGGGAGGAACATGTCATGGGGAAACAGAACCAATACTGGCCGGGACCATGCTGGATAACTATCCTGTGAAAATGAAGATAGTGCAGGAGGTGATCAAGGAAATGCAGACTCCAGCGAAATTACTAAATGTAACAAGGTTGACAAATTTTCGAAAGGACGGACACCCATCAGTCTATGGCAAGAATGTATCGGCTGTGAAAAAGGTTTCAAAAAGGCGGCAAGACTGCAGCCATTGGTGTCTTCCTGGGGTTCCTGATGCATGGAACGAACTGATATATGCAACACTTGTTATTCAACAGAAAGTTTTCAGGAGTTAAAAGTTGAGACTCTAATTCCATATTTCTGCGGGGAAAATTAGCATTTGTTCTCCCTCTTCTCTTTTCCCTTACTATTTTGAGATTACAAGAAAGGGTTTGTACTCCTCGGCTAGAATAAATATTTAGGTTCCACGTTCATAATGAGTTAGTGGTTAGACGCATTCTTTTGGGTCCATAGCAAAGTGCAATATATGGTGAAACTTGTATAAACTTAGACTAAGTGTATTGTTTTTGCTTAATTTGGAGTACCGTCTGTCAGCTGACAGTAAATTTGAAGTATAAGATTTCGAGTTTAAAACATGACTAAGATACTCTTTTTCTCTATTTGGCTAATTGTTCTGATTATACCTTAGATCGAAAATTACCCCCCCCCCCAAAACAGCACCTTTGGAACATCAGAATTTTGGTCCAGCGAAGTAGTAACATACAAAGGATTGAGAAGTCCTGGTTTCAAAGTTTTGGTCGGAGAGCTTTTTCAAAAGTTTCATTCTTTTGCCCGTGGAAAAGTCAGCAAGATGATGGTAGTAAAATGGTAATGATTGTCAATTGATTCAGCACGGCGAACTGTGAGGTTCTAGTCATTCCAAAGGAACCAGAAGGCATAACGTTGAAAAAGGAAGAACGCCCTCGATTGACCGCCAAATCATTAGTCATGGATTAGATAGCACAAATTTCAGGAAAAGAGCATTGGCAGGCCAATTTCTCAACGGCAAAAATTCAATTTGAAGCTATTTGTTTAATTCAAGTGTTGTTTTCACTTGTTAAGAAAATTTAAAAAAAAAGAGAGGAGAATTTCATCAGGAGAAAGTAATTGCTAAATATAGGCAACTGGGATTACGTTAATTAGGTTGGTCCTTAATTTTTTTTCGGTTTAGCCGTTTGATAACTAGGGCTATTAGTAGAGAATTAGAGATATCATAATGGTCGCCGAAAGCATACCAAATCATATTAATGGGGGGGAGGGTTGGTGGGTGAACTCACAATGGGGCTGGGTAGCAACCCATTAAGCAGACTTTGTTATAGCAAAATCAATATTGAATATTGAAGTCAACTTTGATAACCATTCGATAGATATTAAAAAATAAAAAAGATTAAGTAATCGAAAATATCAGGCATTTTAACTTTTTATAAAGCTCGATAGAACAAACAAATGCAGACGCGACATGAAAAATGGATCATGGGTTTCAACATTGACGTAAAAATTAATATGTCAGATATTAATAAGCTAATTTTTAACCAAAGGGAATAATTCCTCAAAAATGAACACCTTTAAATTTTTTAGCAGTTACGCATGTAAATATTTAAGAGTACAGATTTGTTGTTCAAGATAGAAAACAGAAACGAATATGAGCAACGGTTACCTTCGGACATCATGGAAAAATTGCCGCATTTATAATTATTTTTAACTCCCTCGAGCTAAGCATTTTCCTGGGTTTTCTCAGCTGTTGAAGAATATCCCAGAAGCATCTTAATAAATAATAATGTCTGCCCATTGGAAGCAAAGAATGTGGTGGACCTAAGCCTAACTTTCTCGGCCATAAATTAATTAAGGGCTAAAACCCTAAACGGGTTTAGAGATATGCCTACCATTGCATACATTTTAAAGGATCTTACCCATCTTTGCATATAATTTCACTGTCTGGTCCATTTGCATTGATTAGCTGTTAATTAATGTGGGTGGCTACCCTAGCGTGCACACGGTTGCGCTGCCACAATATTACACTAATAAAATGGCGATCATTTTCCTTTTTTGGTGTTGAAAATTGCGAATGCTAATTGTATTTGTCAGTCCCAGTGGCATTGATTTCTTACTCAAGTGTCGGTAGACATCAACAACGGCTTATATGGCTTTACACAAACAACAAGCCAAACCTCATTTTGATTGACACGCTGATGGTTTTATTCATAAGCTTGGAATTGATCAGACGGATTTGTAGCAAATGGAGAATTTTTCCGTGAGAACACTAATTGAATCACGTTAATGACTCTTATCAAATATCTTGTTGAGCGTGCAATTGATTGAGTTCACAATTTGATGGCAAAATATTTTTTTAAAAAAAATTATTTATCCCGTTTTACATTTTACCGAATTGGTATCCCCACAAGCTCGAGTCTTTTTTTTTTTTTTTTTTTTTGGGAAATTTCATTACTTCGTTGACATTGTTTTGAAAATAAGCCCCATCATTAGCCCCCTACTAGGAGGCAAATTGAACGTCACAAGTTAATGACTTTTTGTGGTAATAATACATCAACAATTGACTTTTCTACAATCAAATGTACGGTATTCTCTAAATTTTATATGTAGATGTAACGCTCTAACTCTTATCCACGAATTTTTAGTTGGGGTGCATGTAAGAAAGTTAAGTTTTTGCATAAGATGACATGCATAATTGTTAATAAATGTGTTATATGTACCACTATTTAGGAAACAAATAGAGAGACAGAGAGCATCTTGAAACTGGGAAACATTCAGCCCCTTTTTATTTTGGTTCGTCCGAAGCATACAGAGCTGATCAAATCACATAAAAGTGTATTTGTAATGAAATTTGAATTGCATTTTCACCTGTCTAATATAGATCCCTATTTAAATATAAATCATCAATTTTTGGTTTGCGTGACCAAGCCGCTCTGGAATTTATCTTTATTGCTCTTACGAAAGTTAAAAGACATTTTCTTCTTATTCTTCTTCACTGCCTGATGGGGTTTTCTCACACGTCGGGCACATTGTGAGGCTGGTACTACTAGTCGGTGGCTTCGGATTCTGAAAATGAAGGTACAATGGTGGTGGTGATGATCTTCCAATTAGTTTCAGATACCGGAGTTCTTGCAATTCTTTCTTCAATCTTCTGTTTTCGACGCTTAAACTCTCGCAGCATTTTTTCAATACTTCGCAGTCTACCTCAGTTTGCTTCAGTTTAGTCCTGCAGTGTACACTTGGTCATATCGAATAAAGGAACCCAAGCTAGGAGACCACCCAAAAATGGAGAAAAAAAAAAAAGGGAAAAAGAGAATGATAGGTGTATTTGCGATAATGCATTTAATACGTGAACAAATATATAACCATCTGTCACACCTTGCCCTCCTGTTCTGAAACCAAACTTCAACTTGTCTTGCCTTCAAATTTAACCTCTCAGCAAGTGCCTGCTTCTGAGCCTGCATGCAAAATCCTTTGATAATTAGTTCAGGATTCAGATATAGACCATTTGGAATGATTACAATAATTAAATTGGCAATAAAGCAAAGGCAAGATATACATGGTCTTACATATGTAAAGAACCTAATTTCAGAAGACAATCACAAGTCTGTTTTTCATGCACATTTGGATTTAAATGGAGTTGTCTCATGCAATATTGCATGTGCATGATCTCTTCAGCCAAAAAAAAAAAAAAGGGGAAAAAATAAAATCCAATGGAACTTGAAAGTTGAAACCAATGACCTTCGAGAGAGAAAAGCTAACCAAAAATGGAGGATTTTTGGGGAGAGAGAAAGAGGAAGATCAGGAAAAGAGAACATGTTCATCAGGGCAAAGACAATAAGGATAAATTACTGCAGAGGGGTTTAAAAAGATGGGTCTAAATTTTAAAAGAAAGATTTGCATGGGCAGTACTATAGTACCGGATTAAGAGTGCTATGCAATTTGAAGCTGTGTTCAAGCAAGCTGGATTGCTCTTTGGTAAGCCTCAGCTTTTTTCTACCACATTCATTTTCACAGCTCTTTGAATCATCTGATCTTCTCTTCCCATGTTCTTCATCTTCCTGACCAACTGCCTGGAAACTCGACCCTTCCACCTTATTATCGCGATCCAAATTAACTGTTTTTTCTTTTGGGTAAAGTGTGAACGAGAGGTCCAAGCAAACCACAGACTTCTTCTCTTTAGGTCTCTCGACCTTTGATACATAGTAGTCACCCAAGCCAAGTGCAAGCCTAAGTCCTGTATTACATTCTTGATCATCTTCCATAATAAAAAGTATATGTTTTGACAGAGGAGATGATATAATTGATATATGGGAAAGCAGAAGTGGAGGTAATGGGGGAGTCTTTATACTGAATTTATTGGCATTTTTTCAGTTATTGGAATTATACTTTGATTTTTATTAGAATAATTTTAGTCATTAATTAGTGATTGTAGCAATGCAATAATGGCAACTAAATGATAATGCGTTAGAACTACGACTCCTTTTAGGGAACCAAAAACCTCCTTAATGCCATTATATTCCGTGTTTGACCTAACGATTTTCACGGGGCATTTTATTCATTAAATGTTACCATTTTTTTTTTCGGTACATATTTAATGGGACCTTTCGGACCATGTCTTTCCAAACAGACCTTCTAGTTAGAATTCCTTCTTTAGATTTGGAGAGTGAAAGTGACACAGCACGGCACATAGTTCCTTCTCATTTGCATTCGGACAGGACCATGTTTCTTCCACTGAAAACCTAAGACATCTTCTTGAATGCTTATTGCTTTGACGGGCCGTTAATTGTTTAACCGCATTAATCTAATGCTCATAATGCCCATAAAAAGTATGTATGTGACAGCTTTAGATGTTCAGTAATGGAAACAGTAGATGAATGATATAATTATAAGGTTATGATGCACTATACATTATATTATATTCTAGTTTATTTGGCAAAAATGTAGAACCAAATAATTCCACACAAACACACACAAATGCACATAATAACTAGAAATTCTTGCATCACTTGCAAGGAAGACTCTAACAAAAGATTTTTGGATTTTATTATATTTTTAACCACTTTATTTGGTAGGCCAAGAAGTAACCACAATTCATTGATGCATGGTGGGGGCCTTATGGTTCATGGAGGGCAACAATTTTTGGAACTAACAGTGGATGATAGATTATTAAGGAATCCTAATCCAGCATGGTCTATGGGTCACCATCAGCCTAACAAAATCACAAGCATGGGCTCAGATGTTTCCCAAACCTCTCAGTCAATAATTGAGATTCCCTCCCTCTCCCTCTCAAGTTGCACTGTAACAATCTTCACTGTATATATTGGATCTTCCACAGCTTTTCCGACTGCAAGGATAAGGAAGCCCTAGATTCAACTAGAAATAATGAAATTTTTGCTGCTGCTTTTCTCATGTCTCCTTGTTATAACCACCTTGTGCATCTTTTCCCATAACATCAACTCTGCTTCTTCTTCTGCCTCCCCAGTGTTTTTCCCTACAGTGAGAAGATCAATGAGGGAGAAGGTGATGTTATCGTTCCATTGCAGAAACGGATTCGAGAAAACAATGGTAGGTTATACAGTTTGGAGAGATCTTTGTATTTCTTTCAAAATCAACTTTCCAGCAATTGCTTTTTCTCTATGTTGGAAATCTTTAGCTCTAATGTATGCCCTGATGTGACTTGTGTGCCTCGTTCCATCATTGAATTGCCAAACTATGGCTGTCTGAACTGCAGGTCCCTGAGGAAGAGACGGAGCGTGTGTTGATTCAGCAAGATTCAGAGGAACTAGAATATCTCAGCAGCATCAATCATGTAGATGACCTTCATTACCATATCGATTACCATGGCGTGACGACCCATCCAAATCCAACTCCAAAACACCCTAGACCATAGAATGCTTTCTTCAGATTTTAGATTAAAGGAATGTGCATATATGTTTCCTTTCTCATAAACAACTAAATGTGATTGTCTCTGTAGTGACAGTGCAGTGTGTATTCTGAAAATTTTCCACTAATCATATCTTAACTACAGTACTGAAACCTGCTAAAAAATGCAGTACAGAGAGAGATGATGATGATGATGTATGTTCCTTCTGCCATTATTGTAATAAGTCACATACCCGTGAGGTAAAAAAAAAACAAACGCAGGCCATTATTGCTGACACTTGCTGCCCTGTGTTGAAGGCTCCTTTGCTTGGCAGAAGAATTTCATTGCGAGAGAGAACTACTCATCTTGCAGGAGAAAAAAGTTATATTTATCCTTTAGGGCAAAAGAAATAGTCGCAATGCAGAAAAAACATTCCATTCATATACTGCTTTCTGGACCTCTGATACTTATTTAGAAGCACTTCATATGTATCAATCACACCCTCAACTAGAACCTCGCTACAGAACTTAGTTTTAATTTGGATGAATGTGGCTTCTGTCATCTCTTTGTCTTGCGTACGTAAAGGAGAAAAATTCTGAACTTCCATAAAAGCCACATTCCTTAAAGGTTTCTGTTTCCTGATTGAGATGCTGGAGCTTTGTCATCCAAGAAAAAAAGGGATGTTCCTTTCTTTCTATTGTCAATTCCACATTCCTCAACGCCTTCAAAAAATCTCAGACTCCTGGCTAAGTTTTTCAATCGAATGGGCAAAATTGTTTTCTCACTCAGATAAGCAAACCACTGGTACCCAGTGGCAGGGCAAATGCAGCAACCAAGCAACCCTTCTGAGAGGTAGGTTCAGGTGTACTATTTAACTCGATCATGGTGTGCAGCAAATTCCGGAGACAACCTCTCTACAAAAACAAGAGTAAAACTGTATACACATAATTTTTTCCCAGACCTCACAGTGTGGAGAGTCTTAAGACGCCCCCTATTGGCATGCAGAAAATTCAGAGAGATGACATCTGGTATTGCAGACATTGGCTCAACAAAAGCATGATGGGGCTGTTTTTGGGTCTGGTCCAAGCAATAAAGCGCAACATGTGCAAATCCCTCCCATCTGTATATAAGAAGAATATAAGCCAAGCGAACATGGGGAGATACTCTTGCATTACAATCAGAAATCTGAAGTCAATCAAGCATCCATTGTTCAGATCGTAGTCTTATGCGCTAATTCATTCTCGTCCATAGGTCACACCCAATTAAACCTCATCGCAGAACAGTTTGGAATCTCAGATTTTAGATTTAATTATTTTACCATGTTCATGTAATGCACTGCTCAATTTAGCACAGGCAGGTTTCAAATTAAGGTGGATTGAGTTTTCACTAGGCTATGTTGAAGCACCTAGAACAAGAAATTTTGAACTGAATCATGACAAAGTACAGCAACTGAATGCATCTTCATTGCACGGTGCACCATATCCCATGCTAAAGAATAGAATGATGACTCAAGTATCCACGATAAGTTTAAAGTAGCAGACTAGTGGCAACCATCATTATCTAGATAACCATGAAATGTTGGCATATGATTTTTAGATACGCATATGAATTTTGAGCTGTGAACCATGAGTTATATGAGAGACGAGAGACGCGGTCAAGAGTCAGCTTTGTCAAAAACATTGACCAAATGCACCTGTCTCCATGTATGGACATAGCGTCTTCATCATCTAAATGATGCCAAAGGGCATGGGCCAGTCCACATGTGCTGTTGGAGATCCATGTAACAAGAAAAGGAATTGAGATAATGTTCATAAATTGCAAACAACCAGGGTTTTTTTTTTTTTTTTGTCTCTAATGGTGATTAATTATTACCATTGAAAAATCTAAATATATATTTCTATTTTAGAGATTTTAAATTTTAATTTAAAAAAAATGTATTTATTAGAATGAAAAGAACAACCTGTAGTTCGCGTCCTAATAAGTCTCTGAATAAAAATAAATAAATAAAAAAAGAAAGTAAAAAACAGAAAGGAGAACTGGAACGTTTAGAAACTAAGAATCAAGTTAAGGCCAAATTACGACAAATGGCTACCGAGCTATTCTCCGTTCCTCTCTTCCTTCTGCTGCAGCGCGTGGCAGCGCCTCTTCTTTTCTCCACTTCGCAACCTTGGGCCTTCTGGGCCCGGTTCAGCCCATCCCAATTTGATTGCGATTGTCTCTCTAACGGCCCAAATCAAAGGGAGCATCTTTTTTCGAATATTCTCCTCGTGACGGAGACTCAGGGGCGGCGGTCGACCGGTTCAATTCCAAAAATTATTCTTCTCTTTCTTTTTTTTTTTTTTTTAAATTAAATCTTTGTTTTCTTCTTTGTATCAACTACGTCAAGAATCTTCTTTAAAATAAATAAAAAAAACTAATAAATAAAAGATAAAATGTAAATAAAAGAAAGAAAAATAGAAAATCATTTAGTTAGGATCCGATCCGGAAAAGTAAGAGCTCCGTTCAAAGCTTGCGTAGAGCCTAACTTTAAGACCGACTCCAAACAGCCATAAGAAAGAGAATTAAATTGACGATAAGCTTTACTGATCTGCCTGGTCTTGATTAATTACTATTCAACCAGAAAGAGAACGGAGGAGCAGCAGCAGCGGCAGCCGCGGCGCAACAGAGACACACAGGAGAGAGAGAGAGAGAGAGATAGATGGCGTACGTGGACCACGCTTTCTCGATAACGGACGAGGACATAATGATGGACACGTCTTATGTAGTCAACAATCGGCCGCCGGTCAAGGAGATCGTCCTCGCCGTTTCTCTCTTCGTCTTCGGCCTCGTCGGCATCGTTTTGGGCATTTTCATGATTTCCAACAAAATCGGCGGCGACCGAGCTCACGGTAATCCCCCCCCCGCTCCTCGCCCACCTCTTTTTCAATGCTTCTTTTATACGTTTCTTGATCTCTTGATTCGTTTCATGATAAATTGTTTGGGATGAACTCCAGGGCTTTTCTTTGCAATTTTGGGAGTGGTGCTGTTTATTCCAGGGTTTTATTATACAAGGATTGCTTATTATGCTTATAAAGGATACAAAGGCTTCTCCTTCGCCAACATACCCCCTGTTTAGTGTACCCAATGGTGTTCCCTACACTCGCTGTTTGTACATATCTTTCTTCACTACTCCACTGCTTTATTTTGTATAATTTTCTCCCCTTTTTGTTTGTTTTGCCCTTGTCCAATTATGCGTTTTGTTGGACAATTTTCTGTAATCAGACGGCTCGTTGTGGACAGTTTGCGTTTGGTTTTCAAGTTAAATAAGCCTGCTTTCTTGTTGGGTTTTATGATGTCGTTGATTTAAATGTAGTTTTCCTAAGCTATCAAAACGTAAAGATCTTATAATCTGTAACGGTTTAAACAATTGCACTTCCGCTATCGTGCTAAAGATTATAAATTATGTAGAGATTAGTCTTTCTTTTAAATTTCCTTTTCAGTCCCCTAGTCCTCGTGACATTTTCCCCCCTATCTGTAGATCTAGCTCTTATTAATCAGCTTTCACATGGCACATTCATGTGGCTGCAATCTTATAGTGTCAAGTTAATGTAGAATGCAGGTTTGTATTAAACGCATTAGTAAATATATGGGCTTTGTTGTGATTTTCATCATTGATGCAGTGTCGAACTAAATGATGTCAACATCCCGGTTTCACATCAATGTAATGTGTCTCCTTTCTCAATTTGATGTGCTTGAGGTTGCTATTGTAACCAGAAGCAGTAAGACATCCAGTGTATGTTCCCAGGCATTGTGGGGAAGCATATCTATGGAAATTTTTGTTGTAAAACTTAGGGCGGAAAGAAACAATCCAATTAAAACACCCTCCTCCCTCTACCAGGATAGGTTCTGTATGTGTTTCAATATGGTTGAGGCATTTGCACCCATCTTATCTTACCAATGCATCAAGCTGACTAGTGGAAGGGTTATTGGCATAATTCTTGCTGAGTTAGATCAAAGATTTCCTTTTTTCAATTGTTGAATTTGTTTGCAAGTACTCATTTGATATTGGCATAACAAATGCATGCTTATACCTGTGACATGTGTGCATGATGCGGCGTGCATTCGCAAGTTGACCCATTTGAGCATACAGGTCTTTGAAATTTTCTTGAGAAGGTGCCTTAAAAAGGTACAGAATAATTGCTTTGATTTTCTTGATTATCACGTTGCAATGACATGCTTTGATTTATTCAGGAGGGTGTTTAGTTGGTCGTGGTAATTAATTGTTTGCTCTTCAATACCTTAAAAGGATGTGTACTTGAATTTTTTTTTATTTTTTATTTGGGGAGTTTTAATATGAAAGTGATAAATTGGTTTATGATGAGAATTTGTTAGCACATAATTTTCTTGTGTTTCACAATGTTGTAGAATTTTCTATTGTAATTTATCTTTAAGAGGGGCAATGAAAGTATTAAATCATGAACCTATTTATCTGATTGTTATTTTGTCTCCTGTCTAGGAGATTGGAAGCTTCCCGTTGTTATGTATGAATTTTTTGGCTCCCCATTTAGTTATTTCAAGTGATTTAACAGTTCAGGATAAAAAATCTGAATGATAGAAGAAATTGTCATAATTCTGTACAGATTACCTCTGTTTTCCTTTTTGGATGAGGGTTGATACAGAAATTATCTGTGTTTGATTTATTGACTTGTTAATGCTTGCAAATCTTGGCGAGTCACTCTTCAAAACTTCAAACCTCGATGCGCAAACTTGGTGTATCTGACATGTTATTGCCGAAGGGATCTAACTGGCCCATCAAAAGGTCTATATGGTTAAGAGCACTGGTGCCCATCTGAACTTTGTTTGTAAGATTTGCAAACTGTACAGTTGCAAGAACGTAATCAACATAAAGCAAGTAGTTGTAAAGTTTTTGTGGCGCGCATTGTTGTAAGCCTAGCCATTTTCATTTTTAAGCATTGTCCCTTTTTCTTGTTTATTCCGCCAAAGGGTTGGTGGTCTTCTTCAACTTGAATAAAAATTGGCTTATGTTTGGTAAACTGCAATAAGGCGCAATATATCTCAGTGTGTCATATTTCTCAAAAGAATTACGCACGTCTTCTTGGTCTATTGCGTTCGTCTTCGTTTGTTGGAATATTTTAGCCTCAGTTGAATCGTTGCGGGTCCCAATATAGTGACTTGAAATCTCGTAAGTTGGGTGTAATCCTGTAAAGAAAGTGTAATTTTATTCGAAGCCGAACTCTTTTCGCACCTATGCAACTCTTCAGGCATCGTATATTTATTACGCCATAACAACTCCTATACTAAAGTTAAATCCAAGTACCATTACTCGGAGGTTACAGTAGATCTTACTGTTGTTTGCACGATATTTCTGTGAAATGATGATTAATGGACTTGTTTAATGTGAATTTGGAGATCAAATTTTCCCTTTTTTTTGGGGGGGGGGGGTGTCATAACTCGGTTGATCCTTGTTTATTTGAAGAATTGAAGTGTTCGGTGAACTCTCTCTGAGGCATCCAAAGAGAGCAATTTCTTGAAGTTGAAGCAATAACCCTTCTTTTCTTGTCCTATATCGGTTCTAGATTTTACCCGTAAACAGCAGCTCTTCCTTATTTGTGGCAATTGCGAGGTTCTTTAATACATTGTGACTATGTTGTGCCCGATCTAGATTTGCAACATATTTCAGGAGTCGCACGTAAAATAGTTCCAATCTCGGTATGCAGTTTCAGTGGTGAAAAACTATTTTCAATTCTGATGTCTAAGAACAGGAAAGGAAGAGGAAGATGGAATGTAAAATTACCTTATTACATTGAAGTTGAGGGGTTCATTTCATACAAAATCGCGAATTTAGGATCCTGAGAATTTAAAATGAAAGTGCCTTCTGTCCAAATTAGGGGAAATAAGAAATTCTCTTATTTGGTTGAATATATTGACATTCGTATTGTAGATAAAGTTACAAATATATCCTTCAAATATAATAAATCAGATTAGATAATATGTCATTACGAGAATAAGTTAGTTAGTCAATTTCTTCTTCTTCTTCTTTCTTTTTTTTTTTTGGTAAAATCCCACCTTCCTAGTGTGTTTTTAATATTCTTCAGGGGGAGGGATTTAAATTTCCCTTTTTTTTTTTTCTTTTTTGTTTTTTGGGTCCTGAGGGAGGCTAAGAGCCTAGAAAGATAAAATCTCTAAGGAGGCCTGGGACAGGGCCGTGCGATACCAAAACTGCTGTGGTCAAGAAGGGCTTGCAATGCCACCGGGGGACGGAACAAAATATGGAAGCCCACAGGTACGGATTACGCATAAGAAGCCGAATCATCGGCAACTCGGTTACCCCCTTTCGAGGGGTGTGAGAGATTCGGGTCGTCCGATACCTCTGTAGAAGATCTTGACAATTTTGAATTAGAGCTGTGAGGGGGTGGTGCGTTGGCGGCACTCCCTGTTCGATGGCAACCATTGCCAATCTTTCTAATTTCTTCAATCGTCAAGTGTCATCTTTTTGTAAGAAAAAATCGAAGAGAGAAATTAATTTAATTTATGAATTATCGGCCCATTTTATTTCATCTTTTCCACAATTGAACGGCAGGTTCAATTGCAAGGCCGGCCCTCCTGGGAATTTCATCATTTTAATTTATGAACAGCGGTGTAGGTGTAGGCCGCAAGTCCTTACCTGTTTGTTTTAATTCGAGTTTGAGGGTATTCGGGTAATTTCGCATCTCCTTCCATAACGAGGACTTCAAAAATGCTTCAGCCGACTAAAAATTCCCGCTAATGATTACATTATAAACGCGGCCCCAACGTTCGCATTCATAGCCTCACCTCACTCTGCAATGTTGTCTTCGTCTCTTGTGCGCGACGTTCCGAAGAACCGCCATTCCCATCTCTGCAAACCCTAATCCCAAGGGCCTGCAGCCACGCAATGTTCTTGCTGATCGATCGACGGTAGAGAGCGACGCTTCGGCAGTGGATTTATTTCACCAGACGTAAAGAGCGTTGCCGATTTTATGGTTTTCCTCTTTTAAAGAAAAGATTTATATCGTTTTGAAGTTCAATCTCTCTTTTTCTTTTTTTCTTTTTTTATAAGTGTTTTCTTTCCCCTAATTTTGTAGTTTCTTTTTCTTTATTCCAGAGAAGCGCAGGGGTTCAGGTACAGATCGACGCTGATTTAATTCGCATTGGATTTTCATTAGTTATTCTTTTTAAAAATATTTCGGATCCTGGACATAAAGTTAATCTCGGCTTTTCTGTTTTGTTTTGCTTTCTTTTTATTATTATTATTATTTTTTTTTTTCATTTTTGCAGTTTCTTTTCGCGAGACAACTATTCGGGTAAGATTTTGGTACCGATATTCATTAGTTTTTGTTTTTAAATATAAAGAATTCTAATCTTGAACGGATTGGGGTTTCTGTCTATCTCCATTACATTGAGGCGTAAGTTTAATCTCTGTTCTCCTGTTTTCTTTTCATTTGTTTTATTTTTTTTTCTCTTCGTTCTGTGGTTTCTCCGTGCACCATTTCTCTTGGCAAGATTGTTCACTTTATACGTATCTTTACATCTTTTATTTTATTTTATTTTATTTCAATCTCTTTCGTATTACAGTGTAAAATTTCTTTATAGTTGTAAGCTTCCTAAGAGCAGTGTTTTGTAGTGAAACTACACTGGAATATTGAAACCCCCCTTGGAAGAGCAAGAAAGGTGCATAAATTTCGTGAAAGTTGTTATAAAAGAAGAGATGCGGGATTAATTATTTCTTCTTTTTGTTTTTTTAGTCTTCAAGGAAATTATTGCTCAGATGTATGCCAGATGAGAAAAAGAACATTGACGAAGAATAGCACCTTTTAAGCTACTGTTTTATCAGGAAGCCATTTAGGCTTTAATGGGTTTGGCGTTTAATACACTGTTTATTGAGCTAGTTTTGGTTTAAACCAATTAAAGTTGTTTCGGATAAAACATCAGAGGATCCTTATTTAAAGGCATGTCAGCGACATTATTGGAAGGTAGAAATCCATGTGTTTGTGCTTATTCCAGAGGCACATCCACCTAGATAAAGATCGAAATCAATCTGGATGTTCATTGGTTTTTCTTTTTAAACAAAAAGAATTTGAATCTTATACTGATTTGAAAGTTTCATTATAGGAATTGATAATGTTAACCTCGCCTTCCCATTTCCTTTTCCCTTTTTTTTTTTTTTTTTTCCTTTTCATTCTGCAGTTTCTCTATTCCACTTTCTCTTGGCAAGATTTATCAGTTTATACATAGCTGGGCACTTTTTTTTTCCTCTTATATTACAGTGTAAAGCCTCTTCATAATTATAATTGCTTACCAAAATAATATTTTTCTAATGAAAATATGCTCATTGAAACCATCTTGGAAGATAAAGGAAGATCAATAGATTACACGTTTGTACCCAAGAAATATAAATTTCAGGTTTTTTTTTTTTTTTAATAAGTAAATTTAGGTTTATTTGTTAAACCGTTAATGGTTTCTTCTTTTTGTCTCACAGGCTTTATGGGAAACATGTAGATGGAATCGCAGATATGACCAACACACGTTCCTGTTCTTTAACTGATACATAGTTCAAATTTTTCTATATTTCCGTAACAGAGTTATCAATCTTCTATTACAGGTGTGGGCTATTGACATGTCTGCTGCTGGATGCAAGTTACAAAGCAACTGATCGTATATCTTCCACGTATATTGTCCGTTTTGGAGTCTTTTTGATTATGTATGACGGATTTGCTTGCATATAGATGCGTACTAATTTTCCTATGAAAGATGCTTTAGGCAAATTATTTGAGGAGTATTGTCTCACTTTGTTGGTATGACTAATGCTAGCTGTTAATGCTTAATTGTTTCCCAAAACTACTGCTATTACCTTCTTCTGTGATCATTTTAAGGCCCTATGCATCAAATTAGAATTCCTACCCTGAGCTCACAAGCAGATGGAACTTTTCCATGGGTTTGTCTTTACATAAGCCCAAACTCTTTGAGATTTCTTTTCAGAAACAGGATTCTTTACAGCTTTGGCACTTCCTTCCTATGCTTTCTCAGCAAGATTACACTCTTTTGTACTTCAAGTTGCACTAGAAAAAATAACCATGATAATTGTTAAGTGAAAGCATGCATCAATAGGGAAATAAAGATAAATTAGCTTGGATTAAAAACACAAAAAATGTATACATGCCTTGAGCTCTTTATATTTGAATGTGACTTTATATCATAGATGGGCTGGAAATATGAGGTTTGTGTTGTTTGGGACAAAACTAAGAGGAGGAGGCAGACTTTTACTCTGTTTTGCAGGATTACTATGATTTGGTTTCTTGAGGCAATGCACCTGTGATTGGAAGAATGAGAAAATCAAAGAAATTGGGTATGTCCTCAGAAAACTCAAAGAAAGGAGTTTTTTTTTTTTTTTTTTTTCATTCTGCAATTTCTTCATAAACCACTTGCTTTTGTCAATATTGGGCAGTTCATGTTTCTTTTATATTACAGGTAATGAAACCTGTCAAACTGCCCTTGTAAGCTTAAAATAGGTGAACAAATTTCTGGTAAATTGGTTGAACTTTTGGAAAGTTGGCATTAATGATCTCTTCTTTTTGTGCTTTTTAGGCTTTACGGAGACAATATTACGCAAATGCTTATACAGATGGAAAAAGAACATTAGTGAACAATGGTGCCTTTTGAGCTCAATATGCCTTTTCATTGTTTTTTTTGGGCTTTTGGTTTTCCTTTTTTTTTTTTTTTCCTCTTTTTCTTATTTTTGAAAGTGAAATTCTTAGTAAGCTTCTTTTGAGGGACCAAGATAAAGGATGCTTACAAGTTAGTCAAGGTATTATTTGTCTAAGTAAATGCAATTACTTTAAATGTACAAAATTGTCACCTTTTAAATTTAATGTTTTTGCAGTAGAAATTTGCATAATGTCAAATGTCATCCGTTACTTCAAAGGGGATTTGTCATAAGATTTATGATATTGAAGTTGTTTTGAAAGTTGGAAAGTTGCTAAAGGTATGTGTCACCCTTTTTACAGTTTTTTTTTTCCTGTTGTGAAATGTTTTCTCAAGTGGTTTCTTCCACTGCTTGCTCTAGAGAGTTTTTCCCTTTTTTTTTTTTCTATATCTAAAATATTTCAGGTTGTCCATATTACATGGTAGATGATGCACTGTTGTTCTTCTTTCCATACAGCTGTATGCCTAATCCAGTCCTTAGAGGAGTAATGGAACTGAATC
Source organism: Bruguiera gymnorhiza (assembly GCA_020883675.1). Taxonomy (NCBI): domain Eukaryota; kingdom Viridiplantae; phylum Streptophyta; class Magnoliopsida; order Malpighiales; family Rhizophoraceae; genus Bruguiera; species Bruguiera gymnorhiza. The sequence continues at coordinate 4,127,405 of JAIRCJ010001057.1, read as the reverse complement.
TTGAATGAGCCATGCTTATTCTGAGTGAAGTTCAGTATGTCTTGCTACCTTATTCAGCCATAGATAAAAAGGAAAGTTGAGAATTCAAACAAAATTGGATATTGGATTCTTTGTCAATTGTTTGCTTTGTTTAAACATAAAATTGGTATCTTCCTGATATGCAGCAGCATGGAAGTCACTGCTCATGATGCTGATAGTATGGAGGTTGAAGAAGATATTTTGCACCGTAAGTTAATTGATGCATGTCTTTAACATAAAATGAATTACTTTGTTTATCACCGTGCTGCTTACTTGTTTCCTTCATTGTTAAAAAATTTGCAGACGGAATTTGGGAAACTATATGCAGTTGATGGTCTCACAAACTATTACATGAAATGCCATGGGTAAATACCTAAGTTTTTGTACTTCGTGATTGTGTCTTTCTGAGTCTCGTTGATTTATTTTGGCCAATAGTATCTGCCAAAAATAGATAGGACTTGATAAGTCAGATTGATACGGAAGTAACTTATTAGAGAAGCATGAACTTCGGTATTACTTCCCTGTCGTGGGTAATCTTATCTACTATTTCCTGTTCTTGTGCTTATCTATCTGCATGTAACGTCTGTTTTAAATTGTAAATTTGCTACTGTATAAATATACACTTTAATTGTCTGGTAATTCAAATGGTATGCTTTTTTTGGACATTGGACTTTCACCATTTGAAATTTTTATTACATTTTTGTTTTAGATTAGGAGCTTTTGTGCTGAGTGTTTGTTTTTCGGTGTGTTGTTATATGTTAATAGTTGGATTCGTGTTGGCTTTAAGGTATTTTCAAGGAGCTAATAATTCACGGCAGTGTTTAACCAGGTTGCTTTTACCAGGAAAGTTGTAGGATTTGGTGCTCACTCACTATTTATGCTTGTTATTAACATTGTTTTGGTTAGGGCAATTAAAGCCGCAATAGATGTATGATCAGAAACTGCTCATCCAAGGGTATATCTGTGACAATATTAGAAGGTAGAAGACCTTTCTTTGTGTTTGTTTAACAGTCGTATTGCTTTTGTGTCTGTTGAGCTGACTTTGGCTTGTGGATACTTGATTGTCGCAGAGAGTAGCATTCCATTTTCAAACACGTAAGAATTCTTACAATTCCCACGAGCCTCTTAAATTAGGGAATTGCAAATTATGATTCAATTAGCCTAAAAGAAATGTATTGACATGCATAAAAAAAAAGTCTAAAATCTTCTACGCTGGAAATGCTGTCACATGCCTTCAAAACTCCGAGTTAGGCTGCAGGTATGCCCTACGCCACTGCCCAATAATTAGCTTTGCTTTTATGCCTTCTTTACAGGTTTGTACGCGGCATTCATAACTGAATCCTTGCTGTATTTATTCTTTTTTGTGGTTCTTGCAATTGACGGTGCAATTACAGTATCAAGAGTTTCAGATTATTTTGCATTTAATTTACAATTAGAGAGTATCAAGATTGTCAGATTATTTTGGTGGGATAATAATTCAAACCTTGAATTGTGACCGTTAGCTTCTGCTTAATTTCCCACGCCACATAGATTTTCTTTTTATTTTTTTCTAATTCCCCACTGACTCTTAATATTATTATTATTTTAATCCTCCACACCGCCTTCGCCCTTTGGAGTCGTATTTTTATTTGTCATTTCTTGATCTGCTTCCCATTATATCAGTCTCTCCACATTCTCTTCATAGTTCAAACCTCTCTCTTCCTTTCCCTCTCCCCGTTTCTTTCTTTAATATTTTCTGCTTTGTACTTCCACAGTTCCTTATCTTCCCAAAATTAGGATTCATTCGATCGCTAGGGTTCTTGTATTACCAATACAATTTCTAACTTTTGTGGAATTTAGCTTTGCATCTTCTTGTTTTGGGTTTTTGGTTCTGTTATTTTTGAAAGATCAAGAATTGTGATTCTTTGTTGTCCAATGTCTTTCCTCGGTGCAAAATTTGATTGATTTCTTTGTTTCTAAGGAAGCTCATGAATTGGTAATTGAAAACCGTCTTCAATCCAGTACCCTCGGTGACAACAGCAACAAACGCTGGTTCGCTCCATAGAGTCAGCCTTCAGGTAAGAAATTAGGTCTCCTTTTCTTTTCTGAAGTGCAAATCAACAGTCCCAGTGTAGTGGTGTCTATGGAAGTCAGGCTTCCAGATTCAGCCTCAATGTCCTGCAAGGTGATCAAGATTGACAGATTGGTAGTGGCCTCTATTTCGTGTTTTCCCTATCTCCCCCTCTTTTCCCCTGTTCTTTAACATCAAATAAAGCCAGAGGTTCGACCCTAAGAATGTTTAGTCTTTGGTTCCTGGTTTTCTTGAACCTAAAAACGGAGGTTCTTTGAGGGCCAGAAGAATCTTTAGTTTCTGGTTTTTTATGCTTGAGATTAAACACCGAGGCTCTTTGAGGGCTGAAAGAATCAAACAAAAAACGACCATTCTCTGTTAATCGTTTATTTATGTAAGTGGCCTTGATTATTCCCTACTGCGAATTGGGTGCACTAATGCTTGTATTTCCTGGAGTAACGGTAGTGACAGGAGTGACCTTGCATAGATGCCTGTGCATGGATTTCTTATTTGTTCTGGCATTATTGCTTTCTTACATATTTAGGTGTTGGTGCTTCCATATCGAACTGTCTTTGATCCGTCACTTTTCTTTGTGCAGATTAGCATAGTCTTCTTTTAGTTACTCATTATTGCTTTCGTATTAGATGCTCTGAATGCAATACTTGATATAACATCTAATCAACTGTCCTGTTTTGCAATGCCTCCTTTGAAACTAATTTAATAAAATTATTAGTCGGTCCATGATTATTAGTTGTTTAAAAAGGATGATGACATGATGATGTGCAAGTTCTTTTGCCATTCGTGCCCTTGGTGGGAGCATTGTTGCTGATATAAGGTATGCTTGTTCTATACATTTGATGTGAGTAAAATATATCAAGTGCCTTGTCAAATGGATTGTTCTATGGCAGCTTTTTCTTCAATTTCATTTGCTGAAACAATATTCTTAGTTTCTTGTGCATAAATGTTCTTCGAACTGCGGCTTACTGTGTCTGCTGGCAGAAAGTTGACCGTTATTTCTGAATTATTTAGGATGACGGTAGTGGTTTTGAATGCTGATATGAGTTAAAATTACATCAAGTATTTAGTGTAGGTGGGTTTGATGCCTTAAAAAAATAACTGTATTTTTTGAATTTTCACATAGGAATGCTTGTTGTGTTTGTTTTTTTTTCTTTTGATAATTTGTTCGTTTATGCATTTAATGGTGCAATTAGAGTTGTAAAATATTTTAAGATTATCTTGCATTTAATGGTACAATTATGATCGTTGGCTATGCTTAATTCCCCAGGCCACACGGATTATCTTTCTAAAATTTTAAATTCCTCCACCTACACTTTTTTATTATTTTTGGTTTTTAATCTTCTACACCGCCCTTTGTAGTCTTATATTTTATTGGTCATTTTCTTAGTCTGCTTCCCATTGTATCAACCACCCCCATTCTCTTCAGAGTTCAAGCCTCTTCCTCTCCCTCCTCTTGCTCTCACCCTTTGTCCTTCTTTATTCTTTTATGCTTTGTAGGTTACCAGTCCCATATCTTCTCATAGTTAGAACCCATTTGATAGCTAGGGTTCTTGTATTACCAGCATAATTTACAACTTAGGTGGAATTCAGTGCTGCGTCTTCTTGTTTTATCCTTCAGAGATCAAGATTTGTGTTCCCAGTCCCATGTCTTTCGTTGGTTTTCCAAAGATAAAAGGCAGTAAAATTTGATCAATTTCTTTGCTTCAAAGAAATCTCAAGGCTTGGGTGTTGAAATCTGTCTTCAATCCAGTACCCTCAGCAACAACAGCAACAAACTCTAGTTTACTAGATAAGATCCTGATCCATTCTGACAGCAAACCCTAATGTTTTGGCTATTAAAATTATCTGTCTTATATTGTTACCCAAATTCTAAATCAGCAGACTCTTTCCCTCCGACCGTGCAGAGTAGGCTTCCAGATTGAGCTTCAATCTTGCTAGATGATCAAGATTGATAGATTGGCATTGGCCTCTAATTTGACCCTAAGAATGTTTAGTCTTCAGTTCTTCGTTTTCTTGAGATTAAAACAGAGCGTTTTTAGGGGCCGAGAGAATCTTTGGTTTCTGATTTTATGTGCTTGAGATTGAAAACCCAGGCTCTTAGAGGGCTGAAAGAATATTTGGTCTAATGAAAAAAAAAAAAAAAAGGACGATTCTTAGTTAGTTGCTTATTTGTATAAGTGGTCTTCAATATTCCCCTCTGGGAGTTGGCTGCATTAGTGCTTAATATTTCCTTCAGTAATAGTAGTTTCAGGGGTTACCTTGCATAGATGCATGTGTATGGATTTCTTATTTGTGCATGCATTATTAATTTCTTACAATGTAAACATCAATTCTTCCATGTCAAGTAGATTTGTTAGATCCTACATTTTTGTTTATGCAGATTAGCTTTCCTTCTTTTCTTTCTCAATATTGCATTTATATTAAATGCTCCAAATGCAATACTTGATATAGCATCAAGTCAACTATCCTGTTTTGCGATGCCTTGTTTGAAAAGAATTTAATAAATTTGTAAGTTGGACAGTGATTTTTAGTTGTTTAAAATGGATGGTGATGTTTTAGTTGATCATGTGCAAGTTCTTTTGCCATTCATTCTCTAGGTGAGAGCATTCTTGCTGATGTAAGGATTGCTTGGTCAGTACATTTGATATGAGTACAAGATGGTATGCTGCAAGGGAACCGACTTGAAGTGTCTTGTCAATTGGATTGGGCTATGAGAGCTCATTCTTCAATTTCTTTTTCTCAAACAATATTCCAAATTTGTTTTGCATAATTTTCTGCGAGCTGGAGCTTACTAGGTTTGCTATGCAGAATATTGACCATTATTTCTGAATTATTTGGATTATATCCTGTTTCTTTCATGATATCATTCTTTATGCTAATTCTTGCCTCTCTATTTGGTTTGCAGTTTTGTATCGATCCCAATTTTTGTGCTTTGTATTCTCTCCTAGGTATCAAACTGTTGAAATTTCCATTGATTACAAAATTTGGAAGTCCCTCCTGCTCATTGATCCTTCATTTCTATGTATTTATTGTATAGGTGAATTACTTTATGTGTTGCAATCTTTTTCATTTTTCTATTTTTTTCTGGGTTTTTGGTGCTTCTTTAACAGGTTGTTGTGCTTGATCAGGAACTTGAAACTGATCTTGTGCTGGACATTCGGTATTACCTGGACGGAAGATCTTATCAGTCTAGGGCTTGGACAATGATTAATCACTCTAATGAATATGCTGTCTCTTGCATCATCTGCTTTTAGCAAATATGATATGTTTCTTATTAATCTTGAGATCATAACTGCCAGTCTTCTTGAAATTGTGAAGGACCAGCCTTGGTGTAAATAGTCCTAAAGTGGAGTTCTTGTAACTAAGTTCTTTCGGTTTATGGTTGGGCTGAAGTGGAGACAAGTGCCATGTAGGAAAGTATGTTTTAGATTTGCTTGCACTAATTTCTTCTTGCTGATTCATAACACTATATATCCTAGGTGTAGCTCAGTATGCAGAAGGGCAATGACATTAAGGAGAATCATTTATTTTAAGCACTCTACTTTCTCTCTTTAGAAGTTCAAAGGCTTGAAGGATGTTTTTTATAGTGATGCAGAACTGGAGGTTGACAACTGCTCAAAATATCAGGCACCATCTTCTTCTTCTTCTTTCTCTGACTTCTTCTTCCTCCTCCTATTCTTCTTGTTATTATTGCCCTTTTTTTCTTTTTTTTCTTCTTCTTTTGTTTCACACATTCATTGTTGACTGAGAGTTCACCATTCATTGCTCATTCATATGGGTGGCCTTGAATATTCCCAACTATAAGTTGGCTGGATCAGTGCCTATATTTCCTTCAATAATATTTGTGTCAAGAGTTACCTGTAGTTGATGCATGTGTATGAATTTTTGGTGTTGCAAGCCCTATCACTCTCTTACATGTTCTCTCCTTTTTGCTTTATGCACATTACCTTAGACTTCTTTTCTTTCATGTCATTGCATCTATTGTGTTTTGCGATGCTTCCTTTCTCACCCCCTTGCCAGAGACAAGGTCAGCTAAACTATTTTGTTCTCTTTATATTTAAGTAGCAACTAGTTGGACAATGGAACATGGAATTCAAGAAACAAGAAGGGGAATGAAAATTTGTGACTATATTGATAAAAGTTGGCAAGTATATTTCTTAGGCATTTCCTAATTTTATTTTTGGTGTTTTTATACATAAAATTTGGTATTGTTCCTCTATCTTCCCCCTTCTCCCCCCCCCCAAACACTACAAAAACAAATCTTTTGGATTTTCTTGGTTAACACAATGATAGTCCTACTCTCCTTTCATCTGTATTTGTGATTGTGCATCCACACTTGCATGTTCATGTTCAGTGTACTTCTTGTTTGCATAAAATGAATGCGTTCTGTTTGTTTTTTATTTTTTATTTATTTGGGTTTGCAAATATAGTTATGCATATAAGTTCTATATGATTCTCTGTCTTATTGGCTAATAGACTGCTTCAATTGTTCTCTGGCTTGTGTGTTGCACATGAGCATGTGCTTCTTTAATTCTACAGGTTGCCCTTGGCAGTACCGGAGTAAGCTGTGATATCCTGGTAAGTATCGTACTGTTAAAAGGAATGCAAATGTACTGGTTTTCAATCTTTCTATTGCAAATAGCAAAGAAATTTATAATAGTTAATGCTGCAAATATGGTTTCAATAATAATTTTTTAATATCATTATTACATTATGCATGACTCTGCTATGAAATTTTGAAATTTGACCAATTTGTGGAAGGTATGTATTAGACACCTCATAAAACAAATTTGCTAATAGGGAAGAGGGTGCACTGCAACTCCAATGTCACTATGATTTTCTTTTTGTGTGTTTGCCCAAATCTATAATTGGTTGGCTTGCAAAAAGATGTGAAAAGTATGCAAGTTCTTTTTCAGATCAGTTTAATTAAGAGTATTGTTACAAGCACCTAGCCACACACCAGCAGTCCCACTTTGTTTCGTTGGAAAAGTCATTTTATTAAACTGGAAATGTGTAGTGCTACAATGAAAGTTTACCAACTCGGTAAACTTTACACACTCCAGCGAAGCAAAAAAGCAAGGACAGTTTTCACATTTACAATAACTTGGGGCAGTCAAACATCCTCTTGGCCTTGTCTTTAAAACATTTTTGTTCTCATTTAATGCTTTGTGTTTTCTCATCTTTTTGCAATCCCCTGTTTTGTACTGTTTCCAAGGGAACCAGAACTGATGCTTGGCATTGAAACTGTTTTGTACTCTTTTCAATCCCCTAGCCACACTTGTGGCTTTTTTTGAAACTGCTGCACTTTGGTGCGTGAACTCTTTTTTTTTTCCTTATCTTTTTTTCAATGTTCTAGAGACTTTACTTTGTCATATTTATGCAGTGTCAAGTATTGCACTCTTTTTTGGGTACATGAAATGTTTTGGTTTAAAATTTTAGAATTAAAAATTCCACTGGAAAGAGAAAAACCCAGTCCGGGTGACGGGGTCGACACGATCGACTGGTTCAATCATAATAACTCCTTTCTGGGACATTGTTGTTATGCTGGCTTCATCATCCGGAACCTGAATGTGAGAAGCCACGTGTACTGTTCGGCGTCATTTCAGTGAAAATACTAACGGGCCTGAGGGCAATCCACAAAGCAGGTACTCCTCGGCAACGCAGCCTGGTGAAATGGGCCTAGCCATCCTTGTCAGACCCACCAAAGTTGCCTCGCATAATTGACCCAAGGTTGGAGGTAAGAGTGTACATAAATCTTTCCATCCGTTCAATCTGACTAAACTCAAAATAATTTTTAATAATAGATTCATCATAGTTTATAATTTAAGTAAATTGACAGTGTAATAATATTAGAATGCAGAATTATATTTTTTATAGACATTAATTACTTGAAATGTTCAATTATTTTTATTGAATTTAAAACTTTAATGTATTTATTGTATTTCAATGTAGTTAGTTTTTTATATTAATCTTTGATTTGTTTTTTTTCATATCTATGGTTCAAACTGGTAAATTGACTAAATTAACATGCATTCAATAATGATAATTTGATTGATTTTATTCTTATGTTAATTTAACTGTAATTTTAAAATATTTGAAAATAGTACTAATAATTTAATTTAAATATATGCTTCCAATCGATTTAAATTGATCTGCCTACACTCTTAATTACTGTAAGATGTCTAAAGGTAGAGTCCCTGTTCCGGCCATCAGTGAAAAGTTACTGAGACATTGGAGAGGCTTGAATCGATTGAGGCGATAATTCATCAACGGATTAAGAGTGAAATAAAATGAGTCATTTGAATTTTCATATTTTACACATTTTTTCTTAATTGAATTTCACAAATTAACTCGACTAATCTTTTTTTTTTTTTTTTTCCAGATGAGCCGAACCCACCCACACCGCCAACGTGGCTTCTCTATATCCTTTTGGATGGATGAACGACGTCGTTGAATATAACGGTAATATTAATTTATTTGAGGTGCACGTCATCGATGGAAAATGGAGGCTTTGCGATGAATTGGACTGCAGATAGACGGTAATTGTTTTCTTTTGATTCGTCGGTAGGTGTAAACACGGCTGGTGGCATTGGCTTGCAACTTCGTGGATAATTATTATTATTATTATTATTTTATCGGTGACATTCTCACGCCAATTTACACATCAAACTCCTTTTCGGCGCTTCTTCCACGCAACTTCTTCCAGTGCTAAAAACCTCTTTTTCTCTTCTCTCTCGCTTCTTTCTTGGTTGGACTTGCAATGTGTTCAAGGTTTGTTTCCGATTTTTTGAAAAAAAAGACTAGTTGGATTGTGGGCCCACTATCTTTCGTTAACTTTCGGACAGGACTTCCAAGTCCACGAAACAGGGTTAAAAAAAAAGAAAAGAAACAGAGGCAATATCGGCACGGCAAGACATTTTAGCCATTTCTGATTTCTTTCACATTTTCCCCCTTTCCGAGCGGTCTGCAGTAGTCTAGCCGCAACCGCGGAGAAACATCCGTCCTGGGAGTGGGGAGTAATAAGATGGCGGAGACAGCAGTAGGGGTGGTGCAGAGGCTAAGCGACTTGATAATTCAGGAAGCAACTTTCTTAGTCGGAGTACAAGACGAGGTAAAGGCCATGCGATGCGAACTGAAGCGGATGCAATCTTTCTTGAAAGATGCCGACAAGAGACAAGACGAGGACGAGAGCATCCGGAACTGGGTTTCGGAGATCAGAGAAGCTGCTTACGATGCAGAGGACGTCATCGAAGAGTTTGCCCTCAAAGTGGCTCTACGGAGGAGATCGGGAGCGGTCAACGTCATGAAGCGACACAGGGTTGGATCCGACCTCCGAGCATTGAAATCGAGGATCGTTGACCTTACTAGAAGCTTGGAAACTTATGGGATCAGGGCCAGGAGTTGGAGTAGTTCGGCAGGAGATCCGGAAGTTGCCAGTACTTCTGCTTCCGCTAAGCTACAGCAGTTAAGGAGGACTTACTCTCATATGGTGGAAGAAGACATTGTCGGGCTGGAGGAAGATGTTGATATCTTGGTGGAACAGTTGGTGTTGACTGATGAGAAGAACATTGTTTCCATCTGTGGAATGGGAGGATTGGGAAAAACCACGATTGCCCTCAAGGTTTATCATAATAAAGAGGTTAGGCATCATTTTGATGCTTTTGCTTGGGCTTATATATCCCAACAATGCCAAGTAAGAGATGTTTGGGAAGGGATATTGTTCAAGCTAATCAATCCGTCCAAGGAGCAAAGAGAGGAAATTTTAAGACTAAGAGATGATGAGTTGGTGAGGATGCTTTATCAAGTCCAACAAGAGAAGAAGTGTTTGGTGATCCTTGACGATATCTGGGACATTGAGACTTGGAATAGTCTCCGCCCTGCTTTCCCATATGGAAGGTGTTGCCAAGGCAGCAAAATATTGCGCACAACTCGCAACAAAGACGTGGCTTTGCATCCTGATCCAACATGTTTTCTCCATGAACCTCGGTACTTGAATGATGAAGAGAGCTGGGAGTTGTTTAGGAGGAAGGCGTTTCTTGCTAACAATTATCCTGGTAGCCTACTTTCATTTGCTATCAACTAGTTATGCTATTGCCTGTTGATCTGTATATTGGTTGACCTGGAAGTTGAAGACGTGATAACTTTTTAAACTGTAATTGCTAAGATTTTTGTTCATTCATTTTGCAGATTTTAGAGTTAGAGAAAAGATGGAAAATTTGGGAAGGGAAATGGTTAGAAGGTGTACAGGCCTTCCATTGGCCATCATTGTGCTTGGGGGATTGCTTGCGACTAAAAAGACTGTCTATGAGTGGGATAAGGTTCGCCAAAATATTAATTCACACTTGAGAAGAGGTAGAGGCCAACTCTTGGGAGTATCTGAGGTGCTGGCATTGAGTTACCAGGAATTGCCGTATCAGTTGAAACCGTGCTTCCTTCATTTAGGCCATTTCCCAGAAGATTATGAGATAGCCACAAAAAAGTTAATTCGAATTTGGGTTGCTGAGGGGTTTATATCAAGCGAACACAATGAGGGAGTGGGGGAGGAAAGTATGGAGGATATGGCTCAAGCTTACCTGGATGAATTGGTTGAGAGGTGTATGGTTCAGGTGGTCAATAGAGGATCAACCGGAAGGATTAGAACTTGTCGAATGCATGATCTTATGCGAGACCTGTGTTTGACTAAGGCAAAGCAGGAAAACTTTCTGGTGATTCTCAATCAATTGGACCCAAGTGGCCGCCCAGTGGATTCTCTGTCTTCATCCATGATGAGTGTAGCCAGGTCAATTGGTAGACTTCGCAGGCTGGCTGTTATTTCTGATGGAAATCTTAGTAGATTTATCCCTTCAGGATACAGAAGAAATTCTCACATGAGATCTCTTTTGTATTTTCATGAGAAGCCGTGTCATGTAGAGAAATGGGGGCTACTAAAATCTGTGTGCAAAAACTTTAAGTTACTCAGAGTTTTAGATCTTGAAGGAATCCGCGGCAATGAAGGCAGGATGCCAAAAGAAATTGGAAAGTTGATCCATTTGAGATTCTTGAGCCTAAGGGATACTGACATGGAAGAGTTGCCATCTACAATAGGCAACTTGAGATACTTGCAGACCCTAGACTTATTGACTTGGAATTCAACTGTTCGAATTCCAAATGTGATATGGAAGATGCAAGGATTGAGACATTTGTATCTTCCAGAGTCCTGCGGTGATGATTCTGAAAGATGGCAGTTGGCTAATTTGACCAACCTGCATACCATAGTGAACTTTCCTTGGGAAAAGTGTGATATAAGAGAAATAGCAAGATTGAAAAATCTACGGAAACTTGTTATTGATGATCCAAAGTTTGCTACAATCTTCAATTCCTCTTATGTGACATTGGATCTCCTGCACTCACTGTCCTTTGTTAGTAATGAAGATTCAACAGTGGTTAGAGTCATAACCGGATGTCCGAATCTTTACAAGCTGCGCATAGAAGGGCAGATAGAGAAGCTGCCAGAGTGGCATCAGTTCTCTTCAAAACTTGCCAAGCTAAACCTACAGGGATCTGAGCTTATGGAGGACCCAATGGCAACACTGGAGAAGCTTCCAAACTTAAGAATCCTCCGATTACAAATGAATTCTTACCTCGGGAAGGAGGTGGTTTGCTCTAAGAAAGGTTTTCCTCAACTTAAGTCGCTGTACCTTTCTGACTTGCCCAACCTGGAAGAATGGAAGGTGGAAAGAGGAGCCATGGCGTATCTAAGCCATTTAGAGATTTCAAACTGCACATATTTGAAGATGGTTCCAGATGGATTGATGTTCATCACAAGCCTTCAGGAATTGGTAATCCGATCAATGCTTAAAGCATTCAGAAGTAGGCTTGATAATGGAGGAGAGGATCACTACAAAATCAAACACGTATCTTCTGTTGTTTTTTGGCACTGTGATTATTAGGATTTTAGGATGTTAAAATTTCACCAGTTCTACTAGCCGGTAACTTAATGAAATGAGCTTTGGGCAGTGCCTGGAAACCTTGTATGACTGTCGTATGTATCTATATAGTTATTGTCTTTAACGATCACAAAGCTGTATTTCTACTGGATAAGACGAATGAGCATTAAAGCAAATATTTTTAGAGCAGAGGAGTCGAAGTTTATACATTTTCAATTCTTTGACCAGAGCGCACAGAGGAATCTCCTTTCCTGAATAATTTCTCAACTCATTTTACTATCATGAATGTAATGCAATACACCAACTGGATTTCCAAAGATCACAGATTAAAAAAAAAAAAAAGCAGAAAAATAAATCTGTTCAACTCCCTTCCATAAACATCTGCACCCCTTGCTATTGAGATCCTGGCACTATAGGAGTATGCTACATACAAACCAAATTATAGGAAACCTTATGCAAGCTCAAAGCTTCCACTTGTGAGACTGAAGGCAAAAGCTGACAAGCTTTCCACCTGTTTCATCTTGGTGCTGTTGTATTAGAGACCTGTCACTTGATAATGATACCAAGTATGACACTAGACTACTACAAGCCATGTCTACAGTAGAATGAATTGCTAGTTCCTCTGGTCTCACATTGATGGATTCATTTTTTCAAGTACCTCAATTATTTCTTTCATTGATGGTCTTCGTCGGGGTTCAGCTTGAAGACATTTTACAGCAAGCTGAGCTATTTCTGAGGCCTGTTTGGGGGAATATTTTCCCTTCAAACGGGAGTCCATTACCCTTTTCAACTTATGTCTGCTTGAGAGACACGGTTTAATCCAGTTCACCAGTATCTTCTGCCCTTGTGGACGTTTATTATCAATCGACTGTAAGCCTGTTAGCATTTCAACCAAAACAACACCAAAACCATACACATCGCTCTTCACAGTCAAATGTCCTGTAAAATTATCAATGACATTGATTTTATCACAAATCTTCTATGTGGTTTACAATCAACATGACTTCAAAACAGAACAAATAAACCAAACTAAAATGTTAAAGACACACGATTCCAAGTTAAAAAGAAAGTACCTGTTGCAATGTAAGCAGGATCGGCATAACCATATGTACCCATGACTCTTGTTGTGACATGTGAATTCTCAATTAGAGGACCTCCAAATGCCAACCCAAAGTCCGATATCCTTGCATTGTAAAACTAAAATAAAACCAAAAATTATCAAAGGCATTAAATTGACTTACATCATACGAGAATGTAAAATCTATACCTTTCTAATTTTATTTGCCAATGACTTTTTCCACCATATGCAACAATAATTGGAATTTGTGGGAAGTAAAACCATGACAACAGGAATGTTTATAAAAGGTAGGATGAAATTTTGTTGTGCCAGGAAGGGACTATATTGACTTAATCACTTGAGGTGCCAATAGCCTTTAATTGTCAGGCTTTGAGCAATAATGCTGAAATTTTATGAAGCATACCTCATCAAGAAGTATATTTGAAGACTTGAAATCTCGGTATATAACAGCCCTATCTAGTGTGTGCAAGTAATCCAAACCTCGAGCCGTTCCTACAGCAATCTTCAACCTTGCATTCCATGACAGTGGCTGAACCGAACCCTCTAACAAATTAAAAAATATGTAGCATATAAAGAATTGAAGCAAAAACTGAAATGATGTCTTTAGGTAGATTATTGACCATTTGAACAATGTGCTATTATGATGATCAATGGCTCTTACTTCGAAACAAATGGTTATTTAAGCTTCCTTTTTTCATGAACTCATAGACAAGGAATAATCCTTCAGCTCCCCTACAATAACCCTGTAGCTTCACAAGGTTTGGATGAGATAGCCGTCCCAGGAAATTTACCTCTGACTGCACCAATGTATGGAAAATTGAATAAGCAAGAAATAAAAGCATTGCGTACAGCATGTCAAGGAATGTGAGTCTCTCTTTTAGTTATACAAAATATGGTCATGAGCGGGAAGACTTCTCAGTCAGTTATGAATGCAAGAACCAATTGATCAAAACACCTTTTTAATGAAAAGAAAAAGAAAAAGGAAATGCCCTAATTTTATCACAATATAACAAATTTCAATCTTGTAACTTATTTTGTGGCCAATTTGCTCCATGGGCCCAGAATCAAACATACGACTGTGAACCTTTGCACAAAAAATGGATGTCACATTGGCTTGTTGTTGGATTCGATCTTCATTAACCAGAAGCAGCATGTAATTTACAAAAGGAAACTGTTTCTTTTTAGTGAAAAAAAAGGAAAAATTAGCCAAGAAATTAGCACAGGGTAACTTCAATAACTAAGAATATTGACAACAATATCCAAGAAACTGGTCCTTTGGCAGAAATCCAACGATACATATCGACTTTCTTGTAAGATCACGGTTCTTGTCATTTCCAGCCCCACTATACAACTGTCAGAAATTCTATAGCAATACAGGATTCTCATTCAGTGAGCAGACCCGCCCAATAAAATCAAGGTATTGAGGACCTTCTGTTACTTGGTCAATGAAAATTGACATAGAGCTAAAAATGAAAATTTGAAGTGTAAGCATTGTGTAACTAGCTATAGGTTGATCATAGAAAACACAAAAATTTAATTACAGAACTTAGAAGCCAAAATAAGGATGTAAAGGAATAAGTTATTGGGGAAGAAGCAAACAATACCAGCCACTCCTTGTATCCTTGCCTGCTTTTGAGACTTAGTCTTTTTATAGCGATGCATGTCTTCTTTATCCCCTTCAGAGGCACCTTCTCCTTAACCCAGCCCCTATAAACTTCACCAAATCCTCCCCTTCCCACCACCATATCAGGTCTAAAATTATATGTTGCAGCCTTCAATTGTGCAAAAGTGAAAATTCTCAAGTCTGAGTTTTCAGCGGTGGGCCAATTTGCAAAATCCTCATCAGCAGTATTGTTGCCCCAAATGGAAGTGAAGCTACCACTTACTCGAGAAACCCATGATATCAAGTTGGTGCTCACCATTAATTGCCAGCTGTTGCCGGAGATATTGCCATTCACAAAAGATGTACTGCCTGATGGATATCCAATCAAAAGGGAAAGAGGTTGAAGCTACAATATGTTAAAAAACACAAATAGAGACAAGGAGATCCAACAGATCCAAGAGTGCACTCGGTTAACATGCCTGATTCTACAATGAGAAATTCGGAGAGAGACTTGCTTAATAGCTTCAGCAAAGAAAGCCAAAAATCTCAATGACCAATATCATTTCAAGAGACTTAAATCAATTCAATCTAGCTTGGAGCGACAGAAGATCACAATCCGAAACTTATACAGAGTAAAATTTTCAGAACTATGAACCATAAATTAACCATCTGTTTTCCTAACACCAAACGAGAGCAAAATTTTTTGATGCAAGAAATAGAATAATGTAAGGAAGTCCAAAACTTTATAATCTTTTGGACCAACTAGCAGTAAAATCAGAAACGGAAAGACAATGCAAGCAATAGAAACCAAAGGGTTGTCGGCGCACCTTCACCTTCATCGACATGGCAGTCGCTTAAGGTGGTCGGAGCTGGCTTTGGCTCGGGAGATGAACAACAACGACTCCAACAAATCCCCATCAGCTAATTCTGTTTCCTTTTCTTTCCCTTTTTCTCTCTGACTCTGGATGCTTTTATCACCGAGACAACGTGTGTCTCATATGCGTTTACCCAGTAAAAGACGGCAACCAGAGCAAGCTCCATCTCTCCACTTCGAAGGTTGACCGATTGGGCAGCAAGCTATCGACTTCAGTGTGACTCCACCAACTAAATAATAATAATAATAATAATAATAATAAATAAATAAATAAATAAAAATAAACAAAAGAGAGAGATTCAGGTATTTAATGGCACAAATGAAATGGATGGGTAAATTCTTAGTAAGAAATTTATTATTTTCATGGGCGCATTTTTATAGATAGAGAAAATAAGTTAGAAGAAAATAAAAATGAATTGATATGCAAATTTTATATATTAATTTTTTTTAATTTTAAACTTTTTTTACCAAAAAAATATATAATTTTTAAAAACATGACAATTTTTTATTTTGTAGAGTTTAGGTACCAACTCACTCTTGCTCTTGTCCACTAACCTTTTCCCTATCTTCGTTATCAAAATCATGTAAGTATCTTCTCAACCAATGGAATTATCTCGCATTGAATATATTTGTAAGTTTTATATATATATATATATATATATATATATATATATATATATATATATATATATATATATATATGTAAAATATATATTCATATATTTCTACTTAAATATTTTTCACTATTAACCAATTCGGTTTTAAGTAGTGCGAGTCGCAGGGGACATAGAGGCTCCAAATATTTTCTATCTTCACCAGTAAATGCGCTGAAAAATAAAACAAAGGGAAAGGAAAAGAAAAGCTAAACGTATGATATTAGAGTGAAATAACTACTATTATATGAGTCTGTCGCACTCTTCCAACGAGTTTACTTGAACCCCATTTCTCTTGTAATACAATGATTTACTACCACGGTTTTGTTACGGACCATTAGGAAGGCATGGCGTCCAAACTAGCTTCTTGTTCCAGTTCATGGGCAATTCCAGTTGCAAGGGGATATCTCAGCATCATGATCCTCTTTTTTGGTTCTTTCTCTTAACCCATCTCCTACATTGTTTGATTGTGTAACCTATTGGTCCCTCCCTTCACTTGGATTGTCCGGCATTGTTGCTTGTTAGAGTTTGCCCGATTTCTCTCCTTGGGGTTGCTGATAATATTTTGGGACTAACCCGATAACTGATGCAGAAACGCAAAGCCAAAAGGCAGAAAGTGAGAACAAGCACCATGCCGGGAAGTAGCCAAACGTACCCTTCTGGCAAATGACTAGTTGGATGGGCAACTACTAACCAAGTAACGAGCACAGACCAACATTTGTGGTTCAGGAATCATTCACTTAACATCAGATATAGCGGAGGAAATACACAGATATTGAGAGGAAACAACAAAAGTTTCATACCAACAGAAATTAAAAAGAAGAAAAAGCAAAGCAGGATGCCAGATGCCAAGAAAGCGGGGACTGTAATTTCTTGTGCCCTCTCAGCGTTCACACATATCCTACATCCCGTACTCATCCCCTTCTTTGCTTCCCACAAAAGCTTTTCTACAGTGCAAAAAATTTTGCAAGCAGTGAGAAACCTCTGCATTCTACGAGTTACTGGAACCAAGTGATTGGCGAGGGGGAAGTTGAAGGCAATTGTGGTATCAAGCAGTGCTGCTTCTGCCACTGCGGTAAGCAGTAGGCGTGCCCTTGCGCCATGCTACCGCTATTGTTGCAACTACTTTCTTCAACATCCATTGCAGCTTCCCCAATTCCTTCAGCCTCCATTAATTCAGAAGCAGCTTCAGTTTGGGTAGTATCCATTCCCTGTGCAGCAGGAAGCTGAGAAGGAATCCAGGGAATAACTGCCATGCGGTCTGTAGAGACTGCTCCTTCTTCTTCTTCTTCTCCCTCCATTGAGTTTACATGAGAATATGATTGGCTTGGCCAAAGAAGTAGATCTACCAAGAGAAAGCCAGAATTTTTATTTATTATTAAAAAAAAAAACACCCAAAAATCGAAATCTAAATTGAAGCAAATGAAGTGATTATGAGGCAGTGAAGATTTCTCTTACTTTCAAACCCAGGAATCGTGTGGGGATCGAGAGTGAGGGAGTAAGTGGAGAGAGCCGACGAGTATTGATGGGGGAGATAGCTATTGACAGGTCTAAAAAGAACAATTGCCCTCTCTTGGTTTTGGTTTTCACCATCATCCATTTCTTCTATTACTAAACCCTGTTGTTGCTGCTCTCTCTCGTTGTTGGCATCGCTAGAAGACCCAATTCCTCTTTCCACCTCTCTCACCTCCTCTCCTTCCTCCTCCTCCTCCATTATCGGGGGCAGCTCAGCGTCCTATCACCAATTCTCACATAAATATTTCGCTCCAGAATCACACCACAACAGCAACAAAAAAAGAATAAAAAAACAAAACAGAGAGAAAGAGACACCTAATAGTTGAAAAGGCAACAAAAAACAAAAATAAAAATTAAAAAAAAGAGGGAAAAAGTACCAGTCGGCGAATTTTCCGAGCAGGAGAAGAGAGAGAGAAATCGGAGAAGTCGTCGCTAACATCCTCAACTTCCTTCCTCTTCCTTATCATCATCTTCTTGGTCAGGGAGCTTCCTCTTCCTCCTCCCAACATCTCCTCCTCCCTCTTTTTTCTTTTCCTCTTTGGCTTTCGCCTCACGGAGTTCCTCTTCTTCTTGTTCCCACCACCACTGCCTACTGCTGTTCTGCCTTCGGCGTGACGCAGACTCGATTCGAATGAGCTCGCTCCAGAGCACAGATGACGATCGGCCCAACTCGAGTTTAATTATTTTATAGAAACAGAATAATCCAAAGATGTTTCTGCGAGTGTCTAGAGGAATCCGGATTCCACCCCCCCCCACAGAACATCCAAACCACACGGTAGGAGCGCATCGTTTTTACTCTTTTACCCCTCTCTCTGCATTTTTCCTCTGTCTACATTTCTCTCTCTTATATGTGCGAATAACTTTTATAAAAAAAAAAAATAATAATAATAATAATAATAGTATTATTAATAATGATGTTTTAGTTCATTAGGAATTTTATTACTATTATTATTAAAACCGAAAATATGACCAACATTGTGAGTTTGTGACATCTGTTTTCCTGACGTAATGTCGATATTACCCTCTACGATGTCAATGATGTGGAGACATTTTATTGGCCATTAGATTGGAGGCGCACACACGCGAAACCCTCCCCTCTGTTTCTCTCTCTCTCGCTCAAGCCCCTAAGTCCCGAAGCTCGCCTTGTAGTAATTATCAGACATATTTAACTTTACTTTAAACTTCAAAGCCTCGATCGGTTTCGGTCCGCAGAAGAGGAGGGGAGAGATGTCGTACCTGCTGCCACACCTGCACTCGGGATGGGCCGTCGATCAGGCTATCCTAGCCGAGGAAGAACGTCTTGTCGTCATCCGATTCGGACACGACTGGGACGAAACCTGCATGCAGGTAACCATTCTTCTTCTTCTTCTTCTTCTTCTTCTTATTATTATTATTAGTCAAATATTAATTTTTTTACTTACTTAAAATTAAATTTTGCGTCTTTTATTCCTAGATGGACGAGGTGCTGGCATCAGTGGCCGAGACCATAAAGAACTTTGCAGTGATATATCTCGTGGACATCACGGAGGTGCCTGATTTTAACACCATGTACGAGCTGTATGACCCATCAACTGTAATGTTCTTCTTTAGGAACAAGCACATAATGGTTGATCTCGGAACCGGGAACAACAACAAGATCAATTGGGCTCTCAAGGACAAGCAGGAGTTCGTTGACATTGTCGAAACCGTCTACCGTGGCGCCCGGAAGGGCCGTGGTCTCGTTATCGCTCCAAAAGACTACTCCACCAAGTACCGCTACTAAGTAAGCGCACGGAGCAAGAAGCTGAGTTAGTGTGATGGGAAAGTGTATAATAATAATAGCTTGAACATAAAAGCATATGATGCTTGCGACCAATTTCTGTTATTCTTCGTAACTAAATAACGAGGTTTAACCGTGGACACTCGTCAATGATATTGTTAGAAAATATCATTACAGCCATTATTGAGTAATGATTAATTTATTTATTTATTTATTTTTTCCAACATGATTCAGTTAGATAATTAGATGCTGAACCAAGATTTGTTAGCAGTAGATTACGCTGGAAAATTGCCGGGTGCCATGATGAGTTGTGCCAACGGACAGAATGTGTGACAAGATTCTGAACGAATTGCAGTCTGGACATGGACAAAGTAATACAAACACCCTTTTAATCCTAGACGAGTAATTAGTTGAGAAATTATAGAAAACCAAAAAGATTGCAATAGTTAGTCCCGAGAGCCATACCTTAGGAACAAACATGTAATAGATGCTTTTATTAACGCCTCCAAGAGGTAGGATGGGACCTTTGTCGTTGGCTTGGGCTGTGTGATCGAAGACGGACGTCCATTAATACCTGCGTAGGTAAAGATTGGAAATAATATATAAACATCATTACTAAAGATGGACAATCTACATTTCAATGCGATCAGCTATCACCTCAATTCCACGTTTATGTGGTTCTCTAACTAGCTTGAACTCATTTCCTGAATCAATGCTACGGTTATGTATGCCAGCAGATGTATATCTCGTCATGGGTGCAAAATAGTCCGAAGTCCAATATCTCCAAAAATTCACCTGTAAGAGAATTAAAGTTGCATTAGCTGAATATGAGTGTTATGCATATTTACTTGCTTTCAGAGTCCTTGATTCCTGATGGCAAACAAATTATTTAAGCTTTGGTAAATTCTGTGAGTCGCAACTTCAGGCAAATGAAATGCGTACTTCTACAAGCAAAAATGCACAGCATAAAACCCAAAATAATGAAAGAAAAGAAACAAGGATAACTTAAAAGGCTATATTCTCCAGAATAATTAACCAGAATAACTGCAATCTTACAAACTCCTATATAATAAAGACACCGTGTTCTGCACATAGTTTACAGAATAGCATTAATCATCATAGGCATGGAACATTAAGAGAGAAAAATTGATCAAAACAAAACCATTGAACCATTGAGCCGTTAAGCCAAACAAGGTGGATAAAATAAATCCCCAACCACAATGAAGAAAAACTCTGTAATCCTGAATGAACTGACAGATCCCAGTATGGACCATGCAAAGCAACAAGCCATTAAAATTTTTTATTTACACTCACTAACCACCAACCAGCGTAATCAAAGTGCATAAAGGGGCCAATAACAAAATCAAAACAGCAAAAACCTTATGTCGAAATTGGAAAAGGCCGGAATTCAGAATATGGCAGGAAAAGAAAAGGAGAAAGATGCAAGTTGCAGATAGGCAATCTCAACAAGTGTTGCTTCTTCAAGCAATTGTTTTGCATATGTAGTACATTTCTTTATTGAGCATAAAAAAGTTGATTTCAAAGTTGACTAATATTGCTCATATTACTGTTAAATTGATCCGAAGTCTTTGCACCTAGTGCTGAAAATTTCAGGCTTTGAAGTAAAAAGTTACATGCTAATGTCCGACTGCTAACACTCGAAAGATTAAGACAAAGATATGTTCACTGTGTTCTGTTCTCGAGAATCTTCACCTCCTTAAATCGTTATTTAGCTCTGTTAAGGGCTCTGGAGCTTGTTTTGTCCCTTAAGTTGCCTGGAATTTCCTCCGCTTACCCGCCTATAAATCATGTGAGTTACATCAGAGAAAGCTACCAACAAAGTAAAAGTAAACTTACTTGTGATCCCCCAAGTCAGAAGTGTAACTGAAGTAAGCTCATTAAACTCGTGGCACCGCATTAGCTCTATCCAGTCGACATCAAGACCAAGTTCCTGAAAATCAGGAAGTATAACATGCAATTTTAGTTAAATACAATTATCTTCTCTTCCTAATATATCATTAAAATTTACAGAAAGTGGGTTGTTGTGTAGCCTCTGTGGGCAGAAGAAACAAGGAAAGGCTAGTGAGAATCACATTTGCTCCAGCTGAAGATATTATTATCTCTCTGAAGCAAAGTGGCAGCAGATTCCAAAACGAAGGGTGTTACTCTCCGCGCCCAAGTGATTTCAGTGCTCAGCTGGTAAAGAAATTAAAAGTTAGCTGGTTGGATTCTCTTTCCAAAAACAGAAGTCTGCTTGTAACCTTCATCCTTGCTTTATGTTAATTTTCCCAATCTGTTGCTTGGTGGCCGACGGACTACAGAATATTCAAAACGGCTTTCTAGTAGGAAGTGAAGGAGAAGCGATTCATTATCACTTTGTTGAGGACATGTGTCATTCAACAAACATTATGAGAAGCAATTAGGAATCAACAACTATACAGGAATCAACGACTATATTCATTTAACCATAAATTCTACCATCTGGTGATCGGGCTTCTTTCCTGGCAGGAATGAGGAAAAACGACATACAAGAGAGAACGAGAGAGGGTGGGAACTAGCGAGATAGGTTTATACTTAATGTATCTCATCGTCAGAAGTGGGTATCAATCATGCAGGCCTTTTGGGCCAGCTACTGTCCTCAGGCCCTAAAACACCCAATTCTCCTCGGCTGGCAACTGCCTAAACCAGTGATTAGAAATCGGCATATATATATATATATATATATATATATAACAGTGGGGAGGGGAGTCGGTTCTATGGATGAACGACTTAAAGTGGGCAGTTGAAACATCTATTAAGTTGTTGTTTCATGACATAAACTCCTGAAGCTGACACATGGAGAAAATAGAGAAGAAGGCAATTTGTTTTCCACAAGGATCCAACAACATGTGAGAAAAACGTAGCAATGCCCTTCTTCAGGAGAAAATTTCCCATCAAATTTGTAGCCATATAGCGTATCCTTGAGATCTTCTTTCAGAACTACATGCCAAACATCAAATTCGTTCGTCAGGAGGGGCGCGCTTTTTTGTTTTTGTTTGTTTTTTTTTTTTTTTTTGACCGTTGCTCCTTGGAAAACTATATATGATCAGGGAGAAATGTGAACGGAGCGCTTTTAATTTAAATTAATTAAAATAACACCGATCCCCAATCCTGAAGACCCATGGATTCCCTTTGCTTTGCTAGATAGGAATCCAAAGCAATCCGCAAATTTTGTGAAAAGACAAAATTAACCTTGAGATTTTTCCCTCTAAAATTGAAAACCCAGAGATAGCCTCCAGAGATTTGATTCTTTTTTTTTTTTTAAATAAAATAAATCAAGATCTAACGTACATATGTTAATCCAAACACAGAGCGCCAAATCAAAAATTATATAATGCGGTTTTCCCTGTTAAACCATCTGGTCCTGCCTACTATTTTCTTTCTCCACCTCTCTCTATTTATATATATATATATTTAAAAAAAAAAAAAAACTGTGTCTCTTCGATCCATCCATCCAAAGTCCAATGTAATTCTTGGGTTGGTTTGGTTGAATCTTGAACGATGATGGATGGAGTTTCTTGGCGTCCTCGTGAAGATGAGGTAATTCAACCGTGTTCTTGATTGTAGTCCTATCACAGCGTGGCTTTACTCCTTGATGAAGGGCTTTTCCGGATCTGCATTTTCTTTAGCCAACTCAAGATTATTAATCTTTTTAAGTCCTTTCAGGTTCATATTCGTTTCCATCTTTGTGGGTGCGTGGTGTGTCGAATGCCGGCTCAATTGTTTTGGCATATTAGCCATCTGATTTTTCTTTTGCTTCTTGAAATTCTTTCGATGTTGCATTGATGTTTTGGTGTTTGATCCATCGCTGTTTTTTCTTTTTTGTTTTTTATCTTTTTTCTTTTCGGTGGATGTCTGTTATATTGGTCATCAACACGAATTGTTTTGACATATTGTTGGTTTATATACATATCTTGAGATTCTTTCGATGTGCCCTGGCATTTCCATGTTGATTATTTCCCAAAAAAGAAAAAAAAAAAAAAAAAACAAGATCTTGATGGACTCAAAAGTTTTCATCTCGTTTAGATTTTGGGAAAGAATCCGTCTTTAGAATTAGTTGAGTTCGTTATGCGGATTTTCCAACACTTTCTCACTTGCAGGTAAATCACATGCGGAAGATTAGTTTCTGCAATGTCTGTAATAGATCTTGAAGATGTTCGGGTTGTAATTTCTCCTTACGAGAGAAAGAATTATAGTGGTGATTTCTAGTTCTTATGTGTATCATAGCTCTCAAGACCATAATTGGTGTATGCCTAGGGGTAAGATGTTCTGCAACCACGGTTTCAAATTCTCTCTGGCTTCCCAGTTTCAGCTATTATGCGATATGACGAGTTTTTTTAGTAGACATGTTTTTCTTTGCCCAGTTATTGCCGAATATGTGCCAGGTCTAATTGTTTGAGCCCTGGCATGCCGACTTCCCTTTTACACTTCAAGACAGCTTCTCTCTTTCTCATTTCCTGGATGAATTTGCATGTGACTGAGAGCACATAGGATTGAAGACGCACACTAGAACACTCTTTCATAAAAGAGCCAACGATTAGATAAACCATTTTATATTGGGGTCCAAGCAACAGATTCTGTCATCTCTCTGGTTTGTCCTTGGGTGTAATCTTTCATCTTAAATTCCTGTATTAAGCAGGTATTTCGTACTAATTAATTAAATTGCTTTGTTTTTGCTTTTAATTTCCAGAATACAGAAAGCAGCAGAACATGCGAGTCAAAGTTTTGCTCGGGTTTGCTTCTTTCTTTTGTCCCTCCCTCTTCACTTAATTGGTATTTTTGCTTCTTTTTTTTTTTTTTTTTGCCCTTTTTTCGCCAATTTTCATTTCCTGAATTTTTCTTTTTGGTCTTTAATCTGCCGAATCAATTAAATTTAAAATTAATATTTTGTTACTCTTGTGTTTCATATAATTGAGTCATATTTATGCTGTAGATTAAATCGATGAAAATTACACATTGGGAATATGTCCCGAAATAAGAACTCTAATTCGACATTACCTGGATCATAATGTAGTGTAATCTAAACAGAGTAAAGCAACTGCAACTTATTCAATCGGACTTAATTCGTTGTGTCGGTTGAAGGACAGGGAACCCTACTGTAAACAAGCGCGCCGTATCTAAGTCTCCAGGGGCGGATCTAGAGGGGGTCGTGCCGACTTTTGTTCCCTTTGATGTCTCGACTGCATTTTTAGCTTTTAATTTTGTGGATGCGAGCATGAGCACCATGATCTTGGATCAATTGCCTCTAATGTAGGATCAGTCGAGATCGACGGTGGTCGTCGTTTACACATCCCTATGTTCGCACCAAATATTTTTTTCATTTAAATAATGAAGATATTATAAGAAACCAAAGGCCTAAAGTAGCCCATGTTCAGTCCCCCGCGCCGACCGGATCGACTTGGTCGGTCAATTGTACACTTCTGGTGGAAGTTCCGTCCACATCTGCGTATTCACATCCAGCTTTCATCCCACTTTGGCAAGAAAGCACCATGCTGCATTTTTTTTGGCAAACTAAGTGTTTGTCGGTCACAATTATATAGTTGAAATCCAATGGCCTGATCATCCTATGAGAGATCAATCGCTTGATAAAATTTCTGCGACAAGAAACCCACCTCGAAATTTTTATAAGGTGTTGTTAGAAATAGATATTGTATACCAGCAAATGAGATTGTAACATATTTATTTTAAATTTCAGCTTTGATTGTAACATGTTTACTTTAAATTTCAACTCTTTTATCATATTGAAGTTGTTGGTTAGTTGAGAGGGCAGTTCACGGAGAAGGACCCCAAAACCACCCAACAATTGGATCCATTATTCAGCCCATAAGTAGAAATTGGTGACAAGCGTGAACAACAATCACGGGTCATGACAGGACAAAAAGGGGGTCTGTAACCCAACCTTTTGTCTTCTTCTTCCTCTCTTAACTCAAGGCGTCTCATTTCTCAATAAGCCTCTTTCTTGCTGCGTGTTCTGTTGTTCTGCTTCTCTCTCTCACTCACACCCACAACAAACACCCACACACACACACACACACAAAACGCTGCTCCCTTTGGCCCTTTTGTCTGTGCATTCAGTCCCTTTTAAGCAAAACCAAGTTTCTCATTTACCTTTCACTCTTCCAGTCCGACAATGGCAAATGCGTTAAGCTATGCCCTCTTGTTCATCATTTACTTAATTACCTTTGCTTCTGTCTCGGTATCTGCCCTTAATATTGGTGTTCAAGTGGCAAATTCTACCATTACCGTGGTTTGTCCTTTAGTGTAATTTTCCGCATCCTAATTTGCTGTATCAAGCTAGTATTTCTTACTAATTAAATAGCTTCATTTTTTGCTTTTAATTTCCAGAGTAAAGAATGCAGTAGAAAATGTGAGTCAGAGTTCTGCTTAGGTTTGCTTCTTCTTTCTTCCTTGCCATTTCACTTGATTAGTTTTTTTATTTGCGTTTTAATTGGTGATATAGGTTGATAATTATATTAAATTGTGAATCATGGGTGAGACAGTGCCTCCATTTCTGAGGTATGGAAAGTACTGTGGACTCTTATACAGTGGATGCCCCGGGGAGAAGCCTTGTGATGGCCTCGACGCGTGCTGTATGAAGCATGATGCTTGTGTGCAAGCTAAGAACAGTAAGTTCTTCATTTATCCATTATTCAATTGAACAGTGTTTAAGAGCCCCAATGTTTCCTATGTGGACTAGGACTAATAATTCCATTTTTTCATGTCAGTTTTGCTCCACAAAAAGGGGCAAAAAAAAAAAAGCCCCCCTCCAAGCGGCTACATTTAACCTCAATTCTGGAACTGGTTACACGATCTTTTTTGGCATTAAATTGCCATGGTTGCAAGTTGCAATTAGTTCCACGCCGTACTAGATCCCCTTTAAGAGCCTTGCATTTCATCACACACAAACACACATAAAATGGTCCTCTTTTGGTTTAGTTTTATTTAAGATAGAAAAGTGAGGTACTCACACTCTAGGTTCTAAGGAAGAATTAGATGCATAAAATCCTACCTATTTTTGCGACCCCAATCAGTGATCCCTGGATCACATTATAGTTTTGAAGGAAAATAAGAGGAAGACACTTGAATTTGAAAGATGCAGCAGAGTAGGAAACTTTGCAGCTAAAGAGCTTGCTGCAGAAATTGTGGCAGAGAGAGAGTAGGCTGCAGAAAAATTGCAGCATAAGAGAGTTTTACTTGAATGAGCAAAGTCACTATACTTTCATTGATAATAAGGTTCCTTATATGAAGCTTTAGGCCGTTACAAATTCATATGGGAAAGTTTAAACCTGTACAAACAATTGAAATTTAAACTATGCAAGACCATCCCTCATCTTACAAGAGTATGGGAGGTTGCTTACTAGAACAAGTAACATCATCCTAATTCAAAAAACTTCAAACAAGACCACAAGGTTACAAAACACGATAAGATGACACTTGATTGGAACCTTGCTGTTTCTTCTGCTGCAAGAATCAACAAAATTAGCTGAAACTTGAAGTTGAGAGGGAAACTTGTTACTGGTTATGCAAAGCATCAACACCAACTCTTCTGTCAAGTTCACTTACAATTGCACCAAGATTCGCCAGATAGAAAAGTATTGATGATTAATGCCATATGCCTTTTACCGCATTTCATTTTGAAGGATGACATCTTGTGGGTACTGCATAAAATCGAATACATACATACAGTTACCAGATTTCATAATCCTCTAGTTATTAATAAAAACCCAAATTGGCTTGGGGAAGTAACAATTAAGTGGTGGTGTAATGCAGACGACTATCTGAGCCAAGAATGTAGCCAAAATTTCCTCAATTGCATGGCTAAGTTCAAGAAGTCTGGTGGGCTGACATTTAAAGGGAACACATGCAGTGTTGATGAAGTTATTGCCGTCATCACTACGGTCATGGACGCTGCTTTGCTTGCTGGAAGATACTTTCATAGGCCATAGACAGCCTGAGCTTCCACCCACTGAGAGAAATTAACCAAACAAGAGGGTTTTTCCCTTGATCTGTTAACTTCCAATTTACAATTTCTTTATTTGTTTCTCCTTGTAATGCTTGTCACCTGAATAAGCCAAGTGCGTCATATTCATCCAATCATTTCATTTCAAAATATCGTGTTTTTCATTTTGTCCTCTTACAGTTTTGATGGCTCGGCGGAATTAGCTATAATTTGAAGTGCTCATAGGCCGATCGAACATTGGCTGAACACTGTAAAATTTTGAATGAATGTGCAAGATGATGACCACGTATAACTACAAACTCAATCTCTAATTTGACTTTAAGTATAGAGGTTAAGACCCTTACATATTTCTTCATACCCTACAATGTGGGAGCATCGTACCTTAATATGCCTGCTTTTATTTAATCATTTTTTATTAGAGTTTGACACAATGTCTGATGTCTAAGCTGTACCAGGAAACAAAACTGTTTGAGAGAGAAGCCTAACATCGGGAGAGTGTGTTCCCACCAAAATCATTTTCAAGAAAGAAAAGGGATGGAACATACAAGGAAGTGGAAAGAAGTGTTCCCTCAAGACAAAAGTGCAAGCATGTGCCCAGAAAAACATAAATCCAAGATGGAACTCTGAAAAACAGCTTAAGCTATGTGCGAGTAAAATTGTTCTTGATGGTGACAAAATTTCGTGACAGATCGGACTGGGTAAGCCTAAAATGGGAATTAAAAAAAATTAAATTTTAAATATTTTATATTTTTATTTAAATTTTATATTTTTAAAATTTATTTTAAATTAATTTTTTAAATAAAAAATTAAAATTATTAAAAATTATATATTGTTTAAATAAATGTTATAGAAAAAAATCCTTTTGAAATAAATGTAAAAAATATAAAAATTAAAATTTTAATTATACAAATCTAAGACTTAAAAAAAAAAAAAATTTTTTTCATCGCCCCCACCCCCACATCCCCAACTTCCTCAACAGTGGAACAAGTCTACCTTTGGGTGATAGTCACCACGAGCACAAGTTGATGATTCTATGTATTGGGAAGGTGTGGAAGGTTGTATCTGCGTCACTATCAGCAGGTATGCTATATGTGGGCGAAGAACACTGGGGGAGGCATCATCTGCCGTCCATATATTCTGACCCCACCTGATTTAAACCTCTCCAATTCTCCATCGGCATCATCATCTTCTTCTTCTTCTTCTTCCGCAGGAACAGCATCATCGATATGCCTCCAGCTGCACACTCTCCCTGTACTACACCTGACCAGTCCACTCCCTTTCTATTCTCATATTAGTTCTTTCTTTATTATTACTATTATTGTTTTTTTTTTTGGATTTTTTCTGTAATATGATTCAGATGTGTGTGTGTGTGTGTGTATTGTCGGTTAACAGATGAAGAAGCACAAGAACATCTACTGGCTGTGGATATAGAAGATGGAGTAGAAAATGGAAGCAAGCTTCGAATACGAAACTTGACCAGGAAATCTGATGGGGGCACTACCATATTGCGCGGGATTAACATGGACATCCCAAAAGGTGTCATCTTTGGGATCATCGGCCCCAGCGGCAGCGGCAAATCCACGGTGTTGAGGGCACTCAACCGATTGTGGGAGCCACCTGCCGGCACCGTGTTCCTCGATGGCCGTGATATTCGGGATCTTGACGTTCTTGCCCTCCGCCGTAGAGTTGGAATGCTCTTTCAGCTTCCTGTTCTGTTTGAAGGTTCGCTCCCTGTCTTTCTAGTTTGTCCGTATCCATCCACGATTCCTTGATTTTCTCGATACGACCTCACGATGTTTGAAATTAAAAATTGGTAATGTTTTTTTTTTTATAATTTTTTTTTTTATTTTTAATAATTGGCTTCGACTTCTTATGCTTATTATTTGGTGTTCTCTACGTCAGACCCGCTTCTCACTCTTTGTGGAATCAATTATTTTCTCGGGTCTTACTCCAATTAAATTTTAAATTAAAACTTTGTTATTGATGTGTTTCACATATAATTGAGTAATATTTATCCCGCAAATTAAATCTGCTAAAATTCAACATTGGGAATTTTAAGTCTCGTGATCTTCTTGCTGCATAAGTTGGCATTTCTTTTGTTTTGATCTACTACGGCGCTGCAAAGTTAGTCTTCTTCACCTAATTGTGTACGGAGATCCGAGTTGCATATTCCATGTCATCTCCCACGTCACCAAATGCGCTCGTGCATAAGTCTCGACATAAGAACGCTACTTCCATCTTAATTAGATCATTAATGTAGTGTAATGCAAGTAAATTTGCTTTAAGATAATTCATTACATGACATTATAGGCTCTACCAAACATTTGCATAACTGTGCTCTTGCTAATCACACAATTCTTCGTATATTATGCGTTTGTACTGGTCAGCAGTCACTGACTCGCTGCGTGAATGTTGAATTTTCTGACTTGATTAGTGTGGAGACCGTGTGGTGTGTTATTCTATTGGACTGGTTATTATTGGAATGCATGATATCTTCTCATGTCCATGGTGCATGTGCGCGTAATTGCGCTAGCACGTACAGGTGATTACTGATTTCATTTCAATCTTTTTTTAGGCACGGTTGCAGATAATGTACGATATGGACCTCAATTGAGGGGTAAGAAGCTTACTGACGAAGAGGTTTACAAGTTGCTCAGCCTTGCTGATCTTGATTCTGCATTTTTCCACAAGGCTGGTAATGAATTGTCGGTAGGACAAGCTCAAAGGGTTGCACTTGCCAGGACTCTGGCCAATGAACCAGAGGTAAATTGTTTGCAATTGGAGCTCTTTGAATTGAAATGTTGAGAGCAACTCTGGTTTTTCTTTTGGAACTGTTTGCTATAAGCTGCCTGACCCAATGAACCTATTTATGTTGCCCTTCTGATTTCGTTTCATCTCTGGACTAAAGGTTCTGCTGCTGGATGAGCCAACTAGTGCTTTGGATCCAATATCAACACAAAACATTGAGGATGCTATTGTGAAACTTAAGGAGAAACAAGGAATGACCACCGTGATAGTTTCCCACAGCATCAAACAGATTCAGAGGATTGCTGATATTGTTTACCTCCTTGTGGACGGAGGGATTGTTGAGGTTCTAAAACCTGACAAACTATCTGAAGCTAAGCATCCCACGGCACTAAGGTTTCTACAACTCAGCTCTTAAGTCATGTTTATTGTATATTTTGTTCTGTTGAAGTTTTGGCTCGAGGCCTTTACACCATGTATACAAACTTCTATCATCAGAAGCATCAAAGTTGTTTCTGTGGTACTCTGATCGGCCATCATCCTCACTGTTGTTTCTTTTTCATTTCCCAGATAATGTTTTACCATCACAACTTAGTGCAATTACTTGGGGAAAAAATGAAGCCAATTATCTCATATATCTTAACTTGGCGCCAACAAGCAGTGCTTATCGGTCAATGTCTCAATTAGCTATAAAATTGCTGTCTTTATTTGTGGCGTGGAGGTTCGGGTTGTTCATCCAAAGTATTAGCATATGGTCCAGCGTTTGCGTCATTAACTTGGTCCAAGGGAATTGATCCTCCGATCCTTTCTCTAGAGAGTTTTGGCATATGACTGGCTCGTAGGAACTGCATTTCGAATGCAAAACGATTTATTGCTTTAGAGGCCTATTGATTGACAGCGGCGAAGTTAAACAAACGCTGAGGCGGAGAATTTGACAATGGGTTGGGTTGCATCTCGTCTATCCTTCTGTCTGGTGTTTGGCTGGACAAAGGTTTTCCAAGGAGACGAGGGTAGGGACCGTCGTGACTCAGAAGTTGGTTCCAATGTCACGTCATTTTCAGGACGGAACGAAGATTTACTCCTTCCGAGTTGTTACAAATGTAACAAATCATAGCAACGTGATATCATAGTTAAAAGACGATCGAAGACAATCTCAAATTTTATTTAGCTATCTCGTCCGTAAATTTACAGAAATGCACACCAATTGAGACTCCATTATCATCCGATCCATTAACCATATAGTTAGGACTACCATAATGTTAGACTACATATTTGAGTTCTCAATCATTATGCGTAATCATACATTGAATAATCATGAATATACGATCAATTAACAGGTATCACTCTGCCGAAGTTTCTGTAATATTTCGGTAATCATATGTAGTTAGTTGATTAATCTTCACACGGTGGCTTCAAATGTAAAACCTATAAGCAAACGCATCGTAATTACAAGAGTTGATAATGGAATCCCTTTCAGTTGAAGTCAATTATAATTTCACTTTTGTTACCAGATCTGAACCCCCCCCCCCCCAAAAAAATAAAGGGAACGAGTTAATACAGTAATATTGCAGCCGTAGTAATAGGACGAAGCCTTTCACATTCCAAACAACTGTTCAATACACGCACGCACGCACGCGCACGCACACGCACACACACACCCACACACACACACACACACACACGTATTGAAGAGGAAATAGCATTGGAAAAAAGATATGTTACTTCTCAGAACTACCCCTAGGGTTACGCTCCAGGGAGACTGGAACAGAGACGAAATACACTGCCGTTTTTGGCGTCTTCGATTCGATACACATTTTCAAACCCTAAATTCATCAAAACCCTATTCTTCCCTACCTTTTCCAAACCCCAAATATTTTCAAGAAAAAGAAACAAAGAAAAGAGCAAGAATTATGGCGGTCGAAGGAGCAGCGGCAGCGCCGTCGCTGATAAAGCAGCTGGCGGCCGGCGACAGCAAGACCCGCAACAGGGCTCTCCGGGAGGTCCTCAACAGCTGGCTGCCATTCCAATCTGAAATCCCAGAAGACGATCTGAAGAAGCTCTGGAAAGGCTTCTTCTATTGCGTCTGGCACGCCGACAAGCTCCCCGCCCAGACCCATCTCATCGATCGCCTCTCCTCCGTTTTTCCTGACCTCCCCATGCCCCTCTCGGTACAATACTTCTCTGTCTTTTTGCTTACTATGCGCCGCGAGTGGCCAGGCATCGATCGCCTCAGGTTAGACAAGTTCTATCTTTTGATTCGCAGGTTTATGCGTTGTTTTTTCTTGCTTGTGAAGAAGAATTCTTGGGATTTGGAGCTTTCAATTCGGATGATGGGTGTTTTGGACAAAAGGGTTTTTTTGGCTGATGATAATTTTCAGGGAAATGGTGTTAATTACCATATTGTGTCTGTTTTTCTTGAGGAATTAAGGGCTTTTCTTCCGCTGAGCAAGCCTGTAGTTGAGATTCTTTTATGTCCTTTTGTTTCCCTTATGGCTAAGGTGCCGGATAAGATTTTGTTGGCGAAAATTAAGACTAGTATTTTTGGTCCGTTGTTGAAGATGGGAAAGAAATTGTTGGAATTGAAGAAATCTGGTGGGGACGGTGATCTTGACGCCGGGGATGATGTTGTGGTGCTGGGTTCAATAGCATTGGCGTTGGGATTTTCGACCAGATTTTACGAATTGGGTTCTACTGAGTGCTGTCAAGGTAACAGGAAGGTTCTTTTTGGCTTGCACAATGAGTTCTTGAGGTTGGAGAAGGACTTGGCATCTTCAGGCTTTGATATTTCCATTACTATGGTCAACAATGACTGCAATGACGATGTGCCAAACTTGATCCCTATTGCAACTGGGATGGAGATCGATGGTTCTGGTAATGCTGTTGTCAATAGCTGTGGTGCCAAACCTTTGAAAAAGGGTAAAAAGGCCAAGAAGGCCTCCGTTGCCCATGCTAAAAAGCCTAAGAAGAAAAAGAATGTCATCTCAGATATCCCCATTAGAGAAGAACTTACCAACGAGAATCTGTTTGTTGCAGAAAATGGAAATTCCAATGAAGAGAAGGGCAATGATGCAACTTTGATACCATTTAATGAATTAGTGATATCAAACCTTCAGAAGCAATTTGAAAAAGTTGCTAAAGAAGTGGGATTGGGTGAAAATGTTGGTGACAGTGCTGTTGATTTACCAATAGTTGCAGATAATGGTAATGCCTTTAAGAAGAGAAAACGAGCAAAAAGTGCAGTTAAGAAGCAACCTGAAAATCCTGAGTTCACTGACCAGCAGGGTGCTGAGGATGGGACAAACACAACAAGTGGAGAGAACAGTGTGAAGAAGGTAAGGTTTTCCATGACAAACAACTTGGTGTGGAAGCCCCACAGCCCCCTCCCTCCACAGAGTTTGAGATTGCCACCGTCTGTGACCCCAAGAGGAAGTGCACTTAAGAAAGGCATACCTCCAGGCCCTATTAGGGATGTCTCAGCAACTAAGAAAGCAAAACAAAGAGCTAAATCTTTGAAGAAGCGCCAGAAGAGACTACTCAGCATTCTTCCTGCCATAAAACATGTTGGAAAGGTGAAATCTCTTTCTGCTTAGGTTTGGATGTTCGCATCTCTGTTGGCCACAGTTCTTTAATGTTTTGATTTCTTGCAGCTTTTTTTTTTTCTCTCTTTTTGTATCCCGTCTTCAATTATGGATTTAGTTCTGATGAAAGTGTTCATTTCTTCTCTGAGGGATGGACGATTGGTGCATAGAATGCCTCGGGGTTATTGTTAATGCCTTTTCTTTTATCTGCTTGCATTACTGGGGAACACAGTTCTGTTAAACAAGCATGTCTTTCAATTATCAAAGCTTACATCATACTTGACCATTGTTGTCTTGGATTCATGTGTTTAAGCTTACAAATGATCTCGACAAACTTTAGCATCACGAGTGTGAATGCCAACAAAAGATTCTTATGGTGGTTTCTTCGGACCATTGTTTTCCTCGTGCTGATATGATACAAGGAAGAGAATCTGATAAACAGCCGTTATGCCCGCCGTGCGCGGCATGAATTTGAGTTGTTTCCTCGTAATTTCTATTGCTGTTGTTCCCCCCCCCTTTCATCTTGGATCCGGCTCCGCGCCTTACTTGCCACTGGCTCCCCCCCCCCAAAAAAAAAACTCTCGAATTATTTTCTTTTTCTTTGTGAAATATTTGGAACCAAAGGTAAGATAATGGAATTTTCAAATTCAACTTGTATAGGGGCACTCGGGTCATTTTAACGATTGTTGCAAGAATTAACCAGACAAGGCATTTTTCGGTCCAAAGCCTTTTTTTTTATATTTTTTCCGCTTCAAAGAGTTCCCGAGATATTACTTTGTAAATAGGCACCAATATAATTAAGATAATTATATTTTGACCTCATCTATAAATTTTAAAAGATTATTTTTTGATATTATGGTTAAAAAGAAAATTGAGACTATTGAGTAAGCTGCAGAACAAAGATTTGAACTTTAGGTGGTGGGGGGGGGGTTATTACAATTACGTGCCTCTTATGCCAAGTCATTCTAAAGGGTACTTTTGATGCAAAAATCATTGCCAGCATCCTTTGGTGGGGGGAGGGGGGAGGGGGGAGGGGGAAGGTGATATCCATGCTCTAGCAGTGTCAATGGACAATAAACTTAAAAAGATAAATTAGAATCTCAACTACGGTACACTTGCTATTCAAAATTATATAGTGCACAATCCAGTTAATCTCTCAGAAGCTTGGATGTTCGTACCAAGTATGCCTATATTTATCATATCACACGGAGATAAAAATATATGAATCTTATAATATAAAGATAAAGTACTGTAAGTATAGTTGACCAAAAACTAATTAGCAGTAAAAGTGTTTATAATGTTGTTTGAAAGACATTTCAATAACTAATAATATAAACCTTTATTTTTAATTTTTAAATTTTAAATTTTTTAAAAATATAAAATTTATAAAATAAAAGTATAACTCTCATTTTATAATTTATTACTTAATAAGTTTTTTAATAAAAAAAACGGAAGAACTGAGTCTAAAATTTTCTTGGCTACGTCCTAATTATAACCAGCTATGAAGTATCAAACATATGTTAGCATTTTAGCATCGATTCAAAAATGCCCAGTTGGATTTATGGAGAAAGGCCAATTACCAACTGACCTACATCGTCTCATTCATGCAGAATTTAATTTGATTGACAAGAGGACACTGCAACGAGATCAGCACGAGGCTTGGGCAACCGTAACAACTGTCAATGTTACAGATATATGTAGCAACTGAGTTCTAGCAAAATGAACACCCTCGTCTGGGTGTGGCCCCTCTCACGCTACAGAGGATCCGTTACTGCAAAAAGCACTAGAACGGTGGACTTGGTCCATCACTTTGGTAACTTGCCAAGTTTTGGGCATTGTAAAGTTGCAATATATAACATCAGATGCGGCTAGCTTTGTGTAGTTTATAGTCTTCATGCTTGAAGAACTTGGCAGTGAACTATGTGACTTTTAAGGCGATTCCTGCCGGCAAGGCTTGACCAGATATTCGTGACCAAAGTCTTGAACTGCCCTTTGCCTGCTAGAGTTTCCCATAAATGTTCAGCAGTAGCTTCTCTTAAATCTTCAGACTTTATAACATCGACCAGAGATATACTCATATTATTTCTAATAACACAGAGTTTTCCATTAAGCGGAACAAGTGCAGCTGCTTCCAATGCCTGAGAGCTTCCCAAATGCATCTTACTATCTATATGCTTACTCCAAGAATCGGCTGCTTCATCATAAACCCTAAGCTTGCAGCCATCCTTGCAGTCCAAAGCATAAAGATGCCCATTCAAGGTAGCACATGGGTTCCTCCAGCCTGCAACCATGCCATCATAAATAGGGTACCATGTGTCAGTTCCCGGTTCATATACTTCACTCAAGACCTGTCGATGAGACCCAAGTCCTTTCAAGAACCACTTGCCCTTGTAAACAACACCAATGAACGGCACCATTGCTGTGCTCATATCTGATATGAAGGACCACCTGTTCTTGTTTGGATCATAAACTTCTGCTGACCTCAAGGACCGGTGGGCCCCCTCATTCTCCCCACCAGCTACATACAAACAGTTGTTTATGACACATGAGCCAAAAAGATGCCGCCGACGAAGCATGTCTGGTGCACGGTGCCATTTGTTGGTCCTAGCACTGTAAAATATGACCCTTCTCATAGAACCCTTTATAGGGTCTTTGCCACCAAACAAGTAGAGGTGACAACCACTAAGAACAGCACAACCAAATCCAAGAGCTTCAGCATATTCCTTAGGAACTGGGGGCAATGGCTGCCAAAGCTGGTATATTGGGTCAAAAGCATGCCATGATATTTTCCCATCCCGGTCTTTTTTAATGACATAAATCCATTCTTCAGCGATCCCAAGGCTCTTTCGGAGGGAGTAAAAGAAGTTTCCTGCCAACAGACGATACCACCTTTTGCAGACTAATCGGAGCTTACGGTGCTCTAACCGTGGAACGCGGATGAGGCATGCAATTGCAAGATCATCAGGGAGTCCTGGAAGTAAAGGAGACTGGTTCCGGCTCCGGTCTCCACGTGATGGCTTGTTCCTAGCTGGATGAATGGATGGTTTGATGTCTGGTTGAAGACAAAGCTTACTTCCAGGGACATATTTTTTAGCACCAACAACAGTTTTGAGACCTGCATCTACTCTACATAAACAAGCAGTTGTATCAACCTGCAAGGATACAGGCAGAGCAATTAAGCATTCTCCCCGGAAATAATTTACCTAGGAGATAACAAACCATCACAGACAAACTTATGTGATCAGAATCTACTTTGTTTAAAGGAGTACAAAATGGAAGAGCTTGCTGCTTAACATTACTAAAACTCGTCATATTTAGTATATCTTCTTCTTCGATAGTTTTTAAACTCAACTCAACTTAAAGGTTCAGAAAAATAAATTTGATGAGTAATTGTGCCTTGTGTCTTTACTTTCTTTCATCAGAAAAATGCACTTTAAACACAGATGAACATATTCACAACCCAATTAAATTTTGGTTAGTAGTGAAAGTGAAAACAAAAAATCTCCTCCATTGTCATGATCCTATAAAAAAAAGTGCTTTATGATGAAAATCAATTAAGTCTTCATCTTTCAGCCTTTTCAATTTCAAATTCATCAACTATCCTTGCTCCTCATCATCCTTAAGTTGGAATCAAACATTAGTTCTCTACTCCTCATCAACGTAAACTATACATTTAAAAAAAAAAAAAAAAAAACTCAAATTTATCAAACATGCTAAAAGAACCCATTGTTGTAGTGGTTACATTTCTTTGCTTGACCTTTTTCATTTCACCGCCTCTATTCTTTGCCTCTCGAGCACAATGCAGAGCTATTGATGACTTAAAAGCTTCAAAGTGTACCACTGTTCCCATGAAGTAGGGTAGAGTATGCAAGTAAGCTTATGAGTCTTACATGGACAAGACAAGGCAAAGCCAGCAAGACACGTCTTTGCGGAGACTAAAGAACACTAATACATTTCACTTTCGTTAGACTATTTATGTACCTCAATATAATACAAATTTTCATTCACACATAGAAAAGCGTAATCATTAATCATTGCTCTTTTC
This sequence comes from Bruguiera gymnorhiza, assembly GCA_020883675.1. Lineage (NCBI taxonomy): Eukaryota > Viridiplantae > Streptophyta > Magnoliopsida > Malpighiales > Rhizophoraceae > Bruguiera > Bruguiera gymnorhiza. The sequence continues at coordinate 4,089,544 of JAIRCJ010001057.1, read as the reverse complement.
AAGGAAGACATGTTGCTATGAAGAATCAAGTAGCTTCAATCACTTATGAATGGGCCTTTTAGGCACCTCGAGAAAAGCATTAAAATCATCCACCGGACCAAATTGGGCAAGGGGCACTCACAGGCAATAAGAAAGCAATCCTAAATCACAACACAAAACAAGGGAAAGGAAAAGGAAAGCCCCAAGAAAGCATTCTTTTGCCTCAACCGAAAAAAAAAAAAATCAATCTTGAAAAAATAGCAAGAGTAGACAAAGAATTTACCAGTGGAGGTTGAATCATTCTATCCATAGTTCCTTCCTGGAAAACTACGCAACAGCTGATTAATCACGGTCTCCACTTCCAAAATCAAAGCACTCGTTTCAGAACAATCATCTCCTAAACTAAAAACCCAGAAAATCCCAATAGCTGTAACCCCACGCTCATCACCTGTTTCAATCAACAAACCCTATCTCACAGATCTTGTCACAGGAACTACCATTCCATCAATTCCCCCAAATGGCCACTTCAGGAAATAATAACCCAGCTCAAAATTGACTCGGAAAAAAGAAAAAAAAGAACAACTTCAAAAGCAAATAGTATGGAACAGGTCAACCCCATGATGAAGTAAACAACATCATCACATTATCTTCAAAACCCATGTTGAAAAGCTAGAACCCACATGCAAAAACAACCGTCATGACCTTTGCAAGGAGAAAAAAAGAATAAGAAAAAAAAGAACAAAAAAAAAAAGAAAAGAAAAGAAAAAGCCTTATCACAACCGGCCAGGAAGTCCAAGTGATGGACAGCGCGAAAATGGGTGCAAAGAGAGAAGGAGGATAGAGACGCTTTGTTCAACCATTAAGCCATCGGTGGAATCTAGGGCCCGCCCTGTTTTGGCTCAGCAGCGCAAGGTACCAAGCACAAAGAGCATGTATGGGGTTTCAAATTTCAATATATAAATAAATAAATAAATAAAACAAGAAAAGGAATAAAAGAAGAGAAAAAGGTAAAAACCTAAACCATCAAAAAGAGAGAGTGAGAGAGTGAGAGAGAGAGAGAGAAATAAGAGAGTGGGAATGGAAATGATGACAACTTGGTGGCTTGTTTTCATTGGAGTAAAAAATGGAGAGAACTGCTCATCACTATTGGAATATAGCCTTTGTTCTTTCGTTTAGAGTCTTGGGCCTGAAAGAAAGAGAGAGAGAGTCAACACAAAATTTACCTTTTTTTCTTTTTTTTTTCTCTTTATCCAAAATAATTATTATTACTTAATTGTTTATTTTTGAACTTTTTTTTTTTTGAAAATTTTATTATTTAATTGTGTTTGAACAGTTTAATATTTAATTTCTCTCTCTCTCTCTCTCTCTGTTTTTTTTTTTTTTATCAGGTTCGTTATTCAATCGTCGATTACATCTGTTGTTGTTGTTGTTGTTGTTGTTGTTAATTCCATTAATAAAGTGTAGACGAAAGGTTAAAAAGAAAAACAAAAACACGTTAATTTGAATAGAAAATAAGCAGGGCCCACCTGCCAGGCATATTTTGGATTACGGTACTCCGCCAAAATGTATTCGCAAGGATCGTCCCCAGCTTCCCTCCCACCCCCCCTCGATCTGACTCTAAAGATATCGTCAACGTCATCATACATTTACTTTTTATTTATTTATTTATTTATTTATTTTTGAGAAGATGGTCGTCATACTTATACTTATTGCTTCTTGCCTTTGTGATGTTGTTGAGTTTTATGAATTTGGTGAATATTGATATTGTATTATTATAATTAAAAATATTTAATCGAATGACATGTGGAGTCACGTTATTGTTGAGATTATTTATTAAAAAGTTAAAAATATATAATCAATAATTATAATTATAATAATATATATAATATACAGATTTATGTCTGAAATATATATAATTTATCGCGTTTTATCTAACCTTTTCTGTCATTGAAAACATCCGTTTTTCTTTCTTTGTCATTAAGAGACTCACACGATATAGAAAAAATAAAAATGTAAGTCGTTAACTATGGAGTATCCAGCGAAGTAACACGGGAACATTTGTTTGTTTATTTGACAAAGAAAATTGGTCCGAGCGAATACCGAATGTGTTCTGTGCTGATGATCTTTGGTGGGCCGTGGCCGGTATGTCTTCGTGACCAAATGAAATCATATGTGATTGGGTTATGATAGCCACGAGCATCGGCTCTCCACGTCTGTGTTTCTAACACTAATGATTTTATACACTGTTGCTACCAGTGGCGTCTTGATTACCTTTTCCAGATGGCCAAAACAACACGCAGTGGTCATTAAGATTTGAAAGGTATTCAGAAAGAGGAAAAAAAAGAAGAACAAGAAAACTACAATTCCTTCGGAGGTATGTGGTTCCTCCCCAAACATTTTGACTGAGAGACTAATTTGACTACTTCCCATTTTGATGGCACTTGCCTACTCGGGACCTTTTTTTTTTCTTTTTTATATTAAGAAAAGAAAAGGATCATTTGGTTTTGGTGTTGGTGTTTGATTTCTCTTGAGAAGCTTTCACATATCAAGATTCACATGAGATCGTCGGAGTGGACTTTTGAACTGTCAGTCACAAAATACAGAGGGGTTATGGACAAAGCATTAGTTGATCTAACCTTCAATTTTCTTTTGTGGGGTTTTAACTAAATCCGCATGGACTTTACCGAAAAAGGGGAAGGAAAGCAAGATAGAACAACCAAAAAGGAAGCTCCCCCACATGTAAAAGAAGATAATACAAATCGTCAGTGATGGAAAACTGCTGCCCTTCTCTCTTTCTTAAATGAAATGCAGAGCCCTTTGAGAAAGAGATGTACGTTATAATTGATGGATGTGTTAGCCGTTGTTACTGAGTTTGTGGACTTCAACTTACTGACGCCGAAAACAAACCAAGAAACTAAACCCAACCTAGTCAGAGGCATGTGCATCTTCGAAATGTGTAGCAACCTCACTTTGCTCCTCATCGTGTCCTATAGTAGTCATCAATCCGTTGCTCTCATTCAATCACGAGGATTGAAAATTTGCATCTCAAACATGCCATACGGTGATCACTTTTTGCTCCATTTCTATATAAGATTATCCTTTCTTTCTGATGTTGCTGCAGGGTCCAAACTCAATGACGTTCTCTTCCTACCTTTTACTGCCTTGGTTGACCACAAAAAACAATCTAAAACGGTGGATCCAGTTCATCCTTTGCCATGAGCCAGTACTAGAACAATAGCAAGTATTAAGGGTATTGCCAAATGCGGGACGACCAAATCACTTCTGATTGGTACTGGAATTGGTGCACACAACCTGTTTTTTTAGTCAATACAAGCAGGTAATCCACCTGCATGAGTGAGCAAAGAATCAGGGGTTACTAGCACTGGGCTGGAGTACCTCGTCTTTTGCCTCTATACAACTTTAACAAATTAATTCATACAGAATGAGTTTCATGAGCAATAACCACTTGAACCCATTATCCCACAAGATTATCTTCTCTGACGTTCACACAACTTACAGCACTAACTAAAGCTACAAGTCACGCAGGATGAATGGCTCACCTGATCAGTCACTCGAAATATAGCATGCCTTTTGGCATTGCATTAACATTACAAATGAACCATATTGCACCTCTACACAAAGCGGCCAGCACCAAACTTCTTTAGTTGCCAGAAGAGAGAATTAAATGCAATACCAACCTGTATATTAAACACACATCAGCCTACCTTACACATAATATAACTCTGTTTTCCATGCATTCAGTTTTCTTATTTTAACAACAATTTGTACATATAAAGTTCAGGAGTATGTCCTACTTATTGAAAAAGTCCAAGGGTATGGTATTTAGAAAAGGTTGAGAAGAAATAAAGGTACTTAAACCCAAATTCATATCAAGAGGGAGGCCAAAAAATATAAACCTATTAGAGACAGATGATTCTAACAGGGGAAAAGAGAAAGCAGAAAGGGTTACTGACATTCAATTTCATGACTATAAATCATAGCTGCATCCTGCACACTCCAAATGGATAGCAACCACAGGAATTGAATGATGGAAATTTGGAATACAGTGTATTTTACCAAAATTGCTCACCTTCTTCACATGGTTCCTTGATGCCTGCCTATAACTCTGGCAATCACAGCAATAGAAATCAAAGGGTCGGGTACAGCATCAAGATTATCAATTTAAGGATGATGTGGGGTATAAAACTGACTGATTAAAAGGCATATGTGGCACGATTTTGTATGGGTCAGAAATTCATCATCTAAGTCGGTATACCCTTGGCTATCTGTACAAAATGCATCATTTTGTGGCTTGAATATCCCACTCATTGTGTGGGCAAGGATAACCAAGCAAGCCATTAACAATGTGAACTGCAGAAGTGCAACAGAGGCACCAGGCCATTCTTGCAAGAAAATTACTGTAAAGCCACAAGTCAAAAAATAAAAGAGCAAACCAGGAGAGGAAGTGTCAAGAAACTTCATTTTGGCCAGAGAGCAAAGGAGAACCTACACAGGAAAAAGAATCACAAAGAGGATAACTGTATGAACATATCAGTAACACAACTCAGTTAATAGAAACTGAAATGTCACGAGCAAGTCTTTTTACAAGCAACAGGAGTAGGGTAAGTAATGGCAAAACAGATATACTTGAGAGCTCCCACTTCTCATCAATCTCCTAACACTCGAAGTAAACATACTGGTATATAAGATGGCACCATTTAACCCAATGCATATCATCCCAAGATACAAAGGCAATCAGCATTGAAGCTTTTCGAAAGATATGAGATCATTAGGAAAAATAAAATGCATTTAATCAGAGCAACAAATTTGTACATATGTGAAAACTAACATGCTTGCTCGGCTACAGATACAAAGATCTTGAAACATATAGCAGACAAATTGCTGATAATTGAGTATACAAAAGTCATGTACCAAACAAATGCACCCAAAAGTTCAGTTGAAACCAAATTCATCATTTACCTTCTTATCCGTTGGTCATGCCACGATTCAAATCAAGTTGGAGCGGTGGTTACCAAAGAAGACAATGGAAACCGCAGATGCAATCCAAATAAAATTCTCCACAATCTCAACCAACGACCGCACAAGATGGGTAGGCGGAGAAAAGGGTTGTGGCCCTGAGGAGGCATCATCCTCAAGGTCATCACTACTTGAGGCATACTCTTGGCTATGTCTTTGCCTCATATATCCACCTCCTACAAGTGTCCCACCAGGTATGATATGCTTACTCTATAAAAAGATTCAAACGCCTTCCCCGCTTCCTCCGCCTCCTCAAGAAACACTGTTGCTGTAGGAGCTAACATATAACGTCATGGAATGCAAAAATACATTCACTAACCACGTACCAAGACAAACCTCCAAACTCAAAACCCAGTAATCAAATTCAAATCTTTATCAGAATAGAAGTAAAGGATTATAATTCTAGAAGTAAAGAATCAATACCACCGCGAAAGGGAAAAAAAAAATGAATGAACAAAGGACCCCGCTTATCTACCGGAAAATCAAATGTTAAACAAGAATCACTCTTCATTCATCAGGAAAAAAAAAAAAACGAGTCATTCTTTGTATATGACAAGAAAAACAAAAACACAATGATATTATGGGTGAAGATAGCCTCTTTTTGCTTGTTACAAAAACCCACAAAGAGAAACAGAAATCCCCTGCAAAACCCTACATTCAAGGTTCAAAAATTCCCGGATACCAATCCCAAGAAAAAACAGACTTAACAAAATTTCCTGCCGTTTGTTGGAGGGATTCTTGGGCTTCATCAATGGCAATGCAAAGGAAATTTGACAAAGGTTGTGAAGGCAAAACCGTAATAAAAGATGCCTTGAAGGGTAGAATGGTCTTTTCAAATAAGCCATCTTTTTTGCTGGCTCAAGAAATTGGATCGATTCTTTGTAACCTTGTATGATGAACTTTTATTTGTCCTGATAAAAATTGTCTAGCGAATGTGTTTAAAAGGAGAATACTTATGATGAATGTGGAGGTTGAGTCTTCTCTCTTAATAAATCAGATTTTATTTAACCAAAGAGGAAAAAAAACAATCAGATTTTAATATCTTTTGGTTTGTTACAATTCAACAAATTCGGTTCATCCTTATGGTAACAAACCAAGCGGCATAAGTCTTAATTACAACTGCTGTTTCTTTTTTTTCTTTTTTATTTTTCCGGAGATAATTTGGTGTTTAACCCCAAATGACCTATGTCATCCTGGTGAGTACATGATCAGATGAGTTGTTTATTTCGTTAAACTAATTCATAAAAAAGAAAAGAAAAGAAAAGAAAAGAAAAGAAAAAGGCGCTTAGAGCCTGATTATTAATACTAGGTTTAACTAATTAACCATCAAATTTAAAGTTTGAGGATGAAATTTGAGGTTGGAAACCTAGAGTTTTTTGGTAGAAAACTACTTTTTCCCAACCGAACTCAACCCCCCCCCCAAAAAAAAAAATACAATGCTTGATCATATATTTCCCGTTCCTGCTCAAATGGGATGTTCGTATGTCATTTGAGTTGTGCTCCCAACTTACACTCACCTATCCAATTTGGGCTACAGTAAATTACAAACTAGTAAAAAGGAAGCAAGAAAACGGGGGAGCCGGTATGGTCAAAAGGTTCCACTTCCACTGCACAAACTAACCAAATCTATCAGGGTGGAGTGCAGCACGTCTAGAGTTAAATAACCCAAGAACTTCTTGCATTCAGATGCACCGTTGGCCACATCCATATGAAGTTTCCTCTCCTCCACGTACCCTTCTTCCATTACCAACCACCAAGAAATGCATCCTTCTGCATCCTCCGGGTCCACATGTGCCACGAGGCTGACAATTTCACCCTGCTCTAACTTAAAGGACAAGCATAGAAAGTCCCGGTTTGCTTTTATGCCCACCTTAAGAGCTTCCTCATGTAGCCAGCGGACGACCTGGCTAGCAACCTGTCACAATAGTCATAGACAAGTAAGAAGACCACACACCTACAGACTATGTATAATACAACAATAAGAACAATTATTTTCATCAATTTAAATATAAAAGTATTTTCCCAGTCAGAGTATACAATAGAAACCATAGGCAAATGCCATAACATAAAAGAACACCCAATGGCCGGATGCAGGCTGGCACAAGATTAATATGTTGTGACAATCAGTTGCCTTCCTCCACACCGGAGAACTTACAAATCCTGGCTTCATTACACGCGATGAATTATTTTCCCAGGTAGAAAACATAGCATTGCAGGCTTTCTAGCAACTTTTCTATAAAGCTTCAACAATATTCTCAGTCAAATAGGAGGTAGGGCAGCCCCAGCTCAAAAGCCCCACGGTTAGGCAGCTTCATAGAGCTAAGGCAGCGTGAAGCCTGAAAACATGCAGTGGTGCATGCAACATTAATTGGTTAATTTGAGTTTGCACTCCACTTCAATCATAGCTTATGGCCTTCTGCTTGATCACAAGCATCAGTGCTCACGGGGGTTAGGAAGCAATATCTTCTATTGAAGGTGGTGCCCCTGTGTCTAGACAATCTGAGAGAAATAAGCAGTATCTGCTCCCCAGACCAACCTTTCAACTTCGCAATGCAAGTTCAATACAGTAAGCATTGTAACCAAAAATCCAATGACCCAGCCATTTAATGGAGTCCAATCAGAAAACTCAACTACAATAAATTTACCTGCTGCAGAACAATCACCGGAAGACTAGCCAAATCACAGTCATATTTGTTTGTGGAGTATGTGTTCTCAGAACTCCCTTTAAGAAGGCCAACAACATTAGGGGCTCCTTCTGCTTCAACTTTGATGCTATCATCATTTACTACAATCTTAGTCCGGAATTCTGTTTTAGTAACATTCTTCATCCTCGGGATATCTGATGCCCGGGTTTGAGAGCTTCCAGGGAGAAAGGACTGGGGAACCTTCATGAAGATCGTCCATGAAGAGATCCGAGAATGCCAAGTGGGATGAGATATCAAATGGAGATAAGGAACTCCACATACCTAAATAATTCAAAGTAAAATTTTAAGCAACAGTTCAACCACACACCTCAAATACAAAATCACAATTTATCCAGGCCTAGTGGACTCAGGAAAATACCACATTTTCTAGCTTAGTAAGAACTTTGTTTGAAAAAATTCTATGAGCCAAAGACATGCAGAAATGGCCAAGAAGACCAGGGCCATCTTTTGTTGGTTGACCAGATACACGAGCAGCAGTGGAAGTAGGCCTGTCCTTTGCCCTAACAAATACATACTCATGAAAAATCTGCTTCAAATATATTTCATAAATCATAAAGTTAGGTAACACCGACTTCTTTTTAAAAGACTCAGAGTTTTCCTCTGCTAACTTCACCCCATCTAAGGAATCTAAGGGCAAAACTGCATATTCTAAATTCTGGGGTCTTTCTTCCTCAACTCTTTCACCATCATCCTTAGATGACAAAAGGGATACAAATACAGAATTTCCAGGACCCATGCCCAATTGCAGGTAATTTTCTCGTATTCCAGTCACATTGACCCCTAAAGATGGGTTGAAGGCTTCACGATTAACCATATCAAAGACCTGGAAACATAAGAGATTAACAGATAAGAAACTGTGAACAGAATGAATACTGAATGTAAACAACTAAAAGGTCCACCTACCTGTTCATCAAAAATTGATAGATGAACTTTACGAAGAAGCGAGTGTGTTTCTTGCACACAATCATTCTCATTCAAGGACTCCTCAGTTTCCTTTGATGGAAGCTCAACTGAATTATATGTTCTGTTCCTACTAGATTTCTGGGTAATATCATTGGAGTGTACGCCAAGAAATCCAAAATGAAGAGAGTGGCAAGAATATGGAGGCAAATTTATGGCAAGCATGCCGGCTGAGTTATGGTCGATGCGAATTGTAGATAGAGATGATGGCCGATAAACAGGGGCTGAACCATGCAATGAACTGTCAAAAAGATCAATGGTGAAACCTTCGTTGCTAGAAACTGTTGCTGCCACCCTCTGCCGTTTAACTTTCCAGTTTTGCTGCAATCTATCCGCTAGTCAGGAAAGGGAGTAAAGAGGGAAAAGCCAATGGAAGAAATCTTTGACGACATAACATGGTGTATTACCTTTTAAGCTTAAATACAGACATGATTCAAGAGAATAAGCTTATAAAATACAACAGAAATAGACTCCAAAGATCCAATATCTGTTTATGGCGTGATGAATACAATGATGTGCTTATTCAGCACTTACCATACAGGGAAGACATACCTAATTAGAGCACCATAAAACTTTGCTTCCCTCGCAACCCGCTGCCCCAAGGCTTTGGCAGACTGCTTAAAATATTTACCAAGATGCTGCAATAGAAACAAAGTGTATGAAACATACTAAAAAGTAAGCTACTCGGCAGTAGAAAACAAAAAAAAAAAAAAAAGGAAGATTCCACAAACTACCTCAGTTAAAACACAAATCCCAATTACCAATCCAAGACATGAAAATAGATTATTTCGTGTTGATATGGCATGAATTGAAAGGACAGAAAATGCAACAAGCAAGTACACTCTCCTCTCACTCTCTTTTCTCGGAAATGTCAGAAAGAAAGCAAATTACCCGGTAACATTGTAATTTGGTTGCTGTAGATACAGCAAGGTCAGCCAAAATCTCATTGGGTAGCTGCTTTGGCCTGGTCATGCCAGCCACCATTACAGCATCATTGGCTTCCACCTATGCACAAACAAATCCAAAACCTAACAATATATTAAACAACTAATATTTGCACAATTCCCTTTCACAGAAGCTCTCTGCAATCCAATATGTAGAAGGGCATAAAGAAAACCAAAACACTTTTGGCCCTTTAATATCTAGAGTTGATGGATATCTATTGAACTAAACAATAATATGAATGTTATTAATATGTGCATCTGGTTGCTTTCCAATTCCTCAAGAAATGTGCCCACACCCAAATTGTAAATACTTGCATTAGCTTATTTCTGGGTTAAGTTTTTCACTCTTAAGTTATTTCATATCAAATGTGCAAGTTTCTTTGCTGTCTCCACATTTTCTCAACAAAGAGATAGGCTCAAATTCAACCGTTGATCAATGCCAATTCAAAAGCCTCATACTTACAACAATGGAAACGGCATACATTATGCACCAAGTTAAAGGCTAAAATTCTTTTAACTGCATCATTGATTCTCTGGGTGCTAACAATTCATAAAAACTTGTACTGAATCCACTCCACCAATCTAGAAGAATAAACTAAGTAAAACAAAAAAGAAAAGAAAAGGAAAGAAAGAATAAAGAAAGGGCAACATCAAGTGAGTAATGCAATACGAGTGAAGCTCACAGTGTTGACGAGATCAATAATAACAGAGAGCTCCTGGTGAGCCAACTGCAAGTTCTCCACCATGCTCTGCCATGGCCACGGAGCTGTTGATGAGCTGTCTTTTGAGCTCTTCTTCTGCTTCTTCTTTTTCTTCCCCTCTTCCTCGTCTTCTTTCTCAACTGCCCACGCAAAATCTATTCGCCGGATCAGCGATAGTCTCTTCTCATCGTATCCAACATCACTGTCACTAATCCACACAAAGAACACTTCAGGCTTTCTCTTACTCTCTTACTTTTAGATTCAAATTCGGTAGAAAATGCAACAGCCGAAACAAACCCTAAGCAACAAAGCCAAACGAAATTTTTATAAAGACACAAGTTCCTTGTTTATTCGAGCAACATAAAGGAAAAAACCGCACGTCGGAAAGCGTTCGGAGCCGTTTTCTTCAATGGCGTCCAACCGCTTCAGAGGAAGCTTGTCGAGGGAGACCCCTAAGTTCGAGTCCATTTTCCGTCGAGATTTTCCCGGAAAAATTTTTTGAGACAAACAGAAGTGGGGAGGGAGCTGCGCTTGAGAAGGAAAACTAAGCATTGGATTGCGGGCACTCTAGTTGCATCATTGGGCCTGAAGCAGGCCAAGATTTTGAGCCTCTCTAATGTGTTTTAGGCCCAATCATTAAATGGCTAATCCTCTCCAGCCCAATTGACGGGGCCCAAGAAAATACAAGTAGCTCCTAATAATTGTTAACATAAATTCAGTGATGAACTAGGCATAGTTTCGCAGCTAGAGGCTGAGATTTGAATCTACTCCAGATGTCATTCATAGATCAATTTTTCCTCTCCTAATTTAACTAGACAAAAAAAAAATATATTAATAAACTGGGTGATGCCAACATCAGTGATAACTTGGTTATGAGTCATTTTGAAATAATTAGAAAGCTTAAGCATTTATTGTTTGTGATTGGAAGTCCAATTTGTATCATTGAAAGACCATGTAAATCTTAAGGAGAATGCATATAATTAACCCGAAAGAGCTAAATGATATAACTTAATTAATATAAATATGAGTGTAATTTAGCAAAATTTTGTATTCCTCATTACATTTAGCCAACAAAATCAAAGATTTGTACCATCCTAAGTTATAATTTGATTAGTAATTTAATATATATATTTGTATTAATTCAAGTTTTAAGTATTTAAATGCATAGTAACAAAATATTTAGATATAAAATAGTCAAAATTTTAAATTTGTTAATGCTGATATCAAATATATTTATATATAATATTAAATAAAAATAAAAATAATAAATAATCCTAATCTAGGTTAGAAGTAAGATTATCGTAAAATGCTCTTTTGTTGAAAAAATAAAATAAAATAAAATAAAAAAGTCAAAGATTAAGCACATGCAGAAATAGAAGGCCCATGGCTGGCGGCTGTTATATATATATATATATATACACGAGGCAAGGCAGACCCGTGAAGCCTGTGTAGCTCCCAATACAAAGGTCCTTTGCGAATTGCAATAATCTTCTTTGATTGTGCCGCATGGAAGTATGAAGGAAACCATGGAAAATACTCTTCAGCTAAAGTCACCGAATCACATCTCGTTTTTGTGCCGATCACTTGAGGCATCTCTTGATTTCTACCAAAACGTACTCGGGTTCTTTCGTATTAGGAGGCCCGGCTCGTTTGACTTCGATGGTGCATGATATGTCTTAATTAACAAAACAACAACAATCTTGAGAAACATCAGAAACTGTGAGAGAATTATTGTTTTGTAGTGTTGAGGACCCTTGGTTCAAGTTTGGTAATGATACGAATCTCTCCTTCGTTTGTTTCGGTATAGGTTGTTTGGTTGTGGCGTTGGCTTACATCGATTGCAGTCTGTAGACCTCCAGAGGATGCCCAAGATTAGCAACATTAACCCCAAGGACAAGCATAGTATTGCTTGGTATATTTGCCCACTATTGCTCGTTAGTAAATAGGGATACACTACTACTCTCAAAAAGAAAAAGAAAAATCATCTTGGTGATATATATATTTTTGAAGTGATAGATGACATTGCAAGCAATTCAATCGAGAGGAAGCCATTCGTTTTGGGACTATAATTAAGATTTAGTAGGGTTTTACTCCCTTCTAAGCTGCACTAAGGTTCTATTTATACTTCGATTAACAAGTGGAACCAGGCCCCCAATTCTTTTTTCTTTCGTACTCTCTCTATTTCCCTCTCTATTTTAACTCGGTTTACTTAACATAACCTCAACTAACTAATAATGAGTCCGAGTCCAAGTCCAAGTCCAGCGGCCAATCTTTGCCCTATATCAGATACGAGACTGTATAATGGTTAAATCAATCTGACAATAATCCTTCTGAGAGAATCTTTGGCAAACACTAATTATAATATTAGTAATACATTTTTTAAGGAAAATCATTTTGCTAATTGTTTTTACATCCTATAATTGAGATTCGTAATAGAACGTTTAGTTCAAGACAGCGTAATTCAGTTGGCAAATGAACATTAGTTAGGTCAGTTGCTGCCATTACTTATTTGTTTCAATTAACAGACCAAACAATAAAGTTGATCCCACTAATAATATCAGTGATTAACTTACAATTATCGTCTTAATTAATAAGCTTTCAGAATATTCTTTAATTACCTGTCATCGTTTGACAAGTTTTTTTTTTTTTTTTTCTGGCAACTTATTTTTAGCAGGAGTTGGCATGGCAGCATAATTGCAGAGTTCTGATGTTTCCCATGGTTAAGTCTTATCCCAGTATATAAAATCGTGAGTACAAGACAGACAATGGCTGTCTTGTCGGGTCCTTAACCCCAAATCGGCGGTGTTGGGGTGCATGATGGGGGGGACCTTTTGTCCATGTCTGTTTGACTGTCCACAAACGAGTTTTTGCATTGGAGACAATAATATACCCAATAACTGCCTTAAGTATCGCCAATTCATTAATAAAGATAAGAGATGCCATGTCTGTTTGACTGTCCACAAACGAGTTTTTGCATTGGAGACAATAATATACCCAATAACTACCTTAAGTATCGCCAATTCATTAATAAAGATAAGAGACGCGGACACTTTGAACGGAGTAATCTCGATCGTCTAGTATAGAGATAAAAATCAAATAATCACAATAATTAATCCTAACTGACAATTTAAATTGTATGATGTTTATTGTGTCTATGATCCTATGTCCTCTTAAATAACAAAAGCCCATTCATTATAAGGAAAAATGAAGAAAAAGGCCAAGTATAGTAAGTACAAAAGAGAAGAACATAAGATATCTTGTAAGCAAACGCGCCACTTTATTGTCCTTGTCCACAGGCAATAACATATGATTTGTTGTCATAAATAATGTTACCACCTTTCCAATCGTCCAATTATACTAATGGGTCTACCTTGTGTTGTGGTCCTGATTTCAAGCGCTTCCTTCGCCCCCATCCCACATTCTTACCTTTTGTCTGTGTTTTTTTTGTTTTTTTGTTTTTTTTTAATTATTATTAGTATCTTAAGCAAAGGAAGCTTAGGAAATGGCTCCCACTCATGTGAAGCCAGAGAGGGGATTCTTGAGTTTCTACAAGTCCAGCACTAAAAGAATAAACGCCAGCGTCTGAGCCAGTACTTGGTGTCACGGCCGATAAACCTCTGTGTTCGGCTAGATTGAGTAACTGCCAGGAATTAGTACACGGCGATAAGAGGTTAGAGGGTGGAGGTGGAGAAGGAGGAGGAAAAATGGTGGTGGAGGCAAGGAAGTCGGTGTCTCACTTGGAAACAAATCTGGCATCGGTGGCCACATTTCTTCGGGTGAAAGTGCTGGTATCGGATATGCGGGGTTTCATGCAAGGGCATGCCTTCCGGTGTGCCAGGAGAACCCATGACAGCTCGGAGAACTTTAGCTCTAAACACATTGCTCACAACATCAAAAAGGTTTAAGTTTTTTTTTTTTTTTTCTGCATTCTTTTCTCATTCTTTTCTATGTTGTTAACTGCTATTCAAAGAGTCACTGCTGTAAATTGCTCGCCAGTTGGATAAATTCTTTTCTTTTGGGGGGGGGGGTATTTTTTACCCCAAGTGTTTTTCTAAAGCTTACGGTAAACGAGCAATTTCCAGCAGCGACTCTTTGAGGGAGAAATTGTTTTTGATGTGATTTTGCATTAAGATTTTGTTTTATGTTGTTGGAAGAAAGTTAAAAGGGATGCGTCTCATTAGTGGGAGAGGGAACGCGTCCTCTTTATTTATTTTTGTCTCCTCAAATTACGGTGTCCCGCAATCCTAAGAAAATAAAGTCTTATTTAAACTTTGCCTTCCCATGTAACGGGACGGACTCTATGCCGTCTGGCTCTTTCTCCTCGGAGCCAAAACTCGTCGAAGAATGAAAATGGTCAATAAGTATAGACAGATTAACAAACGATTTCTATGCATGCACTCAGAGTTTCCCCTTCCGCAGTGCCCCCCATCGTTGTCCTGTTTCTCAGAATAACAGTATTTCCTGCTACAGAAACAGAAAGGAGGTTGCGTCACGGCAACGGCAGAGCGTCCGTCGCGTGTTAGGCGTTTACAGTCACCCAAGACACGAGCGTGCCGGGACTCAACTCCGGATGAAACAAGACATCTTTTCGTTCTGCATTCTTGGAAATAATTATTATAAAAAATGTCGCTTGAAGCCGGAAATACGCAGGAATTAAAAACTTTTTTTAGTTCAAACAAAACTGCGTTCTACTCTGAACCCTATAGATTTTGTAGGATTTTTTTAAAAAAAAAATTTATGCATTCGATTTTACTTCTGTCAAAAAAATAAAGAAAGAAAAACGTTACATTATACGTCTAACATATATATAAGAAAAACAAATTATTTATTGTGATAAATTTAAAACTATTTTTCCGATTAGTTCCTTTTTGAGTCTCTGTCTGTCTGTCTCTATGTCACCTGTAGCATGCCTGTAGACTAGTTGATCCAGACAAATAATTTAGAGGAGATTCAAATCCCAAGTTATCACCGTATTTGTTGAACGCATTTTTGCATTAAACCTCGGGGCATCATCGGATCGGTCCCTGGCTAGCATAGTAAGCATAAGCGAGCTCAGAACTACATCTCCGAAGTTCTCATATATTTTATTAAACCCTACAACTTTCTGACCAACAGAGATGGTGGGGTTGGACCATTGTAGGCTCATCCAGTCAAAATCTCGAGATAAGCATCATTTCCAAATTATTTTGTAAACCAGAAGTGGCTGTGCTTCAATGCTTCTTCAAAATTTGTAAACCATTTGCTCCGTATATCCAGCTTCTTTCAGTATGCCGGTAAGCTGCAATAGAGGTGGACTCGTCAGGGAAAACATCTGGTAATTGGCCACAACACGAAAGGAAAAGGAAAAAAAAAAAAAAGAAACATAAACATTGTCCATACCTCCCCTTGTGACCAATCCTTAGCCTTATCACCAGATATGTGTTTCATCATTCCAGGGGGTCCACACACCTGAACGGGAATTCCAGTGTCCACACCAAATGGCCATTTAGAAGAGGGGGGAAAAGAAAAAAAAAGAAAGAAAGGAAAAAAAGAAAAGAAGGCAAAAACATAATTTAACTATCCAATCCAAAGCACACTAGCATATGCCCTGCCAAATTATATCACTCAGTTTCTAAAGCCAGATTGTTTCTTCCGGATCTAGTTTTGAGTCAAGCTTTGCAACCATTTCATTGCATAATGCAACCTCAAGCATTGCAAGCACAAAGTAAAAACAGAAATATGATATTTTAGCTAAATTATATGCATTTTTCAAGAGGCCTAGATCAACTACAGAACAGAATATTGCAAAGAACCAAGGGAAATCCACTGTCAGGAACATGGTATTACTCATATAACTATTCAACCTAGCACAAAAAAAAACATCAGGTTATGAATGCAAGCAAATGCATCATTGTTGGTATTTCACTCTACCTCGCAGCTGTTATGGAAAATAAACATGAAATGCCACGTGGCAAGCCCAAACTTTGATGGAAAAAGAGATAAAAAGTGAAAGCTAAGAGACTTCAACTTTTAGGTAACCATTTTGATAAACAATCAAGCTCTGTCATTATTCATGTCTCGCAATACAGAAACATGCATCAAAATCTTGACACTTCAAGTCGTGACTTTATATCTTTATCCATTAAGGTCGATCTAATGTTCCTCTATTGCTGTTTCAGTCTAAACATCATATCTTGTAGACTTAGCTACACATGGTTAAGATTAAGATAGATATATTAGAAGCAGAGACTTACTAGGATAAGTGTATCATCACTAGGACCAGGTAAACCTTTCAATACCATATCCTTTGATATATAACCTGTACCTCCTCTCCAGTTCTTTGATGGATTGTCTACAGTGTAGAATACCTGAAACAAGTGACACCAGAGAAAAAGAGGGCGGTGCTCATCGAACTATCATTTGTGGTCAATACGAAAAACTTTTCAGACTAAAAAAATAAGTACCTTCAGGTTTGGGTGGCTAGAAGCAAGAAAGTCAAGCTTCTGTTTAAGCAGTATATCATCAGGGGAGACATTGGCATAAAGCAATGATACCTGTTAAGATATATTAGGAGGGAAAAAACAGCCTTCATTCATTGTTACTTTGAAACATGATTTGGTGTGAAGAGACCAAATGAAAGCAGCACATTTCACATGTGACAAGAAATAGTCGTACAGAAGCTTGTTAAAATGAAAATTTCACCTATCCATTGAGCATTGATGAGAGCGAACATGTTTGAATCATGGTCAAGGTAATGGGGTGGAAAAAAAATTTTAAGCATGGCAGAGTTAAAGGTAGCAGAGTTAGGCTCACCTGAGTAGTGTCATCTGGATTCTTTAGAATGGCCTCAATAACTTGAAGCATTGGAGTAATACCTGTGCCACCTGCAATCTGATTAAATACCATTTAGTTACTTCAAAAGTTTAAGGTTGGAGAAACATCACAATGACTCATGAATATGTAAAAGTTAGATTGCCATTTCATGGCACCAAGAAAGCAAATAAATAAGCAATGATGAAATAAAATACTTTTAACTGAAAAAAGGAGCTGTCAATTTTATTCTTGATAGATGGAATAATTTGATCCATAGCCCTCCATTCTCTTTAACTCGATTCATGAGTGTACAACAACCATTGGTTGGTGACAGTGGTATAGAGTAGACGTTTTTCACCCTTCAACTTTCACAGCTAAGTGTATCCTGTCAATATACTCTTCATATTTTAGATAACCAAATCTTACCATGCCAATGTGTTTCTTCGTATTAGGAGAGTACCTCAGCTTCTCAATGGGCCTGTAGCAAACAAATGCATTTAGTGAAAAGCAAAGTCGCAATAAAATCTCAGCCAACTCATGCTTAACCCACCCTTTCACTTCAACAACATCACCAGGTTTTAAGCTTGCAAAATGCTGACTCATTTGTCCTTCAGGGTACACCTGTAACAATGTTAAGCCAAAAAAAAAAAAAACACGATGAAAATAATTCAGATGGCTGTGGAAAATCCTGAACTGATCCCCCATGCCTTGATGTGTATGGTTTTTCTTTATTCACAGTTTTGGTCCTCTTAATAGCAAAGCCTAATGTTGACTTTCCATTAAGCATGATGAAGGGCATCTTCAAAGTTTGAAGTCACAGGTGACAGATGGCAAAATAGCTAATGCCATGATAAAAGCACACCTTAATTAGTAAATCAAAATGTCCCTTAGCATCTGTGTCTGATATAGGAGTATACCTGGTAACAGAAATAAAAAAATTTAGTTCCAGAAACTATTTAGAACATATCCCAGAGCAAACCAGCAACACCAACACATCACTTCAAATGATGACCAACCACCCCAACTGCATTGCAATTTACAAAATGCAACCTCTAATGTTTCCTTGTAAATATCCCCCCTACACCCCCACCCCCCCCCCCCAAAGAAAAAAAAAACTCCCAACAAGAAGCAAGCAATAGCTAGAAGAAGAAGGATGTGTGACAGCAGGAGAAGGACCATGTCAGATCCTACATCTCCAGAACTCTAGGAGATATGGCCTTTAATGCAAATGATACAATGACATTCTGCACACTTGTAAAAGTTCAGTTTCTACTCAATGACAAAACAAAGGTAATATATGAAGTACCACAATGAAGTAATAAAACTTGGATTAGGCAAATTAAAATTTTGAATAGGAGCTTACGGGCGTATCACATATTTTGTTTTTCCTTCAGCATCGTGTCCTAATGGAGCCCTGTAGTTACAGGAGCACATCAAAGCAAGTAATTAATAAGGTTTAGTTTAAAATTCCCTTTGACCACAAGAACCAAAACTTGCTATCAATTTTGTGTGCGCCAATAAGAGGCTTTTTTTTTTTTTTTTGTTGATGATGAAGAAGCAAATCATACCTTGTAATGATGCATGAAGCAACATCCAAACCCAACTTTGCACTGGGATCGAATGAAAACCTGCCATTTTGAGGGCATACAACCAAAAGATGTCTTTATCAGCTAACTATACAAGCTTTTACCAACAAGGTGCTTATGCAGTGAATAGTTTCTTTCCACGAAGGAATTTTGTTATGATCATTACATGGATCATGAATTACAACTTCTATTGGACCGTCAAGCATAAAAATATCTGCAGATAAATAGCATACCTGAATAAATGAGAATTATGGTTGACTCTTGCAGTGTCTTGCAACTTAAATTCAATCCATTTATCTGGATTGAGAGCTGAAAAGATAGTAGACAATATGTAAGTTTGTAATGCATAAGAAAGAGTGGAGAGAGATAAAGCGGGTTGTCTGGAAAATGAACCTCAGTTTTGCAATTAAGTTAAATAAAATTCATTGATTTCATAAACTCAAAAACCCTCTCATTATGCAACCAGCTAAACTGATAGAATCCCATAAAGTCTCTTCAAAATGAATTCACTGAATAGGGTCTCAATCCTTATGGAAGAAGGGGAAAAGTCACAGAGAGACTTACCAATTTTTGGACCACTCTCTTCCTTTACCACATCTTGATGAGCCTGTTATTTGACTTGACGGAAACAATAATTAGAAAGCTGTACAATGTCATAGGTGACCTGATAAAGGACCCAAAGTTTATCTTATATCTATCTTTATGAGAACCAAACCCAGAATCAGACCATGCCCTAAATTGCAAGAGTGTTCATAATCTCAAGTCTAAACAAGATATGCCTTTTCAATGACAGTGTCAAGCCTAATTTCAATCTCAAATCATCAGACAAACTAGGACACGCAATCCACATGGTCAAGTAAGATCGGAAAAATGCATTCATGTTTATAATTCTATCCCCTTTTTCTATACCCTTTCGCGTAACAGGCAACTCCATTGCACTCTCCATTGACAAACAAGTTCACTGACCCACCAACATAACCGCATTCCAATAACATTAAAAATCAACCCTTTTATCGTACATTCCTGTAACTCTCGAGAAGGATTTAGAAAAAAAGAAAGAAAAAGAAAAAAACCGGAGAAAAAGAAGATCCCACATATTCAGTCGTGCTAGGAAGACTAAAACCACACACACACACACACAAAAGAAGAAAAAAAAGCTAATAATATCTAAGAAAAGAATAGAAAGGATAAGATCAGGGGCTGAGATTGCGTAAAGCCATAGACCAATATTTCAATTGAAAGAAAGAAAAAAAAAAGAAGAAAAATAAAAGATGAAAAAATGGGGGAGAATTACCAAATTTGGAGAGGAGAAGTAATACAAATAGGTGATTCCACCAGAAACAGCCGCAAAGGCACCAAAGGGAACGCGGAACCCACGCGAAAAATCGGATTTGGGTTGGCTACCAAATGCGACGGGCGTCACTGCTTTAGCCAGTCTCCTGAAGCAACTAGAGGCCATTTCGTCTTCAAATAGTAAGAGCGAACGCTCTCACCCCGTGCAGAGAGGGCAGTGTCGGTGGAGCGCAGTGACCCACCTGAGACGCGATCGGAGCAGGGATTTGGTATAAAATCGATGCGTTTTTAAGAATTTCCACTGTTCTTGGGGCGGCGGAGAGAGGGAGACCGAGAGGGACAGAGAGAGACAGAGGACAGTTATGCTCAGCCCTGTCAGTCAGGATACTAACACGTGTCGTTAAGAACTGGATGGACGAAAAGAGAGGTAACCGGTAAAATACAGAGATGCAACCGGTTGCGTGTAACTAGGCTCTACAGGAGTAGAATGGCTCGGGCCTGGCTACCGTAAACCTCTCTTGGGCCAATCTGTAGGAACACGAGATGGGCCACAAGATAGCCCCACGGGCTGCGTCACACGTGTCTCGTTTGTTTCATTTTGGTTTTCACAACAAGGAGATGAAAAATCCTGGAAAAATAAAAGGCACGGCATTGGGCCTCGCGATTCTCAAAAGTAAATGTTCAAATAATATGAATTATGTTACAAAGACCAAACATTATAATTAATACTAATTATTAAGTAGAAAAGTCTCGGTATAACTCTAATAAGCAACCCCCGCCCCACCATTCCTCTTGCCAATAAAAATAATTATTTTATTACACTTGCTATGGAATTGCCTTCTCAGCGAAGAAACAATCACCTAACCAATGAAATGCGTAAATGCAGATTGTAAAAAGGGGTAAAACCATTTCCTTAACTTCTATGCCCCCTGGGAAAACAAAGAACAGCGTATAGACCAAATGCCCGAATTCTAAAGACCTTGGGGAAAATTTTCTTAATGCAACTTGCTGAGTAAACTGGAAAAACCTCATTTTGATTCTTGAACTCAAAACTCAGCTCTCCACTTGGTTTGTCAAGTTGTGCCCTAACGGTAGATCATCAAGCCAATCACCATAGATACGATTTATTTTCTTCCGTCCTTTCCACTTCAACAGACACTTCTTACTCTGCTCTTCATCAATTGTGCCAGGTACACTTGCAACCATACTTGAGGATTCAGTATAAGCTTGAAGAGGTGTTTGTTTGATTGCAACTAAGCTTGCATTCCCAGATTCCCCTTCAGTCCGTCCACCAGGAACTTGCAATTCTGTGTTCAATAAAAATTAAAACTTAGAAGAAAATAATTGCACTTGGCCTTCTGATTACTCGAAGCATCCATCAAGATCAGTTTTGGCCCCCTCCACTAGAGTCAGCCTCAGCCCGTTTGTTGCATAAACATCGATGAAAGTAATGTCACTCTTACTAAAAGATACCGTACAAGAAAAAGACCGTCCCAATGCACGAGGCTCCTGCATTGTGTGGTTTGGGGAAGCGTAAAATGGAAACAAATAAACAAATAACCAAAAAAACACATGCCTTCAACCAATAAAATATGTCACACAGGATCTACTCCTACATAATGACAATAACCGCAGCTAAACACCACTCCTACATAATGATGATTACTGAAGCTAAACACTACTCCTACATAATGATGATTACTGAAGCTAAACACTTGTATAAGTTTTTTATAAGAGTTGTTTTTGTGTGAACTGTTTTCTCAAAAAAAAAAAAAATGCAAATCAAGTAACATTCCAATATTCCCATAATCAAGGGGGCCGCCATTCAGAGGCAACAAAAATCAAGGGCAGACATAAATGAGAAGGTTAAACAAAATAACTGACTTATAAACTACTCTATTGCATCCTTACGCATACAGTATCAATATCAACCTTACAATAACATATATGTGAAACTTGGGTACCAGGCTCCCAGTCTGCCAGCCAGTAACTTGCTAGTGAACTAGAGCTGGGGCAACTTTGTAGAAGGTTAAACCTACGCCAGTCATGTATTTACAGGGCCTATGCAAATATGTGCATTCTTCACAGGCATTTACACAATTTGGAAACTAGCATTACGACCAAGCAATCAGAAGAATTCTCCGAAAGGAACTTCAAAACTAGCTAAGCACAAAAAAGATCCACCGCCTAACTGACAGAGTGATTACTCTCGCTATTCAACTTTTCCTTCCTTTTCCTTTTTCCCTATATCACGATTCAAACAAATTGTGCAGGACAATATGTGGAGAGGCCCCAAACAAAGAATGCATAAAAGGGAAATTCCATTTCAAATTTGGGTTGGTGACCAGGAATACATTGGTGCAAAAATAAGAAGTATTTTCTACAGTTTTCTAGATATATAGCACCAATCTTCTAATTTAACTTTATGTCCAATATCTCAAATGTCAACAAAATATATTGGGTCCATGTGTCTTGTGAATGTTGTCACCTTACTCAATGTAAAAGGGAAACTGAACTCAAAAGAGAGAACCACAGGGATAAATATGGGTAACATATCCATGAGAGAATTTGAGAAACAAAAGATACCTGCTTGCCCATGAGCAAAGTGACATTTCTCGCCGAAGGGGCACTGACCCGTCATCTCCCACTTGGTACACAACTTTGTCTTCCAATAGACAGGCTTGACATTCATCCGAAAAGCATCTGAACTAGCATTGTTAACAGGCTTATTAACTTCAACACCAAATCCACTTCCTTGCCCCATTGACTGCCCAGATGTCCCAATGCTAATTGCAGAACTTTCCCTATATCTCCCTGTATCATCCCTAAACTTTGCTGGACTCTGATGAAGAAAATTACACCTATCTCCATAAGGACACTCCTCACCATTATAAAACTTCTTGCATATCTTCATCTTATGAATTATCCTCTGATCATCATCCCAAATCCCTGTTGACCTATCCTCTTCGCCTCTTCCACTTCCTCCTACCAGTTCCTGCCAATTGGGTGGTGGGGACCTCAAATCTTGCATGCCATGAGCAAAGTTACAACTTTCACCATTCCTACAGGTGCCATTCCTGAACTTTGCACACACTCTGGTCTTGAAAAAGATGTTGTTTGTTCCTTTATTGACTGGGATGCTGTTTGGTGGAGTCATCCTGGAGTTCATGGATTGGTTATTGTCCTCAGAATTCCTAGCTCTTTTCTGCGGGGGTTGCTGTTGTTCAAATTGTGAAATTAAATCAAATGGTTCATCACTGAATTGAGGCCACACACCAATAGCATCACCGCCTGGTCTATAGGGGGACAGTGGTATAAAAGTAGTTTGAGATTCAGGGTGAGTGTAACTCATTTTGGTAAAATTTCAAGCCTCCAGTTGAAGTTGAACCCAGTTATACCAATGCAGTGATCAATCTGATGGCGGAATCAATAAACCTAATTGAAATTAAAATATAAACAAAAAACAATCAGGACAAAAACCCTCAGAGAAGACAATTATCAAAGAGCAAACAGCATAAAAATCTGAAACAATCCCACACAAATTCTTTCTTGGAGGAAAAAAAAAAAAGAATAAACATAATTCTTTTCTTTTTCTTCACTTCGAACTGATTCAATGTATCCGGATTAAAACCAAAAGAAGAAATTATAACAATACCCAGATGGAATTTGGAGCGAAAACAAGAATTTGGGCTAAAACAACAGAAACAAACCGAACGAAAAAAACGACAGAATTTGCAAACTTACTTGAGAGACACCCAGATGAGTCTTTTGGAGAATCAACAGAGAAAATTATTTCGAAAAAAACTCGAATCTTGAAAAAAGAATGATCAAATTTTCATCAAATGTGTGTAAATATATATGTCCGCGTATGTGTGAAACCGAAAACCTATAGGAGGTACAGATCAAGAAGAGATAGTCAAAAACCCTAGCCGCCCACTTGAGAAGCCAACAATAAAATGTCGTTTATTCTTTACTTTTGTTCCCTTTTTTTTTTTTGGCTAAAACCCTAGCAACCCTTCGAAGGGGAAGAGTCGTAACCCTAAATCTTGAACGGCTACTGATATATATAGACCCGCCGCCTCTCACAACAAGAAGATTTTGTCAATGTCGCACGTGATTGACACGTGCGGTTTGTTAATCCGAAAAGTACCATTTTTGTTTAACCTAAGATATGAGATCACCAACCTCTAAACTTTTATCTTTATGCAATTAAACCCCTAATTTTTACTTTTTGTTTTTCTGAATTCCTTATTATTACTATTCAATCTTCACACCCCATTTTCTAATTTTGACAAAGAATTCTTGTTTCTTTAATTTTATTTCTGTGTCTACGATGTATGATATATTAGAAGAATTTGAATTCACAATATCCAGCCGTTCGGGAAATCTTTCATGCAAAAAGATGCTAATTGAAGAAAACCTTGAATAAAGAACAGCAAGACTCGATGCGTGTAAAGCAAATCGGATCCAATTTGTGCGAGTTATTTCAGATATAAAAGTTATTTGAATTCAATTATTTTGAATTTTAAAATTTAAAGTATATGAAATTTTTGAGTTCTTAATTTAAATTAATTTAAATTTAAGTTATCTAAATTTCAAATTATTTAAGCAATGAAACTAAAGTTGGAAGTAACTCGCTTTGAATTTGGCATTGAATGTATGCTTTTAAAGAAGGAGCATCAGGTTCTTATCTGCATATATATTTTAGCGTTCGCGAAGATTTGATGCTTAAGGGGACTTTAAATTATTGCTCTTGAAGTGAACCGGTCACTGGGATCCCTTGAATCTTATGTCCCAGTTTTCGTTTTATTTGTAAAGTTACACAAATCATTGTTCATATCCAAGGCCCTGAATAAGACTTGTATTTAGTAGTTGGGCCTTAGCAACCACTTGGACCACCACATAAAAGCAGGTTTTGCAACAGATCACACTCTTGTGGTTTGATGGATAATGAAAAACGAAAAATTGTGGACAAAAAAGAAGTAGAGCGATTGCGTAAGGTTCATTTAAGAACATAATGTACCATACAATTAAGACAAACAATTCCCAAATGCAACTACGTGGCTATGCATTTGAAAAAGGGTCTTTGACCATGATAAAGATTAAGCTAAGTCTTATTTGATCAGCGACATAGGGAAAGCAAAGAAAGGCTCTTCTTTACAGAAGAATCGGAATCATCAGAAGTTAGGAGAAATGCATGATATTGCGCAGCATTGTCTATCCTCTTCCATTGGTAATTTGTTAGATTGCACCACCTGAAAATAACAAAAGTTCAAGTTAATTAGGACACTGAACCGGGGACACATTGAGCGGCAGAGAAGGACAAGCCACGAGCATATGAATTCCCTACCAAAGTCCCTTGGTGTTCTGCATCTGAAACATTCTGTCCTGCTAGCATAATTATGCACGCCACATCCCATCCTGTCCAAACAAATGCGAAGTCATATCAGTGTTTCATTGCTTATGCTTTTAGTATTTGTGGATTAAGCAAAAAAGATGCATGCAACATGTGTGTGCGAGTAAATATAACACAAAAGATTCCTACAATGCCTAGCGAATCCGAACGAGCAAAATTTCTGTAGCTATTATATGGCTAGACACTGTAGACTGACCACTTCGATGTTACTGCTTTGTGAGATACATATATACACATTGATCGATACCACTGGTCCATATTGTGCACAAAAGAATGACAGTGTGCAATTTTGCAGTATTTCATATTCCAAAATCAAGTTTGCGTTACAGGCTAACTGTAGCATTTAATTTTGGTGGAATACTTTGCAGCAATTTGTTTGAAGGATATCTGCATATGATGTCAATAGTTTAATAATCTCCGCTTCACTGCTGAAATCAGAATGCCAATGTAAACTCACCTTGCACAAATCCAGTCACCCGTTTTCCAACCAGGTGGAGCATTGCCCTCTGATCCACATATGCTGCCTGCATACCCACCGACATAATCACCTTTCGATGCACCACATCTGTAGCAGCTTGTCCTGCTAGCGTAGTTGTGAGCTCCACAATTCATGGCAGTGCAATACCAGTCCCCAGCCAACACCTCTGTCCGATTGCCCAAGTATGTTGCTATATCAGGGCCACCATACTTGGGGTATTGGCAACGTTGGCAGGCTTCCCGTTTTTTGAAATTCTGGTGTTGGCATGCAGCACACAGCCAGTCTCCTCCTGTCCAGCTCATATTTTGAACCTAGTGATCATTACCAAAACAGTATGTAAGAGCTATGCCTAAGCGAAAAGTGAGAGTAAAATGCTCATCATAAACTCATTCTGCAGGGCTAACTAACTCAGTGACAATTGGACATTGAGGTAGCCTGAAATTAAGTATATTTTTAGCTTCTATTCAGTGCACCAAACTAAACCAGATGACAATGACAATCTTGAGCTGCTTCGGGTAAGTCGGAGACAAAATTGTAAGAACTCATTTTTGCAATAAAAATAAAGGTCTTCCCCCAATCTTAAAGCTTGTGTGCGCCATATAGAATGCTTGATCATGGGACTTAATAGTCTATGGTTTGGTTTGCCATGGTTCAAAAGCTATAAGTTGAATACCCAAACTGTTAGCTCAGTGTTTAAACCAGAAAGTACGCAAAAACAGCAGAAACTAACCTGAAGGGAAAATGAAGGATTTGAAGAATGGAAGGTTTGGAAGGCAAAGTAATTTTGACCTATACTGCAGGAGTGAATAGATTGTCAATGCAGGTGGTGAGCTCGGTGTTTGGGTAAGAAGGCCTTATATACTTGTTAACCCATGCTAGGATAGGTCCACCTGTGTGACCACATTTTCTTATCATTATTTGCCTTTCTCTTTAGACTTTCTTCTTGAGTTTTCTGGGAGATCTAGATTACCTGCTCTTTCTTCTGCCTGTTCAATTATTCTTGTCTAGGAAGGGATCTTCAAAAGTTGAGAATTAGCCAAGTCAGTGAATGCACACATACAATTTTGATACAATTCCAGTTCTGACCCAAGCTTTATGCGTTTCCAAGTCCATTTGTAGTAAGCAGGCTGTATGAGGGGAAGCCAGTAAATGCAAAGTTGTGCCCATATGTCACATGCATAAACGGACTCATCAATCGAAATTCTTGTGAATAGGCCTTCCCTCGCAACAGGTTTTATGTAGTTCCGGTTCATATGGCGCAGTTTAAAGTCCAGAAACAACTTGTGAAATTTTTGGAATCAGTTCCTTATAATGATGCACACCCATCAACAAAAATTCTTCTCTTCCTTGTTTTTGATTCTCCCTTTGCAATAATTCAAAAGCAACGGGAAGATTCATATCCATTTGGCACCGTTTTTTGGCGTCCACCCATTTACTCATAGTGTATATGCATGTCCAAATTCTACAATCACATCATCGAGCTCTCGCACTAGCGAGCTGCCTAGTTCTGAACTCATGTGACACACAACACATCATGGGCACATTCTATTCCGTGCTCTGCCGCCCGCCACGTGTTGGCAAATCAGGTTCCAAGAGAACAAGCGAGCATGGCTAATAGAATCTCCTTTTATTTTCTTAAGAAAGGGAATGTTCCTATCAAGTTTGCTAGAATTTTGTTTGCGGCGCACTGACGCCGGGCAAAATGGCAACAGTGTTACAAAGGAAGTGGCATATTGGAGTTCGGGCTTATTTGGACCGTAATTTGAAACATGTTCAATGAGATTTAAATGTCAAAACTAATTTTTCTTGTCAAAATATGCAGGCATTGGTTTACCTCTTTGGATGATAAAACAGTCAATCCTGAATTTTCTTGGTTGTAATTCATGGACCCCTTAGATTCCTCACTCATATATGGCCAGGTGAGATCCCCATGACCAAGTTGCTCTCTGCTAAATATCAAGGCACCGAGTTCCTTTATGTCTTCCCTACTTTAGCAGCGCCAGGAGTGAAAGTCTTCAGTGGCCAGGTTCTCGGTTAGAATAACGAAAACTGATGAACTTTGACAACCATGTTCTCGGAGAGACTAAAAGGAAAGAAAAACACATACTGTCGTTGAACTGATATAAGGGGATTACCATTTGGCCCCAGCATCAGAGGTGTCCTCTGTGCTCACGTGGCATGCATATTCAATGCCAGGTAGGCACAGACTTGGTACAGATGCTTGCCTGTTGACTTGGGGTTCGATAAGTAGGAATCCTAATCACCATTTTCAGGCCAGACACGATGAATATTTCACAGCCAAAGAGCGAATTACAAGAAAGACCTTCCACAGAGCCCCACTCTTTATTCTCTACCTGTGAATGCTTTCAAAAGGAAGTCATCTCTCTCTGCAATAATACTTGAAGAATCCACATCCCTGAGGAGGGGTTTTACATGTGAAAGATAGCCGTTGCTTTCAAATTTTGCATATTCTCATCTTTCTGCAATAGCCAAGTAACTTCAGCTAGGACTAAATTAAATACCTTACTAATTTTAACCCACATGGATTTGCAAGTGGGTAAGATAATCCCCACAGGTATACAAATAATTTATATCAAGTTATATCCGGGATTTAGGCCCTCATTTATCTGTTCTATCTGGATTTTGTATGAACCCAGATTTACCCAGTATATAAAAACAAAAGAAAAAAAGAAAAAAAAAACTTGGTAATAATGATAGTTGCAATGATCTTGTTTATTTCAGATATGCCTCAAGGTGTCGCTAAGAGCTACGATTTGGCTTGTTTTTAAGAATTTGGTTCCACGAGGTTTCAACAATTGTGAATAGCATCATTTGATACCTTGGAATTTTAGATGTCTATATTCGGTTGGTGGGCGACTATAGATTTTCCAGCAAAATTTTGCGGGGATCATATCTTTGCTATCCTCCTCAAATGGGCTATTATCCTGGCCTTAAAAGTCGGACAATGACCTGCAAATGCCATCCTTCCGCGGAGGTCAATTATTGAATGACAACATCGACCTTATTCCAAGTTGTCTTGTAATTTTTGGCCCGGAGAGAACAAATTTTTCTGGTGTTGGATTATATTATCTCCTCGCAGTTGTGCAATAACCGTGAACATTTTTCTGCGTTGCCTCTCTTTTTGTAATAGTGGACTGTAGACAATTCATTGGACATTGTGAGATACAGAAAAGAAATGGCTCGGGAATAACTTTAATTGACAATAACTGTTAATCATTTTTTTTTCTACCTTTATTATACCAACCCTCTTAAATTCCCATTACATGAATCAGAAGCGTGTCATTGAACTTAGACCAACATGTTCCTAAAGAGTATCTCTTCCAATGTAAAGCAATTTCAAAATAATTATTTCTTTATTGTTAGTATACGTGCTCGTTATTTTTGCGGCGATGTATTCAATTTAGCTTTCGCCGCAAACCAAAATTCATGTATTCCCTGATGAGGGGTGCTCGTCGACGAAGACACATGCCAGAATATGGTTTAAATCAAGTCGTTTGATTACGGGGTTTTGACTGAATCCTGTACAAGAATATATGATTAAGAGGTAGAGGTAGACTTCCACAATAGTATTTCGATAATAATATTTCAACGATCAAATCTGTAAAAGTATTAGAATTCTCAGGTATACAGAGAAAGGGTTGTTTATTACCCTTTACATACCCTTTATGTTTGCAAGTTTCATATATGCATACCTTTTACATCTAACTTTAGTGGGAGGGGTTTGGTGGGTAAAAGAATGAGCCAAATGAAAGTTAACGATGAGCCGATGTCTGCCCAACATATTTAAAAACAATTTTTTTTTTTTAATTTTAAATTTTTCTGTTAAAGAATACATAATTTTTTAAAAATATAATAATATTATTTTATTTTGTAGAGTCCACGTGGTAACCTATTTTTTCTTTTTATCGTCTCTTTTTCTTTGCCCACCAGCCCTTTCCTGATCTTAGCTGTCCGAATTTGTGTTAATCCCAACCTTTTCCTTTAAAGTTGTCTCATCCACCATGTTGATGCTTGACGCAACCTATATAAGAGAAGATTCTCAGTTCCCACATGCCTCGTTTTATGTTCCTTTTCACTTCCATTTCTCTACTTTTCGACGGTTTTCCATTATCCCTGTTCTTCTTCGTCTTTTTCTTTCTTTTTTTTTTTTCCCTTAAATATCGTCGTATTCTCATTTTATGGAACGTTTATGCGTACTGTTGGGATTTGAATCAAATTCCTTGGTATTTTGCTTAGGTTGTGAATCTGTCGTGGAAAAACGAACCCAATTTTCTTAATTAGTTTGCGGTTAGGCCATCCTACTCTGGAGTTGCTTAGTGAGCAAAATTTGAGTTAATTCAAACGTTACGAGGCTTCTTGTTGTGAGAGAAATCGCTATCCGTGTGGATGTGTCACTAACCATTTGTGGTGGAATTTTCGGAGCAATTAGTGATGGAATTTTGTTATTTTTAATAAGTTGTTGTGCAGCAGTCAATTGGGATAACCCCGTTAATTTTGTGCGTTACGGGTTTGGACGGAATTTCCTAACGCCTATACATACATATTCATTGCCCAATTACCCACTCTACGCATTTTGTTGTTTTTTTTTCCAAACACCCCATTTTTCACTAAAAATAAACCTCTTCGATGCAACAATAGTGTTAGAAATGTTAACAAATTAACGTATGAATTTGTTTTTCGGTTGGCTTGACTGACAGTGACATATATTTTGTTTATGAAACGGCAGAAGCTTCCGCCGGCTCACGAGTCACGACGAGTTCGTCATGGTGTGTTGGTGGTGCGCTGGCAGGAATCACTGGTCGAAGAACTTTTTTCCTTTTTATTTTTGACTAGAATTCCATTGGAAAGGTTAATTTTTGCTTTATATTGGCACAAAGATAACCAATTAGATTAGCTTAGATTACGTTTTTATTTTTAATTGCAACGTACCAAAAAAAAATTAAAAAAAAATGTTACAGAGATTAGCACTGTTAAATGCCACATTGTAGGGGGGGGCTAAAAAGTAAGGAATAATGCTAAGTTGTATCATAAGAAAATATGTTTGGGAGATCACATTTGTTAACTCATTTGGTCATGTTAATATACCAAACTTGGGAATGGAATTTGATTCCAAATCCTATT
Source organism: Bruguiera gymnorhiza (assembly GCA_020883675.1). Classification (NCBI taxonomy): domain Eukaryota; kingdom Viridiplantae; phylum Streptophyta; class Magnoliopsida; order Malpighiales; family Rhizophoraceae; genus Bruguiera; species Bruguiera gymnorhiza. Next base: position 4,058,511 of record JAIRCJ010001057.1, on the reverse strand, counting down.
CCAATCCATGTAAAATCGGCCTACCCTAGGCGAACCAAGTAACCAACCAAGCCAACCACATTCTAAATCCAAACCCCCCCCTCTACGATTGCTCTAGCCTTTTATCCTTCAAAACCATTAAAAATGCTAATCAAGAGAAGAATACAAACCGAGGGATATTTAATTGAGTTAATCTTTTCTCTTTAAGAATAATTGCGTCATACGATTTAACCTGGCGGAGCGAGAACGATGTAAATTTCCTTAGTTTTCAGTTCCTCCACAAAAAAAAAAAAAAAAAAAGCATTTACCCATGAAGGCAAATGCATAAATTCCCGAGAGGGTCTTAAATTCCAGTATCAATGATACAATTAAGATTACGTGGTTTCCCTAATTTTGCAACGATATGGATGCATCGCATGTCTTCTAGGCCATCTGTGTTCTTCGCTTGGGGCCATACTTCCAATTCTCGACAGATAAACTTACTGTTCGATAAAGAACTCGTTACATTACTCCGAAGCTATTTACAACAAAAACCCCAATACACTATTATGGGTTTATATCTGCCACCACCGGGCCTGGTTGGCATTCAAGAACTGATTAGTTGGGCTTCTTTATGATTTCGCCGGAAAAAAAAAAAGCAAACGCAAAAAGTTTCTGGGCCATCTCCGCCAGATTAAGCAATGAACATGGCTTTCATCGATTTAATGGACCTCAATGACGTAATATGGCGGGCCCATAGACTTAACCCAATGGGCCAATTTCTACGGGCCGAGCTATTAACCCATCACACTTGCACAGGACCACATCCGCACATGCGTACCTTGTCAACTCAATATTGCCTCAGCCGGATGTCTTTGAAGTTGAACCGCCATCTCTTTACATCATCATCATCAGAAACAAAATGAAGGAGGAGGAGGAGGAGGAGGAGGAGGAGAAGAAAAGGAGGGAAAGGAGGAGTGGGGAGTGGCAATGAGTACTCTTCTTTCGTTATGTGTGTCCTCTTTTTACCTTTTTGGGGAAACATCTGACGATGAATCTGCGGGTATATGGAACACTAGCTCTAGCTAACACAAGTCACGTCACTTTCTCCATGCATCCCTCTACCTCTCCCCCTCCCCCAAAGTGGGCTTAAGCAAAGCTGCTGAATTCCGCTTGCGCGTGCTGCTGCGAGCTCGAGACCACTGGGTGGGCCTCCTCCTGTCCAAAAATTCAGCGTCAAATGGCATACTCAACGCAACTCACGGAATACCCTCTTTTTTTTTTTTAAAATAAAAAAAAGTTTAATAACAAATTATTACTTAATTGTGTAAACTACAACCAAACACACTCTTAATCAGAAATACGAAATTAATCCTTGATTGTGTCGTTGACTGGGCACAAAGCACCGCTGGTTTGATAATGTTCAGTCATATCGGTGAATAGAAAAGGAGATTAAAAAAAAAAGTTGACATTATGGATAATCAAACAGACGTCATCCCGCGGGGAATAACTTGTAGTACTGCCAACTTTTAATAACAGGCTCGAATTTTGTCAAATGTTTTTTTTTTTTTTTTTTTGGTGTGTGTGTGTCTCTCTCCAACATCTCACATCACCTGCGATCCAGTCATAGTATGTAAATTTATGATAGGACGTGCATAATTTCTGCAAAGTAGGATCTGTCTTTTAATTATTGGTTTGGTTTTGGAGACACGGTAAGAAATATGCAGACATTTGCTGTAAGAAATATTCAAAGTTGTTACTACAAATCGGTCCATGCACGTAACAAAAATATTCACGAATTTTTAACATCAATTTTACCCCGACAGCCGACCCTAGATCTTGAGATAATTGTGTTTCTGTATGGAAATCTATTTAAAAGGGACACACCTCCGTATAACTTAAGAGTAAAGTCTTGAACTTGAATTTATCAAGTGCAAACCTCTATACAGTTGGGAGGGGGACTTCATGAGATAGGAAAAAAAAAAAGAGAAGAGAGTAATGGTTACCTAAAGAGACAGGTAATTTTGATAAAAGGTGAGGACTAGCATGGAAAAACGAAAGAATTTTTTGTTTTTTATTTGATATGGGAAAGGAGGAGCTAATGCGTTGAAAAATAAAAAAGAGGGTCGCGTGATGAATGTGGAAGAAAAAGAAAGAGAAAAAGTAACAGGTACTTCAGTACTGACATTAAAAAAAAACTATTTCAATGGTTGATCACTATTGTTGTACCAATTTAATATTTATGATATTACCATCATTGAGCAATGCCATTATTGTCACCACATGAGCTTAGACTTTTGTTCTCACGAGAATCATATTACCACAATTATGGGATCCCCTTTTACACGTAGGCCTGGGCGAGAGAGAGAGAGAGAGAGAGAGATCTTATCCTCATGTTCAAAGGACAAGTAAAATTTAAAGCATAGAGATCTAAGAGGTCCCAAAGAAAAAAAAAAAAAAAGGCATATAATCTTATAATCATTATCTATCTAACATCAAACCTATCATTAGTAGGGAAAACAGAGGAAAACAACACTTTTTTTCTTGTCATGCATAATGTTGGGTTTCCTGTTTTTACCTATTTTCACTTAAATCTAGCAATTCAGAAGTAATCAAAATGATGAGGGATCTGATATGGTTCTTGTCTTTCTTTCTTGCTCAATTTTGGTATGTGAGCTCTACCTTGTCTCCTAATCTTGCAAAGATCATTAGGCACCTCAGGCGGCCTAACTGACCTAATTAATGCCCAATTTATGCCTTTGAAGAACTCGTGTCTCTTGATCTCAGGAGACCCCTTTATGCTTCCAATTCTCTTCTTGGGATTCTTCACCAAAAGCTTGCTGATGAGGTCTTGAACTTTTACTATTTCTTCATGCTCTTTGCTGCTACTCACACCAATCCTTGGAATTGCCAAGGGCTGTTCAAGGATGTTCAACAGGGTCTTCTCGTTGGTTTCACCCTTGAAAGGTGTCCTTCCGTACAACATTTCGTACAGAAACACCCCTAAAGTCCACCAATCCACTGCACTTCCATGGCCTTGCCCTGAGATCACCTCTGGGGCTAGGTACTCGTGGGTCCCGACGAACGACTTGGATCTAGCGTTGATGGGTTCAGCCACCAACTCTGGTGCCCTGCCATGGTCAACACCCATAAATTCCCGACGATGATCAGAACCGTCAACTTGTTCTACGATCGTTGTAACCATAACTTTCTGTTTCCTGTTACTGGAAGCTGAGAAACAGGATAATACAGGCCGTATAGGTGTAGCACAAGATACTGCAAGACGCGTTTCCTCCTTGTTTTCACCGGCTTCCAAGTTATGGAATTTTGGCCTTACAAGCTTTGGAACGACATCGCATTTAAAAGATAGATCGAAATCTGAAAGCATGATGTGGCCATCCTCTCTAACAAGCACATTTTCTGGCTTAAGATCTCTGTAAATTATCCCCATCATGTGGAGATATTCTAGAGCTAAGAGCGTCTCAGCCGCATAAAACCTGTGTTAAGTTTTACTTAATTAGCCACTCGGTCTTCAACCACATACTCATAAAACACATCTCGTATGATTAAAAAAGGACGTGCAGTGTCTACTGCCCGAGACTCAAGATAAGTTGCACTATAATGCATATATATATATATGTTAATGAAGAAGAATTACTTACTTAGCAGATGATATGGTGAAGCGCCTTCCAGGCTGGCGTTGTCTAGCAGCATACAAATCTCCGCCAGGACAGTATTCCATGACCAAGCAAGAATAATGGGAAGCCTCAAACTCTGCATAAAGAGTAGGCAGAAAAGGGTGATCAAGCATACCCAGAATCTCCTTCTCCATTTCAGCTCTCTGTAATTTGTTCCTTACAGCAAGCGCCTCTTTATCCACCACTTTCATTGCATAAAAGCACTGTGGCAAGCCCACCATAGGGTTCCTTATCTGGCAAAGATACACATTCCCTACATCACCACTGCCTAGACGGCGGAGGAGGCGGAAGTGATCGAGCCCAACTCGCCCTCTTGCCCTCTCCAGCCGCTTGATGGCCTCCCATGCCGCCTGGTTAGCCTTGTGTGGCTTGTTGTGGGCCGTGGTACAAAGTGAAGCGTGATCAGCTAAATATGAAGAAGCGATGGAGATGGAGCTCCGGCGGCTGCCAAAGCTGAGGTTGCTCATCCAGCTCCTGCTTGAGTCTGGCACTGTTATCGAGGAGGAGCTGCTGTCGTAGTCAGATTCATCTCTGGTTGTTAAGGTCGCCATTGTTGTTGTCATTGCTGGTGTTGTTGGTGGGTGAAGCATGTAATATCTCGGAGGGGGCTTTTCCTTTTCCTGCTTTTGTGGCTACTCAAAGGCCTTTTATATGGATTCCACATGGGTTTTTGGAACGCATCGAATTAGAATGCTTTTATTTGGTTGATCAAAGAAAGTTACGAAATGGTACTTTTGCCAGTAGAGTACCAATAGGTATACTAATTAATCCGCCAATTGCCAATAATTTCAGTAGCTGACCATAATTGCCACTTACCTCACAACCTATCACGAAAGTGCCATTGTTGAGCAAATTCGTTGCAGTATAAATTTGGCGTGTCCACGCTTCACGTTGTATTATAATATTTGTTATTTTTATTATTAATTATAATCTTATACCCAAAAAAAAAAAAACTGCAAATGCACATTTAAATAATAAATAGAATATGTTAACAGTGCATCGATCTAGCAATTTTAATATTAACCAATTAGTTGACCAAAGATGAACATTCAACCAAATTTTCAACACTTTGATTGATTGATTTGATCTTCACCTAAGAAGAATATCTACGACAGACAGAGCTTATCAGAAGTTTGCCGTCTTCTTTACTTATTTCAAAGGTAGATTCGGTGTAATTCAAACTATCTACCTTTAGATTTTTTAATTTGAAGGCATGCTAAACTAGGCTGACACAAGCACTAGTCTTTGTTCGCTCAAAAGTGATTTCCAGAAAGGAATGTCAATAGATTCGTTTTTACACACATTTATCTCCCGGCCATCCTAGATTGCCGGTAACCATTTCGAGATGTACGAATTTATTAGAGACGGCAATTTGCTGGCGAATGCAGACTTTAATTTCTGTGCCGTGGCACTCTTGTTATTGTGAGTCCAGAAATGTCTCTTTTATCCAAGGCACGGTCAAAAGCCCCTGCTCTTTTCTGCTAAAAAGGCTAAAAGCGTATGCACCGATTTTTGCAGACTCGGTTCCCAAGCAAGAGCCTGACCAGCAAAACAAGAGCAAGGCGTGGGCATGATAACCTTGACAAACTCACTTGAGATTTATACATACACGGGCAATGTTAATTAAGTTCCTATTTATCGGCCAATCAAAAGGGTGTCAAATTATAAACACTAACTTGTAAATGGTGATACTGTTTCAGCTCGGTTAGCTACTTGATGCTCTAATAATTATCTACAATACCAAAATTTTAACTATTTTTTATGTCACATTTTTTAAAATTTAATACGTAATTATCTCATTTAATAATTTAATTTTTTAATTTTTTGACATAGTATTAATATTTTTGTGATAAAAAAATTTATGAATTTAAATTCAATTTTTGCAGGTAAAGTTTTGGATTGATAACAAACAAATTTGTAACGTTGAGGGTGTTTCTGCAACTATTAGGTGCTGCTCGAGTTATCTACGCTGTATTAATCGCTCAAGCTTTCAGCTGTCGATGGTTTTTATTCCCTCTGCATACTTCTTTCTTTTCAAAACCATGTACTCACAGTAGTTTACTGGAGGAGCTGTAGAAAGCTAGAAGGTACACGAAGCACCCGTGCCATTCGGTACCCCACCACCTCAAATAATATCAATATAGGTGTAAAGCATTTAATATGATCAATGTAGGTCACTGCTGATAACACACAAGCTTTATGATATTCTTTTTTGGTCTATTGCTTTATGATATTCTTGTTATGCATGTGAACCCACATTCAGCTAGGGGGCCTGTATGGGTGTGTCTAGCGGCTCTACATTTGCCACTTAGATCGTATCATATTGTGAATCCCACTTCACAGTTCCTTTGTGCATCATGGTTTTTTTTTTTTTTTTTCTTTCCTCCTATTTTTACTTATGCACGATTACAAAAGATTAAATATTGTTCTTTCGAATAAGAATTAAGCAGCCCATCAAACCTCCAAGCTTTATTTTATCAAAATTTATAAAATATTGCACTCTCAATTTGTAGGAACATTATAATAAAAAGGTTTTTTTTTTTTTTTTAGCATGTTAGTAGAGTAACAAATTCTACTACTGACACTTTAGTTAAACAAATTGTTAGAAAAAGTTTTGATTTTATACCTTGGATGTAATATTTTAGAAATCTTGTATTTTTGTAAAGTGCTCTGTAGCTTTTGTAATTTTTCTTTATATTTTTAATAAGATTATTCTAGTTGACTTATCCAAAAAAAAAATAAAAACAATAATTTGTCTAATTGACAAAGCGAATGTGCTCTTTACTTTGTTAAAATTAAGTGTTCAAGTCCTCGTTCAGTTCAGTCCATACGTGATGATCTATTTTTTAATAAACGAAAAATATTAATAAAATGTGTGCAAATTGGTTTGTAATATCATCTAATTCCCTAAAAGGTTTGTTGTCAAAATTAGTATTTTTGTCCTTAAATGCATTTGGCAACGACACTTCCTTATCCACCCACTGCAACACCCCATATATATATATATTAATTGTTTCTTGATAGGATACATATAAAAATACAAAGTTTGATGTTGCGATTGGGGGAGGATTAATGGTGAACATTATTTGTAAAAGAGGAATGCATCGTGACAAAATTTCTATTGCAAGTCCATTATTTCCGCAGTTTTGGTTGTGTTCCAGGCTGAGTTGCGAAGCAAGACAACACTGTCTACTTCTCCTAGTTTCCTTTCTTTTGGACGGGTTATAAATCGACTCGGTTCCACGTACAACAGCCTTAGAACTGTCGATTTGTTATCACCATAAATTTGTTTGAAGGTAGATAGGCCCAAAACGCAAATACTTCGAGCTTGGAGTGTCTTTCAAGAAGATCAGTGAGGTCAATTCACGAAATTAAAAGATGAACAGTAACATATGGATAGTAAAAGATCATAAGACCAAACGACTGGACCATAGGGAGTAAGACAACCACCATTCAACGCAGCAAAACATGTTCGATCCGCTAGAATCTATAAATATCTTGCATGAATAGTCACATTTCCTTTTGCCAAGCCGTCAGTTCGATTTCTTTTCTTTTGTTTCGAACGAAAAAGCCTTTTCTTCAGCAGAAGCAGCATTTTATGTGCACTAATTGATTCTTCAGAACAAAATGAAGACATAAACGAAACATTAGTGGAGCATCGGATATCTTTATTCTACGCTATTTCTTCTTATTCTACCGTAAATTAAAAGACAAATCATGGGGAATTCTACCCATTTCTAGAACTTCGACTTATGCTTTGCTTTGTCCGCAAAGTCATCATATCTTCCCTCATATGTACCAAAACAAAAAAAAAGTTAAAAAGCGAAAAAAAAAAAAAAAACAACAAATGACTCTATGAGCGTCAACAACCATTCAAGGTCTCGGAAAAACTCTATACTGAAATGATTTTTCATAAACCCATTTGAAGTTTAGGTTCCAAAAATTAATTAATACAAAAATGGCCCAGTCCACTTGGCCCTTGTATTTACTCGATCGTTCTCTTCTCAAGATTTCAACTCAAGTCTCTAAGAATGATGTCTAGGACCTAAATCACTTTGTGTCTATACAGGCACAAGCAGAGTTTTTTCTTTTTAATAAATACAGGCAGAGTTATGATATCATTTAATTTCAATAACTTAAAAAAAAAAAAACAATCGGCTGTCTCACATGAATATAATTTGTAAAAATAATATCAGTAAAACGGGCCACAATAAGAGAGAGAGAGAGAGAGAGTATGAAATGGGTAATGGGTTTGATTGACATGGATATTCCAAAAGAAATCGTACAAAATCTTCTCCCCTCTTTGCTGGGATTTTGGACTATTCGAACAGACTCTCAGATTTTGCTTTTGTATCTTTGATAGGAAATTAAAAAGCATTATCCTCGTCTTTCTTTCCTTTCATTGCTCCACTTTCCTCTGCAAGATCTTATCATCTTGTCTTTCGGTTGCATTTTCAGGCAGCAGACCAAGCAAGAATTGCATTACTGCTTAGTGGCAAATATATGGAAAAACTCAAAGGTCCATCACTTGCCCCATACATTCATTTACCCCTCCCATCAAATCCATAGTTCTATCCATGCACCAACCTTCCTTGCTTTTAAGTTTTATCCTATTACGTGAAATGAAAAGGTAATTCTCGCAATTAGAACAATAAAACATCCAACAGTTCTCTTAAGCTTCTAAAATGACGCTGTTCGATCGAGCCTTATTGTTCAAACACAAAAATAAAAAGTGTCTTTCGTTTATCTACTGTTTCGGCCAGACAAGATCGGACTCTTATTGCAAATTAACTAATACAAATTTTTTCTCGAGATGTATTGCATTTAATCAATTTTCACAATTATATATATATATATATAACAAGTTTGTATTTCACAATTAATAAATAATAAGATCACGTGGCAATACAATATAAATTTGTATTTCCGATATATCAAATTAACTTGGTCGTGTAATGAAGTTATACAAGAAAAGCAAACAAATGCCAGAAGTAGAGACCGAGGTCACACCTTCAATAATGAATCCACAGCTACATCCCCACGATCCGTCAATTTTCCCTTTTCTCGCTCTTGGTTGAAAGTGAAAATAGCCATATCGCGTCAACTACGGATCAATTGCAGAGTGCAGATGTCGTCAAGCGTAGAATGTGTCAGTAGGCATTTAGAACAGAACTAGAAAGCATGGAACTTCTAACTAAGTACAGTGAAAGCAATCGGCGAAAAGATGAAACACCAATTTTACATTCAGTAAAATGCACATATATATTTCGATCCAAGAACCTGCGGAGTGGTCTGAGCAAAAGATGGCCGACCTGACAACCCCACAAAACCATGTGTCACTCCACTGGTTATTTTAGTACACATTCAAAGCATAAATTTCAGTGAAGTGGACCAAATTCACGGAGGATATAGATGCAGATATCGCATCTGACTTTTTTTGCATTCTTTTTTTGGGGCTTCTTTTCATTAACACTGGATATTGTCGAAGACACGACATCATGGCGGGCTGCAGCCATTTATGTCATCTTAATGCTGTGTTGTTTTATGTGGTTCGAACATTGAACTTAGAATGAAGTTTTAGGTGTTTATTATATTTATTTATTTATTTTTTAATATAATTTATTTATAAATTTATATTATTTAAATTTATTTTATTATTTTTATTTTAAATAAATTTATTTATTATTCGATGTAAAATTATTAGTAAATTATATTTCAAACTATTTAGTGGGTCCCAACGGCATGCTTGTAAGTGTGGCTTAATAAATTAAGAATCCGAACGTGGGCACAGCGAAGCGGGATACCATACCGAGCCGTCGTATTGGTGACTCATCGGCTCATATCAACACCCGATGAGTGTCCAGAATCCAAAAGGCCCAACCCAAACAACAAGATCCACGGTCCAAAATCTATTTGGGCCGGGACCATAGAGTTCCGCTGTACATACTTCGACTTTTTTATTTTTTATTTTTTTTTTTTGTTTTTTGGGTGGTCCTTCTGGGCGGCTGGGAAAACAACGTGGACAAACGAGATCGTCCCTACAGGCTTCAAGAAAGATGAAAATCACAAAAAAAAAAAAATTTACTCTTTAATTTGCCATATATCCCATACGGAACATTTATTCCAAGAAGGAAAATACAAGAGGTTGCTTCTAAACTCGCCCTCTTAACTGTAACTCCAAGTGTTCGAAGAAAGTCCCGTGAGAACCCCACCAAACCCGCAAAACATGATTCCGAAGCCACTGCGCTCGCTTGCCACTGCGTCCGCAATCATCTTGGGCAGTCTGGTCGCTCTCAATATCACTTCCACCATCTCTATCGGCACGCTTCGCTTTGCCACTGAACGCAAACGGGTATGTAATTAAAATTTGCTTGCTTCCCTTTGCTTTTGCCCATTGGTACTTTGACACCCCCCCCCCCAAATTTAATCTTCAACTCCCCCCCTCCCGGGGACTCTGCTCGGGGCTCTTTTTTCGTAGAGGAAGAATGCGTTGCCTTGCGGGGCTTGCAGAGGAAAAGGGTATTACATATGCAAGCTATGCAAAGGCAATGCTACCATCCAATGGTCGCCTTTGTATGATCCTGTCGCTATCAACCCTTGCCTCTGCCCTACTTGCGATGGCCACAGGTTAGCCGCCTCGGCTTTTTATTTCTCGGTTCATTTCAGTTCTATATAGGTTGATAATTTTATTGTTTTCCTCAGGGTTCAGCGCTGTCTGAACTGCCTTGGGAAGGGCTATCATTGACTTGGAATTTCGCGTGTGTCACTCAGCAATGTTGATAGTTCTAAATATAAGACGTGAATTCGTGAGTCTAATTCAAACTTCAGTCTCTTTGTCATTTGAGTTTAACTGTTGAAATTAAGTTGAAAACACTTTGCAACATTGTTTTAGCCTTTAAAATATTTTGAGGTAAACCAATGATGGCGACCGCGAGCCAGGCAACGAGGAGCAAAGATAGCTTCGATGATTTTTTTTTTTTTTTAAAAGAAAACAAAAAGGGTAGCAGAGTCCGAGAATGACGTGTTTAATTGACAGCTCGGGCGGTGGCCCAAATAAACTGATTTCGTTTTTTCATCTTTTAGTAACCTGTTTAATGAGCATATCGGGTTGTAGCAAGTCCCAGATCAGGCTTTTCTTTTTTTTTTTTTTTTGTTTTTTTGGGCTTTGTTGTTCTATACAGGCCTGGATTAACCCCTAGGTTTGTTTTTTTGACGACTATATATTGGGTTTTTTTTTAGTCGAATATAAATTGGTTTAATTTATTGAATAATGATATTTCTCTGAACTTATTTCTCTGATTGAATTGCACCAATAATATTTTTGGTTGATGTGAAACATATCTATTTTAATAAAATAAAAATACTAATTTAATTTTTTCTTTTTTTTAAATTTAATTTCAATTCATTCTTCTCTTAATAACAAAAACTATTATTATTCTAATTTATTTTAAAATAAGACAATTAGACTAAAAATTTTAAATCACAATTTTTGAGAATGCAAAATTATTTATTTAAAATTTTACCTACTCTAATTTAAAAAAAAAAAAAAAGATATACTCCGTAAATAAACTACACATGATATTTGAGTTGATAATTGACATACACTAGTCCACTCATATTTGCTTCTCGAATCAATCAAATTTGATTAGAACTAAGCACATAATTGCCATGGATAATGGGTTTGGAGTTAAGTTTCCTTTGCTGTCTGTCATCGCAAACAACATCAATGGTTAAATTGGCCCCACGACGAGTGGAAGCGAAGGTATGGACAAGAGTGACGGGCGTCGAAGGAGCTGATGAAATGCTGCTCATTTACCCTCTCTCTATCTATTTTGTAAATTTCGACTCTTATTTTTAATTTATTTTGTAAATACATAGCAAGCAACAAATATGCCAATTATACCGTGAAGAGGCATACTGACTTTATAAACAATTTCTTCGTGATTTTAAAGTAGTTAAATACATTCTCATAAAAAAATTATTTATTTATTAAATAAAATTTAAAATTAAATTTAAACATCATTCGATTTAATAAATAAATTTAACTGATTTGAATTATTAAATTTTTATTTAAAGTGTAAATTTGTTTATAAATTTAAATAAAAAAACTTTATTAAATTCACGAGAAGACGAGATACATCTGGGGGGTAAATTTTCCATATTAGGGGGAAAAAATTAAAAAAAAAAAAAAAAAAGGAAAGAAGGGCGACGCTGGGAGCATAGAAATTACGCGCCAAGATCAAGTGGCGTCCAATAAGAGCCTTCAGGACCAACAAATAAGACAAAACGGCGCCGACTTAAACACATATCGTTCAAAAATTAAGAAGAAGGGAGGAGAAAAAAAAAAAAACCTAAAATACGAATTTAAAATTCCGCCGCAGGCACACAAGCACCGTTCATTTATATGGGCCCAATAGGCCCATCTCACCCCTCTTTTAGTCGTCCACTTCTGAATTTACTTTCTCCTTCTCTCTCTCCGTCTCTCCCGATCGAACGGAAAGGAGTCTTAGGCCGGCAGCCTTCAGCTCTATCTATCTCTCTCTTATCTAATCTCTTGAACATCGAGTCGATCAAAGGGAGGGGGGGCTACGATCTTTGGAGATTTCTAGAAGCTGATTTGAAGGACGCTAAGCGAATTCGAGAGAGATCTTTGTTTCCTGAATAGAGAAAGAAGTATTTCAAGGTAAAATTAATGTAATTTTATTCGGCGATTGCTTTCTTCCGATTTCTGCTTGGATCTGATTCTGTAATGGCTGCCCAGTTATATCATTTTTGTGTTTTTCGGAGCCTTCTATTTATTTATTCTTTTTAGCGAGGGTTCAGGTTTTTATATATATATTGATTGTGTTTCCTGCTCCGTTTTCAGTTTAAAACTGTGGAAGTAATAGCTACTGTTAAGGGTTTTTTTATTTTTTGATATTATTATTGATGGATTCTTTTGCTTGAGCTTTGGGAAGTTGATCTCAGGTTGAATTCCAAATAACAGTTTGGACATTGTCGTTAGGCTCCTGGGTTTCCGATATTATGGTATGATAATTGCTGAGCTAAGTTAAGCTGTTATCCTTAGTTCACACGGTGCTGAAAGCGTATTCAAATCCACCTATTTAGTTAACCTTCACAAGGCACCGGGAGCTTGCGTCAAGAGTTTGTTTGATAGCACAATTGAGTATTGAAGAAGCACCTTGAATATTTGTTAAAATATCTATTTGGGGATCTAAACCATTGAATTTTAGATATGGTATCGTCTGGAAGGAAACCCTATGTCATAGGAGCAATTGGGCTTTTGAATATCATTTTTGGCATGAGATGTATATTTATAATATTTATGCATGTGAAGGACAGCTTCTTGTAGACAGTCTTTGTCTATGTGTTTGCAGCTCTCTTCCTTGTAGGTGACCTCCCTCCCAACTCCCCCCAAAAGCCTGCCCAGAAAGGGGGTAACAAGTGAGAGAGAGGATTGAGAGATGTGGTGAACTTAGAAATTAGTATAACAGTTTAATCTAACTCACCTGCTATTGGGAGGCATTATTGATGTTTTTCTATGTATGGGCTTTGAAGTTAGCATCAGGTAGGCTTTTGAATGATCTTTGTGTTATTTCTTATTACTGTAATCACTTTGCTTTTTCATGGTTTAGGAGAAATCATTATTTAGTGCTTCTCAATATTTTTGGCGTCTCAACATGCCAAAGGATAGAAGAGATAGATCCAAATCTTTTGATAGGCGCAGAGCATCTCCTTACACATGCAGCTCCAGCCATAAAAGACGATCTTCGCCAACAGTCCCTTTAGAAAATGAGGAAAGCATAAAGGAGTGGGAAGAAGCCAGGTGCCCAGTCTGCATGGAGCATCCTCACAATGCTGTTCTCTTGATATGTTCTTCTCATGACAAAGGCTGCCGTCCTTACATGTGTGACACAAGCTATCGGCACTCTAATTGTCTTGATCAGTTCTGCAAATCATTTGCAGAATCCTCTTCATCTACTCAGCCAGATGACAATATTGTTACCTCTGCAAATTCATCCATAGTTTCGAGATCGGAGTTAACAACTACAGATTTGCAAGTTGAACAGAATGAGGAAGTGTCTTTATCCTCTGGAATGATTTCATGTGGCAATAAGATGCAATCAAAGTTAGTATGTCCCCTATGTCGTGGGCAGATAAAACAGTGGATTGTTAGGGAGCCTGCCAGACAATTTATGAATGCAAAACCAAGAAGTTGTTCCTGCGAGGCCTGTGAGTTTAGTGGAACCTATTCAGACCTCAGGAAGCATGCAAGGCTCGAACACCCCTCAGTTCGGCCGTCAGAGGCTGATCCAGAGCGGCAACGTGACTGGCGGCAGCTTGAGCGCCAGAGGGACCTGGGAGACTTGCTCAGCACGCTTCAGTCTTCTATTGGAGAGGAGAATGGTGATGATGGTATTTTGCCTATTGATGATGGCGGTTGGCTTACTGTATTTTTTCTTATTAGAGTTTTTCGACCCGGATCTAGTCCAAGAATTGGTGGCTGGTCTGGTATGTCAAGAGCCAGGGCACAACTTAGTTTCAGAAGGAGATCAACCCGGCTCTGGGGGGAGACTCATGATGGGGAAACTGCTTCTTCTAGAGAAGAGGATAATGATTCTTCAGATGGTGGATCTCCTCTTCTGAGACGCAGTGAGCGCCTTCGGCGACAGACAACACCAGACAATTCATGAACGCAGGAAGTTACAGAATCTGGTTGATTGCTTTCCTCAAGATGTTCCAAGGGTAAGTTTTGCTTAGGATATGTTCACGATTTTATGCTGCCCGGGGAGTGAATTTACGCCAGTTAACCAAATTTCCTTTGATATATAGGTCGGATAGAAGAAAAGGAATTGAAGTTCAGCTCAAGCGTGGATTTTGTGCCCCTTAATGGGACAATTTTGCTTTTGCTTGGATTGGAGTGAGCTGAATGTTGATTACCAGAATGAACAAATTGTAACTTGAAATACAGTATCATTAAGTAATTTATATACCCTTGAAGTGGCAGCCGCTTCATTTGCTTCGATTGTTTTTTGTGCTATAAAGTTGAAAATCGACTTGAACCATTGGCTTGAAATAAATTTGTTTTGAGTGTTACTTCTTGGAAAGGTTATTGCAGCTTCTAATTCCTTTGGCAACAGTTCAGCCGTGACAGTCTTCCATCCTTATATCGTCAATGCTTGGTGAAACATAAAATACCATATATACTGTATTTATGAATCGTAATTTTTTTAAAGAAGGTTATTTAATTCTTGTTATTTTCTTCCATGAAAAACCCTCCTCTTATACTGGTGTTCTGTCTGTTCGACAAAACAAATTATGCAGGAAATCGCCACAAAACAATTTGGGCAGGAAATCACCCAGCTTTACATTCTGGTAATGCAGACTTAACAAATAATAATCAGGAATTGACAATAAAGAAAACTATACTAATTCCAAAATGGTCATTTCAAAATTGGCATATCCACTTTGATAATTTACAACAAAAGGCTGTATATCAATTTCTGGTAATTGGTAAATTGATTTGTCACTGCAAATTAGGACTCCATGAACATAGATCTCAAAGAATAATCAATTTTTGAACAGCGACCGTTGGCTTATTATTTTACTCCATCTCTCTCCCTCTTTGACTTGTGAAAGACAATTAAAAAACGACATAAAAGTTTAGGTTAATAATAATCTAAATAAAACCCATCGGCCGACAAAAATAAGAGAAAATAATCACAGCCACCTTGTCCTTTTTTCGACCAATCACAATTCACAGCCACCTTGTCTTTGCTGCGTTTTCCCATTTCTTTCTTTTTGGTACATTTTGCCCACTCCTTTACATCGAAACAATTATAATCATAATTCATGTGGACCAAAAAAGAACTAATTGTAGTCTAATATCAAAAATAGTTATTTTAAGTATCATCTTTCTGGCTGGACATGGATCTCT
Source organism: Bruguiera gymnorhiza (assembly GCA_020883675.1). NCBI lineage: Eukaryota > Viridiplantae > Streptophyta > Magnoliopsida > Malpighiales > Rhizophoraceae > Bruguiera > Bruguiera gymnorhiza. Next base: position 4,042,917 of record JAIRCJ010001057.1, on the reverse strand, counting down.
GAAAGAAAGACTCTTCAACTTCACTTTTATCTTTCGCTTTCTCTTCTTTCTCTATCTTCTCCATCCCCATGGAGTGAAAAAGCAGAGATCTTTTGTCTTTTTTTCTTTTCTTTTTTTTTAATTGAATCCCGGGATTTTAATTTGGAAAATGGGGGCTGAGGATGCATCGAATACAAGCTGTGGGCACGGGAATATTAGCAGTAACAGCGAGACCCAGGTGTTATTAAACGTTTACGATCTCACCCCTATCAACAATTACACCTATTGGTTCGGTTTTGGAATCTTTCATTCCGGCATTGAAGGTTTTTGCTCACGCTTTCTGGCTCTTTTTATTTTCCTTGTTTCTTTTTTAAATTAGTTTTTTTTTTCTCTTGATTGTTTCTGAAGTTGCCTCTTTGGCTGGTACGATATATTTGGTGATCTGGCGGCCTGCGTTTTCTTTCTACTCCTTTTATTCATTGCCTTCTTGTTGCTTTAGGGTTTCTTGAATCTTGAGACAATCAGTGTTTTTGGGTTTGCTTTCTTCTGGAACTTGTTTTTGGTTATAGATGTAGAAATTATGCATGCTTTGCTGTTTAATCTTGAAACGTTTTCGTTTTTGTTATGAAGTTTTTGCCTTTGGATTATCCCATCCAATACTTGGGGTATAGGAATGTTGGGTCTGGTCAGTTCTTAATTGTCATCAAGAAAAGCAAAATTAGATGTGGGCAACTGGTCCTTGGAGAGCTTTTTCATGGTTTCGTGGGTGTTCTTGGATGCTAGAAGTTAATGGTAGCTAGTCTTTCCTTTGTGTCTTGTGATGGATTACAACTGTTACAAATTTTATGAACAGTTCATGGTAGGGAGTATGGATTTGGAGCACATGACTTCCCAGTTAGTGGAGTTTTTGAAGTGGAACCAAGAAGCTGCCCGGGTTTCATTTACAGATGTTCTCTCCCGTTGGGCCCTGTGAATATGCCTCCCTCTGAATTCCGGACATTTATAGAGAGTATGGCTTCTGCGTATCATGGAGACACATATCACCTAATCTCTAAGAATTGCAACCATTTTACAGATGACATCTCTTGGAGATTGACTGGCAGGAGAATACCAGGGTGGGTAAATCGCCTTGCTCAGCTAGGTATGAAGACTTCCCTTATTTAGATCTTTGTTTGCATACTGTAAGTTATATTGATTTCATTTTGAGTATATTCTTAGTGCAAAAACTGCTGGGCACTTCACATCACCTTGACCTCTATGTTTACCAAAGTATTGAATTTACTGGTAAGATTAAGGATTTCTAGAGGTGTCTCTGCCAGAGGGGTTCTGCTAAATTTATAAAATTCATATTAGTTTATTTTTATAAATGTCATTTGTGCATATGAAATATAAGCTGAGTTGGTTGTTATTTATTACATTGGACATGAATCTCCATAATAATTTCCAAAGATGAATTCAGAAGCTTAATGAAAATTATACTTCATCTGTGTTAACCAAGGACACGACGAGGCTTTTTCATTTTGTTGTTATCGTAACTGTGAATGCCACAGAAAAGGTTAGGGATTAGTCATGGGATATTCAACCCCTCATTCCACTCCCAGCAAAAACGGTTTGTCATGTGCTGGCTTTGTTTTGCCTTTATCTGCTTGTAGCTCTAATGCGGTTAAATGATGCGCATTAGAAAAATTAATGGTGTCTCCTTGCCTCCTTTGGTCTGAAATTCAGGTGCTCTGTGCAGTTGCCTACTTCCTGAAAGCTTGAAAGTGACTACTGTTAAACAGCTTCCTGAATATCATGAGTGCATTGGTAAGTACTGTAACTTATGGATCTCTTCTCTTTCTTGTATACTTCTGTTTGCCATTTGGTTGGCAAATGATAATATCCACTGTTAACATTTGTAACTTTGTTCTTCTTTTTTCTGTCCGTTGATTTACTTGTGCACATGCACACTCTTTGTCTTTTTTTTTCAGAAGAAGATGTGAGTGAATCACTTACAATCACCAGCCCTCATATGTCAACAGAGATTGATGATGTAGATCAAGAGAAACAACTGCTGCCACTACATTCTGGAAGTGGGGAAGTGGCTTTCATAAGTAGGGAAGTGGCTTTCATTAAAGAGGCCCACAATTGAAGCCGCCTTTTGGGGAAAGGCGAAACCATCAACGCAGAACACAATTGAGGTATCCTTCTTGGACTACTGTAGCTTGGAACTAAAGGAATATGCATTTGCTTCCCAATCTGTGTAGGGCTAAAAACGTTTGAGGCTTCATTTGAATGTGTGCTTGGTGTGGCTGTTCGTCTGATATTGTTGTGAGCTCATTGCATTCTTTCACGTTTTTCCCTGTAATTTTGCTCCATTTCATCCCATTTGTCTCCAATTCTAGACTAGAAAGTAGTTTGCTGTGATTGATGACTTGGCCCAACATTGTGTACACAGAAATTCTCGGAATGGAAATGATTTCTTCACCGTGAACTTCTTTAGACCATCCACTCTATGCTGGGGAATTTTCGCAAGGGGAAGGGTTTTTGTGACTTTATTTTCAACAAAATTTAGCCCTTTTCCATCATTATTGTTCAGTTTTTTTTTTTTTTAAAGGTTTTGGGTTCCTTCTTTTTTCTATAAATTTCGTGCTCGATTTGTCTTTATGGTGATCACATTTTTTTTTTTTATCTATTAAGAGATTTATTATATTATAAGTAACACGATAAAAATTGTTCTTCTAATTATCATAATTCTCATATTTCTTTTTTAAGATTAGAAATCAAAACCTCAAAACATAGAAATCTAAGTATTTAACCAATAAAGTAACTTTAAGACGTGTAATGAAAGCAAAAATCAGATTTCCTAGCTTCGAGTATTATGGTATATAAGCTGACGCCATTGAATTGTACTTCACTTTGCAGATAACAATAGAACAGAAAGGTTATTGAGGAGAGAAGCAAAAAGTTGCAATTGACAACAGCAATTCAAACTAAATCAAATTCAAAAAAGAGAAAGGAAAGGAGGAGAATGGAGAATTGAAAGGAACAGCCAAAGAAAGAAACCTTTTGAGTTCATATGGAGACTCCGAAGCAACAGCCAACACAACAGCTGAATAATAAATTTGATTAACCAGAGAAGAGGACGAGAACCCAAAGCGCCTATCTCTCCTACGAAAAACAGAAAAACTACTACTTTTTCTCTCGTATTTTTCCATTGCCCTCGCCGTTTAACTAGCAATGAATTGGTACTTGGGCTGGACTAGGCGTAATCCAGAGCAATTGACCCACTACGATTACATAGATTGGTTGGGCTGCAAACAAAAATGGGCTTGGGTCATGGAGTCAGATTGGGCTGAAATGGGCATAACCCAGTGAGCAATCCTACTAGGATCTGGGTGGTCGAAGGCCTACCGGAACAAAATGCGAGCGTTGCGACGATACAATGGGAAATGGAAGTGCTTACCGGTAAATTATAGCTGAATGGTTACTAGAGTTATTTTTAGAACTGAAGGTTCTGCGCTCGACTCCTAGTCGGAACCAATTAGCCCACACCCCCCCCCCCAAAAAAAAGCACAATGCAAGTGCTTCATCGGAGTTTATGGGCGAGTATGATTAGGCTACCTTGTCAAACACAAGCTACCTGGATTGAGTGTACACAAACGAATGTGCAAACGTTGCTTGGACCTTTGGATCGAATGATCACACTACACGCTCTTTCCAGCTAATGATCCAGACTACATACCTACATCTATTCATGCGCATACACGGTTTTGGTAAGATAATTAATCTTTTATTTCCCTTTCGTTCTTTGATTGGTGCTTCGATATCTGCCTTTTTCTCCCTCCTTAGTTTATGGTCCAATAATGCAACCACAATCCCAAGTAGCCCTATGTAGTACTAGTAAGTATGGTGGTATCTAATCCCTTGATCTACGCTACAATTTGACAAAAGAAATACGTCAAAGCCGAACACCACTCCCAAGAATACGTTTCTTTTAGGCTCCGGGACGACCTTTTCCAATAAAACCCATCTCTAGGCAAAAGGGAATTAATACTGTGTTTGCTCCGTCCTCCATGTCAATTGAAAAGTGCCAGCCAGACGAATTGTTGGTTGCTCCGAATACTAGTTGTTGATAGATTCAATTTAGTCTTTTCCTTGCCCCTGTGAAGAAATACGAGGAGAAACGAGGCAACTGCATGTAAAACGGTATAATTGACAAGTATTCGAAGGAAAAAAAAAAAATCTAAGCCCACAGAGGAAAAGGAGAAAAAAAGAAAAGAAAAGAAAAGACAAAGAAGATGCGTTGGGAGTTGGGACTGAAGCTATCTAGCAGAAAGAACTGACACGGTAACAGAGTATGATGGGTTAGGATTAGCAGGGGTGCTGCTCTCTACGGGTTGGGCAAGCAATGTTGCCATATTTGGCTTTCCATGAGGACAGTCCACCGAGTCTTGATCAATCGACAACAAATCAACGATGACCATTCGGGTATCAGGGGGCTCCTCAATTGCCACGCGGCCTTCAAGCATCTCAACCACAAGAGCCATGCTAGGCCTCATGCTGGCCGACTCTTGTATGCACCAGAAAGCTACATGGAGTAATTTCTTAACCTCCCTCTCATCAATATTGTTGCCACCACTTTCTAGCAGCCTAGGATCAAGCACTTCCATCATCTTTCCTTCTCTTATCTTCTGCTTGACAATTCTTGGGAGATATTGCCATTTTCTTTGAGACATGTCATTGCCATTTTGGATCAAGCGGACATTTCTTTGTCCTCCAATCAACTCCAAGAGAACCATTCCATAACTATAGACATCACATTTCTCAGAAATACCTAGCTCCAGGAGCCATTCTGGAGCCAAGTAACCTCTTGTCCCCCGGATGTTAGTAATGACTTTACTCTCGTCTTTTCCCATTAACTTTGATAAACCAAAATCCGCAACAATTGCTCGATAACTCTCGTCAAGAAGTATGTTTTCTGGCTTGACATCAAGATGCAAGATTCTTGATCGGCAATCGTGATGAAGGTATGAAAGTGCCTTGGCCACATCAATGGCAACACTGCACCTCAATTCCCATGACAAGCAGCCCCTGGGTTGATTTCCTTTTTCCCCCCTGGAGAAAATCCAGCAATCTAATGAGCCATTCGTTATAAAGTCATAGACAAGGAATCGAGGCCCACCTGGGACCATACAATAACCAACGAGGCGAACGAGGTTCACATGCTGAACACTAGCAATTGCCGCGACTTCAGACTTGAATTCCTTGTCTCCACGCTCCTCCTCGCGAATCTTCTTCACAGCAACACATGTTCCGTCTTTCAGGATGCCTTTGAAAACCGAAGCTGATGCGCCTTGGCCTACGAGTGACTGAAAATGGCCAGTTGCTTCTTCAAGTTCCTGGACCCTGAACTTGATGGGAATTCCAGCAACTTTTCTGAGAAAACTGTACTCAACCCGAAGCTCTCTTCCTAATTCGGAGACGAGCCGTTTTTCTAGCAACCTGCTGCTGCGATTGTAACGTTGCCTGATAAACAGGCAAGCAAAGACTGCAAGAATTACTGCAACGGCAGCCCCTGTAATGAGGAAAAAGGCTTTGGAATGCTTGAGGAAGACATGAGCAACAATGATCACGATTATCAGGATGATTACCGTTGAAACCCCAACTGTATTTGCTTTCTTGTCTTCCATCATTTGTCCAATTTAGAGTGCTTCATTTAACAAGACCCCTTCTCTCAAGGCAAGATTAACTGAGCCAATTAATGCTCCAGCTCCGTAGAAAGGAAAGGGTCCTTGTTCCATCTTTAGATTAATCCTTAATGGCGCTATTGTTGAATTTTGTATGCTGTTAATAAATTTCTACGTGGTGCATCCAATAAATTGGAAAATATTTGAATACTGAAGTAGACTCCTTTTTTAATTGTTGTTATCAGTCTTAAGAGAGCCCCATGCTGATTTTTGTCTTGTTGCGCAGGTCAATGAAACGCCCGTAATGATTTTTGAAACGTATTTTGGGTTGACATTTCGGCCAGAGAGATGCATGGCCTCTTTCTTCCCCAAGGCAGGTCCAGTTTCAGGGAAAAATATCTTCTTTTTCTTTTCGCTTTTATTTTCCTTTTCATTTTAAGATTCGTTTCAAAAGTTGAAAGTTGAAACTTCCAAAAAAAAAAAAAAAAACAGAGAGAGCGTCATTTCTTTAGGAAAAAGGTTTCACTGTTGAGGGGTCACCTTGAGCATTGTGCATTGTGTAACTATAACTAGTAAGAGAAAATAGTTTCAAACATGAGGTGAGTTATGCGTAATTAAAATCGAATCTATAAATAATAATATAAAAAATGAATTATGGAAATATATATTTAATTCAATTAAATATTTTAACAAAAATTGAAACTTATGATCTTCGATATAATAACAAACAATCTGCCTCTAATTGTTAAACTGTAACGTTCGGCGGTCTTTGTTGGCAACCCGAAATGCAACTGACCACTACAATTTTCAAATGTGTAAGAATATACTAATAGCTGCAATAATTCATTAAAAAAAAAAATTGAAAAAGAAAAAAAGAAATCGGGATGCGTATCTTTGAAGGTTTCAGACGAGGATGTTCCTTATCTTTCAAATAATAATAATAATAATAATAATAATGAAAAAGCCCACTACAATTTTCAAAGAACATTACATGATAAACTATCTGTGACCCCATATAACACCTACAAAGAAACTGTAAAATGTTGAATTTTCAAATGCAATTTCGTTTTGCTGACCGGCACGACTTGATGGGAGAAAGGAGAGGCGCAGCGGAGTATAAATAGCCCCAAAAAAAACTTCTCCCGCTTGCTTGAACCAGTGAGGAGATGATTGAATAATAAAAATGGCAATGCAGATAAACCACACAAGATAACACACTAATTTTTACGTGGAAAACCCCTTCAAATCAAAGGAGGGGAAAAACCACGGACACTCTGAATCAGAGGTCAGCTCCACTATAATCAAGAGAGTACAATAGAGGTACACAACCTCAATTACATCAAACAAATTGAATACAATTCAATTTGGATTAAACAAGAGACTTGTGAGTCAAGCAAGACAAACCAACCACGTTCTGTCAACTACAACTCAACAAGTAGACCTCAAGGCAGTAATCCAACCGTTCAAGATGAACCTCCAGATGTCCCCTACCAGCTGTCCAAAATTCAGCTCAATCGGACCACAGATCAATAATCATCAACACGGTTTACCAATTCTGCCACAGATGAGAGAACAGACAGTTACCAGAATTGAGAGGTTTCGGTTCAAATGGAAAACCTAACCTTTCAGTTCACAGAAACCCAATCCAACCGTTCACAAATAAGATTTATATGTCCTCAAATTACTGACCAAAAATCAGCTCAATCGGACCACAACAATCTTTCAATTATACGGTTGATCAAAACTGTCACAGATGAGAGAACAGAGAGTTACCAGAATCGAGAGACTTCGATTCGAATAAAAAACCTGACCTTGCAGTTCACAGAAATCAGATCCAACCGTTCACAATCAAGATCTATGTGTCCTTCAACTACTGACCAAAAATCAGCTAGATCGGACCACAAAAGTCGTTCAATTATACAGTTGATCAAAACTGCACACAGAAACTTGCCCAGAGAATAGACCGACGAAGACTAAAGAGAAGTAGGACTTACAGTGCTCGAAATCCAATCTCCACCGTTCAGAAATAAGAACTAAACGTCCTCTATCAACCAGCCAAATTTGAAGTCGATCGGACAAAGAAATCTCTTCCAAACGTAAGATCAAAGTCACTGTTTTTCTTCTTCTTTTCTTTTCTTTTTCTTCTCTCTCGGGCGACGCTCTCCCTTCTCTCTTCTTTTCTTTTTTTTTCTTTTCTCTCTCTCTCTATTTTCGGCCGAACCACCGCACTCACTTCTCTCTATTTTCTTTTTATTTTTCTTTCTTTTCTCACACGTTAGCCAACTATTCTCCTCTTTTATATTTATTTATTTATTTTTCTCACTCACTCACACGGCTGCCAACTAGTCCACATAGGAAGGGAACCCAACAATTCTCCCCCTCCCGACTATGTGGAAATATTGGTCATCCCAGCCAATGTACAACACAACTCAAATTTCCATCTTGATAATGCCTTAGTCATCATATCAGCAACATTATTATCTGTATGAATCTTTTCAAGTGCTAACTGTTTAGAATCAAAGACATCTCGTATCCAATGATACCGCACGTCAATATGTTTTGACTTAGCATGAAAAGTTGGATTCTTACCAAGATGGATGGCACTCTGGCTATCACAGTACAACACATAATTTGATTGTTGAAAACCAAGTTCCTTCATAAATCTTTTCATCCAGAGCAACTCTTTAGACGCTTCAGTTATTGCAATAAACTCTGCCTCTGTAGTGGACAATGCAACACACTTCTGCAATCGAGATTGCCAACTCACTGCTCCCCCTGCAAGAGTAATCACATAACCTGAAGTAGACTTTCTGGAGTCAATGTTACCTGCCATATCTGAATCTGTGAATCCAGTCAGGATAGACTTATCACTCCCAAAACAAAGTCTTAAATCAGTGGAGCCTCGTAAATATCTCATTATCCACTTTACTGCATCCCAATGCTCTTTACCGGGATTTGAAAGGAACCGACTAACTGTGCCAACTGCATGAGCTATATCAGGCCTCGTGCACACCATTGCATACATCAAACTGCCCACGGCTGATGCAAATGGAACTCTTTGCATCTCTTCCTTCTCTTTCTCTGTAGAAGGACATTGGTTAATGGATAATTTAAAGTGTGTAGCAAGAGGAGTACCTACCACTTTAGCTTTATCCATGTTAAACCTCTGAAGCACCTTTTCAATGTACTGCTTCTGGGACAGGTACAACCTGTTCTTTTTCCTATCCCGAGTGATTGACATGCCGAGGATCTTCTTTGCTGGTCCCAAGTCCTTCATGGCAAAGGACTTGCTCAACTCTTTCTTCAACTTGTTAATTCTAACAGAATTATGACCAACAATAAGCATATCATCTACATAAAGTAGTAAGATGATAAAATCATCATCAGTAAATCTCTGAACAAAAACACAATGATCAGAAGTAGTCTTTTATAGCCTTGCTCCCCCATAACAGACTCAAACTTCTTATACCATTGTCTCGGAGCTTGTTTCAAGCCATACAAGCTTTTCTTCAACCTGCACACATGATCCTCTTTTCCTTCCACCTCAAAACCCTCTGGTTGTTCCATATAAATTTCTTCTTCCAAGTCACCATGGAGAAAAGCCGTTTTCACATCCATCTGCTCAATCTCTAAGTCATGGCTAGCAGCCAAACTCAGCACAACTCGAATGGAAGACATTTTCACCACCGGTGAGAAGATCTCTTCAAAGTCAATACCTTGTTTCTGACTGAATCCTTTAACAACCAATCTGGCTTTATATCGTGGACTTGAAGTATTTTCTTCTTGCTTTATTTTGTAAATCCACCGATTCTTTAAAGCCCTCTTACCTTTAGGTAACCTTACTAACTCATAAGTAGAGTTATCATATAAGGATTTCATCTCATCTGTCATAGCATCGATCCAGTGCTGCCCGTGCTCACTTTCAACTGCTTCTGTATAGCACTCAGGTTCTCCCCCGTCAGTTAACATCACAAACTCATCAGGAGAGTACCGAGTAGAAGGCACTGGAATTCTGTTGGACCTCCGTGGTTGAAATGGAGGTGAAGGTATGTGCGGATGATCTTCTATTGGAGCATCAATATCACCTGCACCCTCCATATTCTGATCCTGTTGAACATTCTCATCACGTTCTTGAATATCACCATAAACATCAACTGGATCATTCAGAGGTGTCTGGGGAAATGGATCAATATCAGCAGGATTATCATTAACCTGAGGAGTTAACTTCTCAATGTGTTCAATGTTTTGATCCTCAACGAACACAACATCTCTACTCCTTACAAGCTTTTTCTCAACCGGATCATATAAACGGTACCCGAAGTCATCTTCACCATAACCAAGAAAGATACATTGTCGAGTCTTCACATCCAACTTCCCTCTTTCATCTTTAGGGACATGAACAAAAGCCTTACAGCCAAAGACTCGTAAATGGTTATAAGAGACTTCCTTACCAAACCACACTTTGTCCGGAACATCACCTTGTAGCGGAGCACTAGGAGACAGATTAATTACATGTGTAACTGTATTCAAAGCTTCACCCCAAAAAGATCTAGGTAATTTTGCATCTGAGAGGAGACATCTAACCCTCTCAATCAACGTTCTGTTCATCCTTTCTGCTAAACCATTTAACTGTGGTGTCTTGGGAGGTGTCCTCTGGTGTCTGATCCCATACTTTCTGCAGTATTCGTCAAATGGACCACTATACTCACCACCATTATCAGTGCGGACACATTTCAGCTTCTTACCAGTCTGTCTCTCAACAAAGGCATGAAATTGTTGAAATACATCAAAGACTTGATCTTTAGTCTTTAACGCATAAACCCAAAGCTTCCTTGAGTGATCATCAATAAAAGTCACAAAATAAAGAGCACCACCAAGTGAGCGTACCTTCAAAGGACCACATACATCAGAATGCACCAATTCAAGCAACTCTGATTTCCTTGAAGGTGAGTGACTCTTAAATGTAACTCTATTTTGTTTCCCAGCAAGACAGTGAGGACACTTCTTTAAAACTGCACTCTTTATATCTGGAAGCTGGTTCTTTCTTACCAAACAATCCATCCCCTTTTCACTCATATGACTGAGCCGCTTATGCCATAATTCAATGGAATTATCATTTTCTGCTGCATTCACAACATGTTTGAAGATAACAGCTTGCATGAAATATAAACTGGAGCATTTCTTACCTCGTGCCACAATTAAGGAGCCTCTGGTAAGCTTCCACTGACCATCACTGAAGGTACTGCAAAAACCTTCATCATCCAGTTTTCCCGTTGAAATCAAATTCAAACGGATATCAGGGACATGTCTAACATCCCTCAATGTCAACTGTGCTCCATTGCCGGTCTTTAAGCAAATATCACCAATGCCAATGACCTTTGCTAAGCCATTGTTACCCATCTTCAAAACTCCAAAATCACCAGGAGTATATGTTGTGAAGAACTCCATTCTTGAAGTAACATGAAGAGAAGCACCACTATCTATGACCCAATCAGTCTCATGAGATGCCAAATTAATTACATCCTCATCACAAACAATAATGAGGTCACCAGAACCAGAAGTGGATGCAGTAGATGCAGTAGCAATACGATCATTACTCACATTCTTTTTCTCGTACCTATCACTGCCATCTTTATTTTCTCTCTTCCACTTATAGCACTTTTTCTGAATGTGACCCATCTTGCCGCAATAATGACACTGGACATTCTTGTACTTAGATCGTGACTTGCTTCGGCTCTTACTTCTACCATTTTTCCCATTTCCTCTTCCTTGACTTCTCCCCCTATTTTCAGTAATTAGAACCTCTGATTTAGATGATGATGAACCCTGAGATTTCCTTCTCATCTCCTCATTCAACACACCACCCTTTACAAGTTCCATTGATAGAACACCACCAGAGGCAGAATTAGCGAGAGACATTCGAAAAGTCTCCCAAGAATCAGGTAAGGTAGCAAGTAACCATAACCCAAGAACTTCGTCGTCAAACTTAATGCCCATGCCTGATAGCTGATCAATGAGACCCTGAAACTCATTTAAGTGGTCAGCAACAGAACTCCCTTCATTATATCTCAACTGCATCATTTTCTTTAACAAGAACAACTTGTTATTACCGGACTTTGAAGCATACAGAGTCTCAAGTTTGCTCCACAAAGTCCGTGCATGTGTCTCATTGCAAATGTGATTATAAACATTATCATCAACAAATTGTCGTATAAAACCACAAACCTGTTCATGCTCAAACTCCCATTCTTCATCAGTTTTAGACTCAGGTTTCGTAGTAGCAAATACTGGCAAATGCAATTTCTTCACAAATAGGAGATCCTTCATTTTACTCCTCCATATATGATAATTCGTGCCATTCAAACAAACCAATTTATTCATATTCAACTCCATCATTCAAACAAGCCAAATACACCAACCAGGCTCTGATACCACTCTGATGGGAGAAAGGAGAGGCGCAGCGGAGTATAAATAGCCCCAAAAAAAACTTCTCCCGCTTGCTTGAACCAGTGAGGAGATGATTGAATAATAAAAATGGCAATGCAGATAAACCACACAAGATAACACACTAATTTTTACGTGGAAAACCCCTTCAAATCAAAGGAGGGGAAAAACCACGGACACTCTGAATCAGAGGTCAGCTCCACTATAATCAAGAGAGTACAATAGAGGTACACAACCTCAATTACATCAAACAAATTGAATACAATTCAATTTGGATTAAACAAGAGACTTGTGAGTCAAGCAAGACAAACCAACCACGTTCTGTCAACTACAACTCAACAAGTAGACCTCAAGGCAGTAATCCAACCGTTCAAGATGAACCTCCAGATGTCCCCTACCAGCTGTCCAAAATTCAGCTCAATCGGACCACAGATCAATAATCATCAACACGGTTTACCAATTCTGCCACAGATGAGAGAACAGACAGTTACCAGAATTGAGAGGTTTCGGTTCAAATGGAAAACCTAACCTTTCAGTTCACAGAAACCCAATCCAACCGTTCACAAATAAGATTTATATGTCCTCAAATTACTGACCAAAAATCAGCTCAATCGGACCACAACAATCTTTCAATTATACGGTTGATCAAAACTGTCACAGATGAGAGAACAGAGAGTTACCAGAATCGAGAGACTTCGATTCGAATAAAAAACCTGACCTTGCAGTTCACAGAAATCAGATCCAACCGTTCACAATCAAGATCTATGTGTCCTTCAACTACTGACCAAAAATCAGCTAGATCGGACCACAAAAGTCGTTCAATTATACAGTTGATCAAAACTGCACACAGAAACTTGCCCAGAGAATAGACCGACGAAGACTAAAGAGAAGTAGGACTTACAGTGCTCGAAATCCAATCTCCACCGTTCAGAAATAAGAACTAAACGTCCTCTATCAACCAGCCAAATTTGAAGTCGATCGGACAAAGAAATCTCTTCCAAACGTAAGATCAAAGTCACTGTTTTTCTTCTTCTTTTCTTTTCTTTTTCTTCTCTCTCGGGCGACGCTCTCCCTTCTCTCTTCTTTTCTTTTTTTTTCTTTTCTCTCTCTCTCTATTTTCGGCCGAACCACCGCACTCACTTCTCTCTATTTTCTTTTTATTTTTCTTTCTTTTCTCACACGTTAGCCAACTATTCTCCTCTTTTATATTTATTTATTTATTTTTCTCACTCACTCACACGGCTGCCAACTAGTCCACATAGGAAGGGAACCCAACACGACTTAGGTCATACGCATGAATTTTTCAAATCAGAACAGGTGAGTCGCCCAAGATAACATTCAAAGCAAGTTGGGACAAATGCAGAGCTTCGGACTTGGTCCAAACCCGCAACGGTTTACACGTGAAGCCCCGGCTGCCATTTTTGGCGTTCAGTTCAGCGAATAATGTCAGCATCAGTACGTATGGAATCGTCAGAGAAGGAAACACGGACTGAAAAGTAAAATAAATTGAATTGGCGGAAAGCGATAATACGGAAAATCACAAAAAGCCAACAGTTAACGATCGAATATTCAAATCCAACAAAACGAACATCAAGCCCAATTGCTCGTAAGATAGGCACAATTGAATGCAAAATTTTGTATTTTAGGGTTACAAGTACGTAGTATCGCAGATTTTTCCATTTCTTTTATGCCTATCAAAAGATTTAATCCATTTTGACATTAACGATCATGATTGGATGGCATAGATTAAAATAATAATGCACGTAAAATCAACATGGGAAATGAAATTAGGCCCAAATCATGGGTTGGGACTCAGCGCCTGGAGAGAATATCCTGCCCAAACGGGATATTTTCCTGACCATTTGAGCAGATCTGCCGCTGCCATTAATCTATATAGTCTGCTCATATGGGTTTGTTATTATATATATGTGCGTGTGTGTGAAAGTGGTAACATAATTAATAATTTTATATATTTTTATTATATTAGAAGTGTGAAAGTGTTACTTTGAAATGTTACCGACTTTAGGCTCTATTACTTACAACTTACTGCTTTTTTAATAGACCTGAATAGTTCTTGGATGATTGAAAATTTTCTGATTCTTTTTCCTTTTTTTTTTTTTCCTGCATTTCCCTGGAAACCAAACGAGCTTATTAGTCTATAAGTACTTATTGGATACCCAATCATCCTTAAATCTGCTGTCAGTGGTGCCGTGAATGTTCTTTCTTGTTTGGGTGTTTATTTAGGTTATAAAGAAAGATTGAATTAGGGTGTGCATTGTGTTGTTTGAGTAGTAGTAGTAGTTGTTGTTGTTGTGATAGTTTTCGGTGTCAGGAAAATGATAGAAACGAAAGGAATGCATTTCAGTGGCTCTTGATTGGATTAACGTTTGTCTGAGCTGAATTTGATTTTTGGTTTACTTTTTTGGGGGTGGCTGGGGTTGAAATCTGAGGATGTTTGGGCCGTCATTGTGAATCAAATAATAGAGATTTTACATCCCTTTTTTATCAGTGGTTTGATCGTGATCACGTTGTACAGTTGTCTAAATGTTGTAAATTATGCTACTTTTGGTGTCTTTACTTCAGTAGCCATGCTTGCTTACTTTGCATTCTGCTTGTTGAATGTTAGTTTTCTTTTTTCTTTTTTTTTTTCAAGAGGTTTTATTTCATTGTTGCAATCATGAGATTTAGAGAAGGAAGTAAAGTGGAAGTACTAAACAAAAAAGATGCTCCCTGGGGTTCTTGGCGAGGTGCTGAGATTATCTGTGGCAATGGCCACGCCTACACAGTTAGATATGATGGGTATTCGGGCAGAGATGGTGAGACCTTGTTGGAGAGCGTATCTCGGAAGGCAATTAGGCCATACCCTCCTCTGACTGAAGTCGTGGAGAATTGGGTTCTTGGTGATGTCGTAGAGGTGTTTGATGACTTTTCTTGGAAAATGGCAACAATTACAAGGATTTTGGACAAAAAGCACATGTTGGTCAGGCTATTGGGATCCTCTCTGGAATTCAAAGTTGGCAAGTTTGACATCCCGCCAAGGCAGTTGTGGCAAGATGACAGATGGATTGTGATAGGAAAGGTACTTTCCACCTGAAATAATCTGTTTTTCTTACAAACTGTCCCTATTACCATGCTTAGTTCATGTATGTGACCTTTCCCATTAATTTTCCTTAGATATTTACAAGTAACAAGTGTCTTTCACAAAAGTGAGTGAGAGAAATGCCATTCTATAACTTTCCCATCAGTAATTATAGCTGTCTTCCATGCTTAACATCGGTATATTTGCATCTAGGGTTCTGGTGGTTGCGGAGGCAGGAAGCATGATGAAAGAGCTTTGAAGTGCAATCAGAAGTCAAGGAGTCACATCAAAGGCGCAAGCACGGGGATACATGCAGATACTCAAGCTGATTGCTTTCCTTTAAGGAGCATTGAGAAATTTGAAGACTCTGATGTTGTTTCCCATAGAACCTTGAAGAGACGAGCTTATGGTAATCTACAAATTGAAGCACATAAAGGCGATGGACAAAAGTTTAGAGCAATTGATAAAAAGGGTGAGTTGCACTGTGCAACTGCTGTGAACCAGTTCTCATCACCTGCACAGGTAGATGCTGCTGCTTTCCCAAGAGAAAGAGTGGGTGAGAAAATCATGCATTCTTCTTTTGACAACAGAACTGGATTTCCTGAAATGGATGCAGGGAGAAGGAAATTGGCCATCACTGTTGGATGTTCATCTGCAATGGACTTAGATTCATTTGATCCTGATAGTGTCACTAGCTCAGTTGGTAGCTGTAGTATCACTAATAGCAGCCCCTCTAATTGGTATTGTCATACTGGATTTATCAAAGATATTGATGTTCTTAGAAGTGATGCGGAATCTTTTAACGAGTGGGAATATGAGGAAGGAAATAGTGTCCTTCCTGTAAAAGAGGATCTAGCAGCTGAAATTCATAGACTAGAGTTGCATGCCTATCGTTGCACTATGGGTGCATTGTACACATCTGGACCTTTAAGTTGGGAGCAAGAAGCACTGGTGACTAACGTTCATTTTTTCCTCCACATATCAAATGATGAACATTTGATGGAGGTCAGAAATTTAGTTTCTGCTCATAATAGGATTGCCACTAGATGACAGGAAATCTGCAATAGTTTTGGTTAAATTGATTTTGTTTTGTAGCTGTACAATCTGATAGACATTTCATGGCATCACATCATTGTAAGAAATACAACAATGATTTGCTGTTTCTCGTCCCTTCATTTTAGTTTACCACATACAGTGATCAAGTTGATATTTTCAAGTATGAGTATTTCCAAAGTTGTGCAGTTGGTACAACAATTTTAATGAGCTGCTATATTGGTAAGTTATGTGATTGACTGCTTGCTGTGCGCCTTTGATACCCGAATTGCTAAAGATGTAAGACCAGAATATTGTAGCTGCAATGAGATGACCTATTTTGTGGGTGCCTGGCGCTTTTTCTTCTTCTTTCTTTTTCCCCCGGCCATCCTTGATTAATGTGTGGGTACCATGTTTTGCTTGTTGATATCATTTGGTCGTCGGAAAGTTGCTTGATGGAATCATGCATTTTCTTTTTCTGGCTCGCCACAGACCAGGAATTATCCATTTTGACTTGTGATATCCTCACATGGTGCTCTCATCAGCAAAATTGATTATTTTCTGTTGGCAAAGTTTGTTCTTTTCTGTTAATCTCTCCAGAGATTCAAATTCACGGAAGCTCTGGTGAACTAATCCAAGTCTTGGATCGAAGTTCCTGGAAAGGGTGTAATTTTGGAAATAGTGTAAGCACTGGTAAATATGTGTGTTTGTGTGTTGGTCGCTTTATTATTGTTTAGTTATGAGCAGCTTCACCGCACACAAAAACTGTTAGGAATTTGAGGATGTTACTGTGTTTATGGTCTCGACTCTTCAGCTAGCTATTTTGGTGGTTGGACGGTCTATGATGAAGACAATTCTTTGATGCTTCTTTGTTGGCTGAGTTGAACTCCTGGCAAAGCTGGTTACCATTTTTTAGGGAGGAAAAGAGATTTTCCCTACAGATGTTGGGCCTGCTTGATGAATGGGCTGTTTGGGTACCAAACACCCAGTGTCTTTCTTTGTCAAAGATCAACGAGGTGTTTTGCAGCTTTTGATGGAAACATGTTAAAAACGATCCATAGCCGGTGTAAGCAACATGCGTAGAGCATTTGGATTGAGACTAAAACCTTTCAAGTTTCTGATGCTTGTATTTGTATGGTCCAATAACCATTTTACCTTGGGCTTGGTGGTTTGAACTATCTTGATGGGCTAGCCGAAGCTCGGAAACAAGTACTTCATTTTATTGGCTTATGTACAACCTTTAGGGCTGGAGGCTTGCTCTTAAACAATAGCAATCTGGGCTTGATTTTGGCACCTGAATAGATTCTCCTTTTAATTTGTTTTGCGTTTTTCTTACTTTTCCAATCTTTAGGCTACTTGTCGTGCTCCCGCCCGCCATGACGTTAAAAGCCATCTCTAGAGGAGAAATATGCAGCATTGCTTGCGTAATCGTGGAGACACCGTTCTTAACTGAAAGTCACTTGCTTTTTGGGGACACCATTTTCCTGACATAGGAGACAATCTGGCGGTGGACACAACTTACTCGTCGTGCGCAATCTCTTTGTGCCTAAAAAGCTGAAGATGGATGCGTATCACAAACTCTCACCACCGGAAGGGCAACGCAGGGTGGTCCATCACTTTTTTGAACCTGCAAAATTAAGTAAAACGAAAGCATGGAATTATAGTCTTAAAAAACACAGGAAGACAAGTTTTACTGTAATTGCAAAAATCATTTTATTATCACCTAAAAGTTACAAATTTAAATTAAAGAAAAAAAAAAAGGACAACTTATTTGTCAAAAACAAAGGTTATATGCATTTGATTCTGATTTAAATCTACAATTTTTCATACCTCTTCTTCTTAGTTATTACCATCACGATAATTAAGGGTTCATTTATTTGCAACATTTTCTAAAATACTAGCACGTGACACTCATTTTGGTACAAGTCCGAATAAACATGCAGAATTTAAATTTTATTTTCGTTATCGTTAATTATTAATTATCCTCATCATTTTGTGTCTACAATATTTTTTTCCTCACAAACAATAATGAGGAAGATGAGCAAGACGCGCAAAAGGCGGCATTGTCACTAAAATTACCAACAAACTTCCATGTTGTCATTCCTTGGCCAGTGAATGCCACAATTTTTATACCAATGCACATTATTGTATGATCTGGCAATTGGTTATATTATTGCAGATTGATTAAGCTAGGTCTGTCATTCCTTTTCTCGACGGCCCTTAAACAGTTGAGCTTGTTGATGGATAGACAGCCTGCGATTGAGCTGTGCATTTATGTGGCTCACCAAATCCTCTGCCATTGTCTCATTTGCATCTCGTCTTGATTGGTAACACCCCATGTGACGATGCCTCTCGCTGGGAAAGAGATTTCTATAGGTCCTGTGTGGGCCTCCTATCCCCCGCTAATTTGTCCTTAATGTAGTTTGACTTGTGGAACAAAACTTGTACATGTGTTGTGGATACATGCTACATGACACCCCACAGCTTGAACCATCCCACGGTCCATTTTCTTCATCATCAATCTTCATTTTTAAACACATCACGTCATATCAAAAACTTTAATTTAATTCCCATGAGTAGAATAATGCATGTGACTCATCCTGTCAATACAATTAATATGAAACCATGTAATAAACCCTGGTTAAATATGCAGCGCTCCAATGAAGAAAAATGACCGATAATTGAGTTCTCCAGTCTATCTCCTTGTGTCCTATTACATCCCTTGACGCTAATAATCGTCTAATAATATTATAATTCTGTACATATCAAACGGGTTTAATTTGCATTGTAAATGTCATCTTTTATGCAACCCAACGGCAAGGAGTTTTGCGAACGAGAACAAAGATATTGGCAGAACGCTACTTACTGGCGGTCGTAGATGTCCAATTAGGCAAGACAAAAAGATTCAAGTATCGTGGAGAAACAAAATGGCTCTCCCAGCTGTCTTTTTCCGGGATTACAGCTTTTAGACCAGTCCTATCAATCAGTGGCCCCGATTCTGGAGGAAAAGCTACTACACCCTGTAAGAACACATTGAAACTGTTAATTACCAGACCACCGAGAGACGGAAGGCTCTGTTTTTACCTTCTTTCGTGTATAATCTTATTCAAATTGTTGCAATTTAGAGATGCGAGTGCTTATATTTACCGATTGGATCCTAATTATATTAAATTGTAGGATTATTTGAGTCCAAAATACTAAGCCCTGAACGGACCATATCTATTTCGTTTGTTAAGGGTGCCGGATGTTGGCAAATGCCTCAGAGCACAAGGATGCCTTCACTGGTTCCTTTCTCTTCAAAGATTAAAACTAACGAAATCCCAACTTGCCATTTTGCATACGGATCATATCCTTGTGCAGAATACTTATTTTCTGTCGTGCAACATTCTGGGTTAGACTTCTCTCAAATTCATATCAACGTAATTGGCCATGTCAGTAAAGATCCCAACCGTTGGTTCGAAAATCGACGGATATAACGTTGTTATATACCTGTGACCTGTCTATCTTTTTCTTTTTCTTTTCTTTTTTTTTTCGGAAAAGTAATAACTACCGAACTATATTTACAGCAAAATAGTAAGAACCATCTATTTGAAATCAAGGGTTCAGATTGTAATGATTCTTCTGTCATATTAGCGTTGACATGAACAAAAAAAAAAAGAAAAAAGAAAAAAAATCAATAGCTAACAGCCCATAAAAGGGTCATGTTGATCAACGATATTAGAAATGAGCCAACTCAACAGCTTCAATTTCCAACCAAATTTCATGATCGAGATGGGCATTTGGTACAAGTCCTTTCTCTATATATACACAATTACAAGCAACCTTTTGTTTGCTATGTTATTGAACTATATCTTCACTATTAACTTAATTTTTGAACTTAATTAATATATTTTTTCAGTTTTACGGCAAGGTATCATCGAGTCAGATTTTACAGTAATTGAAACTAACGATTTAATTTCTAGAATGTGCCCAACAATAAAGTTCTGACAATCAAATCTATATTTGATATACTAATTTCATTCCCATATTCTGTCGATCTTTTTTTTTTTTTTTTTTTTTGTCTTTTGATTTGATTGCACACATTCTAAAAGTTTTTCCCATTTGACGCTCAGTTTTGACAACTAGAACGTTGGCTAATTGCATGAAAAGATTGAGGGTGAAATCGAACAACATTGCAATAAACAAGTCAAAAGGATGGAAATGCGTTTTCCGAGTGTAGCTTTGCTTTGCCCCCCTTTTTTGTGTTTTCAAGATGGGCTCACCGGAATGTTGATTTTGTCGTCTAGTAAGGGTTTGGGAGACAACGCCTAGATGTTAATGTGGAGGGCGGCATGCTCCCAGACAAAGCATAAAGGAGCACAGGCTGTAACAACTAATAATATTTTTAATTTAATGACTAAGACTGGTATAACAAGGAAACATTGACATTAATTTGGAAGAAGATTAGATAGTGGGAATGAATTTAAAATGATAAATTATCTCTACGGGCCAAAAGCTGTATATCCCAAAGGCAAATCTTGCCAATAATAGTAACAACGAGAACAACAACAACAACAACAACAATAATAATGAACGTGACTCTTTAACACAAGATATTGAATTCTAATTAGCTTTGTCATCGTGATAAGGAAGAATAAACAGTACACTGGAATGACAATTAATGTGATTAGGCGGGTCCGAGAGGGAAAGGGATGTTAATTAATGACGAAAAAAGGAATTCAATTTTGAGTGACGTTGAATATTAATGCAAATATGGTCCGCTTATATTATGGGTGTGCGACCACATGCATGCTTTAATTTGATTCCTTTAACAAAGGCAAAAATAATGAGAAATTAAAATAGAAGAGAGGAGGAGGAGGAGGATGAGGAGGAGGGGTGATATTGTCCTAGCCACATGCTTCCTGGGGACCATCAATATCCCTCAATTAGGGCTAACCCAAGAGCATGAGAAGATCCCAAAACGCAATGCCAAAAAGTAAGGGGTAGTTGCTCATGTATCTCACTTCTCACTAAAATACAACTCAAAGCCACAGTCCCCCATAAAGGACACTATTCCTTTTTTAATATATAGATATATATATATATATATAAATATAAATATAAAAGTTCATTTGCATGCTGGATTACAGCACTATCACCTTTGCTTTAAAGGAACATTTCATGCCTTGGTTGCCGCAAGACTACCTCCTTTGCTTTCGATGTTGTAGTAACACTAAGATCGCTAATTTAGGTGCGCCGATTTCAAGGATTTTTTTTTTCTTTTAAAGAATAGAAAGGGAAAAAGAAAATTGGAAAACGAAGCCAAGATTAATTAAAATTCAAGTTTTCATCTTGCTTTTCTTTTCTCCTTCTTCCGCCTTTAACAGTTACAGTCACAATCCGAAGATCCTCAAAACGTTAGTCAGAAGGTTCTCGTTGCATTTGCATGCAAAATTATGTGCAAATCATTGTTAAATCATGCATAAATAGGCCAAAGTTCTTTTGGGTATCTGAACAGTATGGAAGCAATAGTTTTATGGGAAAGTAAATTTACAATGTGCTTCTTCGCTAAGACGGTAATTAATGGATATGTATTAAGGGTTATATATATATATATATCCATAATTAATAAAACAGGGTGCAAATTAATGCCCTAGAAATCATAAGTCTTAACATGAAGGAACACATAAACCTAGCAACTTCTATGGGGTTTCGCAATCTTAAACTGTTTGCCAGTAACCACATTATATATTTAAATTCGACTACTACTCATGACTTGTGACATCGAGAAATACTTTTCGATGTGATTTGCATCGATAAACGAAGCATGGATTCACAAATATATATGGTCGGAAACCCTTCTCATTTTTCTGGCTAAAACAATCCCCCCCCCCAAAAAAAAACTGTGGAAAAGAAAAGAATAAATAGAAAGAAGCAGAAGTTTTCTTTTTCTAATTTCAATAAATGTACATTCATGAGAGACGGGGGAGAAGGAGAGAAAGAGAGAGAGAGGATAGCTTCATTCCAATAAACCATAAACGAAGGTTGATGAAACCATAACATTACCAAACTCTGTAGAGATTGAACAAATATACATTAATTACATAAATGATGGAGCCTAGAGAAAAAAAAAAGCAAGAAACAGGAGAAGGGGAAACTGCACTAATTGTTAGCAACTTACCAAGTTCTAGTTTGATTGACAAATCCGAATGCAAAGGTAACACAATTTTTTGGTGCAGACCATGGTAGTTAATTACATGCTATGGTAAAATGTTTTTTGGTAGAAACCCCATGGCCGATTGGTGGTTAGCCGATCGATAGAAATTGTGTATATATATATATATATATATATATATGAATTGATTCTTGCTAAATCTTACCCATTCTCAGCCTTAGGAGGTCCTATATATAATTTCAAAATGGCAAGAATGGTATTTTGGTCAGTCATAACTTGGTAACATACTTTCACCCACGCACAAAGGACAATTGGGCGAGGGAATAGGAAGCTGTATCATGACCCTTGATCTTTTGTGTTTTTTGAGAATCATGACCCTTGATCTTGACGGATCATGGTGTTTGACAGACGCTGGAAGATGATGGGCGCCCCATATTGTGGGTAAAGTAGCATCAGAACCGTTGGCGCATGTTGATAGCTGGGGGCCAGTCTAAAAGAGAACCTTTGTAGTATGATGGCGAGCGTCAATTTTGCTTGCAAAATGGCTAGATTTTGGCCGATGCATGTGCGGACCCCGAGGCCAAATGGAATGAACGCCGCAGGATGCTTCGCTGCGCGGGCCACACCATCGGCGAAGCGGCCAGGATTGAATTCATTGGCATCGTTTCCCCATATAGTCTGATCATGATGAAGGGCCAAGATTGGTATCAAAAGCTCGGTCCCACATGGGATCTCGTAGCCTCCGAGCACCACGTCGGTTTTGGACCGTCGGATTGTCGCAACCGTTGGAGGGTAGAGCCGCAGCGACTCATTCAAAATCATGGTAAGCTGCACACCGGATCAGTCCTCGCGATTAAATATATATATATATCTATATACTTTGTAAAATTCTTCGCTTTTTTTTTTTTAATTTTTATTTTCTTATATGCATATATGCGCGCGCGAGCGCGCGCGTGTGGGTGT
This sequence comes from Bruguiera gymnorhiza, assembly GCA_020883675.1. NCBI lineage: Eukaryota > Viridiplantae > Streptophyta > Magnoliopsida > Malpighiales > Rhizophoraceae > Bruguiera > Bruguiera gymnorhiza. Next base: position 4,019,597 of record JAIRCJ010001057.1, on the reverse strand, counting down.
GTGCGTGTTTTGGGTTGGGGATTTACCGTTTTGAGCTTGACAATATCATCTTTGGTGGGAATGTCACGTGATCCACACACCCTCAGAACCTCGTCACGTGCGAGCACCTGCCACTGTGGGTGCATAGCCAGTAGGACCGTCGTCCACGTCAACAGATTGGACGTGGTCTGTTTGCCCGCAAAGAAAAAGCTCTTGCACTCTTCGACTATGTCAGGGACGGTTACATGATTTAGGCATGAATTCGAGGCTTGAATCATTAGCCCCAACAAATCCTTCGGGCCCTTTTCTTGCAGCACCGTACTACATGTCGTGCCGCCGCCCTGCCCTTTCCCCGAGTTCACCCTCCGGCAGTCGATCAGCTTCCTCAGCGACTTCTTGATTTCCTTGTCTAATTTCCACGAATTCTTGTTTGTTTTTGTCGGGAAGAACCTGCTCCGACAAACAAAAAAAAAAAAAAGAAAAAAAAAACAATAATTGAAAATCACATTTACTATAGTATATGACAAACTACTAATTATTAGTACTACGGTGAACGAGCGCCATACCAATAGCCGGGTATAAAGACTTTTTGAAAGGCCTCGGCAGCTAGTAGCATTTGTTGTGCTTGTAATCGAAAAATGGCTTTTCCGTCCTCGTAGCTGCTACCAAACGCTGTTCTTGTAACGACTTCTTCTGTCAGCGTTTGGAACCATTCAGAAACTTCAATTTCTACTTCCTCGTCGCCGGAGTTTGACATTTCCGACCATTGGTCTAGCATATCGGTCACACTCTTTGCCACCACCGGTACCAGCAACTAGAGGAACATTATTATTATTATTATTATTATTTTGAAAAGAATAAAAAAAAACACTATTGGGATTATCCTAGCATAAACTAGATTCGAAAATAATACAGTTAAATAGAAATGTATTGCAATATTTTTTGGGACTTACTTTGAGATTCTCCATGTGGAATGTAGGACTTATGATTTTCCTATGGTGAGCCCATTTTTCTCCCTTGAGGCTAAGCAGCCCATCACCTTCAAGCTTTTTGATAAGAGGGTGTGCCTCAACCTTCTCATAGGACTCCGACTTGGAAGTAAAGATTTCTCTGATGAGGTCCGGATCGGAGACGGCCAGTCGAACCGTGGGTCCAAACCACACCAGAAACGTTGCACCTGCAGCCAATCAACAATATCCTCAATTCGTTCTTTTTTCTCCGGCTTATATTTAGCCACAACCACATGCAATGTACGTACGACTACAGCTAGCAAAAATGTTGATTAAGCAAAGAAAAGCTAGCAATTCAATGTGGGGCATAATTTAATTCTATTTGCTGGAATTCTAACTAAAAAGCAAGAAATGAATACTTGTTTTTTGTACCCAAGTAGGAATACCTTCCAAGCAATCCTCAGCCTCAAGTTGGAAAGTGTCAAATTTGCAAAAAGAGCAATTAGCAGGAAATTACATGACAACCATTAACTCAGACGAGAGAGAGAGAGAGAGAGTAAAAGAAAAAAGTAGCAAGAAGACAGTGAAGCTATGCAGCCAGCAAACACAGACAAATTGTTTATCACAAGATAACCTGGCCAAAAAAACACCAGAGAGAGGAAATGGATAATAGAAAGCAAAATCATGACTCCAAGAGAAACTAGTGCAAAAGCAATGCGATCATCTCAGGAAAAAAACAGAAAGATATACATGGATGCAATAAAATTGCCAGCATAACTAACTAGAAAAGTCTTAAACAAAGACAAATTAGAATAACAAAGATGGTTTGATTCAAACTTTGGGAGGGGATAGGAAGGAAAAATGAAAAAACAAGGAAGAAAACAAGAAGTGGAACAGTCCAAACTCAGAACTTCAACATCAGGCATCAAAGTGCAGAAAAAGGCTGAAAAGGTTTAAAAAGAAGTACCTGAACTCAAGAAAAAAACAAGCCTTTTAAAAGTCACAAATTTTGGAGGATGGATCACAATCCAAAGCCAAAGAAACACATCATAACAGAAGCACCATCCCGCAGCTTTAATGATTATCAAGAAAGACTCTTAACTCAATGCTTTACAGAAGAGAGAAAGACCCAAAAACCCACATTGGCACAAACCTTCAATGGTTCCAAAAATCACTCAACCAAAAACTTGGTGCAGCCATTAATGTGAGTAAGAAGTTGGAAACCGGACTCATCGAAAAAAGGAAAAAAAAAAAAAGTAAAAATCAAGAAAAGGGTCTAAACTTCTAATAGCTAGAAATCTCAAAGAGACCCAAAGAAAGAACGAAAATCAGAAAAGAATGAGACAGAAGTGGGGAGAGAGATAGAGATAAAATGGACCCCCCCTCCCCAAAAAAAAGGTACCATAGATTTTCTTCCAGTGATGGTAAAAAGAGAGAACTCTAGGAAGTATGTTGTGAGAGAAAGGCATGGGTTGAGAAGAGGCCTTCAACATCATCTCCACGACCTCCGTCACATTGCCAACAAAGAAACGATAAGGGGGTCCTCTAATTCCTTGCTTGGAGAAATGTTCTTCAATTCTTCTGGGTCTCCACCAAAGCGAGACTGCAATCTTTAAAACAAGAACAAGGACCGAGAAAGAGATGGCAAGCAACTTAATCCAGTACAATAACAGCCCTTCCATCACCTCGAAAAAAACAGATACAAAGATAGATGGATAGTAAGAGCAGGAAGAAACAGCCCTTCTATTTTATTTGCTCCTTGTCTTCCCTTCTGTGTGCGTGTTTGTGTTTCCTTTTTTCCCCTCTTCTTCGGCTTATGCTGGTGAGAAACACGGAGAAAGAGAGAGAGAGGTGAGGGGGATTTAAAGGAGAGAGGCCTTCATATAAGCAAGCAAGACCAACGGCGTAGGGGCCGCCATTGGAATTCTAATAATAATTGTCAACGAGAGAGTTATATTATATTAATTAATTAAAGGAACTTTCTAATTAAATAAATTCTGTTTTAAATTCCTTTTAGGACATTGCTACCCTTATCTTTCCTTATTAGTATGATTGTATCCCTTGGATAATTATGTATTGGTGTTTAGCCCTTTCCGATGTTCTGTCTTTTTATGTCCTATAATAAACGTAATTCATTCTTTTTCTTGTTCTTCGTTTTCTCGGTAAGGAAAAAAAATCAGATGGAAAATGTACAAAATCTTTGATGGTTTTCGTCTCATTTAGTCTAATTAATGAAATGAACCTTTCGAACATGGATATTGGTTATATTAAGAAAATGTTTACTATGAGTTTTAGTTTAACGGTACTAAAATCCTTTTTAAGATTAAAAATTTCAAATCTAAATTTTAGTTGACATTAATTAAACTAAAAAGAACAAAAAAGAAAAAAAAAAAAAAGAAAGTATTTATAGTGGTTTTTAATGAGTACCTCTTGTCCATATCTTTTTTTAATCAAGCATTGACCATATGATTAAGGAAAAACTTAAATTAAATTTAAAATCCCTCTCTCTACTCCAATTAGATCAAAAAAAATAAATTATCTGGTGAATAATTAAGAGAGATAACCGAGTGAGATAATAGCAAAATAGTCAACAAAAGAAGAGTATAGGTTTCCTTATTCATTTCTATGCAACTAATTCTAAAATCAGTAGCTATAAGGGGAAATAAGGTATGCTAATAATGCAAATAATAATAATAAGAGTCCTTTGTGCCATAATCAAACTCAAGAATATTAGTATAGAAACTGTGCATTTAATTCTAATTCATCTCAATAATATATATTACCTCAAATAGCAAAAATGACCAAAAAGACCACTGAACTTTAGTTTAATAGCATAGCATTTCAATTCGAGTATAAGATAACATCAATTAAACCAAAAGAAATGCCCAAAGAGAAATGTTAAAGCATCCACGTAGCAGTTATTTGTCACAGAATTAGTCACATGCTATCAACTCAAACAGATAACAAAGTTGGATTTCGTTATTTGCATTGAAATTTAAACGAGCAGTCAAGAACAATATTACAAGTCTTTGAAACTATCAACTCAACCTTAACTCTAATCACATGTATATAACTATACAATTTGTGAATCTGTTTCAGCCACCTAATATATTTATTCTCATATGAGCGCCTTACATTGACAAGGCAAGATTCCAATGATCATTAGAGATCGCCACAATGTACCAATAAGAAGAGAAGAGACAAAACCAGATACATGTCACATGTGAACCTTGTGTTTGTGTTCCATTCCAGATTGTATGGTCATGTTTCTCCAATAAATAGGAACTTGGCGGCCCCATTTGCTCTATTGCAACTAGGCAAATTGCTCTTTCACAAGACATCGCCCCCACATATTCACAGGCACACACACACACACACACACACACACACACACACACACACACACACACACATATAACAAAGACATCGGAAAGCCAACATAGTGATTTCGTCCAATATGCAAGTAACAACCAAAAATTGTTCTTGAATAGGAGGTCCCATTACTATTGGGAGTTGGGACATCGATATAGGTAAATTTAATTTGACCACCCTCTTCGGAGTCCATAGTTTAGTTTTATGAGGATTAAACCCAAAAACAATATGAGGCTTACTCGATAGTAACATGAGACCAAATTAGCAAAGTACCAACGAGAGGGAAAAGTAAAAATGTGGAAAGGGGTCTTGCAATGGAGCCAAAGTTACTTCCTTGTTCCTGAAAAGATTGATTTGGGAAGCTAAGGGAAAGTGGGTCGTTAGTTTGGATTGTTGCTCTTAAATTTGTGCACATGGGAACAAGGCTGTCCATTATAGGGTTTATTTCTGTGCCTTAGGTAGGGAAATATGCTCTAGTTGACCCAACAATGGGGTGCCCACTCGAAGGCACCTTCCCTAATATTGTCTTAATAAAGCCGAGACATGCTGGGCCACCTGCCTCCAAGGGTCCTACAAAATTTTTAAAAATATTCATAGGATGCAGTATTATGGGTCTAGCTAGCGTGGCAATATGGTGGCTAATTCAGCCTACATAAGTTAGAGATGGTAACACTTATGCTACTCTTGCTTAATCTGATAGGGATGTCTTATAATGACTTCATATCATTTGATTAATAGTTACGTTTACATATATGTATAAAGGTAAGGTACAATTGCTTAAGGTATTGCATTATCAATTATCAATAATAACTTAGTATTTTGTATAGTTTTTTTTGGCTCGTTTGATTTGAAGAATCTTTTTTAATAGAAACCACTTTGTACTGAAATTTAGTATCATAGGAGAGAGAGAGAGAGAGAGAGAGAGAGAGAGAGAGTTGTATGTGCATCCCATTGAATTCTTCAATGAAGATTTGGATTCGTCTTTGAATGATGTTTCACTGTCTAACTTCAGTTAGATAGAAGGCTATTGAAAAAGAAACTTTAAAAAATGGAAAACGGAAAATAAGACTCAAAAACAAAACCCCCCCAAAAAAAAAAAACAAAAAACAAAAGAAAGAAAAGAATTTCTCTCTGCAAACCAATAGAACAAGAGGACAGAGTAGAATATGCAATCAATCAACAAGGCATGATGTTATCGAAACTGGCCAAAACAATCCAACCAAGAAAAGCCTGCAGATGATGAGGTACGATTGCTTGCAAAATACATAAATCTTAAATCAAATTTATTGTTCTTGCTTTTTCCTTTCTGAATACGGCCCAATATATTTTTTCTTCATATATATAGATATATATATAATTGAACGTACGAAAGCTGCCAGCAACCATTTTAATTCAATTCACTTCTATGGCAGATGGGTACGTTTTTCAGTTTCTGAAATACTGGAACGCAGTTGCATTAATTACAGCTGCTTATGTTTTACCCTGTTGGAGGAATTTCAATTCAGTTTTTTCAATGTAGCTTTTAGTAGTTTTTTTTTTCTTCCTTTTTTTAAGCATAAAATGGGAGCAGTTGGGCAAAGATAATTCTCGTAAACAATAAGATTACCGTGATAAGGAAACAAAACAGTCCTTGTACCTCGAGCAGCAACTATATTAAGTGAAGTATGACAGCTATGTACTTAGCACTCGTTTGGTTTCGATCTTCGAAGATTTCAACTCAGTTTGCGTAATTAAACTTAAAAATCATTTTGTACTGCATAAGATGGATAGAATGTTGGAAAAGGTGCACGGACACATTGGCGTTCTCATTCTAGGAAGGTACTACGAATGCTTTATAAGAGAATGTTGAAGTATATGCATTATGTCAAACATGGGCCGGCACCATTTGCCACTCATGGCCATTTTTATTTCTGGTTTGTTTGATCTTGTGAAAACCCCAATTAATTTAGATAATTAACGTCATTATTTTATGTCCCTTTGTCCCCAAAATAAATCGATCTTCACATTAATAGAAATGACTAGAAAATAAAAAAATTTGGAATTATTTGAGAACCATTGTAAAGCAAATTATTGGACTCAATGATGAACCATTTGGCCTCGTGCCACTAAACTTATTGATAATAATTGGAGATCATTTGTTCTTCCAATATGAGGAGAAAATAGGGTTTGGAATTTATAATTAAAGAGAGCAAAAGAAGGGATATGCATAAATGATTTGGTACCAAATCCCCTTCCTCCACCACATCATGTCTCCTTCAATTGTGATCGGTCCCCTCTTCCTGATTTCTTGCCCTGCAAAGAAGGATTTAATTATTCCGAGCCAATTAGTTGTTCCATAATGCCAAATTTTTTATCCACATGATGTCGTCTCCTATCTGTAGCTTAATTTCCTAGTTGTGCCACATATATATCATAAACAAAGACAAAAGTTTCTTTGTTTAACCATGCAACTCATGATGTGGGATTAAAATATCTATTACTACTCGATAACAAATCCATTTTGGAGCAGAATTGACCCTAAAATTTTCATTCGGGTAATAATGTCACTAGCTATGTAGCTATTGAAATTCCTATGCTGTTGATGGTTGAGAAAATTAAGAATTTATATGCACAACCAGATGGTGCACGCTTACTCTCTTGCGCATGCTTTGGTGCTGAAAGAGATCAATAATCATATGATTGAAGGACCCTATTTCACAAGTTGACTTGTTGGGAAATGGGGATCTATTTGCATTTTTTTTCCCTTCTTTTTTTTTTTTTTGTCACATCCCATTAACAAAACCAACCCATTAGTCTCACTGACTATACCGTGTCTTGTCACAACAAAATTTTATTTAAAAGAATAATATATTTGAAGCTCATCTTACAATAGGCTTCATATGGGAAAACATCTCAAACTACTACAATTTGCTTCATCAACATATCATTATATTCAGCTCATTGACATGAATTAGATAATGCTGCAGTGGAGTTATAAAAGTGGGGAGGTGGGTTGGGGGTGACATATTCATCCAAAATAAGAGTAAAATAATATGGCATTGAAATATCATCTACTCTTGGGTGTAGTTGCATCGTGTCATGGATGAGCATTGAGCCATTGAGCAGTACAATTTCACTTTGTTTTTTTTTTTTTTAATGCCATCTAATATTTGAATTTTTAACATAAAAGATGTGAATGAAGATATAAATGCCAAAAATAAAGGAAATGACATAACGAACTCAGTTATGCGTTTGACGCCAGCAGATAGAGAAAAGAAAGTCACAACTTACGTATAAGATCGATGTAACAAAATAAAAGGGAGAATTATACAAACAAACAAAAAACAGAAAAACATAATAAAGGGTTAAAACAGAGATTTACCGTCCACGCAAATCAGCGGTGTGACTTAACAGAGCACAGCCGCACTGTCGTTGAGCCCGGCTTAACAGTCCACAAGTCTTGTCAAATCAAGGATTGCCACGTGTAATCCAATCATTTAACCTCCCTCCTATTTTTGTACCTAATACAAGGCCATATTCTGTTACATCAACTCAAAAGGCCCTGCACTGTGTACTTTGCAGTGCGTCTGCGGCAGCCAAAAGCCAAAGCAATATATTCCATTTCTATTGTTTGTTTGTTTTACCTTTTTTTTTTTTTTTTTTTAGGTGCGTGGTGAAGTAATTAGAAATATATATATTTTTTTCTCGGTCCCTGCATATGGTTTAATCACCATATTGCCCTTCCATGCCTGAGCTTCCTGTACCCTGCACAAATGATTCTTCTGTCCTGAATTAAACAAAACATGATGAAGATATGCTCGTTTGATTCAATGCGTTAGAGCGTCTTATTGAAAAAGTCAAAGAAAGCTTTAAAGTTAGACATTAGAACTAGGGTCAGTGAGGTAGCTAGACAACGCAGATTAATCAACACAAGTTGAAACGTATATCTCGCCATCTTAATTATAGTCAAGTATAGCACGGTGATCCCAATTAAATCTTGCTGATGCTGCCACGAAGACAATGCCCTCGTTCAAAGAGGTGTTAAAAGCATGGAGTTTTATATTGATGTAAGAATTTTAACGCAAGATTCACGTATGTTTGTGATCATTTTCATTCATTTACCCCCTCCCCTTAATAGTTCTATTCAAATTCATTGTCCATGCATAATGATTTTGAGTAAATAAAAATATTAAAAATCCAAAACGAACGTTGTTGCCTAGACGAGAAAAATGGAAAAGGAACGATTAACGAGAACCAAAGAGATTCGTAAATAAATTAGCGAGTACCGAGTAATCATGGACTCATGAGTTTGCGCCTGTTCCAAGGTGAACCCCAATTGGGCCACTCTGCTTTTTACCGAGGAACAAAGCTGACAGGGGTAAATTTGGGAACAAATGAAGAGAAAAAGATATCACATGGTTGATGGAATTGGAAAGCCAAAAACAAACGAGTGTGCATGAGAGAGAGAGAGAGAGAGAGAGAGAGAGAGAAGAGAAGAGAAGTAGGCAGGCAGTGGCCTGGCCGGTTCATTTGGACAGTGGATTGAGAGTACAAAGATAACAACCTCTGGCAGTCAGAAGAATCCAACAGGCCATACAGAAATTTTTTTAAAAAAAATTTAAATGGCCGTACTATACGCAAATCCCTCGTGAATCGAGGGCTACTGGGCTGGTAGTGTTTTCCACTTTTTCAGTTTTAAAAAGAGAAGAACCAATCTCTCTCCTTTCTTTGAAAGATCACTTCTTTCAATTCCATCCCTATGTTCTTGCATAATAAGAGCTTCACAACATCATCATCTTTGCATTGTTTATTATAGGTGAGACTAAAACACTGGCTACAACATTTCATGCCATATGTTTTGTCTCTTTAAAAACACTCTTGTCCGTCCATGTCTCCCACCAACGGCCTTGTCATCTCGGGTCTCCATAATAATATCATTATATATAATGTATATACATTACACACGTCTCTATTCCAAACTTCTTTCATTACCCCATTTGCTATTAATTCTAGTTGAATAGGGGTGGTCGAGGGCTAGGCCCAAACTAAAAAAAATTCGTAGCATACGGCCTAGCGGCTTAGCACCTATGTTATTGCCACCGTCAAATCACTGCATTAGCCTCTAAATATTGTTGCCTTAATTCTAAGACAACATCCAAAGCTTTGAGTCTCATCGGAGTTATCAGCAACGTCACCATCAATTCTGATCTAATTTTTAATGTTAATGGAAAACCAGAGAAAAGAACTTTTGTACTGGTGCTTCTGTCCTGTGTCAGTTTGCGAGATGCGTTCTCTTCTTTCCTCGTTTTCAATTTAGTTTCTTAATCCCAACGACACATTTGCAACTTAGCTTTCCGCACAGTCTAATGGCTGTAATCTATTGAGACTTATGGTTAAAAATGGAGTTTTCAGTAGTCTACGATACTTTTATACTGTAAAATCGGACTCTTTTTAAAATAATGGTGTTCTCTTAATTTTGTTTTCATGGTCTGACTATTTCTAGGTTACAGTAGAAATCTCCTCGGCGGAATGAATTCTTATTGTCATTTAACAAAATCTATTAGGTGTTAAATATAGAGTTTTTTTTTTTTTTTAGCACATAAAGTATTTTCCGTGAAGTGCTTCTGAAAAATCATACGCACAAAAACATACTCACCCCACGTATATGTTTGGTAATCTTTGTATGGCACTACCCTTGGTGATCTGTCCACCCAGCTCCATTTGTTGCTTGCTCTTGTCCTCTCCGGGTAACCGTAAATTCTTTCCACATTCATAACGTTGCGTGAATGAAGTCAAAAATTGGACACGTGGCACTGACCCAAGTTTCCGTCAAGCCACTTCATCATCATACTACCTTTGATATCATGTTGTTTTCTTCTTGCACAAAAAAGTTGGAATTTCTGTTTTGATTTCTCAAAGTAGTGCCATTGCATGTCGATCCAGAGAATGGCAGTCTGAAATTCAGGTTACCATCACTTGGAAAAGCACAGCACATTAATTTGGGGCTGTCACGTATTTATTAGGGTCTAGTAATTGCAAGTTATCGTAGCTGTATTTCCTGTTCCACATCTTTAAAGTCCTGTCTGAGTGCATGCATCCCTTTATTTTGGTCCAAGGAATTGTTAATTTGATAATTTACTAGTACTACCTGAAAATCAGGATTATAGAACTAGGCGATAGAAAGTAAGACAGAACTGGCATGAGAATCCACATCATAACAACTAGGCTGAGAGAGGAAGGGAGAAAGAAAAAAACAAAAGAAAGAAAGAAATTGAACATTCCAGTAGAGGCTTATGCAATAAATTCAGGTTGCCCTATTATTCATGGTTTTATTGAAGTAATAAAATGCAACATGGGACAGACAATGACAGTTGCTTCCTATCCTCCCAATTTATGCCCTTTCCCCTTTATGTGTAAGCACATGTCTCTATTACAGAACATGTCTGTTCCAAGCTTACATGAATGCAGACCTACATGGGTTTTTATCTCATCATCCACCTTGCCCTACCATGATTGATGGCCTTCTATGTTGTAGCTGTATTTACATGTGCATATATACCTCCTATTTTTATGTGTGGTTCCTTTTATTTTACATGAATACGGGATTGAATTTTCGTATCTTCACGTGATGGGCCATGTGATGATAAGTCGCAATCTTTAGTTACTGCTCTTCTCCCCCCCCCCACTTATTTAATTATCTGACATACAATGCATACTCGTTTAAGGTAAATGTGGAAAATGAAATTTGTTGTGTTGAAGAATGTTGGTAATCTGATTGAGACCACCTAAACCAAAATTAAAGAAAAGAGCCGTACTATTTTGACCATTGTATAGATGTTGCATTTTGACGGCCCGAGTCCCGACTTCCATAATAGAAATTTCTGAGAAGTTGCGGGAACTCGATGCCAAAGAGACGGAAAAACGCATGGCCACTATGGAATTGAAGTGTATGATAAGGAGTTATCTCGAAATAAAAGGAATGAATGGCCAATTCGCCAATATCCATTCCTGATAATAGCAATGGAAGCTCACTTTCGAAAAGAAATTTGGGAAAGGGACGGGCTTCGAGGAGGGCCTTGGGATTATCACTGTGGCACTAGAGTTCAAACCCGAAGAAAAAAACCAGACCACCCACCGACATAGAAACCCAATCTTGTGCCGCCTCAAGGGATTGAATTGCCTTTGGCATGTATGGGGGCCTTGTTAAGGTAATAAGCTCCTGAAAATTAGGACACTGTCCTTTGGAGATCGCCCCACAGTGCGTAGACATGCTGGCCATGACAGAGACCAGCTTTAATTTTACCCCACCCTTGGTTGGAAAGATGTGGACGCCTGATGGGAGTGAACAGTGCGTCAATGCCACCGTGAGTGCCTGAACTGGCATATAGGAAGTGGCTTGAACGGACGCCGATAGGGGCAACTCCAATGGCACAATTTGAGGGTGGGTGAGCTCAGCCAAGGGTGGGCCAGGGAGGGCCGATGGGGGGCGCGTTTCCGCTTACTGAGACATAGGCAAGTGGGGGTCTGATCTTTTACATGCTGTCATGAATAAAAATTTGGGTGGTTCTCTCCAACTAGTACATGGAATACAGTAATTTCCAAAGCATTTCCCCCTTCGTTAAAGAATAAGACAACCAGCTGTTCAATTCTCATGATACGTGCCTGTAATTGTACTAATAGACGTCGTAAAAAGATGCAGTTTGTTTTTGTCCCGCACAACCTGGCTGTCTGGTCCGTCTCTTGGAAGTCTTTAAAATGATTGAGACGGATCAACGCATTATAATTTTAGGTCAACGCATCTAAAACTTCATTAGCTGAAGCACCTCGTATCCAAGTTGCGAGTGGTCCGTTGTGCCGAGCTCCGTTACACAAGATCTGAAAAGCCCAGCAACCAGAACCTTATTTATCTTTCAGAAGCAGAAGCCGTAGGCCCAGTCGGTGTCCGTTGAGCGGATCGCTTTAAACCCTTCTACCGGTGCTTTTTCCGTGAACCCATCCTTTCGTCGGCACAGTGATAAAATTTCTGAGGTCCTTCTCCCCAGAACATAGCCCGTACGTTTTCAATGTCACGAGGCACTTCACGAATAATCACCCCGTCACCACAAATTTATCGGAGAGGCTACATATGGATCGAGGTCAGAGGCAAAACTATTTGCCCCCCTAAAAATTTTCAACCTTTTAAGTCCTAAATTCTAATGTAGGAAAAAAGAATTTAAGATTTATAAAAAAAAAAAATTATTACCATTAAATAACTCCCGATTAATAAATTTCCTCATAGATCCAAGAAAAAAAAAAAAAAGCATCTCCGAGATCAGCTCATCCAAATTTTCCCTTAAAAGTTACAAAAATTCACAGAGAAACCATTTCACCATAAAGACATCCATAATATAAGTTCAGCAGTGGCACTCTACCATGGACAAGGACAACTCCTCAAATAATATCTAAGGAAAACCTGGAAACTACAGCTCAGAGGCCATAAATAATTTAAGCCTATCTTCGTAACCACACCCTCCACCCTTGAATGCAAAAGACCGCAGTAATCAACAATACTAAAATGCAGTGAATAAAAACAGGAGTTGAAAACCCCGCATAGCAACAGCCCCTACTCAAATGTGTCGTCGTCGTCATCTGGGAGAGGCTGAATGGCAGCTGCAGCTATTTCCGCTTCCAGGCTGGAGGGGAAAAACAAAAAGATATAAATAGTATAACTGTATAAGCAAAGTCCAAAACTAACTGGATTTAAAGCATGTCTTCTTTCATTATTCTTAAGATTTAATCAGAGGTCTCATTTCCTATATTTATTCCAGTATATGCTGTTGTCCATGATTATTCTCAAGAATTTTATTTCCAGAAAATTATGCTTTTCTTAAATCCGACAATGCTTTTGCAACTAGTATTTGTGTTTATAATTTGGCTATTAATGACATGACAATAAATTTTGCTTGCTGACATCCTAAGACAAACAAATTCGGCTTATAAGACTTAAGAACCTAAAAGGCTAGAACTTGATTTCTTTCTTTTGAAGTACTTGTCATTTTCCATTCATTAGTTTTGGTATCAGAGAACTATCGCACATCAAAGTTTAGTCTATTAGGCAGTACTACTTCGAAACAGAAAAGAAGATAGAGAAAAAAGAGGGCAGGCAGGGAAGGGCGAAATTTTGCAGTTAGGAATACTGGCTTCAGCATAAACTGTTTCTTTGGGTCCTTGAAACCATACAAAATATAAAGCAGAAATAAGGAGAAACTTCTTACTGTTGCTGAGCAGCAACATCAATCTGTACTTCTGGAGGAGCAAGAGCAGGAGACTCAACAAAGTGAAGGTTCGGATCACTGAAATTCCGAAATTAATCAACAATGATTAGTGCACCAACAATAACAGAACAAAAATTGAAAGCAGAGCATCATCTCATTACCCAGCCAGCTTGCGAGTAAGGTAAAGGAATGGCTTTTCAAAGTTATAGTTGCTCTTGGCAGATATTTCATAATATTGGAGATTCTTCTTTCTGTGGAATGTAACTTGCTTTGCTTTGACCTGCCTGTTCTTGACATCAACCTTGTTCCCACAGAGAACAATTGGTATATTCTCACATACCCTAAAATTTTAACATGAAAAATGTCATGACTACATGATAGCATAAGGCAAGGAACACTATCTATTTAGATGAAATGTAATGCATAAAAAAAAGATTCATTGTCACGTACCGGCAAAGGTCACGATGCCATGTTGGAACATTCTTGTATGTCAAGCGGGCTGTAACATCAAACATAATGATGGCACATTGCCCATGAATGCTGCAATTGAAACAAATTAGAATTATCTATAAATATATCACACAACAAAAAAGAAAGATTTCAATCCAACAACTTAGTTCCTCGAAGAAAACATATAAAAAGAAATAAAATCATCATGGATGTAAATAAGTACAGATTGATTTGCAAATGAGTGTAAACACACATGTCTGCAGCCTGGTATGTGTCTGAGTATCTTTGTCTCCATTGCTTCTTTTTGTCACTCTATTATGCTACTTTAAGTGCAAGAAAATTTGACGCAGATTAAACATCCTTTTCTTGATTCATATTAAGCATCCTGTGTCTTCAATCTCACAAATTTATTAAGTGAGATTATGATCAAGAAATTAAATCTCATACTTCAACTAATTCGGAAACTCAACATTAACACATGGAAACTACATAAAAGGTTGTCCCAGAAGGAGGTGGCAATAAACATTATTTTGTGAAAACATAATTAACATGAAACCAACTCAAAAATTCAATGACGCAAAAATTCAGTAACTACTCAACACTCAACTGCTGGTATGACAAATCCCACCCATCCTGCACACAATTTTCTGTATGGCCAAAAACAAACTAAAAGGCACCCTAAATACATACGCTAAGCCATGATTTAAGGTTTTAAACACTTGTAGTCATAAAATCGTAATCAACTCACTAATAACCATCTCTGAGACCACCAAATTTCTCCTGCCCGGCTGTATCCCAGCAGTAAAATCGAATTTTCCCACAATTTGTGAAGAAATCTAAGGGATGAACCTCCACACCAATAGTTGCTGCACATTGCAAAGAAAATATTGAAAAATTAGCATAAAAGATACCTTAACCATTCAACAAAACACCCATCGCTTTATTCACAACTCACGTTCATATTTCTTTTCAAACTCTCCAGTCAGATGTCTCTTCACAAATGTTGTCTTTCCTGCACCAAATCAGACAAATAAAAAAAAAAAAAAAGAGTTAATCAACTATCTCAACAATATGATACTAGCAAAAGGAAAAAAAAAAAGCCACAATCAGAGCTACATATAATCACAACAAACACAGAAGGCAAAAGAAAGAAACAAAGAAACACTGAAGTGGATGCACCTTTTGTCCAACCCAACCAATAAAATTTATAAAATAGGCATTGATTCCAATAGAAGAAGTAATTTTCCACACACTGCTTCCTAAAATAACCATTGCCAAACATCAGAACCCCTGACCTAAGAAGAGGAAATACTTTCTCCATAAAAACCTCCTCTTAGCTCTCCACTGATATGCTCTTCGAAATAATAATAATCACAGCCAAAAAAAACAGAAAAACAAATCACCGACAAAAGCAAGCCCTAAAGGGACAGATCAATAAAATACCCAAGCAAAATTGGCAAATTAAAAAAAAAAAAACAGAAAGAAAATTTTGTAAATTACCTGTGCCGCCGTCACCAACAATCACGAGCTTGAAGCTCGGGTAATCAACCGTCGCTTGATTTGGCAAAGCCTACAACAACACAAAATAGAAACAAAAAAAATTATTCAAAACGAATTTCGACAAGAAAATAACCATTAAACAAACAGAGACGGAGAGAAACCATCGACAATGGGAGAGAAACACCGAAGGTTTCTAGAGTATTCGGCAAGCGTAGGCGTACTGAGAACGGCGAGTGCTGGAGTCTTTTTATCCTGTTAGTTAGCTTATGATCAAAGTTTGGCTTCCCTTTGACGCAGCTTACTCCGCCGTTGGATTTTTTAGCGATTGATTAAATAAATAAAATATATTCTTTTTTGGGATATGCTGCCCAGCCGTCGTCTAATTGACCGCTGGATCTTTTTTTTCTTCCCCAAACCAAGTAGAGAATACAATCCACGGCTTAAAATACAACACGTATTGTCGTCTTTAAGGCCTAATTCAGTTCAGCCCATCTCACATTATCTTCAGCGCAGTTTCATTTGTTTCCTAAAAAAATATGTTTTTTATATAATTTTTTTTTCAAATTTAAAAAATATTTTTTAATATTTGACTAAAATATTAAAATCTGATGAAAAATATTTCTTATATTTAATTTACATATATAGAAAATTATGAATTTTAGAAAAATAAAAAATATTATACTTTTGTTTTTATATGTGGCACACAAGTAGATAAGCGGTTAATGGTTGGAATTATGATTTTTACAGTAATAGACTTTAATGATTGAAAAAAAAAAGGATGTGAAGATATTTTAAGAGAAAATACAAAAATTTAGAAAAATGAAAATGCATTCTAAAAGAAAATAAAAATAAGATGATAGATGATAAATCAAATTCATCGATTTTAAAAAATATATATGTATATTTTTTTTATTTTCATAATTTTTTTAAAAAATCTTTTATAGAAAATAAATAGATTTTTTTTGTTATTTCAAAAAATATTTTATGTTAATTTTATATTTTTTGCAAAATAAATATCAAAAAATAAGCAAAATACTTTTCAAAACGGAGGTTTAGACTTTTGGATTTACATTTTTATTAGGCCCACCACAATGAGTTCGGACTGTCGTAGGCCCAGGTATACGTGATCCAATATAGCAAAATTAATTTGTTTATAAAAAAATAAATCATCACAGAAAAAATTATTCATTACTTTTTAATTTTTGAGGAGGATTATTCATTACTTTGTACAACCCTCCATTGCCATTTCCTAGATAGTTATTTTCTCTAATTTCAATCTACAATAAATTACTTCTTCACCTCGATGCAAAAAATTTATATACATACCCAATTATATAATTAAAATACTCTTTTCTGCAATGTTTTATTTTTTTTTTTATTTTTTTTTTGGCTCATCCCTGCAGAAATGATATACAAAATGTTAAGAAACATAGCATTATTGTAAAAAAAAAAAAATGATTATCAATTTTCTTATTTTGAAATAAAAAATAACATAATAGTTTGAAAAGATTGTAGGAAGTGTCATGCTTTCACATGCTGCAAGTCTCCTAAGTTGGGCTTAAGCATATGTTATATAGTATATAGTTTTTATTTTCAATTTTCCAATTTGTACAACCTAAACAAACATCAATTGCGGCGTCCGCCATCTCTGCCCATTGTTTTGGCAAAAGTCGAAGTCCAACACAGCCGGCTGGCAGACGGGGCCTTTTTGCGCGAATAGCCCAGAAAACACCGCGTCCGTTGAAGAAAAGGGTTCAGAGAAAGAACAATCGCTTTCCAGATTCACAACCGGCAATGGCCTCATCGTCCGATCCCTATGCTCCCAATCGGTGAGTTTCAACAGATTTTTATTGTTTGTCATTATCTTACACGTTTGTTTTTTTTTTTTTTATTTGTGGGCTTCAGAATCTGTGATAATTGATGTGTCGTTGCTTATTATTCATGTACGTGTCTGAATTTTGTTGAAGGGACGCTCCTGTTAGAAAGCACAACAAAGGTCCTCCATTCAAGTTCCTGGTTCCCCTTGTTTATGCTCCTGTTCTTCCTCTCAGTACGCTCGCCCGCCCCTAATTTTTGTGATTCGTTTTCTTTTTCTTTCTTTCTTTGTTTTTTTATTTTTTTAATTTTTGGGCTTTTGTTGGAAAATTAATTACTTGCGGTTTGAATTTCGATCGTCAAATGTTTGAATTTGTGGGCGATTCTTATGTTTCAGTCCGAATCTCATTGCGCCACAGACCTGTTTTGAGAGATCGATTGTTTACGGCTGTGTTGGCTGGCGCATTTGCTCATGGTTTTTACTTGGTGTATCCTTTTTCAATCTTGCTTGCTGTGTTATGAGATGGTGTGCATTTATTTATTTGTTTTTCTTAGAATGTGATCCTTATCCTGTTTTTTTGTTTTTTTATTTTTTTGTGCTAATTAACTGGCCATATTGTGAATTTTGAGCAATCATATCAGCTGCTGTGGGTGTCTTTTGTTTTGATTGAGACTTTACTACTAGCCATAAACTTACACTTTCAATCGTAAGGTCAGTGCATGTATGTAATGTATCTTCTATATGCACCACGGTGTTGAGTGGAATAATCTTACTATCACACCAAGACTCACCCTTTTTATTGTTAGATAGAAGAACAAATGAGATAAAAGTATTGTGAATTGGGCTGTACTAATGGGGGTTAAGGAATAGGGATTTGGGATTGAATTTCGGAGTATACCCATTAGACCTTCTAGCAAGGTTCTTAAACTGATACTTATTTTCCATTCAAACTAATCTAGGGAGAGAATTAGATCACATTGAAACTCTTGGGATATCTAATTAACTTCTTAGGATGACTTTTCTTTATATGGTTCACAAAGGAGGATGTAAGAAGGTAGAGAGTCTAATATTTGAGGTAATGGCATGATTTAAACTGAAATCTTTTTAAGTACTAGGTTGATATTTAGTGAGAGGATCCAATTTCATAGATCCTTATTAAGTAGCTCCCTCCAATATGGCATTGTATAGTACATTCTGTGGTTAGGTGCATCACTGGAGGTGGAAATATCCTGAAAAATCTAGTTGCCTGTCATCACTTTCTGCTATTTATCTTTCAGCTCACGTTGCAATATTGGGGACTGTCATTCCTTCCATAGTCGTATGCCAATCTAGTTTCTTACACCTCTTTTGGTTCCGTGCCTCAATGAGTATGTGCTTGTAATTTGTGAGGCAGATGAGTATTAGAAAATTGGGTTCAATTGCCATATGGAATCATGCATAGCTGTATGAATACAAGAGATTGAGCAATTATCAAGACATGGTCTGAAAAATGTTGCTATTATAAAGACTGGCAGCCTTACTGTATGCTATATTTAAAATTAGGCCAAGTTAAAAAACAGAACTGAGGCCAATTTCCAAACATCAGTGCAGTTCCTCTTGGATGACTGGAGAAAGCTATGCTAGATTTTGAGTAGAGAATTTGAAACTGAGTGGAAATTTTAATGAGTTGTATGATACCTCTTGATAAGACTTGAAAGGTTTTTTTTTTTTTTTTTTGGTTTATGAAGTAACACAATTTTTTAACATTATTTCACTGGAGGAGTATATACATAAATTGAAAAAAAAAATTCGGTTAATTTTACAAAAATCACTCTAGGTGAGCTTCAAAAGTTTGTAGTGTCAGTAAAACTCTCACCTTTGTTATGGCTGTATGTATATAGCATATGGGAATGTACACATTAACAGAATTCTAAATTGTAACCTTAGAATCTCATGTGTGGAAAGTCAGCTTACAAATATGAGAGAGGGACTGATATTTCTTTTGGCACTTAATTCTACCTGTGGGAAATGTGTGAACAATTTAGTGTGGGTAAATGAACTGTATTTTGACTGTTAAGATGCCTCTTGTTGTTCTCCTGTAAGATGCTATTATTCAATCTATTGTCTTCTCAATATAGTGTTATTTTTCCTTAATAAATATGCTCAGAACTGATCTATATGATGTTGAGAGCAAGTGAAATTGCAACTTGGTGGGGAAGCCTGGTGGATTGCACCTCTTCTGCAACCTTCATTGATGAATCATGTAGCATCTCAATTGTTTCATGATACCATAAAGAGCTTAGAAGAGAATTGGAATTGTGCGCCAAAATTTTCCGTGGAATAAACTCTGCATCTTATACCCTTTTCTAAAGGAGTTTAGTTTGATTCAATTTCTAATTTTATGCTATTCTGCAAATTATACTGTGAGGTTATCTACCTTTGGAGCTGAGAACTTGGATGTGAAAATTACCATTTCACGCACCTTTGCAAGAAACTTGTTTAAGTTTGGTCAGTTGCTAACATTTTCGCGCAATCCATAGGCTATAGACTTGTGATTTGGGACCGAATTTGTTCTATGCGCTAGAGAATGTGGAATGATTTTGTTCCTGTAGAGCTTGCAAGTCAATAGGTTTACCATGGATCTGTAAAACGAAAAATATATAGGTTGCACTTGGATGGTCTGTGATCTGTGTTCTCGTTCTTTGCAACATATTACAGACATCCTCCGGTGTTCCGTGAGGATTGTAAAGGTGGCTTAGCCGCACGTGTATTTGCTTCTAGTAACAGTCTCAATCTATTAGTACCCGATGCAGTTAACGTACAGCCATCACCACATACTTGAGGAGACGAAGCCTTCAAGCCATCAATCCATATTATTATTACACATGTTTTAAATGGGTCTAATCTTTTCGAATAATCCCCAGGGAAATTATTTTCTTTTTATTTGTGGGCTTATTGTGGTGATTCCTTTCCCTTCCAAAGGAAAAGAAAAGAAAGGGCGTGCTGCCTGAAGAAAGACTGGTCTTTATTAGACGGTGCAGGGGATTTTGTCAGAGGAGAAAATTGCCAGAAAAGAATTTTCGCTACAAATGTTAATTATTGTGAGAAATATCACAAATCAGGCCGATGTTTAATCCATTGAAAGAAGGAAGGAATTAAAGCGACAAACATGGCAGTTCGGCCCGTAGAAATTAAAAGCTTATACGGGACCACTTTCCTGGTCCCCAGCACTTTTTACACGTGTTCTTTGGACACTACCTCCAGCTTTCTCTCTCAGCTCACGTACTTTTGTGGCCTCTGCCCTCTTTGTCTGGCTCTCCCCCTCTCAGCTGCCTGGGTCTCGGCTTCGGACAAATCAACTAAGAAATAAGACAAATGAAATAAGATGAAGCAGAAAAGGACAGTCCCTCTTTTTTCTCTCCAATAAACATATGCACCGGAGCAGGCGCATATTCGCTGTGTGGATACCTGAAACCTAAAACTTGAGTGGTCGTTGACTCTGAAACACCATTGGCAACGTTTTAACCTTTTCAAGAAAAAAACAAAATTAAAAAAAACCACTCGTAATCAGGATTACAACTTACAAGAGCGCTATGAGCCAATCGTCCAAAATCCTAGCCATCCAATTACGAAAAGACAGATCCAATTAATTACCAAAACCATAAGAGTTTGGTTTAATGACTGTAAGATCCAACCATAAATCACCTAAAATGTGAATTTTACTGAATAAAAAATATTTCTTTTGTTTTTATAATTTCAATTTTTACCCAAAGCCGAGACATTTGCAACTAAAAAACTAAAATATACAACTGACAAAAAAAATTTATAACAAATTATAAAAATATTAAAATATATCTAATTACACATTTTTATATTAATTATACGTTTTACTAATTTAATCATATTTTTTTTCAATTTCGAACAAAAATTGAAATTTTGAAAAAATTTTAAAAAAAAAATATATATATATATATATATATATATATATATTCAATAAAGATCCCGTTGTGGAACTTCTAGCCATAAAACATTTCTGAAACCACAAACATTGAATTACTTTCACCGCCCGAAAAGTAAACGTTACGATCGGGTATAAAGAAAAGAGAACGGAAATGTAATGCCTACACATAATGAAATAAAATAAATAAGGTCAACTACAAAACAACTAAGCGTGATAGCATCCGAAACGCCAAGTATCAGAAGCCCCCCCCTTTCTGTCACGGAAATCTTATTCATAATCCCATTTATAATTTTAAGCTCTTGCAAAGTGTGCAACTAGAAACGTCATCGGATCGGATCTACCGAAACATCTCGTTGAAGCACCGAAAAAATATTGTCTATAAAGACTCCGAACAGAGAAAGCAAATTATATATTACAAAGTCAGGAAAAAGAAAAAGAAAAAGACAAAGCAAATTGCATTTATTAGACGATGACCCGCGATAACCGACCGGAGAACTACCGATCGGAGCGGGGCTTGACTTCGGAGGCGAGGCGAGTGGCGATCGGGGAGTGGTACATGACGTCATGGAACGACGACGTGTCGGAGGTCATCATGCGCAGCTGCTTGGCCTTTTTCTCCGTGAAGCATCCCGGAGCGAAACGAGATCTAACCGGTTTGGTCTCGGCCTCGGCTCTGATCGCTTCTTTCTCCAGAACATCAACGTTCCCTTTGTTCTCGGGACCAATGTAGTCGGGCTCGGAGGACCAGCCGAAGAGCGGGGCCCACCAGTTTGGCGAGGCGGACGAGCTTTTCCGGTGGTTCTGGGCACCAGGCGAAGCGGCACAGGATCGGACCATCACAGGTCTCAGAGGAAGGACATTAGTAGCCATTTCCGCTGTCTTTTAAGTGTTTTGCTCGGTAATGGTCGCTATTTGAAGGGTACTTGGAGAGAGCGGAAAAGTGCAGGCAAGTGGGCTGAAAGAGCCATGCCCAAGAGAGAAAAAGTTGCCGAAACGGATGAGACTGGATACGTGGCGGTGTTTCATGCGGTGGGACTCTGGCCTTGTGGGGGTGCAGGTGGGGGTACATTTTGTTGCTTTTTTTACCGGCTATTCCGGTTGCCTTCTCTAAAGCTCGGCAGCCGACGGGGGATGAGTCTGCGAACCAAACGTTGCCATTTGCTTGACCACGACGATATTTACAGTCACATCCGTGCGAGTGTCGCGTTACGGTGTCGGCTTGTTTAGCCTCTTAAATCCTAATAATTAGGACAGATAATGATGTTAATTACAATGCTTATGCATATAAATTTTATATTAATTGGAACAGATCATGTTTATGTTGGAGTCCAACGTGCCTCCAACGCAAGGGCTTAATGTACAGGTTGTGATGGGCAAGTGGGCATCTGGGTACTCTCGTGTCCTATATGCCTACTCACTTTAAATTATGTAGACACCATGTGCTACCCAGTACCCACGACACCAACCCAACAACTGTATTTCGATGGCGATTGACCGTCGAGCTTCTCACCCCCGATAGTAATATGGGAAACTTTAATCTCCTCCTCCGTGATTGGCAGCATCGCTAGTCACTATACGTCCAAATCAACCTTACCTACGGGTTTAAATTATCGAAGTCGAAACGGTGCAGAGCAATTCAAAACTTTCAAGATCACCGCCGCATCAAGCAATTCGAGTTGCCCCTACAATCCATTACTTGTTCCCGGATTCTTGTGAGTTTAATGCAAATAAATTATACAGATTCTAAAACTGAATTAGGAGAGAGCTACATTACAAAAATTATAACAAGGTACTTGTATGAGATTTAATTATACTTAAATATAACGTATTATTATTATAAATTATAAATCATAAGATAAGTGGATCGATAAAATTAAAATCATTTAATGAGTTTTTTTTTCATAAATTAAGTTCAAATCACATTATATTTAAATTTAATTTGTGAGTAAATGGGTGAATAGTTTATATAAAAAAATATATATCATAATTGAATAATTCAAGTCTATTTTAATATGTTATTTATGATTAATTTGTTGACGTACTAGATTTGAATAATTTCAGGGTAATATAAACCAAAACTCAGGAAAGCCACTCTTTCATTCGAAGGGGTGCAAAATTTTGGCTCAAACGAAAGAATTTAAAAAAAAAATAATAATAATAATAATAAAAAAATAAAAAATAAAAAAGAGGTTAAGAGAACGTGTCCCCTTTCCAATAGGAGAGGGGAAATTGGCGCTCCAGAGTTGCTTGGGGGTTAACAATGCCAATTCATTGCTTGCCATCTTTTCGAGAGATGCAAGCCAAGTGACCGTTAAGCCTTTGAGACCCTTGCTCGTGTCTATTTATACCCGTATCCGCTACAGCGTTTTAACTTCCCGGATTCAAAATCGACAGAAGGGAGGGTAGAAAACAAGAAAAATGTTGGAATATGTCTTGTATTCTAAATTACTCTTTTGTCCTTCTTTTATTTTTATATAAATAGACATAATAGGGTTATGAAAAGTGTGAGAAAGAGAGATTTGAGAGGAGCCATACTCTTTGTATTCTGTAACACACTTTCTCTACTAATAAGAATATTTTCTCTCTCTTTCCTGTGGATGTAGGTCACATAGACTGAACCACGTAAAATTCTGATATTACTTTCTTCTTCGATTTACCATTTGCAATAACAAATTGGTATCAGAGCTGAAAAAAAAAAAAGATTTTCTTTTCTCTCTCTCCGGCCACCCAGCCAACCGCGGGTGATCCATCGAGAAGAAGAAAAAGAAAAAAAAATTTTTTTTGTCTTTCTTCTCTTTTGGCCATCCCCACCGATTTGCCAAAAAAAAAAAAAAACAGCAGATTTGACGGAAACGGAGCAGATCCGACGGAAGAAAGGAACAGATCGGGTTCCAACGGGTCGAAGGCACTATAGATCGACGAGCTGCACAGTAGATCGACGGGAGGCAAACACCGTAAGCACTATTTTAATGCCGTCAACATTGTTTTAATGTCGTCAGCACTGTTTTAACGCTGTTAGTATTGTTTTTAACGTCGGAGGCAAATTGTGATTTGGGCCATAAATTTGTATTCTTCAATTTTCGTTGTGGGTGTTTTGTTGCAATGGCTTCTTCATCTTCATCAACGGTGAAGTCTGAAATTGAGAAGTTTGATGGAAACACCAATTTTGCACTGTGGCAAGTTAGAATGATGGCAATTCTGACGTGAGAAGGTACAAAAAGGGCCTTACATGGCAAGGAGAAGAAACCAGAGTCAATGTCTGATGCATATTGGGATGACATGGATGAAAGAGCTCTATCCTCGATTCAACTCAGTTTGGGAAATGAAGTTTTGAGAGAAATCCTCGGTGAAAAAACATCAGCTGGTGCGTGGCTAAAATTGGAAAGTCTGTACATAACGAAATCTTTGACTAACAGACTCAGATTAAAGCAACGCCTTTATACTCTTCGTATGTCAGAAGATACTTCTTTGAAATCACATATTGGAGAGTTTAGTTCGATTGTTACTGATTTGAGTAAGATTGATGTTCATATTGACGATGAGGATCAAGCTTTATTGCTATTGTGTTCTTTGCCTCCTTCATACAAGCACTTTAGAGATACTATGATCTAGGGAAGATATTTCCCTTGAGAATGTCAAGACTAATTTGCAGGCCAAGGAGAAAATTGATAGTAGTTTGACATTTTCTGAGACATCAGATCAGAGTGTTGGTTTGATTATTGATCGAGGAAGATCAAAGGAGAGAGGTCGAAATTCAGGAAAATCAAGATCGAAATCAAGGCACAAGAATTTGACTTGCAATTATTGCAAGAAGAAAGGGCACATCAAGTCTGATTGTTACAAGTTGAAAAACAAGCAGAAAGTAAACGACAGTAATCAGAAGAATCATCCACCGGGAGAAGCTCATGTGGCAGCAAATGAGAGTGATGATATGCTTTGTGTCACTCAAGGCCAAGGCAGATTTCAAAATACCTGGATCATGGACACTGGAGTCTCGCAACATATGACTCCTAATAGAGAATGGTTTACCACTTACAAGCCAATCAATGGTGGTGTTCTATTAGGTAATGATCACATATGTAAAGTTGCTGGGATTGGTACAGTGCAAATTAAGATGCATGACGGTGTCATTAGGACCTTGTCTGAGGTCAAACACATTCCAGATTTGACGAAGAATCTTATTTCTTTGGGCACTCTTGAGAAGAATGGCTGCAAGATTGGGTGTGAAGGTGGAGTTCTGAAGGTTTCTAGAGGTACTCTTATATTGATGAAGGTTGCCAGAATTGACACATTGTATTTCTTGCATGGTTCAACAGTCACAGACTCAACTGCAGTTTCCACTTCAGTTTCAGATTCAGACGTGACGAAGTTGTGGCACATGCGGCTGGGACACATGAGTGAAAGAGGTATGGCTGCCTTGAGTAAGAGAGGTCTTTTGTGTGGTCAGAACACTGGAAAATTAGAATTTTGTGAGCATTGTGTTTTTGGGAAGCAGAAGAGGTTGAGTTTCAGTACAGCCATCCATAAAACAAAGGGAACATTGGACTACATCCATTCAGATCTTTAGGGTCCTTCTCAGGTTCTCTCTAAAGGTATGGGTGCTGCTTATATGCTCACTTTCATTGATGATTTTTCTCGTAAAGTTTGGGTTTATTTCTTGAAACATAAAAGTCAAGTGTTTGGAACCTTCAAGCAGTGGAAAACTTTACTTGAAAAACAGACTGAGAAGCAGATTAAGAGGCTGAGAACAGATAATGGCCTTGAATTTTGCAATAACGAATTTAATGAGTTTTGCAAAATTGAAGGCATTGTATGACACCGCACAGTTGTAAAAACTCCACAGCAGAATGGAGTTGCAGAACGCATGAACAGGACTTTGACAGAGAAAGCTAGATGTTTGTTCTCCAATGCAGGTTTGGGCAAGGAGTTTTGGGCAGAAGCTGTTAATACAGCTTGTTGGTTGGTAAATCGATCTCCTTGTACTTCCATTGAGTGTAAGACACCTGAAGAGGTGTGGTCAGGCAAACCTGCAAATTATTCTGATTTGAAGATATTTGGCTGTCCTGCTTATGCTCATGTTAATGAGGGAAAGCTTGAACCGAGGGCTAAGAAATGCATTTTTCTTGGCTATGCTTCTAGTGTGAAAGGTTATAGGTTGTGGTGTCCAGACCCTAAGTCTCCAAAATTCCTCATCAGCAGAGATGTGACATTTGATGAATCCGCTATGTTGCATCCAAAAGAGGAAGTCTTAAGGCCGAACGATGAAGATAGCGGGAGTTCCACACAGCAGGTGGAGTTTGAAAGTGATATTCCTTCTAAGTCAGGTCAACAAATTCAGGTTGACACTTCAGAAACAGTCGAGGATACTCAAGATACTCAATAGGCACAGCTGTATAGTATCGCCAAAAATAGACCCAGAAGGACTATCAAGCCACCAACCAGGTTTTCATACTCAGATTTTGCTTATTGTTTGGCAGTAGCAAAAGAGGTGGAGTATAATGAACCTAGAAACTACTCAGAGGCTGTCACTTGTGCTGAATCTTCCCAGTGGAGTATTGCTATGACTGAGGAAATTGAGTCCCTGCATAAGAATCAGACTTGGGACTTAGTGAAACTTCCCAAAGATAAAAAGACTGTTGGCTGCAAATGGATCTTCAAGAAGAAGGAGGGAATCCCAGGAGTTGAAGATGCAAGGTACAAGGCAAGTCTGGTTGCAAAGGGTTATAACCAAAAAGAAGGGATTGACTTCAATGAGGTATTTTCTCCAGTTGTAAAGCACACTTCCATTCGTGTGCTTCTAGCTATGGTTGTTGTGTATGATATGGAATTGGAACAGCTTGATGTCAAGACTGCTTTTCTACATGGCGATCTTGAGGAAGTCATTTATATGGATCAACCTGAGGGTTTCCAAATTGAAAGCAAGGAGGATCATGTTTGCAGGTTGAAGAAATCTCTATATGGTTTAAAGCAGTCTCCTAGACAATGGTATAAGAAGTTTGACAACTTTATGGTAGGTAATGGTTACTCAAGGAGTGAGTATGATAGTTGTGTCTACCATAGGAAGTTTCATGATGGATCATTTGTCTATTTGCTACTATATGTAGATGATATTCTTGTTGCCTCTATAAGCATATCTGAGATTAATAGTTTGAAGAAGCTACTTGGTAGAGATTTCGAGATGAAAGATTTGGGAGCTGCAAAGAGGATTTTGGGCATGGAGATCACCAGAGACAGGAAAGAAGGAGAGTTGCGCCTTTTACAGAAAAGGTACATCGAGAAGGTTCTTGATCGCTTTGGGATGATGAGTTGCAAACCGGTAAGTACTCCTTTGGCTTCACACTTCAGACTTTCAGCCTCCTTGTCACCCAATAGCCTAGAGGAGGAGGAATATATGTCACATGTTCCACACTTTAGTGCAGTGGGCAGTGTTATGTATGTTATGGTTTGCACTCATCCAGATATTTCACAGGCAGTCAGTGTGGTCAGTAGATATATGGCTAATCCTGGGAAAGCACATTGGCAAGCAGTTAAATGGATACTTCGGTATCTTAGAGGCACTACAGAGGTAGGACTGATGTTCAGCAGAGGCAGTAGGTTGATTACTGGTTTTGTGGATTCTGACTATGCAGGTGACCTTGACAGAAGAAGATCAACAACTGGTTATGTTTTCACTCTTTCAGGCAGTGCCATTTGTTGGAAGACAACATTGCAATCAACAGTTGTTCTTTCCACTACTGAAGCTGAGTACATGGCAATAGCAGAAGCAGTCAAGGAACCTATTTGGTTGAAAGGTTTGGTCACTGATTTGGGTTTATCACAGGAAACAACCACCGTATTCTGTGACAGTCAGAGTGCTATACACTTAACCAAAAATCAAGTGTATCATGAGAGGACCAAACACATTGATGTTAGATACCATTTCTTGCGAGATATTATATCTTAAGGTTTGATTTCAGTGATGAAGGTTGCTACTGCAGACAATCCAGCTGACATGTTGACGAAACCAGTTTTAACTAGTAAGTTCAAGCATTGCTTGGACTTTGGACTTGATTGGTGTTCGTTTTGATTAACTAGCTCTAAGGAGCCATTTGGAGGAGAGATAGAAGAATTTTATTTTATTGTGTGTTTAGAGAATACAATGCAAGATAGAGATTTGTTGAAATATGCCTTATATTCTAAATTACTCTTTTAGCTTTCTTCTATTCCTATATAAATAGTCATAATAGACTTATGAGAAGTGTGAGAGAGATTTGAGAGGAGCCACACTCTTTATATTCTATAACACACTTTTTCTACTAATAAAAATATTTCCTCTTTTCTTCTCATAGATATAGGTCAGATAAACTGAATTACGTAAAATTTTGATGGTACTTTTTTCTTCGATTTACCATTTGCAATAACAAAAAATAAGTTGGTCTCGCATTTTCCTTTGTCTCACGGCAAGCCCGGCAAATACGATAAACGGCGCAATTCTCTCCTTTCTCTTTCTCGGTGATGTCGATTTGCGTGTTTGTGTTGTTTCTACTCGTTGCTTTTTTTTTTTCTTGATGCAACGTGCAATTTTCCCAACGGAAAAACAAGAAATTTCAAAATATAGAAAATTAGCAGTCAACCGGAAACGATTCTGTTTTCTGTTGCGTCCTCATCTTTTTTTCTTTTTCTTTTCTGAATTTGTGGATATTAACTGTGTTTCTTGATGTTAGGGAAATCGTAAGTTTGTTTAGTTTTGTGTTCAGTTGTTTTTTCTTTAATCTTCTGTTGAAATCTTTGAGTTTTCTTGGATCTTTAGTTGATTTTTTCAAATTCAAGAAAAGTTTAATCGAATAAAAAACAGAGAGAAAGAGGGGGAAGATAGCAAGATTGCGGACAATCAATTTCTTCTTTTTGTCTGCTTAATATTTCGGCCCCTATAAAAATAAAATAAGTATAGGGAAGCAGTCCCCTCTTCAACAGGAGAAAAGAATCGCCGCTCCATTTCTGAAAGCCTTTACTCTTTGCTTATAAATAAAAACCCGTGTTTGGCTACTGCATTTTCACTTTCCAGAGTCAAAATCAACAGAAAGAATTAAAGGGGAGCGCAGAAAACAAGGAAAAGAAGAAGAGGAGGAGGAGGAGGAGGAGGAGGAGGAAGACATAGTAGAGTCTCTTCGAAATCGACAGAAATAATCACAAGGGAGATCAGAAAACAAGAAAAAGAAGGAAGAGCCAAGAAGAAGAAGAAGAAGAGTCTCTTCTTATTGGTCTCGTATTTTCCTTTTTCAGACGATAAGCCTGGTAAAATACAATGAACGGCGCGTTCTCCCCATTCTCTTTCTCGGTAATGTCGATCTTGTATTTGTTTTATTTCTGTTTATCGCTTCTTTTTCTTGATGTCCGAACTGACATACATGAAATTTCAAAATAAAAAATTGGCAGTCAACCAAAAATGATTTTCTTTTCTGTTGTGTCCGTTTTCTTTTTTGGTTTTCCTTTTCTTTTCTCTTTATCTTTGGATATTAACCGTGTTTCTTGATGCTAGGGAAATCAAAGGTTTGTTTAGTTTCGCTCTCTCTTCCGTATTAAAGAACAGTAAAGAACGAGTATAAAAACAAGAAAATGGCTAAGCGAGACTTTCAGTTGATTTTTCTTTATTCTTCTATTGAAATCTTTAAGTTTTTTTTTTAATCATTATTTGATTTTTTCGTGCCAAACGCCTCACTGGCGGAGACGCGACCTCGAGAACGGAGGTGGCCCTGTTCTGACTAACAATGCGGGCCATGATGAGTCCTCCATTCCTTTCTACATCCCTAGCATCAAAAAAGCCTCTATCAACGGTCTGCACCGCTGGAGATTATAATACTGCACAATCAATTTCTTCTCTTTTCTTATATAAATATTCTGATATCTTGACAGGTGCCTATTGATGGAATCTTGGGTGGCCGGTCGCTCTCTTGCTATTGAAGAATTTAGAATGATTGGAAAAGGGAAGATTGTAAGTCTGTAGCCTTGATGTGAGCATGATGAAATTGCTTCAATTTTTTTATATCAAATATGATTACTGTACCTGTAGAGGTTCACCGGAGCTCCGGGGAGCCATTTCTGATGTCAGGCTGCACAGTACAAGATGGCGGATGGCAGTGGCACTATTATGCTGGTAAAATCTTTGGGTTTTAAATTGCCCACCCAAAACAATCCCAAGTGATGCTACTTATTGTTTCCAACTTCTCTTTTGACATTTTATTGATATTGTCGGAGACTTAACATTTTTTTTTTTTTGAGTAGTATTATAACTTTCCTTGGTTAAATTTGTGTCAAGATATGGTAAGGTGCTTCCCTCAATCTAAATGGTAATCATCTTCTTGTTCATCTCCAGTCATTGTCTTACACTTTTTTGGGGGCAATTTTAAGGTGACAAGTGTTGGGATTGATAAAGAATGAGGGTTAATCATGGCTAGTATTTCAGAAGACACTGGACAAGAACATCCTTGCAGGCACGTCTTTTCAAGTTCAGTTAATAATGTTTATTTTACGTGTTCACTTTTATTTGTAACTTATAAGTTACTGTTCCTAGGTGCACTTAAATGGAGTTGCAACTTTTGTTGGTATAGTTGGACTACCTGTAGCTTCTGCTGTCTTGGTTGTCCATTTGGTCAGGTAATTGAGAACTTACTCCCCTGTGTTTGTGTGTGATATGTTTGTTTTTCTTTTTTTTTGTTTCTCTGTGTCTCTGTTGGCATGGTAATTCTATTCGAACAGATTCTTTACCAGCCATTCCAGGAGCTCTGATGGAGGTGGTCCATTTAAAGGCAGCTAAATCAGCACCTAGTGATGCAGAGGATGTAACAATTAAAATTCTCACTGTTTTGGTAGGCATATTATCAACTGTCAATATGATATAATAAGTTACATTTCTTAGGTTAACTATTGTTGTACTTACTGTTCCTCAAGGGCTTCTTTTGGCTCTTATGCTGTCCTCTCTATGCACAAATCATCCTACATATTTTATGGCAAGGAATTCGATTTGAGTATCATCCAAATTGGGGCTCACTACATGGCAGAACAGGGGACAAATTACCGTTTATTTCCTTTTTGTTTTGTTGTAGTTGTGACCCACTGGATGTAAGAATGCTTATTAGTCCTTTCAGCATATCACCTATGATCTGCTTTGATTATGTCTACTTTCATTCCTTTTGTTCATATGCATTTTTCCTCTTTTTTTTCTAATATAATCTAGCTCATTCAATGAGTAAAACGATGGCAGACAGGGCCTTGGTATGTACAAGTCTAACTTTTTCTTTGTGCTTTTATCTGTTGGAAAATTCTGTGCAATCTAATAGAATTTAGGTTGCAGGTGCCTAGGCTTTCTGCCTGTGAAAATCTGCCACAAGTGGTGACAAAGCTGGTACCCTACACTTGGACCAAGTAAATCATCTTGCAGCTTTTGAATTATTTTTGGTGTTTGCATTTTCTACACCATATCATTACCCCATCTGTTTTTGAGATTCAAATATTAAAAGTGACTTGCCTGTTAATTTCCTTGGAATCTATGAGGAAACAAAACTGTATATTCATTTTTGGGGGATGGAGAGTTTAGTGGGATGAATATCAATGCCCATTCCTTCTTTCCCACAAATTTCAGTCAAGAGATTTCTTCTCACAGATGACTGTTGTTGACGCTTATTTTGGGGGGCAAAGAATTGATCTTATTGACAATAAGTCACAATTGGCTCTCATGTTGCCATCTTTATTCATATAAGGCAATGCACAGAACACAGTTGGTGGTGTTTTTATTCCTCAGGTGATTACATTTTCCCTTTTTTAACTAAATTATCTAGTGTGAAGACATAGTGAAGCAGAAATTAGCCAATATAGGATCTGCTGCCATTGTTTTTTGACAAAGTGAGGGAGATGCCAAGGTTTCTGGTTTGCCAACAGAAAAGACCATTCTAGTTTGGGGGGAGTCATAGGTTTGTTTTTAACTTAATCCTTTTTTTTTTTTTTGGCTTCTCAGGTGAGTATTAATACTACAACTAATTTTAATCCTTATTGTTCACAGCTTGGAATGGAATTTGATACTATCCGGTTACAGTCTACAACTAACCATGTTTTCCCATTCAAATCAGAGAAAAAAAGAGGGATGTGGCACTAAAACTGGCTAATTTCTGTGCTAACATCTTGTAGAGGTTCATTTGGGAGGCTTGGTGATATCTGCTTTAATCACACTGATGATAGCTACTGAGGATTCTTTAATGCTGGGCATGAAAACAGAGGTAACTGGCATTTTGCACTTCCTATTAGTGTGCAAGTGTGACACAGAATTATGTTACTGTTGCCTAGTTATCTTTTCGTGAAGTCTCAATCTTAATTTGAATTAAGAATGAGTGGTACCTTTTTTATTTTCAGAGAACAAACGATGCTTGATTTAGAAAAAAAGCTATGCTCATGCATGTATATACCGAAAGAAGAGGTATACATGCAAGTCAATACCAGTCACAATGATGGTGCTCATAAATGCTTTCTTTTGTAAATATTATACTGATGAAGAATATACATTGTTATCATTTCATTTACTGTCCTAAATACAAGCTTTCTTATAATGACCAGCATGACAATGACACTCTATGCATTGGGTAATTGTTATGCCTAGTTTCTCTTGATGATTGTTCTGTGTTTGTTTCTTCATGAATGTTCCAAGTTTAAGCAGCCATGGGAGTCTCTGCTGTATATCATTCCTCAATATGAAATAGTGTACTTATTTTCCTTTTTCTGTATCCAGCAGTAAGCGATTATAGACAATCTCTTCAGTTCCAGAATTTAAATGAGGAGAAGAGAAACATACATTTGGAGGTTCTATTCTATTTAATGTCTTGAAAAACACATGTAAGGTTACTATAGGTGGCAGAGAAGTTGACGTATCAATATATGACATCATTGTTGGTGATGTTGTACCCCTCAGTGTTGGGGACCAAGTATGCATTGACTCTTACATCTTATATTCTATTTAACATATGTTTCTTGTGCATGGTATCAATATTTTGATGTCTTGACAGGTTCCTGCTAATGGAATTCTTAATTGCCAGTCACTCTCTTGTTATTTGATGGGATCTAGCATGGAGAAAGCAAGACTATAAGCCTGTGGCCTTCATTGTGAGCCTGCAAATACAATAATCACATTTGAACAACAAAGTGGCCTTCATTGTGAGCATGATGAGATTGCTTCAATGTTCTTTGTTGTTCAAATATGATTATTGTATCTGCAGGCTCACAGGAACTCCAGGGAGCCATTTCTGATGTCTCAGTCTGCATAGTTCCAGCTGGCATGGCACTATGCTGGTAAAATCCTTGTGTTTTGGATTCTAAACCCCCCTCCCCAAACCTATTTTTTCCAACTCCTCTTTCGACATCTTATTGATGTTATATGAGACTGCACTTTCGATTTTTGGAGTAGAATTATAATTTTTCTTTGTTAAATTTGTCTCAATATATTGTAACATACTTCCCTTACACCCTTGCAGGTTCGTTTTCTCAAGTTCTGTTAATAATTTAATGTTTAGTTTACATGTTCCCTTGTATTTGTAATTATAAGTTACTGTTTCTAGGTGCGCTTTGCAACTTTCATTGGTATAATTGGACTGGCTTTAGCATCTGCTGTCTTGGTTGTCCTTTTAGTCAGGTAATTGAGAATTAACCCCCCCTGTGTTTGTGTGTGCATTTGTTTTTGTCTGTCTCTGTTGACACAGTAATTTTGTCAGAAAGATTCTCCACTTGCCATTCCAGAAGGCTTGATGGAAAAGTTCAGTTTAAATCAGGAAAAACCAGAGTAATGCAGTGGATGGAGCAATTAAAATTCCACTATTGCAGTAGGCTGATCATGAACTAACAATGTGGTATAATACGTGATTACATTTCTTAAGTTCACTAATAAGGTTTGTTTTCTAGGTCACTATTGTTGTAGTTGTTATTCCTGAAGGGCTGAAGGAAAAGTTCAGTTTAAATTGGGAAAAATCAGGGTAATGCAGTGGATGGAGCAATTAAAATTCCACTATTGCATTAGGCAGATTATGAATATGGTATAATACATAATTACATTTCTTACATTTGCTAATAAGGTTTTTGCTCTAGGTCACTATTGTTATAGTAGTTGTTCCTGAAGGGCTTACTTTAGTTGTTACGCTGACATAAGTATATCTACTTACAAATCCTCTTATGTAATTTATAGCAAGAAATTTGATTTGAACATCATCTAAATTGGGGCACACTACTCCGCAGAGCATGAGACACATTACTGTTTATTGTACTTTTGCCCCCCCCCCCCGGCGGGGTGGACGCAAGACTACTTTGGGTATGCATTACTGATCCTTGTAGCATATCAGCTATGATCTTTCATTTCTGGTAGATTACACACTGCTTATGGCCTCCTTTCACTGCTTTGATTATGTCTACTTTCATTCCTTTTGCTTGTATGAATTTTTCCTCTTTTTTTTGGCATAGTCTTGCTTATTCAATGAAGAAAATGATGGCAGACAGGTCTTTGCTATGTACAAGTCTTGCTCTTTCTTTGCACTTGAAAACTGATATGTAGAATTTAAATTGTGGGTGCCTAAGCTTTCTGCCTGTTAAATCTGCCACAGTTAGTGGTGATAAAACTGGTACCCTAACCTTGAACCAGGTAAATATCCTGTAACTTTTGAAATATTTTTGGTGTTTGAGATTTTCTCCAAAGAGTAAAGAAAATAATTTTGATGGAACTGGTTACCACGAGTGGGAATCACAAATTCATAAAATTTTAAGTCAATTTTCTACACGGTATCAGTACTCTTACACTGTATTGGTACCATATCAGTTTTTGAGGTTCAAATATTAAAAGTGAATCAGCTGTTGATTTCGTTTGAATAGACAAGGAAAGAAACATATTACATCTTCATTTTTTGTGGGACAATGTTGCATGGTAGGATGAATTTCCTTCTTTCCCACAAATTTCAATAGTAATTGATTTCTAGTTGTCTACGCTTATGTTGATGGGCAAAGATTTCTAGTTGTTGATGCTTATGTTGATGGGCAAAGAGTTGATCTTGCCGACAGTAAATCACTGTTATCTCCCATGTTGCCATCTTTATTCATTGAAGGAATTGCACAGAACACAGATGGCAGTGTCTTTATTCCCCGGGTGATTACTTTTCCCCTTTTTATTAATTAAATTATCTGGTGCGAAGACATAGTGGAGCAGAAATTTCCTAATATAGGATTTGCTGCCATTGATTTTTGACAGCGTGGGGCAAATCCCTAGGTTTCTGGTTGGCCAACAGAAGGCCATTATGGTTTGGGGAGTCAAAGGTTTGTTTTGTAACTTAATTGTATTTTTTACTTCTCAGGTGACTATTAATACCATGACTGTCATTTGCCTTGCCCACAGCTTGGAAACGAATTTGATACTGTCTGATTTCCAGCTACAATTATGTGTTTTCCCATTCAACTTGGAGAAAAGAGGGGGTGTGGCACTAAAGCTGTTACTACAGCTAAGTTTTAAGATTAGAAAAGCTCCATGAAAGACAATGAATGAAGGCTGATCATGGAGCAATTACCTCGGAAGTTTATAATTGTTTTTGACTTTTCCCCCCTTTTATGAATGCTAAGGGAGTTAAATTTTAGTGCTGAAACTACCAAAGCCACCATAAACTGATTCTCATTAGATTTTTTAGCACATCTACCATTTGTACTTAAACTACTTGTCATATGTTTTTTCACTTTATCATTACATAGTTTGTCATATTTGATTTCTGCTGATTGCTTGAATGGCATGACTAATTAGTCCACAGGAACCACAGCTTCTTTCTCCCTTTTTTTTTTTTACCAAAATGTGGCACAAAAGCTTAACGCATGGTAAAATTCAACCTGCATCCATAACTATTGGAGAAAGTTTTATTTTAGAAATAACCTCATATTCAGTTATTTGTTGAATGAATTTGTTACTTTATCTTTGAGATATGATCCTTTTTTTGGCACTTTTGTGTTTTGTTCTATGTTATATTTTATATGTTTGTAATGAAAGTGGTAGTGTGGTTTTTTTTTCCTCCAACTTGAAAATTGTCAAGTGACCAATATTAGAATTTCTGCCTTACGCTTGTCACGATATTTTACTCTAAAATTATCCCTCATTTTACAGACTGACTCTCAAGTGCATATTCACTGGAAAGGGGCTCTGCTGAAATTGTCTTGGCCTCTTTTATGAGGTACATTGATGCAAATGATCATCTAGCATATGGGCAAAGATAAGGTTTGTGAAGTTTGTTTTTCAAGGTGAATAAGACTATCAAAAGTTTTATTGTTTTGAAAGTGGTCTTTGTTTGCAGTTGTTTTTTAAGAAAGCCACAGAAGATATGACTGCTGTTAGTTTGCATTGTGTTGCCAT
Organism: Bruguiera gymnorhiza; assembly: GCA_020883675.1. Classification (NCBI taxonomy): domain Eukaryota; kingdom Viridiplantae; phylum Streptophyta; class Magnoliopsida; order Malpighiales; family Rhizophoraceae; genus Bruguiera; species Bruguiera gymnorhiza. Next base: position 3,982,969 of record JAIRCJ010001057.1, on the reverse strand, counting down.
TGCATATAGATCAAGTGACATGGACAGAGTTCCAGCAGATGAAGAGCATCTAACACGGTGGTCATTACCTGGAGTTGACCTTGTCTTGCTAGCCATTGTTGGTATAAAGGTGTGACATTTTTTGAAATTATTGATGATTTCCATTTTAATTTTTCTATTGATCGAGGACAACATCAACTCTCTCTCTTCTTTTTTCTATCCGCCGTATCATATCTTTCCTTTGTTTTTTTTTGTTTTTTCTTCATTGGGTTAGCACTAGGTACATGTAGACATGTGTGTGTATGCATTGGTCTAATTTGTTTGTGGGACAATCCTGGATGAGATACTTAGACGATGCTACTGTCATACTGTCCTGTGTTTGTGCTTTTATATTAGATAACTTGGATATTTCTCTTTTGTTCATCATCTTATGTGATTTGATACTTCATTTTTGTAGTATGAGGTGCCATTTTACTAACCATTAACTGAAATTCTCTTTATTGAAAGCATGCTGAGTTTCATAACTATTGTATACAGGATCCATGTAGACCAGGTGTAAAAGACACTGTGCTCCTATATTAAATAGCTTGGATACATTTCCTTTGTGCATCTTCTTATGTGTCATGATACTTCATTTTTGTCATTGATGTTCCCTTTTTTTAATGTTAATTAAAATTTTCTTTGCTGTAAGAATGCAGAGCTTTATTACATTTACATATGGGATCCATGTGGACCAGGTGTCAATGAAGCCATGCGCCTATGTCAAAATGCTGGCATTAAGATGTGTATTTGTTGTCATATTTTGTTTTCCTTGAATCTTGCTGCAGTCCACTGTAGTTCTGCATTCTGGTTTCTTTTGATGATCTTCTAGAGATGCTGAAAACACTTATTTTTAGTGTGTGAACTAATATCAATACAGGGGTTAACAGTGCTTTTCAGGGACACTTTGCAGCATCAATATGATTTTGTAGTGATCTTAATTTCTTTGGAGTGTTATTTACATCGGTTATTAGGATATGCTTTTAGAATATTGATTTCATGTGTTATGTGTTGGGGTGATCATTGATCTATGAAAAATTGGTATTAATATGTGTTGCATAGTCTGGTTTTTAGATTTCATTTGTGCCAAGTGTCATACTAAAGTTTTATAGATAATGATATTATACCCCCAAAAATCTAATTGTAACACTATGTTTAGAATTTCCCGTGTCTTTTAATACTTGGAGTAGAGCTCTTATCGATGGTTCTATGTTTTGTTCTTGGTAAGGGAATTTATAAGGGGCAGATTTTGGTTTGTTACATGTGTCTCTCTTGTTTGTTAACCCCCAAAAAGAGTCTAATTATTACACTACTTTGTTTTGAAGGTTGATATTGGAATTTTGATTCCCATGTCTTTTTCTACTTTTAGCTGAGTTGTTATCAATGGCTCTATGTTTTGTTCTTGATTAGGAGGAATTTACATGGAGGCAGATTTTGGTTTGTTAAATGTGTCTCACTTGTTTTTTCTGATTCGTTTGCTTGATCTGTTTTTTGCTTCGAACTGTTGCTTTCTATCTTGATGTTGCCGGTTTGTGTCTCAGGGCATTGATGGCTTATGTAATTGAAATTAAGCTCATAAAACAAAGCAGTAATTTGTATTGACTTTCCTGTGAAAGATGCAATCAACTGTTATCAAGTATCATTTTTTCACACTGCACTATAATGACAGTCCACAAATACGTGCATTCTTTTTTTGTAATTATTCTCTGTGCGACCTGAGCACGGGTACAGTTTACCTTATCTTCTGAATGCATTAGTCAAATAGAATCTTTCTTCACACAAATGTACCAATGGTCACTGGTGACAATTTAAAAACTGCTAAAGCAATTGCTTCGGAATGTGGAATATGCATTTGGATGAAGATTGTGTAGACTATAATATAATTGAAGGAAGACTATTTCGTAGCAACTCAGATTGAGAAAAGGGAAGCTATAGCTGAGAGGATCTTGCTATGAATCATGTGTCTGCATTTGCCCTCTTTTCATGTATTGTTGTTATCTTCGCACATCATAGCAACAACTTAGATGACAAATTTGGTGAAAAAGTATATGTATGCCACTTAATGTGTAGGTGATGGACCAATCTTCTCCAAAGGACAAGCTTCTGCTTGTGCAAGCCTTGAACAGTGACATGTTGTCCCCGTAATTGAAGATAGCACAAGTGATTCTCCATGATTGCATGAGGTTCGGTGATTCTTGTTTTCACGCTTACTACATGCATTTGATGTTTTGGTGTCAGAACGGTTGTTCACCTGATACAAAGATTTTCACTGGTAGACACAAAAAGGGCAGTTGATTGATAATTTTGAGTACCTGACAGCCTTACTGTTTTATTTGTAGTTTTGTATCTAAAGTAGAAATGCCTCCATGGTTGGGTTTTTTTTTTTTCCTTTCATATTGTACTTATTTTCACGGGTTGGTGTTAGCATTTAAACATTTATATTTTCCATTGTGTCTTATTACTTTGGAACTGTGATCAACTTTTTCCTTTTCCTTTTTAGTAGTAAATAGCACTTATGATAATCATTACTGTCAATGATGTACAATTTTGCTTTTATTATTTTCTTTTGCCGAGTTTAGGCAGACATCAGTCTCTTAATGGGCATTCAAGGTAGAGAAGTTGCATCAAATTCTAATTTGATCTTATGCAGCATGTTTTTTAGAATGCATTGATGAATATTAAATATCTACTATATGTAAGTGGTGGTGTATGCAAATATTCAGAAATTTATCTAATTTCAGCTTACAGTTAACATCGTGGCCCTAATTATAAATGTTATGGCAGCATTGTCGTCTGTTGAGTCCCTTTCAATGCAGTGCAGGTTTGCGCCCCCCCCCCTCGGGCGCTGCTCCTCTGTCCATCCATTTGGTAATGCCTCTCTCTGTCTTTGTGTGTCTGTGCAGCTTCCTTTTTTTTCTTTTTTTTTTCTTGGTCTGTAGCTGAGTGGGGGAAGGGGGATTTTCTATAAAGCAGGCCTGGGTCCAAACCCAGGACATGCCCTCCAAATATGATTGGGTGGAGCATTGGCATTGGCTACTGAGCTGGCCACAGATCACCTGATAAATAGGCCCCAGTTAGTCACAAGTAAGAAACTTTTGATGGTTGACGCCTTGCCAATTTAATAATCTGTCCCAAGTCGGTGTTTTATTTTCATGAAATTGGTAAACCAAAGGCTTGGGCCTTCTTGTATTAAGTGAGTGTTACTATGGTGGCCAAAAACGAACAAAAAAAGAAAGAAAGAAAGAAAGAAAGTAGGAACCTATATAAAGCATATGTGGATATTGATAAGCCCACATAACAATAGGAATTTGTGCTTGAAATTATGGCGAATGTTGGTGAAAAGAACCGGCAAAGCTCAATGATAAAGTTAGTGCAAAGTTTCTGTTAAAAACCAGAAACCTGCATGAACAGAAAAGAGAGAGAGAGAGACACTGGGGCAAAATCACACCCCATTTTCTTTGTAGTTCGTATTTATATGAAGAACTTACAAGATCTTTGTACAAACGTGCCATTAAGCCATACATAAGTGCAAAAAAGCCATGCTTTGGATGAGCATTCCACTTTACAGCAAGGAAAACTAAAGTTACAAATAATCTCCGAACTTTGACAGATTATGTGAGATTACTTGATTAACAAGAAACGAAACAGGTCAAGTTCTAACTATGCATCATAACAGGATCACAAGATGGACTTAGAACAAAACTAAAGGATGCCAGAACATTAGCTTTGAAGACCAACTCTTTTGCTGTAACTTTGTAACTGAATTAACAGGATTTTAGAACTATGCCTCAAACCAGGTGTTTCATCTTCAATCAGGTGGGAGCTCCAATGTTCGAGGCCTATCTTCATCAGTGAACCATTACATTTTTATGTGGTTTGGGAAACCATTACCCATGTCTGCGGCTTACAGGATTAAACATGTCTGAGGCCTGGTCATTCCCTTGGGCGGGCTCTGAACTTTCAAGAGCGAACCAGTTGGGCCTGGACTTCACCTAGTCGGCTTTGCTGGCTATAGACAGCTGGACATATGGTCTTACATTTTTGTTTTCATTACGAGATGGACTCGTTAAATTTGGGCTAGAAGAGGGGGATGAGGAATCAAGATTTTTCTCTTTTTTTTGTCTTTTCTTTTTGGGAAAGTGTTGTTTTCTTCCCTGATCTCTTTGGTTATTCATTTGATTTCTTAACACGTCTCCACGTTTTTTCATTCTAATGATCCTAGATCTCATCTCAGATACAGGAAGTATTCAGTATTGGCTATCACAAAATAGTACAAAAAAAAAAAAAAAAACCACTTGGGCATGAAACAGACGAATGAATATACAGGTATGTCATCTTAACGGTCTATCACTTTCATTCTGTTTTGAGGGGTATTTACTTGAATAGCAGACAACTAGAAGCAAGTAATCATGTTCTATCTCCTTTTTTTTTTTGGGGGGGGGGGGTCTGGACAAGTTATAATTTTTCACCACAATAAAACTTATGCCGAGATATTATCAGTCGACCGACTCAGATGTCATTCCAATATCACTGAAATTAAAGTGCAGAGGTCACTGGATAGTTCATGCACGTGACATCAATCAAGTCGCAATCAGGATAGAGACGGTTTTGCCCGAAAACGAATGGCAATCTTTTCTTTTAAGTTTGTCATTTTTATTTTTGGTCCTGTTTAAGTTTGTCAATTTGTTGGGTAATCATGCTTTACATTTGGAATCTGCTTTTCTGCAATGGGAGTTGGTTGAGACTTAAACATCGGGCCAAAGTGACACGGTGCCTCCGTACGTGGGTCAATGTAGTTAGAATGGCTTCTTGCTCGCTAAGTCCTCCTGAATTTCAAACTGTCTATGGCCCTATAAAAAGTAGGCTTACTCAGGGTCACGATTCACGGAACTTCAAGCTACTGTTGTCGCTGTAAAACATCTGCGTTCACCTTATGCCATGTCCCCGATGTGATGGGGTTCGTTTTTGTGCTCGCGTTTCATTAAATGTTGGGAAGCTTCGACCCAAAAAAAAAAAAAGGGGGGGGGAAGCTGTTGTAATGACTAACCTTTTGGAAGTGTGAACCGGCTAGTTTCAGAGATACATATATCTGAATATTTCTTATCCATCGAGGTTTAGTTTATAAACAAGTATATATAAATACACCAAAACTCATTAATTCGATTACTCGAGTTTTATAATTCGAAAGTTTTCTAAGCAAACCGAACATTATTAATCAATAATTTTTTATTGATAAAACTGATGGGAGAATGATATGTGAGTTTTCAAGAGGTTCCACTGGCACACTGATATTGACTGAGATATGTGTTTCTAGATCAAAGTAAGAACTGAAGATGCGTGGTATGTTTTGTAACTGTTACCTGTCAGGTAATATAAATGTCTGTAAACTTCTTTTTTTTTTTCTTTTTTTTGTTTCTCTGATAATGGGATCCGCAATAAACGAATCGTCCTCCCAGGCTTAAAACAAGATACAACTTTCATTTGTGCTTTAGGCTTTTTTGCATCCCATTCGGTCCATGGCATGATCTCTTAATTTCCGGTCGCATTCGATGTACTAGCTGAGACCCACGTTTTTGACCTCACGGTGTCCACATGCAGCAATTGACACTGGGGTGACATATTTGACTCGTCGAAAGAGGCGTCTTTCAACATTTTCATCAAGACGTCGAGTCCATTGAATCAAATAATGGGCTCAAACTAACACTTCGTGGTGGCATCCTGTCGCCCTATTGGCTCGCTCTTCTGACTTTAATTCATGTTTCTCACTTTTGTTTTTTTCTTTTTTTCTTTTTTCTACTGACAAATTTCCCTATCCGCATTTCTCTCCTTAGTTGCTGGCGTGTCCACTTCAGCGTTCGCACCTGGTTTTTCAAATACATTTCATAGGCTGTTTGACTTGAACATGAACTGCAGAGCCCTCTAAGAACTAGTGGGCCAACCCAAGTTAAATGGCATTTTAAAGTGCAGAAAAGTTACTTGAATATAATAAAATAGATGCGTTTTAAATTAGTTGATTTTTTTTTTTTAAATTATGACTTATGATCACAGTTAATGATTGAAATTATGGATCTAACAACCATTATAATGCAATGTAAGTTCAAGTATACATTTCTTCAAGTCGACGGCATACGAGTGAGTGAACTCTTTAAAATGTAAGAGTAAAGAGATAAAACGAGCAACATGCGGATGCACGACGTGTGGGAGTTTGTAAAGTATAGATATGACTTTCATGCGTTAAAGCTAAAATTCGTACATTGAATGCAAACGAGACTCTTGTAGATATTTGGATGTGAGAGAACGAGATTTGTGGTTCGTGTTAATTGCGATTTGTTTATTTAATTGAAGAGTTGTGTTGCAATAAAATTACTCAAAAAAGACGCTACGGTCCAGTGATAATCTTCTTTGTTTTTGACTAATTAGCTGCAATAAATAATAAGATGCCTTTTTGCATACGTGATTAGCAGTAACTATATTTACTTTCTATAATTATAAAAACACTACAGAGTAAGTCACCTAACAACTTTATGAGTGTGTCAAACAAAACTATAAAAAAATAAAATAAAATAAAATTATGAGTTGAACATTTATGGGGGCCTAGCTAGAGTTCGAATCATTTTCCCTTGGTTCAACCGCTATTCTGCCGACATTGACGAAGTAAGATCAGACGTAGAGGAGTCTTCAATGTCGAGTGGGACTTAAAATTTGTTGATATTTAATCTAGCATATGCTGAATCCTAAACCTCACAAACCCAAAGTGTGAAAATTTTAAATTATTGAGTGAATTTCAAGCTTAGTTTATATATATTTCCTTAATATGCAGATCTTGCCAACCCAACGAGCGTAATAATAATGTGGGGAAGAAAGCACGCGAGTACTCGTGCAGTTTGAATTGAGTCATGTTGCATTACATCTGATGATCTGAAGCATAGAACATGAACATGGCACCAAGGCGCCTAGGTTTCTCCTTTTGGAAGGCACGTTGAAAAAAGATCTCCTTGATGCACATGTAATCTACATATATATATATACATATTAATGATGTCCGGCATTTGTTTTTCTTTAATATTAGTCCTCAATTGAGCGACGATCTTACAAACTTGATCCCATGACATTGCCTCTTCTATCTGTATTTGTGCTTGAGTTGACTAGTGAAGGGTCTATCGATTTTGCTACGCAAGTTGCCATTGTTTGCGAGCGAATTAACTGTGATTTGACTTGCGTCAAGGAAAAGAAAATGCCAATTGCAGAATAGACAAACAAGAGAATTATTTGCCACCCTGAGAGCGATGTGGGCTCGTAGGCGGTACGTACGAGTTGAGACTCCACTGAAATCGAACGATCTGCCCTGCCCAGTTGGCTGCTACATACTTACATACGATTTTGTGGATCAGGGTGTTCATAAGTCCGTTGAATTTGTCAAAAACGATTGTGTGTGGATCAGGTAAGTCATATTTATTGGTTGCTTTATTTCATATTGATTCGGGTTCAAATTTTTTTATTATTGCGTATTTTTAAATATAAGATAATAATTTATTAATGAGTAATTTTTAAATATAAAATAATAATAATTTATTATTTTATAATTTGTTACTTAATTTTATAAGTGTGATGGGTGGTATATTTACAAATTATTATTCAAAAAAAAGTTAAATTAATAAAAGTTTAAACTAGTTAACGGTCTCAAAATCTATATTAATTAGTGGTCTCGCAGTTTCTACTGAACTCTCGGTTGAGAAGCCAGGATTAGATTCAAGTCTATTGCTTAATTATATGCCAACTATTTGTATAAAATTGTAATTATTAAAAAATAAATATACGATTTTATTATGTTTAGCTTTTTTTTTTTCACACTTAGGTTTACAAGGGACAAAAACGCAATGTTAATATAATTAAAGAAAAACTATAGTTCAAAAGTTATGGTTTATGGACCGACTACCTTGCTACTTCTCCCAGAAGTCATAATTTCCCACGTAATTATAAGATTAATTCCCTTTCAATCTGTCACGATATTGCAGTGTCTTTATCGTATATTGTAAGGTAGATTTAACGTAGCCATTGGTAATGTTAGGGATGACAATATAGCCAAAAAGAAAAAAAAGAAGAAAAAAATGGTGAAAAACTGACATAACATTCGCCTTTCGGTCGTGTGATTAACAGGTAGGATTGTTACCTAACCCCAAAAGATGGTACAAACGTTGGGTTTTAGGACGCTGATATGGTGTCATTAATGAATGCTTTTTAACAAATCTTAACATTAACGTAAAAAACAACTTAAACCAGCCATGAAGCATACGTACAAGATATTAGCCGTTGAATTTAATTTAAATGATGCCACCATCTTTTTCCCCCTCGAGGTACCCCAATATACTTCTAAGAAAATATAATTATGTCCCTCTAGATCGTCACATGACACATTTCACTGGTAGAATAGACTCCGGCATCATGCGGACGTTAAGTTTCTTTTTTTTTTTTTTTAATTTTTATTTTTTGGTTATTGTCATCCTTGTCATGCGGACACGACACATTTCACTAGCAGCAATGCTTCTTCCACTGGAGCCTCCGCCTGTCCAATCATGTTCAAGGATCAATACGACAAATCACCAAGACGTATCCCGTGGCCAAGCACATTATTGGAAAAAAAAAACAAAAAAAGGGTTTATGATTTTGATTTGATCGCCATGACTCGTTGATTCTAACGGCTGCCAACTCAATCAGCTTCTTGCATCACCCCGTTGATTTAAACCAGAGCATTAAAATTAGTGCCAGCTCAGCAACCATATAATATAAAGGCCATTAATGCGGCGCGAGAAATAGCAGAAGGGACCAAGTCAAAATAAAATCACCCGTTTTATGGTTAGTGATTTAGCTGTCTTTATTTATTAGTTTAAATTTGATTTTTTTTTAATTATCACTCATTTTAAATATAAAATAAAAGTCTATATTAAATATTAAATGTTAAATTTATTAATATTGAAATTAAAATATTTTTTAAAAAATTACTTTTAATAAAAAAAATTAAAATAAAACAAAAAGATTGGGATCCACTCTAGTACACAGTAGAGTGATCACATCCAAAGTTCAAAAGAAATCAAGCATTTGAAAAGTGGTCGGCCGGTTGCCGTCCCATCATTTCTCTCTCCTTCTCAGAGACCTATGGCACTTTGCCACGTGAGCAATATCATCCCTTTTTTTTTTCCGTCATTCGATTTACACAGAGCCTTCAATATAGTGGGCAGTTGGCAAATAAGTGTGGAACGATAGTGTTCTTATAATTGAGTAAAAAAAAAAAAAAATCAATTACATAATAATATAATAAAAAGCACACAAAAAGATATACAATTTATTCAATAATATTTTCACCTTATTATATCATATCAATACAAACTACTCTCCATTATCACTAAAAATTTTAAAAAAACAAAAGAGACCAGATGAAGTTAATGTACTCCGGAGATCACCTGTTTATTCTACTTTAATTCAATAAGAGATGAGATAGGCCCCTCGTGAAGCGGTGGGTTCACCAGTTTTTTTATTTTTTAAACGAAAATCAATAATAGACCTTAACAGTTTTAATTAAAAAAAATTAAATAATAGTATATAGAAAGTAATATAATAATAATAATAATAATAATAATACGTATTAATTATATTATTTTAATTTTATAAATAAATAAAATTAAATATTAAAAAATATTGTATTATTCTTTTATAATTTTCATATTACTCTCAGTGTATTCCTACATGAGGGCTATCAGCATTCGAATTTTAAAATCTTTTTTCCTGGTCACTACACCATGAATTTTTATTGACATTCGATTTTATAATTAGTTTTTAGTCAATATCCACGAAAATTTGAAAACACGCCATGGACGGAGAACGCTAACGAATGAAATGATTACCGAAATTATTTCGAACGTCTAATCCACTGATCCGACTCTTTTTCTTTTTTTTCTTTTTGTATGTTTTGTTTTTTTTAGCATGATCCACTAATCCGAGTCTAGCTCACTTAAAAATTTCAGAGTTAGGTTTCATTCAACCCCTCATAATGGATATTTTTCCTTCCCATATAGTTTATATAGTATAAAAGGAAAGTTTAGAGAATTTTTTTTAATCTTAAGTTTCTTTGGTTTGTTAAAAAATATATATTTAAAAAATATTTTATACAAAGAATATTAAAAAATTTTGTAACTTTTACTAAAAACAAATGGCATTAAGTTTTAAAATTTTTGAATTTCTCTTATAAATTTGTTTGACTTCTCTTCCTTCTCTTTCTCTTTTCATTTTCTCCTTGGTAATTTTGAGATTAAAAAAAAATAAAAAAAGTGATTACTTTTTCTATTATTAGTAAGAAAAAAAGAGAGAGAGAAATAAAAAATAAAAAACAAGCAAGTGTCTCTTTTTTTTTTTTTTTACATCTCTCTCATCACTTTTTATCTCTAATAATTTTAAAATTGAAAAGAAGACAAGAAAAAAGCTAACTATTCTTTTATTATTAATTTTAAAAAAATTGTTTCATTGGTTTCAAAAAATATTTTCATTTTTTAAAATTATATAAAATATTTTACAAAAAATAAATACATTTTTCATTAACTTTACATTTTTGTAAAATAAATACTAAAAATATAAAATTACATTTTTAAAAAATATTTATTTTAAAACAATCTTAGTTAAACACTTAATCTTATTCCTAAAAAAAATTGATATATGTTAATATATTATTTGTATGATTTTATTACTATATATGAGACTTTATTACTATATATAGTTATAAGGTTAAAGTCTCTTTTATTCATAATTTAATAATAAATATGTATTACTTTTTTCTCTCCTTTCTTTTCATATTTAATACTATAATAATTATGATTTGGGTATAAATATGATATAAATTAACTTAAAATAATATTTTTTGAAAAATCATTTACTTAATTATAATTAAAAATTTTCTTACCCAAATAAATATATATTTTTATTTTTTTGATCTCTAAATAATTTTTTTGATTAATTGTCTAGTTATTTATAAGTATTTATTTAAAATTTATTTTAATCTGATTGTTTATTTTACTATTTTCTTCAAAAATTTTGTAATAAATGATTTAACAAACTTAATAATGTAGATATTGAGAGATTTCCCCTTTAATCTTAACGGTCAAAATACTATTTAATGCATACAATTAATGACGTGCCATCAGTTTCATTTTCTTCGATTATCCTCACACCCCACTCTCCTCCTTAATACCATAATTATCACTCAGTGATTGACTTAATGAAATAAACAAGTTATCGATTCATTGACTCAATTATTAAGTTATTGGTTGAACCATATGCTTAATTAAAATACTAATGAAAATAAATAATAATATATTAAAAATATTTTGACATCTAACTTAAAGTTCAAATCTTTTAGGATGTCTAAAAATTTTGACGTGGAAATATAAAGTTCGGCATCACACAAGACAGGCATTTGCATAGTAGGAGAAATGGACAAACATGAAAACAATTACAAATTGTTTTAATTATTAATATAAAATATAGGAATTGTATTCAAATAGATAAATATGAGGTAAATTTCTAAGATTTTATATAGGTAAGTTGGGTAAGGTGACAAATGATGGTGGTACTTTTGTTCAAAAATTATAATACATATTTTTTAACAAAAATTAATTTTTTCCTCAATTTATATCTAATTGTATCATTATTATGTCTTCTCAACATATATTTAAAATTTACATAACACACAAACAACTCCTATATAATATATATAGTCCTACACAACTTTTTATTCAATAAATATTGGCTTGCAAGAAAATTCAATCAACTTGCAAATTTGACCATAATTTGTAATTCTAACAGTTTTTTAGCCCCGAGAATCACATGATCCGAGTAAAGTGGGTTTGACACTGAATGCAAATCGTCCAATCAGACCCAACCCTTATATCAGTTTAAAATAGAATTAAATCGAAATTGAATTGAATCTGGACCGACCCCCCGATCATGGTTCGAATTGAAGCCAAGGAGAAGACCGGTCTGATTAAAGTCTGTATTTTTAAGAACCGAAAAATAAACCACTGCGACTTAACCGCACCACATTCTCCTAACATTAGAGAATTCTTCATTATCTAAAAGTCAAAAATAAATTTTTAAATTCGGTTTTTTATTATTTTTTATTTCTTAACAATTTCTTAAGAATCACACTACTTTTTTCTAACCTTTTCCTTAACAATTAATTTTTTTTTTTTAAGAAACTTCCGGTTAGCACTTCTTACTTTCTCTCTTTAATTTGAGATTGTTCTCTTTTCTTTTTCTCGCCATATGTTTTTGCATTTTTTTTTCATGTCTGTTATTTTTATCTATTTGCTTGATTTTTTTTTTAACTTTAAATATATCTTGGTGAATGATATATTTTATTTCCTCTTAAACAATATAATCCTTCAATGAGTATAAATTTCTTCCTCGTTGTACACTGAGTTTTTTTCAGACACCTAATTAATTTTTTTTGGTCCATAATTAAATTTAAGGTTAAAAGGGGGGGCATATTTTGTATTTTTAATTCTTTGTGTCTACTAAACATTTATAATTTTATTGAATTTTTTTTTTTACAATATTTTTACACTCAATATTTTTATTTATGATATTTTTATTAACAATATTTGATTTGACGGCATTAAGAAACAGGAGCAATCGGACAAGAATCTTGTCGCTGAAAACTTTTAGACGCATCAAGTTGACTGGGGAAACAGAGAGAGAGAATTGAACGGCGGGGGCAGACATTTTATTTTATAAAAAGGTCGGTGAAGAAAGGAGGAGAGTCCGAAATGAGCCAGTACATAGGTTTTATAAAAATAAAAAAAAAATTATTAATTTTATAGAAATTATGTGTTTTGCCGAGGCGAGAGTTTAAAAAGTAAATATATCTTCTGAGATATATATAAATCCCACGTACCAACTCTCTTTTTTTAGTTATTTTTTTATATATTTTTTTTGTTTTCCAAACGAATCGTGCCCAATTATTTTAAGTCAGAAAGAAAGGGGCCAGTCCCTGCATTGTAAGCAGATGGACTCGTGAAAGATTCAAAGCAGTGAACAAACTGATCTTAAAAGAACACAACAACAACAACAACAACAACAGCGTCCTCCAATCCATCTGACATCCGTAGGAACACAGTTACCAGAGAGAGATAGTAGAATAGCTGCATAACATAGCATTAATATATATATATATATATGGGAAGTCTTCGCAACGGAGGCGGCGGTGGTGGGGTGTTTAGGATCTCAGTCTGTGGGCAAGAAGAGATAGAGCAATTGTCGAGAGACGGCAGCCACTACAGTCTCTCTACTGGGATTCTGCCTTCTCTTGGCGCAAGAAGTAACCGGAGAGTCGAGCTCAGGAGGTTCATTATATCGCCTCATGATCGTCGTTACAGGTCATCATCTCATGTTGATTGATATTTCTGGGTGCTTCTTATTACTCTCTGTCTCTCTCTTTTTATTTAATTTTATTTTATTTAGGTTTTATATATATATTTGTTCGTTTCATTTCAACAGTTCAAGTTTCCGTGTTGCATTATTCGTTTGTGTTTTTTTTTTTCTTGGGGGGGGGGGAGTGGGGTGCTTCTTGGTTTCACTCAAACTGCCACAATTGGCTTCACTCAAACTGCTACAATTGGCTTCACTCAAACTGCTACAATTGGCTTCGTTTTGGCCGCATTATTATTATTATTATCATTTTCTCATGTGGGGGATGTGGTAAAATGAAAGGTACACTCAGTCTGGTTAGTCACGGCACTGTTTTGGTTATATGTCTTGTTTTGTACCTTCTCCTGGGAGCTGGAATAGACGAAAAGTTGAGTTTGTTCTGTTCCTTTTTGTTATTGAATCTCAAGTAGACTAGCACATTTTATTTCACCCTTTGTGGAATATTCACCTTCATTGTGTAGAAAGTTGAATTTAACTTTCCCGTTAATGATGGGAAGAAGAAACGATGATTTGAGTAACTTTATAATTATTAGCTTAAGAGACTTCAAGGGTAGGTGATTTTCTGCTGCAGAATCTGGGAAACTTTTCTGGTTGTTCTGGTCATCTACACAGCTTGGGTATCGCCATTTGAATTTGGGTTTCTCAGAAAACCGGAGGGACCACTAGCCATAGCTGATAATGTTGTCAATGGATTCTTTGCCATGGATATTGTTTTCACCTTCTTTGTCGCTTACCTAGACAAAGCTACATACTTGCTTGTTGACGATCCAAAGAAGATTGCTTGGAAGTACACGAGTTCCTGGTTAGCCTTTGATGTCATATCCACAATCCCATCAGAATTGGCTAGAAAGATCTCCCCTAAAGCCATCCGATCATATGGCTTTTTCAACATGCTTCGTCTATGGCGTCTGCGCAGAGTTAGTGCCCTATTTTCCAGGTAGAATTCTCATCTGCTTTCACTTCTGGATCCCAATTTTTCACTTTGGTTCTCGTAGTCTGAGAAATAACTTCCTATATATGTATATAACTTCCACTGAACAGATTGGAGAAAGATAGGAACTACAATTATTTCTGGGTCCGGTGTGCCAAACTTATTTGTGTGAGTATATTCAAGATAAGATTGAGATTTATATCACTCGAGATGCTTTTTTTTATATTTTATTTTATTTAAAGAGAGGCAATAACTTAAGTGCACAGGATACATGGATGCCAACCCTGTAGGTTACCCTCTTTGCCGTTCACTGTGCTGGATGCTTCTATTATCTCATTGCTGCACGTTATCATGACCCACAAAATACATGGATTGGTGCATCTTTGGGAGATGATTTCCTTCACCAGAGTATTGGGATCCGATACGTGACTTCAATTTATTGGTCTATTACCACTCTAACAACTGTTGGCTATGGTGACTTGCATCCTGTGAACACGAGGGAGATGCTTTTTGATATATTCTACATGCTCTTTAATCTTGGGTTGACTGCATATTTGATTGGAAACATGACCAATCTGGTTGTTCACGGGACTAGTCGAACTCGAAGATTTGTGAGTAATTAATCCTTACTGATCAGTATTATAGCCTTATACTGATCATTGGATTCAGTCCTTTTATAAACTTTCTTGTAAATTTCTTGAAAACTCCAGAGAGATACCATACAAGCTGCATCAAGTTTTGCTCAGAGAAACCAACTGCCGGTTCGCCTGCAAGATCAGATGCTTGCACATTTGTGTTTGAAGTTCAGGACAGATTCAGAGGGACTGCAGCAGCAAGAAACTCTTGATTCCCTTCCCAAAGCCATCCGTTCAAGCATCTCACATTATCTTTTCTATTCTCTTGCGGATAAGGTTTACTTGTTTCGCGGGGTGTCCAATGACCTGCTTTTCCAGCTGGTAACTCACAGCCTCTACATTTTATTCCCCTGTTCGGGGAATTGGTGTTTTTCTATAGGTGAATGCTTATATTGGATGTTCGCTTTTGCATACTAATTTATAAGGTCTCTGAGATGAAAGCTGAATATTTTCCTCCCAAAGAAGACGTCATTTTACAGAATGAGGCACCAACAGACTTCTACATACTTGTCACTGGTGCTGTGGTAAAATCCAGTTCTTACTTACTCTGTTTGTGTTTAGCAGAATTTTCTGAATTCTAGCCTCTAATACTTCTTTTACACTGTAGGATCTACTGATTCTGAAAAATGGAGTTGAACAGGCAAGTCCAATCACTTGAAACACTAGCCAATAATTAATTGCTGGATTCTATTGCTTGCATTTACTCGTAAGAGAAAATAAGCCTTGGCGTAAACAAATTCTCTTATGGCATCAAGGTTCCAGTTCATTAATTAATTGCTTTGCTATGGCTACGTTGGACAACTGCAGGTTGTTTGGGAAGCAAAGTCTGGGGATCTTTTTGGTGAGATTGGGGTACTTTGTTATAGGCCACAGCTCTTTACAGTACGGACCAAAAGATTAAGCCAACTACTACGGCTTAACCGTACCACATTCTTGAATATCGTTCAGGCTAATGTTGGAGATGGCACCATTATCATGAACAACCTCCTTCAGGTCAGAAAATATAATTTAACCTGGTGACATCTAGTCATACGCAGATTCAAAACTTTCTAGAATAAAGAGATTCAAGTATTCTATAGATCCTGGACATGAACTTTGTAATAACTTACTTAAAAGCAATCAGTAACTTGTTTGTGCACATTGGTGGGGCAGCATTTGAAGGAACACAAGGACCCAATTATGGAAGGAGTTTTGCTGGAGACAGAGAATATGCTAGCTCGTGGTAGAATGGATCTACCTCTTAGTCTATGCTTTGCTGCTATAAGGGGAGACGATTCGCTGTTGCTTCAGCTATTGAAGCGGGGCCTGGATCCAAATGAATCAGACAACAATGGGAGGTCAGCCCTGGTATGTGCGAATATGACACTTCTTTTCTTTTCATTCTTTTTGGTCTGAAATGCACAAGTTTCTGCAGAGCAATGATTATTTCTCTATTTCTTTATTTAATTCATAGCATATAGCAGCATCCAAAGGAAATGAAAATTGCGTGCTTCTTCTGTTGGATTATGGGGCTGATCCTAATTGTAGAGGTAAATTGTTCTAACCTCTTTTTCGCATACATTTACATCTAAAGAGACTTTCTTTATCTGTTCCTTGCTTCTTGATTGAGTATTATTCAAACTGCCGGTATAACAGAAAACGGTATCTATAATTATATCAGACAAATGTTTGTGGTGGCCAATAGGCCTGCAATCATTTGGCAAGTTCCTCTTATTAGGGAGGTGAAATAGGTCCCATTGAATTTCTAACACTGTTATCCAAAATCCTTTGTGCAGCAGCATAAATGGGGCATGCAAATTCAGATAATTGACCCTGTTAGAGTGGCCATATAAATTGAACTTCTATATGTCATTGAAAATACATCTACCTTATCAAGATTGGTTCATGCTGCTTGACTTCTCCTAAAAAATTCTTTGGAAGACATTATCTTATATGGTTAAGTTATTTGGCATTGGCCAACAACTTTGTATTGAAAATCTAATGATCAGCCATTCAAGGATGGTCTATGTAAGTGCCTGTAATTGTTTATCATTTTCATTATCTATTAGCAAACCACAGAAACTTGCGTTTTGAATCTTCTTGTTATTTGTTTACTTTCTCTGTCAGTCAATCTTTTCTTTTTTTTTAAAAAAAAAAAGAGCTATCATTTTTCTGATTCTGTTCTTTTTTAATAACCATGTGTTGGTTTTTGCTGGGAAATTATTCTGATTCGATTTCAAATCTGAAACTGGCATAGAAACTTCAAGAGATTTAATTAATTGGATTTTTCTATGCAGACTCAGATGGGAATGTGCCACTATGGGAGGCAATGCTTGGTGGTCATGAAGCAGTGACGAAGCTACTTATAGGAAATGGAGCAAGCATACAGTCCGGGGATGTTGGTCATTTTGCATGCACTGCTGCAGAGCAAAACAACTTGAAGTTGTTAAAGGAAATCGTGCATTATGGAGGCAATGTCACGTGTCCGAGAAGCAATGGAACCACGGCTCTCCATGTTGCAGTTTGTGAGGACAATACTGAAATAGTCAAGTTCCTCCTCAATCAAGGCGCTGACATTAACCAACCAGATGTACATGGATGGACCCCGAGGGACCTAGCTGACCAACAAGGACACAAAGAACTAGAACTCATTTTCCAAACACAAGATGAGGAAAACATGCAACCTGCTGCTGTTACAATTCCTGAGAAGCAGCAGCAGCAGCCTGGAGCTCCATTCCTTGGGAGGTTTACAACTGAGCCAACCATCCGTCCTATGTCCAGAGAAAGTTCATTTTTAAATACAGATGGATCATGGAGCCAATCCCGCCCAAGGCGTAGAACTAATAACTTCTACAACTCGCTCTTTGGGATGATGTCTGCTGCTGCGCACAAAAGGGAGAAGGACTTGCTATTTCCTATTGGGAAGACAATAGGTACTAACCATCGTGGAGTTAGCCCCATCAGGGTGACAATTAGTTGCCCTGAAAAAGGAGAAGTGGCAGGAAAGCTTATTCTGCTCCCAAAGACCTTTCAGGAGTTACTTGACACCGGAGCCAAGAAATTTGGTGTATCACGCGCAAAAGTTCTGAGCAAGGATAAAGCTGAAATTGATGACATTAAAGTGATCAGAGATGGGGATCATCTTATTTTTGTCAGCGGTGTATCACAAGATACTAGTATCCAAAATTCCCAAGATAACACAGACTCTTAGGGAAAGCCACCAACGGATGGTTGCCTCTGAAATCTTAAATCAATCATTTTTTGCCCCTCATCGTTTAAGTTTCGTGCATTGTTATCAAACCCAGCATGACTGAGCCAGCCGGATTAGTGAACTGGACCGTTGACCGATTCCATTCTTTTAAAACCTACCCAAGCCTTTGATTGGACCCGGTGGTCAATACAGTCAACCCAATGACTCAAGTTTCTTTTTTTTATTAAATTAATTTTTAATATTAAAATTATGTACCAAAATATTTTACCACTTAAAACACTTAAATTTAAAGTTAAAATACTTAATAAAATCTTTGTGAATCAATCTCAATTTGCCCCCGACTATTGCTTTGGAGAAATGCTAAATCCTGAGGAATCTGGGTTAGGGCTTAGGTGATGTGAGGCTGGAAAAAGAAGGGGATTGCAAAGATAGAAATGAGTATTGTAGCGTTGCTGCTTCCCATTAAGCCAACTAAAAAAGAGCTAGCATTTATAAAGAAAAAATTGAGGCAGAGATGAAAGAAATACTATACATTAACCTGCTTGCAGTCTACTCTTAAAAATCTGCAAGGTTTATACACCAGTAAGGAATGAACTATTTCCTAGTCAACTATCCCGCTCTCTGTTGCAGTAAAGAATGCATCTTAAGATAATCTACAAGCGTGAATGAAAAACAAGCTTACTATGCATATAAAAATTTATAATTAAATGTAAAAATAATATAATTCGAATTTATGATATTTTGGTTATAAAAATTCTAATATCATATGAATATATCATTCAACCCAAAAGTATAAATTATTGAATGAATTTAGAATTATCATATATTAAATTAAATTTGTTCATTTCAATAAAGGAATCGCTACATGTAAATACCGTATGATCCTCATTTATCGATGCCTTTGTTATTTTGCTCTTTCTGCTGCTACCGCACACTATTATAAGGGAACGCCCTATACATTGTTCAACCACCTTTACGAGGTGAAGTTTAACTCTGAAATAACAAAAAAAAGCTGCTTTTCATAGAGTTGAAGCACCGCGTTTTAACACATCCTCTGCCATCATGTCAGGGTGCACCTGCATCTAACAGAAAATCACATTCTCAATTCTCAATGCATATCACAAGTGCAAGCAACTGCGAAAAATGTCTATTTATGGCCACCTAATGTGAACTGATAAATTTGCAGCAGCACATTATCGCACGATATCTTCTTGTTGGTTTGATTTTCATTTTTTCTTATTTTTCTTTTGTTTCCTTCTCTGGTTTTCAGTGAATTGCTTATCAACAAGTTCTGTTGTTAAGTTCTTATGGCAACACAGATATCAATATAGCAGAACTAGTGTATTGAAGGTTCTGGTCTTGCCTGATACATCCTTTCCTCGCCCCAACTTTTGGATCTAAGCTTCAACTCTCCTCTGTTGGTTGTCATCTCATCTAGCATCTCAGAATCATGTGATTCTAAATCAATATCATCGTCTGAGTCAACCCCTTCGATGCCCTGCCAAAGTATTCATCACATCTTAATGTGGGTCAAAAGTATTCCCTTAAACAATAACTCAGGAATTCATATACAACTTTTCACGAGAAAATGTACAAAAAGTTGGTTCTGTGTTGGAACCCAGTCCATGATAAAATGGTGTTGCTAGCTAATTTATCAACCACTATCGAGTTAAGAATCTGGAAGTCAGAAACAAAAATAATGAGCTCGTGTACCTTGAATGAGAACCGCTTATGCTTTGGAGCTGCCTCAATTTCCTCATACTCAGCAGCGTCCAACTCGTGAAGGTAAATTGGGTGAAAAAATTTAGGAAGAATATGCTGCCTTATAATTATTAGCATAAAGAAGGGCAGAGGGAACAATATTCCAGCAATAGGTATCCATGTTATTCCGAAACAAATGAGCAGGAATACCAGCTGGAAGAGTGTAAATTTAGCAATATGCCTGAAGGGCACCCTCTCAACATAAGAAGCATGAGGGGCTTCCAAAATCCTGCCAAAGGACAAGAGTCAGAATGCAAAATAACTGAGGAGCTAATAAAGAGGCATTGAAGAATTGCCATTACTTGTAGCGTCTGGCAGGAGCAATGACAAGCATCAAAATTCTTTCCCAGAATTGGCTTCCAGGAAGGCTGTCAATGGCCATGTAAGCAAAATATCCCCAGAGTACAGATGTCGGTATCTTCTTGATTATAGGCATGGCAATTAGCGAAAGACCAACAAGTATTGCCTGTAATAAGTTGCTAAGTCTTTGCTCATTAACCCGGACGGGCAAGTGCTCATCAATATGTTTCCCAGGATTGAAGTTACGATCAGCAACATTTCCACCGTCAGCTTTCATAACTGCATCCTTCAAGTCCTTCAGCTCTTTATCCACAGAGGACTGCAACAGAACCATACTACAATTGTCAGGGGACTAGAGTTTGTAGACAATAAAAAATATCAAGAGATCAAAATAAGTTAGGATGTTTACAGCTCGAGATTTGTCCATTTCCATGAATACCGACTGCATCCTGCCATAAATTTCAGAGCTGGTAGCATTTTGCTTCATGCATTCCTTGGCACCTTTTATCATCTTCTTTCTCATCATCTGGATTGATATATGGTTAGACTTCTTAAGACTTGCAAGTAATTTTGCTGCTATGAAAAAATGCAAACTTCCTTTGGATATGGAACCGACCTGTCTATTGAGAACTGCTAAACCTTTTGTATGCATTGGAGATTGTGGGAGTACCCCATTTGAGGGAGGAAGTCCAATCAATCCACAGAGCATAGTCTGAGTATGCAAATCAGTGTAAGTACTGAGCGTTTTGCTGACAACATGGGATCCATATAACTTATAAAAAGGGCATAGAGAATCAATTGACATACCATGATCCCAAGGATCAAGATGTCATAATGGTAAGCAGATGGTTTTTTCAGATTGAAATCCTTCTGTTGCGCCATTTGTGAAGCAACGCTATGGTCAAAAAAATAAAGACCAGCAATCATTGTAGCTGGTATGAAGGCAGCAAATATATATGTTGGTGGGACCTTGGCCATATCCTGAAACGAAAATGAGGATGATTCGTTGTCAAATTTGATACCAATATCTTTTGCAGGAAGTCTTTTTGATGATTGTTGCACAACTCAAACATCCCATTATTTAGGTGAACCCGATTCACGAATGTGATCTCAAATGAAACTATCATATAGGCCAAATAAAACTTTTGTCACGTCAATTTTTTACTACACGACACAAATTTTATATGTTAAGCAAATCATGTTGGTTGATCGGGTCCACCTATTCCTTTTCTACTTAAAGCAATGTATGAATGTTAATCAATATGAAAAAGGCAGGCAGAGGATTTCAAGGAAAGATTGGCAAAAGTTGGCTTAATTTACCTTGACAACAGTCCAATGCGCCAAGGATGCAGAGTCCCAAGGAAGAGGACTTTGCAGCCTCCTGGGAACTCCGGAGGGAACTTTGTTTGATACGCCAAGCGACGTTGCCGCCCAAGCCAATACCGTCAAAAGGACTCCATAATCCGCAATAAAACTCCGTAACCATCCTGCAATAATGAAGACAACATGGGCTTAATGTGAAGGTAGCGTTCAAACTGAAAGTTCCTCACAATCACAAAGTTAAGTGCTTCACCAACCAGTGCCGTATTGCCATGACCTTGCCCGTCTGCTCTTTAACGCCGTGAACAGTAAGCCAAATGTAAATATAACACCCAGTAGCCCATTGGTGTATAGCCACTGAAAACTGTATTTTTCTAAACTGGGGTCTTCATTGTGGGGGATTTGGAATTCACCCACAATTCCCTGCAAATCAAATAATATTTTTAAGCTCCTAAACTGCAATTTCTGCCTCATCATCAGTTGCCATGTTCCCAATTAGTTACGTGAACAAAACAGTACCTTGACGGCTTCCTGAATGAAAAGGACTGCAATCAACATGCCAAAAGTTTCCCCGGCAATTCTTGTAAACTTATTGATAATCGTGCAAGCATTGAATATTGAAAGAAGAAATAGTAGGAGAGCTGTCCAGACGCACACCCTACAAAAAGTTTAGGACAATCTTTTTTATGCTAAATTCACAAAATCTTTGCTGATGGGAATGTGAAAAGATATCAAAAGGTGAAATCTTACCATCCAGTCCAAGCCAAATAGAGCTTTTTTCCGATGGCATCTGCGCCTTTGGCAAAACTGTATAAATAGCTATACATTATAACAGTAGGTTCTGCAACTCCTAAGATCAACAAAGGCTGTCCACCAAATAATGAATGCAGGATACCGCATATAGCGGTGGAAGCCAGGGCTTCCACCGTGCTCAAGCTTCCATCTGAGAAAGGAAGAAACCTTGTTAGGAGAAACATCAATGACATTGATATGGGTTCCCAACTGTGGGATCTGGGGAAGAGTCAAATGTCATATTAACATCGCAAGTTAAAAAGAGAAAAACAATGGGAGCTCTACCCGTTTCTCTGCTAAGTTGTTCTCCGAAAGCAATGACTGGAAGAGCAGAAGCGAAGAATATGTATGTTGTTGGAGCCAATATCCTGACACAGATATAGAAGACATGTCGATTAGAACTCGGTCAATAAGACCTTTTCAGCAGTGCAATCTCAACTCTAATGAGTAAAGAATTATAGTGCAGAAAAGTTAAGGAGGTGTACCGAGCGCCAGAACATAATGCATTGCTCCAATCTTCTTTGTAGCAAGCTTTTCTCCCTTTGTAGTCTTCAACAATCCCCTTGAATGGGGATTTAATTTTATGCATTGCTGAAAATTCAAGAAAGCATAAATATCATTTGAAATTCATTGTAAGTTGAACACGTAACATTCTCAAAAACACTAGAGACTCTTGGCATTAATTGGACAACTAAAGAGAATTAAGTCCTTTCCACCCATAAAAATGTCAATAACCCCAGATTGGAAAAACCCAGAAACAAAGAGTCACTTGGCCATAAATAAGAAAACAAAGAACAAATAAAGATAAGAAAGAAAAACATGCATCCATATATATACATAAACACGAATGTATTTACATATACATACATAAATGTATGTATGCACGGAGAAGGAGAGAGAGAGAGAGAGAGAGAGATCTCACCAGGAAGTTGACGCCAACGTGACTCGCGTACAACAAAGAAACCACAAACAATCGGACCAAGAAGAAAGGGAAGAACTTTCAAAGAATAATAAAAAAAAAAGTGATAAAACCAGAAATGAGAGAAAGCTTTGGACGTCAAGGCAGAAGAAAAGAGTGACAGCTATGTCTGTTTTTTCGGTTGTGTTGTTTTTCTTTTCTTCGGTCTTGCATGTACGACACAGCCGGAAATAGAGAGACAGAAGGGCGATTCTTTTGCATTCATAACATTATAACCGTGGGACATTCGTAAATTTTCACTTCTTGACAGCGAGGAATTTACTATTATTTCGGGTAAATATATAAAACATTTGCTAGCATATTAAACAACATTATTACAGCTCTCTTAATGATCAGAAAACAAAACAGCTACAATTTTTGTTTTCTTTTTTTTTTTTCTTTTTTTTGACGGGGGAATGTACGTCTAGCAACTCCATGAATCATGACGATATCCTTGTTCATATATTGATTCGGGGCAGCTTGCGTGGATATTAGGCACAATGAAAAAACGTTGCATGCAAAAAATAAAAATAAAATAAAATAAAATGTTTAGGTGACGTAGAAAACACGAAAAATTTTCAAAATTAGTATGACAAATTTTAATTAGTTTAAACGCGTTATAGACTTGGTCAACTGAATTAATTTTTCTTTTTTCAGTTTGAGAAATATGACTATTTTGAGACAACGAAGTAATTTGGTTGTTCTGTGATCTACTACAAATAATATTAATTCCTGCTACTGCCACACAATAAAAGAACTCCGGATCATCCACGACGGATTTGTCTTTTGGTCGATCCCTTTTTTGGATTTTGATTTTCATAAAACTCTTAGCTCTGAAAGCAATCTAGTGCAATAAGACTTCCTTCCTTTCTTTCTTTCTTTTCTTTCTTTCTTTTTTTTCTGGGGGGTGTGGGGGGTGGGGTTTGTTTTCTCTAAGTACATTCAACCGGGTTTTTTTCAGCGTTGTAATCATACAACATGAAAATAGAAAATGCGCATTGTACTAAGTTTATGTAGAGGGAAGCAATTTGGATAATTAAGGTGACTAAAATATGTTGTTGTTCCCCTTTTCAAAAATAGAAGAACAACCATTGAATGTACTTTTGACGTGATGACTAACTAGTTACTTTATCATTACATATAGTTTCTGATCTCGATAACTTAATTTCCATATCTTCCATCGACTATATACTCTCACCAAATACTGCAAATTAAAGCAATTACATTTAAATCATTGAAAAAAAAGTTGAATCCAAATGAGTAAAATATTAGATTTATAAATTTTTGTTTACTTATAATGTGAAATTTTTCAAACAAAGCTCACATAGTCACGTTTCAAATTCAACACACATACTGGAGAGAAGATTACTTAGGCTTTCGTCTAACCCCAATTAAGTTTTTAGGCTTTCCAACAAATAAAGTAATTAAAACGAAAAAAAGTTTTTAGGCATTCTTCCACGGAAAGGGAGGAAATCAAGAACGAGGAATCGGCGCCGTGTGGCCTTGGTTTGTTGATTCGTGGGTTCGGGGTCTTTTGAAAGATGGCTTAAATGTTAGGCCGAAAAGCCCACACGAAGGGCGCAACGTTTCGTTTTGTGGGTCTGCATTGCGTGACTTTAAAGCAGAGAGTAATTCTAAAGCAAATTGAAAGCCGATGAAGCACTGGGGGGAAAAGCCCTACGCTGTCTAACCATGTATATAGCCCTTTTTCGGAAGCCCAAACAGGGCAGTCCGACAGAACAGCGCAGTTCATCCCGCAAGCCTAAAATGATGTACGGACAGAAAAATCGAATTATAAAAAAGAGAGAGAGAGAGAGAGATTATATACACCGATGCAACGAAAGAAAGAGGAGCTAACGGACCGCCAAACGTTGTGGAAGGAAAATAATAGGATTGCCATCTCGTTCCATTCTCATGAAGCATAAGAATAATGTGATAACACAAAAGGGTCAATCCGAAACAGTTTCTTCTCGATCTTTTTTTTTATTTTTATTTTTATTTTTCATTAATATACTGTAAGCTTCAACTTGGACGATGTCTAGACCTTAAAACTAATTTTCTCATAAGACTAATCAAAACGAAATTATTAATAAATAGTGAGATAACCACTTAAAACTTCACTATCATCCAAAAATTTTGAAGACAAATTAAATTTCATATATTTTCTTTTTCCTATAAAATATAAACACAATAGGGATATTAATTATTACTTCCATGAACTCAAATCTTAACTTCTTGATTTAATATTTTTTATAAAAAAAAATTAAAAAAAAAAACTCATCACTCAATAACTCCGAACAAACTCAATTCTTAAACGGTCACAATATATTAAATTTAAAATCTGTTAATACGCTTGTTATATGGTAATTAAATTTTGTATCATAGAACCTTGAAAAGTACATTTAATCATATTTATTAAAGCTGCCTCAAAACCACGAGCGTACCAGTTACCCTGATAGATACACAAGAAGAATTCGAAGAAGTACAATATTCAGAGAGCACCCAGAAAAAAAGAATGAACCTCTACACACTCTTTTAGTCTTTAGCAATCTCTTTGCTCCTTCCTTTTTAAACGAACCATGTACTTTAGTCTTCTTTGCATTATTACAGAAGCTTAAGCATTTTCAAACGTTCTTCGTGTTCTGGATCCAATTTTGGTGGGAAATAGCTCCCATGCAGATCCTCCACTATGTACTCCTGCAAAAAATTTACATAAGCAGTTACACTTTGAGCATTTAAAATAAGTTGTGCAAGGTCTTACCATACTGCTTACAGCAAGGTGTTAAGAGTTTTTACCTGCGTGAGCTCCCTCTTGGTAAGGATGTGATAGTGTTTTTGCCAAATCTTCTGGATGGCCATGGTGGCAGCAAGGAAACCATAAGCTATGCCCAGAACGGCAAAGATGACAACAAAAACAATCACCAAGGCAAAGCATGCTTCCATGGAAGCAGGAAAACAGTCCAAAATTCCCCATCCATAGCAGCAGTTCTGGCAGCCAGCCATCCGCGGATCATTATTATTCAGGGATGAGCAGTGTAGTATGAGACCGAAAAATCCAAGAAGTACAAAGAAGGCCAGTACACCTGGTACAAATTATGCGGTCAAAGATTGGCAAAAATCTTCAATCCATAATCCTTCCAGTAGGCAGTGAAAGGGGTCAAAGTCAGCAGTACTTATTGCATTTCTTAGGCATTATTGAGATAAAACCACATGTAGAATGAAGAAAGAAATTAAAACATAGTACCGATCAACAAATGAGGTAGAACAACTAATAAAGTGTTTCTTAGTCAAAAACCGGGATTACAATCCAAAATTGTTTCAAGAAAGCGTATTTCAGATTGCTAGAACAAATCTTTTACAGAAAATGTAATGATTCACTATAACAGGCGGCATTTGCCTGTCTAAGGGGGAACATGAAGTGAGAAAAATTAGTGCCCAGTAACATATCTTTAATATTCTCTCCATACCTTAGCATATTTAGATGATCAATGTTTGCACATCATGTAATTCAAGCAAGCAGCTCTATCCTGTTAATCACATACCTGCTAGCCCTAGAAACCTAAATGCAATTAAGTTTTACTAGGAGTTTATATGGAAAAACGTAAAACCAACTGCCAATACCAAGTTACCTATGCAATAATAAAATGGTACTGGATGCTTTGACAGGATGCGATCCCAGCCATCATTGAATGAATTTCTAAAGGCCCCATCTTTGTCCATAAGGTATGCAACGCCACCCATTGCAACAATTACCTAAACAAAAAATTTTCTCATATAAAAGAATAATATTTATAGTCACTTCTTTAACTTCTGTCTTTTTCTTTTGATGGATGGGACAATTATCCCACGTAACAAGTATTCATTGAAAGAAAAAAAAGGAAAATTACTTACAGTTTGTATGGCCAGAAACACAAAAATGACGTCCCTAGCCACGAAAAGCCTAAATTTCATCTTTCGCCAAGAGCTATCCTCAAACAATGCAACCCGAAGATGAAACTGGGCTTTGCAGGTTGAGCAATGAGAGAAAGCAAAGCCTTCCTATCAAAGAAGAATGAATGGCGAAATGGGGGAAACAAAGGGTAATCAATGATGACATATCCAGAACATGGAAATCTAAGTACCCATGTAAGTTCATCAGAAAACCCAGATGACGATACACACCTTAACTGAGCGCCAATGATCGAGGCATGAACGATGAACAAACTGATGGGTACCTTTGCACATGCATGGAGATATCAATTCATCACCTATGAAATTGAATAGATGACATCAGAAATTCAGACCAAGGAAAAAGAAATGGAATATTTGAAACAAAAAAAAGTCAGAGTCAAAGATGTGTCAACAATCTGAATTGTGATATCTCAAGATAATGCAAAATCAAATAGGAGTAAGCTTCATCAAGTGGAAAGTGATTCCTGCGAATAATTTCCAAGTACTGATGCTTTTCTTAGGAACAAAAGTTTTCACTCACAGGAAGATTGATCTCAAAATCGAATTCAGTTCTATAACCTGGATAATCTCAAACAAAGAAAAAGAAAGCAAGAATAAG
The DNA here is from genome assembly GCA_020883675.1 of Bruguiera gymnorhiza. Classification (NCBI taxonomy): domain Eukaryota; kingdom Viridiplantae; phylum Streptophyta; class Magnoliopsida; order Malpighiales; family Rhizophoraceae; genus Bruguiera; species Bruguiera gymnorhiza. The sequence continues at coordinate 3,955,042 of JAIRCJ010001057.1, read as the reverse complement.
CAATTTTCCAGCAAAGAAACAAAAGAAAACCAGATAAGTAGTTAGCCACCAAAATGTAGTATTTGTTTGCATCCAGACAATCAATGACTTGGCAGTGAACCTTCTGTGATTATGGACAAGAGGAATGTCAAACCATATTGTGATGGATATATATGCAGGAGGCGTTTGGTTTCTTTGGCAGAATCAAACAACATGGGCATTGTCAAAGAACAGCAGCTGATCTGAGCTGATAATTAGAAAACTAACAACAGACTATTTCTACAAAGTGAATCAGATCAAATTCCGATTTCCCCAAGAAACACATATATCACATTTCTTCGAACTTTGGAGGGTTTTTGGATCGGGCAGACTTCAGTTAAAATTAAAACCAAAGAGTAGAGGTGAAAAGGGGAGTTGCAATTTCAAGCAGAAGCAAGCTCTAAAGTTGTCTCTGCCTTTAATAACACCAAATTTCAATAAGCCTGCGCACAGGGACAGCGCCCATATCTATTCTTCTTCTGATTCAGTCGCATATTTCTATTCCATTCGATTCAACGCAATTCAATCAGAAATCTCTAAATTAAACAGGAAAAAAAATTGAAAAAGAACAAACAAGCTGACCTGGTTCGCAATCGCTCTCTAGACAAATGCGGCAAGTAGGAATAGAACCACTCTCAACATCTTCCACATTAATCTCCCTGGAACTCACTAATGGCGGCGGCGGCGGCGGCAAATGCGTCGACGGCGGGGATGATGAATCGGCCTGATTCTCTAGCAGAGGATCGGAGTCACTCGGCCCCATCGCAGCCGACGCCGTCGCCTCTGGCAGCTGCACTTCCCCTTTCCCCTTCATCGGTAACTAACCCCTCCCTCTCTTCCTCTCTCTCTCTCTCTCTCTCTCTCTCTCTCTCTCTCTCTCGTACACAGAAAAGAGTATTTCAATGAAAAACCCTAAAATGATCATCAAACGATCGGGGAACAAGTCCAAGTCAACCAACAAAGACTTCCTATATATACATATTCAATTTACTCATTTAGAAAAAAAAAAAAAAAAAAAACCTTTCAATTTAAAGATCTTTCCCGGAAAAAATACGGATCAACTGTCTTTCGCACCTGCCAAACAGAAAGCTACGGATCCAGCGACAGAAACAATACCTCACATATCAATTGTTATTATGAGGGTGACGATTGACCGTTAGATTATAATCATCTATCGATCAGGAACGTGGTATTAATATGACGAAAAGAACCAAAAAAAAAAAAATTGGGTACATAGCAAAAGACTATAAAATATGATAAAATAATAGCAGGGGAATTGTCAGATGCTTAGATTAGAATTAGGAATTGATTAATTATAATTATATAGATGGGCTTGCAAAATCTGAGGCCTAATATAGTTGGGCCTCTAATACATTCTCATGTATTTATTTCTATTCTCAGCCCATAATCGAAAGAAGCAGCCCAGTCCATAATGCCGGCAAGAAGCCTGGGCAATGATAATTGTCAGGCCCAACTAGCTCATGAACTTTTTTGATCTGTGCACTTGTGTTTGTTGATTCTAATCTAATGCCATGCTTGTTTATAATGATCACAGATATATATAATTAATTTTTTTTTTTAATTTTTATTTTCATTCCTCGAGGTCAAGAGACCTTAAAACTATCTTGTTGCAATTGTGTCCCTAACCCCCGTGTGGTGGTTGTGTGAGGAGATGGAGTCACTGTTCGGTGGAGTAGGCACGATTTGCGGGTCAATCCGCTGCCCCGTTAGCCTCACGTTGTATACCCATATATTGCTAAATTCAATTTCGATTATGATGTTGACCCAATTTGGCCCTTCCATCTTGGAATTTTAAATACATAGATTTCGACAAAGACTGACCAACTAGACCAATTCAACTTTTTATTCTTTCGGGCTTAGCTCAAACCTAAAGTGCAAAAATATTTCGAAGAGCAGATGGATTCGGTTCGCCTAACTTGGTGAAACCCACGTAATCTCGGTGAACAAATTCTTTGAAATTATTATGTTCACCTCATGCCTGATGTAGTTGGTTAGCCCGAATTTTTATAATTATATTATGATTTTTTAAAATATTTTTATTAAAATTTTGGCCTTTTTTTATATGAAATAACTAAAAATATTAAAAATTATATATTAATTAAATAAAATTTACTAGTGATTTAATCATTTTTTATTTAAAAATTTTTATCTGAAATAAATTTAAAATTATATAACTAAAAATGTAAAAAAATAAAAGAGAGAATCTAACTATAAAATTTTTAAATTATTATTATTATTATTATTATTTTCTACATATTCCTATGAAATACCAACACTAACAGTTTACTATGAATGGAGATTATTATTCAAACACATGTATCATCAGTGTCATATAGCTTTAAAATCGGCAGAATTAAGCAAAAAAGCTTGATCGAACATTTAATTTTTACACAGTTGATAGAGAAAAGCTCGATATATTCTAAAAAATCTGAAGCTCCTTCCAAGTCAAGGGGGCCCAAAAAAAAAAAGAAAAAGAAGGCAATCTCCATTTAATTTATTCGCTGATTTGAAAGGTAGGGTGAAGAGAATTGACTACCAGGTTTACCGTCGCCATCGTTAAGCCGCCACGGTAACGTCTTTAAAACCTTACATTTTTGGAACCATCCTCCAACTATCCTTGGATTTCACGTACGCCCAATTTCCACGCGTTCCCAAGAAGAAACTCCGTCTTGGACTATCAATAAGGACGTCAAACATGGAACACTCTTCTATTACAATTTTCCATTCTGTAAGATTGCGATATTTCTACGAGTGAGATAAGCACTGCATCACTCTTCGATATGGACAAGGATATACAAGGCATAGCTACTGCACCACGTATTTGAAAAGCGAATATAATAATAAAAAAAAACTCTTGCACTCGGAATCTTCCAAGACAATGAAGCAGGTAGGAAGCATCCACCCATATTTCCAAGGGCAAAATTAAATGACGCGGATGAGGAATTTGACTAGTTCAATCGTGACATTGATCCGAAAGTTGTTTGCAAGGAGGGAACCTTTGGCCTAACCTATCAACTTCCAGGGTAAATTACCTTCCTTTTCTATTTGTCTTATTGGAAGCAGCTACCATGTGCCGTTTAAGCCCATCTCAGTCGCCCCCTTATTCTTAAAGTCTCTGTTTAATTATACCCTGCAAGGCAAATGCATAATCTTTCAGTACCGTTATGTGCGGTTGACTCCATTAACAAAAGAGATGAAGTTAAAATAATTTCTTAAGAGATACGTAATTTCTAATGGAAATGGAAGAAAAAATCGAAATTAGGCTGAGAATTACTGTTGAAACTCTATATTGATCGACAGGGAAGTTGAATTCGTAATAGCCTCAAAGGCTGTCTGAGACAAAACGATGGTGCAGCCTGCCGTCGACGCTGGAGACGGCAACCCTAAAGCGAAATCAACTACCTTAACAAGAATAGCCTTGTCGGACATGCAAGAACCTGTCGCCGCAGTAATGCACCTCACCAAGTATTGTCTTCCACAAGCTGCCCCATTGTCCCATATCCCGTCTCCGGCCGCCGCGAACAAGTTGTTCTGTGGAAACTTGGTCGGGTCATCTCGATAGCACGCCGTGGCTATGCCAATTTGACATGGAATGGTGATCAAAACAATTGTATTCGTTTGGAAGTAACATTTAACATTGCAAATTTACATGGTAACGTAAGGGTACTTACGTAAATATGGGGCGCTATAATTGGCGGCAGTGCCGACATCGCCATTAGAGGGATAGAAGAAGAGAAGTGGGATTAAGAATAAGCCGACGAAGAACGGTGGCCATTGAAGGAGCCGATTTGATGACATGATCAACAATCTTGCCTGTGAGCACGAGCTTGCGGGGAGGAGCTCTTTTTAGGGTATCCCTTTTATGCAAAAACGATTGAGTTTGGTTTTGTGGCGAGGGCATTAACCAAAAGGATATGCAAGCCTCACGGAATAAAAAAATAATTTTTTTAAATTTTAAATTTTAATTAAAATTAATAAATTTATAATCAAAATATCAAGATAAGAGATTTTTTATAATGAATTACGACAATATTAAAATACATCTTATCATATTTTTTATTTAATTATATATTTATTAATTTTTAAAAATTAATAATTTAAAATTAAAAAATATATTTTTATTCAATAAAATTCATATTTTAGATGGGTTTTAATCGAATATATTTACCACAATTTTTATTTTGAAAATAATTATTATTGGGCCTGTCCAATTTTATTTTATTTTATTTTTAAAAAAAGGCAAGGAAAGTTACGGGACCGCTCAGCTTTTGTATTTGATTGGACATAAAGTCAATTGTAGCCGTGGAACCTTTAATGAGACGGTACGATGTGGCCCGTGAGTCCCTCAATTTTACTATGAATTTGACCCGCCAATTGCCAACTCACCACGCGGATGCAGCCTCCGGATTGGAAGGCTTTCAAATCGAAATTGTACAAGTGTGTCCCACGAGACAGGTGCCTAGCACATGCAAATTGCATAAAAGTGACAAATAAGACGCAGAACTTTGAGTAACCGAAATATGCCAATTTGACAAATCAAGCCCCGGGGGTATGAACAGATGAGCTGTTAGCGTTCATCAGTAATGGCTGCCTGACCAGAACCGATGCCAGCCTGTTTTATATTCTTTAGCACTTGAGATTTAGTAATTTACGCTTATCCAAATTCCGATCGGATTGTAACACCAGCTCTGCGCATGGCCCGGCAAACCCTTTTAAGAATGTCAACTAAAAGAGGAGTATTTAAGCGTGTTGAACAGTACAGCATTAAGCTCAGAATTGGATAACTAAATGGGGAAACTTGATTTTTTGTTTCAATTTTTTTTTTTAAACTAGTAGATCCAGCTTTTAAGGATAATAAAATTTTCGTGAATATAAGACTGAATCCCCTGAAGGGGTCAGGTGCGCACCATTGATATAGAATCACTGGAGTAAAAAGAGCAGCATAGCCACGAGAGGGCATAACTATTGCATTGCAAGGAAAGAAGACGTCATTAGAATCACAGGATAACCACCATAAGCGCAGGCCTTCTAAACAAAACTCAGAGAAGCAATTATGAATCTTACGGGAGAAGCATATGCATGACATCAAGTAGGTCCATGCAGGAGAATACGATGCATATATTGCACATTCTAGGAGCGGTAACCAAGTGATTCTTGATCTTCGTGTTCCCAGTTGCCGCCCCCCTCCCTCCCACCAAAAAAAGAAAAAAAGAAAAAAACAACAAAACACAGAATTAAATTTACTTCCAAAGCTTCCGCAACGACATGTTCTTCTCGGTCTCCTTCTTCATCACCTTTGCTACTGCCATCTCAAAATCTTCCTGTGTTACATGCACTCTCCTCTCTCTTAAAGCAAACATACCTGCCTCCGTGCACACAGCCTGTGAAAGGAGCGCAAGATGCAACAGATTAAACAGGTAAGCAACTCAAAGGAAAACTTTGACCAAACAATCCCAATCCCCACCTGTTTACCAGATCTTAAAACCAATCCCCAACCAGAAAACAGAAACCTTTACAGACTCATCTTTCTTTTCGTTTGATGTGCAATCTGCCTTCAGATCCCATACTCATCTAGTTTTAGATATAGCTCATATAATGTTTAATACAATTGCAAGGCAAGGCACTGACTCATTATAGACAACTTCAGTGTGGCTATACAAGCTGGAGACAGCTATACATAGAATGAATAAATTGGGTGTTAAACCAAAAATATTCACAGCAGAAGAAGAATACCTTGAGCTCAGCACCAGATGCACCATTCATCTTCTCTGCAATCTTCTTCAGATCAATGCCACGCATTAAATTCATTTTTCTTGAATGAATTTTCAAGATATCCAGACGAGACTGCAGATATAGCATTCAATGTCATATGGGGGCACCTGATAGCGTAAGATGAGAAACCAATATTGAAAGGTGCATACCTCTTCATTAGGATTGGGGAATTCAATCTTCCTGTCAATTCGCCCTGGCCTAAGTAAAGCTTGATCAAGGATATCAATTCGATTTGTCGCCATCAAAACCTGTTCATAGTGTAAGAGTAGGTATAAGTGCAATAAAGAAGTGGAAACAATGTGCAGTTCTTCGAATTTGTTATACTGTACCTTGATCTTATTTGACGCCTCAAATCCATCCAGCTGATTGAGAAGCTCCAGCATAGTCCTCTGCACCTCGCTGTCACCATTGCCACTCCCAGATTCCATTCGAGCAGATCCAATACTGTCAATTTCATCCATGAAAATGATTGATGGAGCATGCTCCCTGTAAGAAAGAAAATGTAATAAGTGAAATATTTGGACCGAAACAAAAAGGCATTGAATGCAAAGGAGAAATACGTAAGCAGCCATAGTTTCCAGTCATAACTTCAAGAATAATAACAAAAAAAAAAAGAACACATAAGATAATAGTTTTGTTTAACCCAGAACTAAAGCAATTAAAGCTGGAATTCAAACCTCCAGGTCACTTAAAATTGATAAAAGTTTCCATTTCCCCAAATATAGTCCCTTTGCTTCCTTTGAGTGGCCACTTACAATAAAGGAGGCTCAGTCCACTCTAAAAATGTCACATATAGCAGTATTTCCCATTTAGATAAAGAGTAACAGTGACATGGACCCTCCCCCCCCCCAATCAGGGGGAAAAGAAAACAACCCAACCCTTCCCATTTCTGATAAACTTTCATGCAAAAAATTGAACACACTGCTAGGCACTTCCGGGGATGAAACAGCAGAAAACAGGGGTGGAAGCCAGGAGTTAGATGGATAGCAGTATTTGGTAAAAGGACATCAAATGAATCAATAAAATATAAGGCTGCCTTATCACAAAGAGACGAACCTTGCCATAACAAAAAGTTCCCTGACCATTCTAGAACCTTCTCCAATGTACTTTTGAACTAATTCGGAACCAGAAACCCTGATGAAAGTGCAATCAGTATGATGTGCCACTGCCCTAGCCAGAAGTGTTTTTCCTGTACCAGGTGGCCCATAAAGGAGGACACCCTATGATTTGTGAGAAAGAAATCGTTAGCTAAATGTTGTCCATTAGAAAGATGGACTAACTAATACATACAATAATCTAACAATAGCAAAATACCTTTGGTTGAGCAATTCCAAGGCTCTCGAACAACTCAGGATGTTTAATTGGAAGTTCAATGACCTGAAAACATTAATACAAAGAAGTGATTAACAATGGAAGGTATCAACTATTCAATACAAAACCATCTCAAAGTTAATCTCAATATTCCAATAAACCAATCTAATTTATATCGATCAATCACAATACACATCAATCAAATTTTATATATCAATCAAATATCGAAAGCATGCATTGCAGACTTACACAAGGCATGAATTGACTAACAATATACAGACCTCCTTTATTTCTTTAATTTGCTGGTCAAGACCACCAATCATGTCATATGTAGAATCTGGAACCTTCTCTACCTTCATAAGATTAACCAAAGGATCCACTTTGCTTGGCAAGATCAAGTGGAGTACATAGCTATCATTACGAAGGGCAACCCTTGTTGACGGTGTAATCTTAGTGATATCAATGTTCTTATCAATATCAACAACATACTTCCCTTCAGGATGCACCTGGAAAAGAGAGCCATGAAATTGTGGAAACTGGTACCTTATGATTGCTGTGAAGCAGTCTCTGGTTTCAAGTGATGGCATTTAATGCTTATTTCGACATCATGCAAGGCCAAGTTGCAAATTTCAGAAAAAGAAGCAAAAAAGGAACCAAAAAGGTATAACAGAAAGGGGTAAAACATTATATCATCTCACATTGCATAAACTTTTGTTCAGAGTCACAAACACATGCCTAATTGAGTGATACTAACTGAACAAGTTTAAGGCAAATGGTAATGTGCAATATACAACTGACAAAACACTTTTGCAATATACAAATTTAAAGCAAGTATTACTCATATGACAAACAAATCATTTTAAATAAAAAGACTACGCAGTTGCCAGTTGTTAAAGTATTTATCCATGCTAGATCTTCTGATAAAAAGAGAAGAACATAAGCTCATTTGCAGTCACTTCATTTAACATCATGGAACATGCCCATTTTGAAGACATGCATCTCAGCAATATCTAACATACTGAAAAAAATATGTATTTCTGCCAATGACTGACTTCCAGTATTTCCAATCTTACATTCCATAAATAATACAAAGTTCACTCCATCACAATATAGGAGAGAAAAAAAGAATGCACCCACACATAGGCACAATTAAAGCATAATATAAGTGAGCAATTACACCAGCAGAAAGGCTATCACCTACATATGAGACATCAGCCCAGTATAGAGAAACTGAGAACATGAGCCTTGGTACACTTATGTGTATCCAAAGAAATAAAAATACAAATGTAACCCACATGCCAATTGGATACCAGTGAAAGAAGCATACCTTAACTAAGACTTTATTTTTCCCCATCACTTTAACAACTTCACCAACATATGACCCAGGCTCCTGAAGCAGCTGTAGCTCTTCCCTGAGCATCCTCACTGTCCACATCAAACTTAGTTTAGCTCATTCACCATCCAGCATTTTAAAAACCAGAAATGCCAGTCATCACTATAAATAAAGTGACAACCACTTCAGTAACCAACTAGCCATAGAAAAGAGTAGGGTTTAACTATTTATCATGACCAACAATGCTGTAAAAGCCACACAAAGCCTTTCTCCACTCCATGTTTGAAGCACCACACCAAGACACATGACCTTGACAAGAAGATACCAGACAATGGTCTAGCACCCTTGAAAACAACCAAGAAAAAATCACCCAGGCAGCATTGGCATTGAAGCTCAACAACAATGACAACAACAAAGCCTTAATCCCAAATTTGATCGAAGTCAGCCACATGACTTTTTTGTCGTCCATATTATAAACTAAGTCAGGCATGAGATCTAATTGTTCTAAATCCTCCCTAACCTAAGATTGCCAAGTCAACCTAGGTCGCTATCTTCCTTTCCCCTGGCCATCAAAGCTCAACGCTTGGATCTACGTGTGAACTCCTGTATTTCAGTGAGGCAACTATATTTTCGGAGCACTGTTTTCACAGGAATGCACATTCGGTAGCGGGTCTGAGAGATACAACTCTCGGTACACCATGGTCCCAATACTGGTTTGCAAAACTAAGCTTCCTTTCACTAGATTTCGAAAGATTTCCTCTTTAGTAAAGCCTAGACTCCATAGAAAAACCTCAACATAACTCTATCCCCTAAATAATATAGCCTCAACAAGCAAGAACCCATTTTCAAGAAATGATTAAACTATTGATTCTCATCAACATCAAGCACCAAACCCGCAGGTAAAAACCATTCACGGCAATCAAGTAAAACGATCCATACCCTAATATGAACAATAAAAATCGCTTACCCAAAAAAGCTCTTGGAAGATCATACAAAGAGAAAAACGGATTATTAAACCATGGGGTTAGTGGCAAAAGGCTATCGATTCAAGGGACTACCTCTGGAATTGAGCTCATTACGCTGGGCTTCAAGGCGATTGAGATTATGGGTCTTCTGGCGGACAAGGAGCTGGAGCTCGTGGATGTGTTGGAGATAATACTGCCGGAGCCCCTCTCCTTGCTTCGTCGCCGCCACCTTCGCGGAGCATGTCTCCTCTCCGATGGCCGATTCCGGTTGCTTCGTCTCCACCCCTACGGCGGCCATTGTTGCAGCCTGGATGCTTTCACTAAAGAAAACAAAATTAGCCGAGCTGTTTACAGATCGAGTCTTTTAACCATTGAATTCAAGTTCTCGATTCTGATTTCTTGGCCGGTAACGAAGCCACCATGCTTTCTGCGGATTTCTTAATATAATAAAAGAAATAAAAGTGGAGGATATCTTTGAAAATGAGTCGGACATAATTTTCTTTTGGGCCCAAGTCGGTGTCCTCAATGCATGAAGTCGGGCTGTTGTTTTGGGCCCCAAATGTATAGATATATTTTCTTAAATGTCGGCCATATTTTCTTTTGGGCCAAATTTGTAATTTTCATTCTTGAAGGTCCGTTAATAATAATCTGTCCGAATAATTGGGGCTACTATATAGGGATCCAGTTGGTTTTGATGGCCTGTGCCATCAACTTGTGGAATTCATATAACTCCACTAGTATTATATAATAAAAAGTTTTAAATTCGAATTTTTGAGCTAATTAATTATAAAAAAAAAAATTTGTGAGAATAGATTTGTTTGCTTTTTTTTTTCTCCCATTTCTTTCCTTTTACTTTATTCTTTATCTCCCTCTCTAAAAGAATTAAAAGGAGTACATTTTTTTATGTGGGCCTTCAGAAAATGAAGAAGAAGAAGAAGTCCGACTACAAAAAGAAAACTTTGATCATAGTATCGGAGACAGAAACATAGAGTCCAAGACCCTGGGTGAAATCAAAATTGGACTGGTCCTGAGATCCTTCTGGTCACCCAGGGTCTGCAGACTCTGCATCGGAGCAGGCCATTGGGCTCCTTAATTCACTGCGTACACTTTGAGACTCTTCCTCTTCCAAGGCATGCAAATACAATTAGTACTTTGGTAGTTAAACCACTCGTTACGTTGGTTTTGAGCTCTTCTGAAAAAGAAAAACAAAAAAATGCAAACAAAACAAAATAGGTATCATTCTAGTGCACAAAACTCCCACATCGGAGAGGTCTTAACATGATTAGATGTAACACTTTTTTGAAGACAAGCAATTTTGAAGCGGCTGAGAGCACTCCTATCGTGCGCTAATTTTAAGCACAAACAATTGGTTTTGAGAAGGAATTCAAGCTGTTATGCTCACTGATGCTGTAAATCCCAAAGCTGTTAATAAATAAGCGGCTTTTTAACACTAAAATTGGACGCAAAGATCAAAATGTGACATTAAATCACTTACAAGTTCCCACTACCAATTCCAATCTTTTAACACAGCAAGTCACAATAGCTAGACATCTCGTAGCCAGGTCCCAGTTCCAAAATAATCAAATAATGGCTCCACGGTTTTGAACTTCTTATGTTCTGAAAAATCCTACCTCATGACCAAGTCACATCCAGACTTAAATAGCTGATACCTTCGGAACATCAACCGGGAAGCGATGGATCTCATCCATCCATGGATTTTTCTCCTTCGCAGGGTTTATGGTCTTCAAAGCCTTCCACACTGCACTGTTACACTTGAAACCTGAACCAAATGCTATTTGCCATGTCCTGTCTCCCTTCTTCATCCTACCTTTTGCTTCTGTATAAGCTAATTCATACCAAAGGGAACTGCTTGAGGTGTTGCCAAAACGGTGAAGCGTCATCCTTGATGGCTCCATGTGCCAATCAGACAGCTTCAAGTTCTTCTCTAATTCGTCCAAAACAGCTCGTCCACCAGCATGAATGCAGAAATGCTCAAAAGCTAGCTTGAAGTCAGGGATATAAGGCTTGATCTTCATCTTGAAAAGTTTCTTTCCAACTAGAGTAGCGAAGAATAGCAACTGTTCCGACATGGGCAGAACAAGAGGCCCCAAGGTAGTGATGTTGGTTTTCAATGCATCTCCTGCAACTGCCATCAGATCCTTTGACAAAGTAACACCAATCTTCCCATTAGAGTCCTCTTCCTGGGTAACACAAGTAAAGCACTTATCATCAGCACCCTTGTGAGTGCGGACAGTATCAACAAGCTGGTACTTTGACCTTCTTTTGTCAGACTGTTTATTTGAAAGCAGTATTGCAGCACCTCCCATTCTAAATAAACAGTTGGAAACGAGCTTTGATCGATCATTTCCAAAGTACCAATTCAATGTGATGTTCTCCATGCTGACAACCAACGCAGAGGAATTAGGATAGACCTGAAGAAGATCTTTAGCAAGGGTTATGGAGAGCAAACCTGCACTACAACCCATCCCACCAAGATTATAACTAACTATATTCCCTCGAAGCTTGTAATGGTTGACAACCATGGCCGACAGAGATGGGGTAGGATTGAACAAGCTACAATTCACAATCAAAATTCCAATATCTTTAGGTTTGACAGAAGTCTTGGCCAAAAGCTCATCAATAGCACCAAACATCACAGCTTCAGCTTCTTTTCGAGCTTCTTTCATCGATGGGTTTGGAGGAATGTTGAGGACAGCCTCTGGAAGATAAGTGGAATCCCCAAGGCCAGATCTCTCAAGGATCTTCTGCTGAAACTGAAGATTCTCCTCAGTAAATGTTCCAGTCATCCGAGACTGATCCATGAATATCTTCTTGGTGCATTTCCGGGATTCATCAGGTTTGTAGCAGGAAAAGTTAACAAGATACACAGGCCGCGGGCGAGTCATAAAGTAGAGTGTCGATAGGAAAACAAGTAAGGTAGAGCAGATGATCACAGATATGAGATTATATTGAAGATGCTCCCAAATGTCATACAGATCTTGGAGAGAAAAGGTCGAAAGCTGAGCAGCAATTACGGCCACAAGAGGAGAAAGGAAGAGGTACATTCCATGGGTAATAAGGTAATGATATCCCAGCTTCACATACTTTAGCTTGACTGATTTTTTGAAATCCGGGAGGTTTCGTGACGATGATGGTGGGATCAACGGAGCATTGGGTTTTGGTTCAGCCATCTCTGCCTGTTTAAGATTCAACCAGATTGGTCAGCGTATCTCAGAGTTTACTTTGACAAAAGATCACGGCACAGTCAATTCTAATCTCTAAGCCCCCTCATAATCAGAGAAGCAAGTGAATGTAGATCAAAGCCACACGCACACAGAGACACACACACACTCAAAAGAAAACCTTTTTATTTTTTCCTAAAGAAAATGTGTGGATTCCACAATTCTCCCTTTTCCTTCTCCATTTAGGAAGGCGAATTGGGGTTCTGAAAAGTGGCTTTTTCTCTGTTTTACGAAAGGAATCTGCTGGGAAATGCCAAATGGATGAAACAAATAAAACCCATGTCCTGATTCAGTTATCTTGCATAACAAATTGCAAAGTCACAAAAAATTTAAACCATATTTTATCAACCAAATCCATTGAAAATAAAAAAATTCAGATCTTTTCAGTATATCACTTGTAGACCAGAATTTCATTTTTTTAAGGGAAAGAATGAACTTTTTTCTAAAATGTAAGGACAAAAGGACCAAGGAAAGAAAGAAAAGAAACCCCAGATCTCCATCACCAAAAAGAAATGGAAATTAACACTACCAAACCCAGATCAAAAAAAAATCACACAATCAGAACACATAAAAGAGGCAGGATTGCATTCCTCAAAAAAAAAAAAAAAAGGGATTAAAATTAAAAAAAAAAAAACAAAAAAGACTAACCTTGAAAGGAAAATAATCCCAATAACAAAGGGAGAGGAAGCCGAAGAATGCAGAATGCGGGGAATTCCTATAATTAAAAGGCGGCAAAGTAATGTTTTGTAAATTTTAAAAGATATTAAAAATGGGCGTGTGTATATTTATAGAAGAAGGCGAGACAATAGAGAGGAAGGAGGAGGAACGAACTAGGAAAGTGCCGATTTATCCGCAGGCAAAGTGAGAATTCAAAGAAAAATGAGGAGACGGAGAGAGGACAAGAGAGGCGGCGGCAACGTGTTTTGAAATGTTTGACTGTTTATTTATTTATTTTCATTTTCATTTTCATTTTCATTTTACTGAATAAATAAAGTTTTTTTAAATAAATAAATAAATATAATATAATATATATATATATTAATTTAAATTTTTTATTTTCGTCAATTTATTTATTTATTTATTTTTTTTTGCCTTGTGACGGCTCGGAGGTAGTCATCGTCGGACGACTCAGGCTTCAATTCGAATCAGCCTTGAATTTTATGACAAATCACACTCTGTCCCAGATGAGCCGATGTTATTATTTATTTATTTATAATCTCTGACTTTTATGGACCAAAATTTTAATGTTTTTCCTTTTTTATTACATCTATAAAAAAAATTGCATCAATTATTTAAAAAAATTAATTAATTTTACACTAAAACTAAATTATTTAGCACTTGTGTTTTAATTATTTTTATCAAACAGGCGTTAGCGTACGCGAAACGCGTATGAAACGTGTCCAAAAACGTGCGAGGGGTTCATACTTCAATAGTTCTCCTGTTTAGGTATAAGAATTCACGCTCGAGTATGTTTGAAATTTTCTCGGCAGCTGCAGTAACGGTAACATGCTTGCAAGTATTAAAGGTACGACAATCCTTATTAGTCACTAATGACTTTTAATTTATAAAACAAAAATGGAAATGGTGGACCTTGACTCTCGACAATATTAAAGGATTGAAGTAAACCTAAAATTAAGACTTTTTATTAAGTTGGGTGAGAGTGGAGATGTTTTAAGAGTTCTGGAAGCCTTTTTGTCCGCGTTCTGCGTGACAACTGGAGAGAATGAGATGACTTGGTCCGTGGAAGCGAAAAGGAATCAAACGACTGCAACTGCCAACCTTCATAAAAATAAATTAACCCGAGACAAAAGTAATGATATTTTTGTCGAGAGAAAATGGATTTTGATGAACTCTAGCAAATTTAAAAAGAAATCTCAGGCAGCAAATCAAAAGGTGTCAAGTTGTAGTTAAATCTTCTTGACCTTTCATAATGTTCATTTGATTGGTCCGACCGCGATTGACCCAGCTGGGTCGTGAGCACCTGTTGGCAATTTCTGGACCGTTTATATTATTTTGATTTTTTGTTTTTATTAGTTAAGGCTTCAGTTGACGAGCAACGTATTTTGCATTTCTTGTTTGCAGCATTTGAGCTCTCATTATCCAAAAACCATCGTCAAAATCAAATCAGTGTTTTGTGGGTCAAAGTCTTGCAATTAAATTGTTCCTAGCCGGCAAGCTTTCAATTTCTCGCCAACGACGGGGCCGTCCAAGGCATGTCACATGGGGTTTGCCTCTCACATGGCTGTGAGACCTGTGAGACTTGTCAGTCATGTGATGCTTATACAAACTGCATTTATGCTCTATTATTATTATTATTATTATTATGTCATTATATGTACTGCTAGAGCATAAATGCAACTGACCTATTCGGGAATCTGTGCATTAATACAATTCAAGAGCGGCCACGTTATACAACTTACACTAAAACGATAATGGCGATCATTATGCAATCTTGCAAATAAAGCAACTACTAACTTCAAGGAGCTCAGTGGTCCAGAGCTGATGTGTCTAAAACGGAAGATACAATGCCTAAAAATAAAAAAAGAGGGTAATCATTTTTGTCAATCAGCTGACTTTAGTTCACTGAGACGACGACTTTAGCACGTATTGAACCAAAACTTATCGGAGAGTTAATGGAAGTATGGAGCCCGTCACTTTCCCAAGGAGTTAGTGTTTCTACTTACCACCGTGTTACAATAAATAACTAGCATTTGGTTGTAATAGTGAAAGAGCGAGAGAGAGAGAGAGAGCACCGAAGGGAGCAATTAATATAGCGGAGAAAGTGTTGTGCTGTGCCGTGGAACCCGTGGTCCAAGGCCAAAAGCTGCAGCGCACATGGTCATGAGCTGTCTTTACTCTGTTTCTTAGCCAAAAAAGTCAGAAAATCCTCGTCAAAACGGCATGTGCAACTCTAATGGAGCACTGCAGGCACCCTTGTATTCTGCAAAACCTTTGGGGGGGTTGAAGTGGAAGCCTGTCTATGCATATCTGTCAGCTGTCATAAGTCACAAGCTTCCTGTAAAAACACAGAACTCATTGAAGCCATTGACTTTTGGGCTCCGCCTGGGGCCTACAATATCTATTGTTTTAACAAAATGATTTTAGTGATTTTCGAATTAGACAAGCATGACATGACTTACAGATTCAATTCTGCTTTTCCGAACTTTTTTTTTTTTCCGTCTTTTCGAATTGGGAAAGCCAAGGCCAAAGGTTACAAATTTGGGGAGAATATAGAACTAAATTCCACTGCAAGGAAAACTTTCAGAATTTCAAAAGTTAGACGGGGTCATGGGTAGTTCCGCCCCTCTTCCGAATAATGTTCATCGCTAATTATATCTTTTTTCGGTTCTTGGTATTCATCACTAATCGTTCGATTTTCTTTTTTTTTTTTTTAATTTTCAGCTCTGTAGGCATCGAACCTGAACAAGCGCAATGCCCTCGATACGAAATCGCGTTAAAGCTTTTTACGAAACCATTGGTGATTCGCGTATAAAGGTCATATCTTTTCGGTAGTTTGCTGTGCCATGTATGATGTTAGCTACTTTTTCATTAATTATTGCATTAAGTACCTGACAGATATACTGTCCGTTTTAGCGTTGACCATCTCTGCAGTCGGAGAACCTGTACGCCCAATGCCCGAGTTTGCTTATCGTGTTAAAGTTCTGATTTCCTTGTGAAACGACCAACTAAATTTGTTTGCTTTCTCGTTGATTTACTTCTTTGTTCTGAGTTTGGTTTGCCTTCTTGATTCGTGTTCTTGTTGACAATCACTGAATCGATCAACTAGTCACATTAATGAGCCATTAATGAGCCTATGTATCCATTAGAGATGATGGGTATTTTTGTTTTCGCTTGCCCCAAGGTGTCCATTGATACCTCGCCGCCCGTCGTATTTGCTGCATAGAACACCACTTTTTAACTTTGGTTGCTACACAACCAACTCCTGTTATGGGTTGGAGATTCTTAACTTTTTGTCGTACTTATAAGGTCGATCTTTTGTTCTAAGTTTCCTCCTGGGAATTACAACAGAGGAAAGGAGCTACCACTAGACTTTCAGGCAGAGCAACAACTCCAACAGATATTCTCTCATAATCTGTCCTTCTGAATATATTTTGTATGACCATATGTACATACAATGCGTAATTTTTTTTAATTGATTTTTGAGTCTTGAGCATGAGACATCCCAGTGAAAGTTAATTGCAAAAATATGAACCAAAGGGGCCCTAAATGTTAGATGGAAGACCATGACAGACATCTTAGAGAATATTCTTATCAATACAAAGTTTGTATAAACAATCTTCAGAGTAACTCCAAGCAGGGCAGATGACCCACAAAGCATGCTACTTATGGATGGGCTAATTGTGACTCTATTCCAGCAAGAATTCTTCCAGCCATATCAGTACTTCATTCCGCTTCAACCGGATCAATCACAGCACAGTTACAGAACATTCGTGTCAATTGTTAAGATAGCTACAAATTAGTTAACATCCTTGGGGTAGAACTCAAATAATTCAATCAAATGGGGGAAATGGGAAACAAGTGTACACTAGAATATACAAAAAAGAAAAAAAAAAAAAACATAAAATGAGAGGAATTAGTGACCCAACAAAACAGAATCAAGCTTACTCAAGCAAAAATACATGCAAAGTAAACAGTGGCAGACATGATTCTGGTACAAGAATTTGCAAACAACCATAGAAGGAGAATTTAGCCTTGTTTATCTGTAAACCATGGACAATGTAACGCCTAATTTAGTTTGGTCTATGTTCAAAGTTATCCCTGATTTGGAAACTTCATCTCTATGACTCTAACCGATAAGATTATTGCAATCTACAGCTACAAGATTTGAGTTTGTCCGACAAACTACCAGACTTTCTTTTGGTTTACAGTGAATGGCTTTGAATAACATATACCCCCGATACCATAATAATCACTTTTTGTATCCAGTTGGACAAAATGCAGTTCCAATTGTCCCAATAGTTTGATTTAAAAGCAAGGATGGCACAATTCATTGAGAGCTGAGATTGATATCATACCATTATAAAGCTCCATGTTCGGCCTGGGTCATTGTAGCGAGCAAGCAAACAACCCATCTTAGGTTTCAGACCATCTGCAAGGAGACTTGAGCGTAGTGCTCTCTCCTTCTCGCGAACGACTTCCTCAGTGGGTTTTCCACTGAACTTAATTACTGCAGCAATGCCCTCTTCCGCCTTTCTCAAACAAATTGTTTCTTGGCTAGGGTGCGGTAGGCTGCTCAAAGTGTCGCAATTATAGAATGATTATGAAACTACCTAAGTATTTTGAATCACTTTTTGAAATTATCAAGTTTCTCTCCATATGCCAAAAAAGGACCACTACATGAATCCGTTTGAAATAGCTCAAGTCTTAAAATTTTTGAAGCCCAATAAGGTCGGACCTAACCTGCTTAAATCTCTTTCTGGTGGGATAACTACTTGGATGTATACATTGGAGAGTTCAGGATCATTTGCCTGTGTGAAGACCGGAGTGGTCATTGGTATCTTCTCCATTGTAGAATTCTTTCCAAATATATACCTAAGCAGATGGAATTGATTAATTCAATTATCTGAGCTGGAATAGAGACCAATCCAGTAATGAAATTTGATTATAGCAGATACTCACCCAGTAACGTCACTGAATCCTCTTGAACCAGACAATTTATCTCCACCTGTCTCTACCACTATAAACGGGTTGTACTTTCTAACCTGAAAATTATTGTCAGAGAGTCAACCAAAGTTACTTGATCATTACATATATATTCAGTTCTCTTAACCGATGAATGATGAGAAACACTACAAAGACAAGTCATTCACAGTAAAAGCAAGAAGCATTGAAGCAATTAACAGACTAAAAAATCAAATGTATTTGGTGGATCACAGACTGCAGCCTTGCAGTGAATTTGACCAAAGGTTGGAATATAATTTCATGGACACACTCTGACTTACTGAGGATTCCTGGTTGTTCTCTAGACGCGAAATTGTTACTAATATGCTGTTAATTGTTTTCAACACAATATTATGTCTTCCATTGCATTTTAGTCGATGCCATAAACATAGATGGGAAAAGCCAGAAATAGATGACAAGACCTCATCCCTAGGGTTAGGTCAGCAGAACCCACACAGCCGATCAGAATATTAGTTGTAAATTCATTGGAGAAAAAGTGCTTGTGCCCCTATATATACTTGAGCAATCATCCTTCATAACAATGCACAGTTTTAACAACCTGATTCAATTTCCACAAAAAAAATGATAAAGTAAACCAAATTATATGGTTTCATGCATGCTAGATATCAATGATTCCCTCAAAATCTAGATACAATGGATACACAGGCAGAGCAATGATTTCTCTAGCAGAGGGAAAGATTAACCTCATAAGTTGCAGTCCTTTTCAGTATCAGATATTTGGGCCTCTCCAAGTCAGGTGTCTTATACATTCTCAACTGCCGAAAATCACGACTACGTGTGAGAATTTACACCTAGTGGTGTCCCATGTAAATCCAATTCAAGTATCTAAAACCTTACCTGCTTAAGTACATCCCACAAACCTTCCACCGAAAAATAGTCATTATTCTTTATGGAATCCCAAAGGTCCTACGAAAGAAAATTAGAGAACAAAGACCAATTATCATGTCCTAATGCTTTAATTTTCCTTTTATTTTTTTGGTGGTAAATGGGCTATATTTTACCAAATGGCTGCAAAACTTCAGAGTCTTTGGGTTGATGGTCATGACAGAGGTTCCGGTAAAGACCAATTCAGGATTCCATGGAAGAAGCATGAATGTCATCACCATAGTCCACCTTGTGGTTATCTCGTAAGGCCCTGTCTATAGCTTATTGCATCAATCAAACGAAGGCAAAGGCCATAGCACAAGTGCAATATTTGTAATCTCAATAACAGATATTGAAATGAGAAACATCTCTCTCTCACACGGGTCTGAAATATCACAAAATCTTCAAGGTAAAATAGTATAAGGAACTCAATCTTAAACTGGTCATTATGTACCCAAACGGGGACAAAAATTGAAGCATAGTTTTTTAAAAATCAATCAAATAGTACTAAAAGAATGGAACTTTTTTCAAAAAAAAAATCAAGTCAGTTGTTGGACTAATGTTTTTTCTTTTTTTCTTTTCTTCAGTCCGTCTACGTCTTCCTTAAATTTGGTAAGCATGAAATCTGAATGAAAGAAAGAAATTTAACAGAAAACAAAACCATATATTACACGCATCTTTAGATCGCTGGATATATAAACATAGAGATATAAATATATAGTCACATAACTTTCACTTTCTAAGACATTCCATTGATAATTTTGGAGTTCTTTTAACCTTCCTTACGACCAAAAAAAAAAAACAAAGAAAGAAAGAAAAAAGACATTCCATTGCACCACCAGCATTACTCTACGAGTGCTTCATTAACTATTTTGTTAAGCCTAATAATGCAAAAAAAAAAAAGAAAAAAAAAAGAAATTAGCAAACCTGTTTGACCCAATGCAAAAAGAATTGAGGACTGAAGAGAACCTTCAAAAGAGCAATATTAAAAAGATAGCCACTTATGCTATCATGCTTTGTTATGGGGTCCCTGAACTTTACGTACTCATCGTACGCCGTCCGATCAATGCCCCGATCATCGAATAGATGCGGAAGATCATCGTACAAAAAGTCAACCAATTGCTTGACGTTGAACCCAGTTGACGCTTCAGCCGGTGGGCTTTGCTCCACCAGACTTAGCCTAAGGGCCCATTTGAAGTTCAAATTTTGTCTAATGGCGTCTGGGTTCCCTGCTCTGAGAGTCCTGCTGCCTCGCCGGGAAGCGACGGAGCTGGCGGTGATGGGGCGGAGGATGTGGAAGGAAAGCTGGGTGGTTGCCATTGTTGCCTTTGTTTGGGTATACGTGGAATTGGCGGCTTGCGATTATTACGATGGAAATGGGTGGCTGACATTAATCCGATTTTACACAGCCTGATTGCATTACCCATATCCATACAAAGAGCACAGCACGACGCAGCACAGAGGCACCTTGAACTGTGAAAAATATAGAATTTTATTATTAAAAATAAATACAAATTTATATTATTTAATTATAATAATTAATTATTAGATAAAAATATTAATTATAACTATATATTTATAAATTTATATTTACACTCACTTCTATTTTTTGTTTTTTTTTATAAAATATAATGTGATTTTTTAAAAATTACGTCACATTTTTTTGTTGACAAAGTTTACTTTTAAAAATTGCAACATATTTTCTTAAAAAAAATCAAAATTTAAGAAAATAAAGATAGACTTACTAAAATTAAATATAAAGTTAAGAAATTTTAACGGTAAGATTCCCATCAGTTGTTTTATATGCCGAGAGGCAATAAAATTTGTTAAGTGTAAGTACATATTGTTGACCAAAAAAGGTACGATTACATATTCGAATAAAGAACACGAGCTTACACATTTGTAATAATATATAACTAAAGTAATTATAAAACAAATACGAAGACAGAACAACAGGTCCGCTGTAGCACAATGGCTAAAACTCTACACTTAAACTGATTCCGGGTTCGACTCCCGGCAGCGGAATTTAGTTTTGCAATACCTATGGGTCGCTTATGTCTCAGGGCAGAAGAGTATCAATTAAAGCTAACGAGTACCTTTCCCATCCGCCGATGTCGCGCAACCCAATTGCACCTTGAAATTTAAGGGAGTGGGAGTATATTTTGAAACTCTAACAACCCTTGTCCACTCTCTTTTTTAATATCAAAAATTAAAATTTATATTTTATAGAAATTAAGGGAGTTGGAATTTGAATTTGCTGGACAGATCGGTACTACAGGATTCTTGAATTGCACCAGTATTGTCTCGTGCCATACACACATTTCATTCGTCAACCCACGCCTTCGCAGGGGACTGACCCCTCTTCAGCACATCCTATAGACCGTTTCTGACTCTCTACATACCATTTATTCACCTTCCTATTCAGCGTCGGTCTCAACAATTTCATCTCTTTTTGATACTCTATCTGAATTTTTATATAAATCCATTTCAAAATAAGTAATTAAGAAGAGAAAGGGAAGCCAAATGATTCATTTTCTATGGTAAATTCCACCACTCAAATGGGCGATGAACACAGACATCATGGTCCCGCGCATAACGATGATGACAAGCTTAAACGCAAAATGTTGGGAATGATCATCACTTGAAGGCATTAGCGGCGGAGAAGTACAGTGACTTTGAAAAGGCCTACAATCACGCCAACCCCTTCTCCTCTTATCTGCCCCCGCAACATCTCTGGAAGGCGATGGAGATGACGGCGACTGCACGGAGGTTATGACTAGGGTCTGCAGCCTGAGGCATATCGATTGGTTTTTTTTTTTAAATAAATAAATAAAATTAAGAACACTTCTAAATTATGTAAAATTTAAAATTTTAATTATTAAAATATTCTTAAAAAATTATCGAGGTATTTTTAATTAATTTATTACATTAATTCTATTTAGAAACCTAAAGCCCAAGGGAGAACTTTTGTAATGGCCTTCCTATCTTTTGGTTAATGATATGCAGATATTCAACCCATTCTATGTATGATAGGTTTTGAATTGGCAAAATAAAGTCGTATAATTATAAGTGTTGCCATTAATAGACTTTAGATTACAGTAAAATTTTACTGTTATGTTTGGTATATTTACAGTAATAAAATTTATTGTTAATAAATATATTTAATTATATAATTATTAAGATGGGTTTCTTGAGAGTTGTGCCAACCATTAGTATTGGTAGGTGAAGACGAGGAAGGAAACCTAAAAGATGGCTATACCTGGGAGGAGTATTTTACGCTTTGCTCAGAATGACAGAGAAGCAAACCATCAGTTCTCGTTGTCAATAATTATAAAAAATCTTTATTTTGCCACTTAAGCATCAGTTATTATTATTTAATTATAAAAAATTCTTTTATATAATTAATTGATATAATATTAAAAATTATTAAAGTATAATATATTTATATTATTCATTTATGATAATAAAATACTGTATTTTTATAATACAAGTTTAAGATATAATATGTTTTCATCGAAAAAAATTATAATTTATTAAATATTAATAAAATTATATTTAATTTAAAATACAAATTTTCAAATTATAATGACAATTTCAAGTACACCGTCTCGGGAAAAAGGCCAGAAGGGGCCTCTCAACTAAATTTCAGTCATTGCTAGCTTTACCATCTAGTTACTCTGTTTACTTACAAACCCATCCATATTAACACTTGTAACTGGCATCAGGCCATGCACGCCCATTCTCTCCACGTGGTTGACTCCTGTCGAAATGAGTCCACCATCTTCCATACGTTCTATATAAGCATCTAATCTCCTCTACTTTGAGCCATGCACACTCTTTCCTTTGAAAGAAACCCGGCCCCATATTGCTTCCTCCCATTGCATTTAAAATTCTCCGAGAGAGAGAATGTCCCTTCCAAACCTATCCATTAGAGCCACCGTCCCCCGCTGCAACCAGCCGCCGGCAAACGGAAACGATGATGATGGGGACGATGGATATCATTATGCCCCATCGGCGTGCATTGAAGTCTACGATGTCGGCCATGATGGTGACGACGACGTAGATTATGATGACGGGGACTATGACCGTGCTCCTGCAGCATCTTTGGAGGGTGACGACGACGACGACGATGGATCCGATTATGCCCCGGCTGCACAACGATGTTCATTAACATTACCTCCTTCTCCAAGGCTCATATTAAGGATAGTTGATGATGATGGCTTTAACCTAGTTTACTAGATTCAAATAAGAGCTCTAGCATTAAAGCAGACGGTCCATGGGCTTTAGATGCCCAATTGCTTCCCGTCTCATGCTGGTGTTAATGGGCCTCCTGGGCTTTGTTGGATTATATAATTCTCTTAAGATATTGGGTCTTCAAACCGAGAGTGTCCTTTTTTTTTTGGGTGACACCGGATCTGTAAATTGCATCTACGCAGTCACAATACCATCTACACATTCGTTCGACACAAACTGTAATACGTCTTCCCCATTGTATATGGGAGCAAAAAATCAATCAAAAAACGATAGCAGAATCCATGAACCACCAATTGCATGAGTTCTAAAAATTACCGAATCTAAAAAGAAAGACGACTGAACTCCATATTGTTGTTTATCATTTTATTAATCACAATGTAAGATCGAAAAAAGAAAAACAAAAAGCTGGACAGCAAACAAGCCCTCCAACCCCTAACGGCAAAGGGAAAACCCACAAAAACCAAGAGAAATCGGGAGAATTCTAATCAGGTTTTCCGACTTGCGGTAAAATGTTGCGGGCCTTGCGCCTTCGGCAACATGAGAAAAAAGAGAGATGAGACGCATACGAAAAAGGAGAAAAGATAAAAAGGGCAAATGACTTGGAACCCTTCTGATAAAGACAAAAGCATGACATAACAAATTAATTATCAGAGATATTTTTGTCAAGAAATAAACACAATTTTAAATTGATAAAAAAAGAGAGCAAATTAACAAATCCCAATAAATAGATATTGCAGTTTCTTTCTATAAAACGTTAATACTTTTTTCCTTTTTTTTTAATTATTAATTTTGTCAATCTTGTTCTAATTCGCACCAAATTACCGCATTGCATTAACTTAGATCTACCAAACCGCTCCGCGCTGCACCGAATTAGCAACTAATAAACTTGATCTATACTTACTAATAAAATATTTTGCATCACAGAACGGAGTCGTTTTGGCATACCAAGAAGAAGAACTCTAATGCCAAGACGCGGAAGACATAGGGTCCGATAATCCCAGTCCGACGACAAGTCTGCGGCTCTCTCCGTCTCTGTGGCTGCTGCCAGATAAGTGTAATCAGAAGTCAGTGGGTCCCGCCTCCTCTTTAAGCTTTCCTTCTCATAGGTCACGTAGCCCATTTAGTTCGTTGCTTTGTTCCAAGATCTGCTGTTCATTGGTTTCTGTCGGTGACTCCTATCTCTTTCTCGACCTCTGATCTTGTCTTCGTGTTTCTGAGTTTCATTCCTTCGTAGATCAGACGTAATTGGAATGCCCATTTCTCTGACTTTCCCAAATGACTTTGTTTTGCGTTTTCGACCCCTGTTATTACCTGTCTCTCTGAATTGTTGAAGATCTGTCATTTTAGGTTTGTGCTTTTCAAAGATAATCACAGTTTTATGATGTCTTCGATTCGGGCTGCTGGGGTGGATCCTTCGAAGCAGTTGGCCACGAGCAGTCTCGTGCTGGGTTATGCTCTCTGTTCCAGTCTGCTTGCTGTGATCAACAAGTACGCCATTACCAAATTCACCTACCCTGCCCTTTTAACTGCGTTGCAGTACCTAACCTCCGCATTAGGTGTTTGGGTTTTAGGCAAATTGGGGTTTTTGCATCACGACGCCTTCAACTATGACACTGCCAAGAAGTTTTTACCCGCTGCAGTGGTTTTTTACCTTGCAATCTTCACCAATACCAATCTTTTGCGGCATGCCAATGTGGATACTTTCATAATGTTCAGATCTTTAACACCCCTCTTGGTTGCTATTGCTGATACTGTGTTTAGGAAGCAGCCCATTCCTTCCAAGCTCACTTTTGTGTCATTGTTTGTTATATTGAGTGGTGCTGCTGGGTATGTAGCTACCGATTCTGCATTCACTTTGACTGCTTACTCTTGGGCTCTTACTTATTTGGTGACCATTGTTACCGAAATGGTTTATATCAAACACATAGTGTCAACTATCGGATTGAATACATGGGGTCTTGTGTTTTACAATAATTTCCTGTCGTTGATGATGGCCCCCATATTCTGGATCCTCACAGGGGAGTTTAGGGAGGTCTTTGCTGCTATTGGATCCAAGGCTGGCAATTGGTTTGAATTTGATGCATTTTTTGCAGTGTCCTTGTCGTGTGTGTTTGGTTTGCTTATCAGTTTCTTTGGATTTGCTGCAAGGAAGGCAATTTCTGCAACAGCCTTTACTGTAACGGGGGTGGTCAATAAGTTCCTTACTGTTGTGATCAATGTACTGATTTGGGATAAGCATGCTAGTCCGTTTGGTTTGGTTTGTCTTATATTTACACTTTCAGGAGGTGTTCTTTATCAGCAGTCGGTTACTGGAGCTGCTGTCCCATTGCAGCGCGAGTCTGTTCCTAATCAGGCAGACGGTGAAGATATTGGAGATGAAGAGAAACAACTTATGTGAAAAAACTGATGGTGGTGATGAGAATTAAAGGAAGACCATGTCTGGTAAGCTTGATGGTGCATTAGAATGCCATTTCATGTATTTCTTCTGTCACGTTAACATTCATAAGAATTTGGTGAGGCTTATTTTGATGTATGAACATCTACCTTTAGTATAGCAATTTATCGGTATCTTAATTATTTGGGATATTTGAAAAAGGGATGACTTTTAACTTCTTTGTAATCTTGCATCAAAGTTGATATTGCTTCACCTCTGATGTAAGTGATTATGTGTCTGTTGTCTTTGTACATTGTTTTCCTTATGTTTTGGTCTTTATAAGAAGTGGTTGGTGCATCATTTTACAACTGGTGTTAGATTTGAAGAATCAGCTTATCCATCTTCTCTCATATTGGGTGGAAATTAGAACAGCATTGCAAGGTTTCAATGTTATATTGGAGTTCAATCCATGGTTGAGTTAATGGCTAATCGCCATATGTAATGGATGTGCAGTCCAGCAAATATCTCAGTGATCCTTGACAATTCACTCGACATAGCTATGTTTATGCCACACTGCAACTTTCAGGGGATAAAAATAGTTATAACAAGCTAAGTAAGTTGATTTACAATATTGCGTTAAATCTTATTGATCAAAGGCTGCTGCCTGAACTTATGAACAGAGGATTTCAGTTCTTACCAAAACATGAGACACCAGGTTATTTGCTGCACTTGTATAAATTAGTTTCCCCCTTCTTTTTGTCATTTTCAATTGTTTTCTCCAAGCTCTCAACTCAGTTGAACTTGAATTCTCATTTTATGAGAATAGATGACCCTGTATCAAGGTACCTTTCGGTCCATCCTGTTGTTTCACAGTGTGATACAAAACGGGGTGAGCTTCCTAACCTCGTTGTACCCTGGGTATGTGTTTCAAGGTGTTGGCCCGTCATTCTCTGTTTTTAGTGTAAGACTTGTCATTTTCCTTTTATGTTGAAGTTTGGGGGGCCTTGCATTCTAATTTAACAATTGGATGTTTCTGTTAACCTTTTACGCAATATTCTTATCTACTGTCCGCTCTATGCCTCAATTCAGTTGTAACAACACTTATGTTGTCCCCAACATGATTTGCGACCAAAATTTCTTAGTGTTACTGTCTCCAATTTATTATCCCACCTTTAGCTCCCAGCAATTCGACAAATGCATGATCCGGCACATTTTATCTTTGATTGCGTAAATTACTTGAATCCTTTTGTATTAATTACTCCGCATAGGATTCCTTCAAGAATTGAATCGTTCGTTGGGTCGACCTTTCTGGTAGGTAGTGATATTTGCCAACATCCAAAGTGGGCGTAGCTAACGAGTCCCAGTGTAGAGAACTTGTAGGAAGTTCCTTGGATGGATAAAAAGGCTGGCCATGCACTATAGCCAATTGTTCGCCAATTTTATGGTCCTATGGGCATCCCTCCCCAGTTTCCTTATGGGCTTGGACGCATGTTGTCCATAAAAAATAGAGAGACATCAATAGACCTGACCCCCCCACCCCCCTAAAAAAGAAAGTCATCGGTGGACAATTTTTTTTACTGTTTTTTTTTCGGTTTCGTATGGGTAGCCATGGTGGTTATTATTAAAATGATTCGTGTGAGAAAAGTTAAATCCAGTGTGATTAATTAAATCAGTTGGCCCCGTCATGGATGGTACCAATGCATCGCGCTCTGTAAGGAAACCTGAGATAGCTCTCCTATGCATTGTCCAGGCATCCAAAGGCCACGCCGCCATTATAATATTAATTGCCCGGAAGAGAAGTTGACGTTTCCAACCACGCGCATTTTGTGTGGCGCTGTCGAAGTCAACTTATCACGCCGACCTCTACGAAAACCAAATTAAATCCACCCCCCCCCACCCCCACGCCGTCCGTTTCTCCGACCATGACGACAAGTCCGTGCGCATGAGATGGAATGCTTCGTTGGATCATATGCCTTCTAATTGCAATACGCTAGTAACTCACTTTATTAATTCATAATCTAAATTAACAAATAACAACTTCTTTTAAATATTAATTTCGATGAGCACCCATTAATTAAAATACAACCAAACCACCCCCTATATAACTGCAATGCCAATGTCCAATTGAGTAGGCACACAAAGCCTGTATAGTCCCTGCTTAGCCAAACTGCCTTCTAATAAAATTCCATTTCATGGAACATCACCACAATTTGACAACAAATGCTGTAGGATTCTGCCTCCTCCCTTCAGAACTCATACGGCACATTCTCTCCTACCTACCTTTACCCGAAATTGTTCGTCTAAAATCTGTTAACAAGTCCATCGCGAGTATAATTTCCAACCAGGATTTTGTACGCGACTACAATTTACGATCAAGGTCCACAACATGGCTCTTTATTTACAAGAAGCGATGGCACCGTGACACGGTTCTTTATGGCTTCACTGATCAGTCTAATCGCTGGTTCAAGATTGTACTTACCAGTCTATTGAAACCCATAATATTTCCGGGTGAGAGTCTTTATTTTTTGGCAGCAAATGGCAATTTTTTGCTATTTGCCTTCAACACTCGTCAGCAAGTTATTGCGGTGAATCTCCTGGCAAAAAGGGTCAGAGAGATCCCTCCAAGCCCGTTACGCCCGCGCGGCACCTGTTCTTGGCGGAGGTCCGGAATGAAACTGGTTTCCGGGTCGGATCATTTCCGGTTCTTGTTTGTGGAGTTGGTGGACAGCCGCCCGGTTTTGTTTGTGTACACTTCAGAAACTGACAAGTGGCAGTCCCTGATAGCGACAGAAGATTTTGACGTGTTTCCGCGCGGCAGCCGCAAAGAGGGAGATGATGATATGTTGTTCCTTAACGCGACTAATGGACCTCATGAAAGCCTCGTGATAGCCGTCCGATCAGAATGCGACGCTCCTGTGGTCGTACGGCCAAGATTCCTCAGGGGTCTAGATGAGGCTCGCCAAGTGACCGCTGGATTCAACTCGGGCAATAGGGTTGATCGAGTGTACGGTGATGGGCACATGCTGACCCTGAAATCCAACGGTGTTGGTGACGCGGGCACGGGAGTAAGGATTCTAGACGGCATGGAATTGTGGAGCTTAGGGCATCGGCAGTGGGAATATAATTCAAAGGTTCCAACTACGATAATGGACAAAATTAAGAAGCCTTACGGGGTTATGATAGGGTGCTTAGAGGAAAGCAATGGGATAATTAGGACTGCTTTGCTGTCCTCGTTGGAAGGCTTATGGGATATAATTTGGCTGTACTATGATCCAAGGAGGAGTCGCTGGCATTGGATCCCCTTGCCTGATTGCAGCAGGACGAAAGGCCTAAACTTGGCCGGGATTGCCTTCTCCTCTGGCCTTACCCTGCCCACTTCAAATTGCAATCCACAGGCACGAGAGAATGCATGATTCGTTAGACTGGTTAGACAGTTACAATACATTATGATCCGTGGGAACACTTGCTTCTCTGTCGTAAAGCCTGGTGAGCTAAGCCTGATAAAGTTTACATTCTACTGTTATACATAATATTTAATTTATTGTTAATGATAAATCCTTTACATGCAAGAAAAAAGAACACTATAAACTAATTTATAAGCATATTACACTACAAAAAATTTAAAATTAAATATACACAATTTTAATTTTTTATTAAATTTTTTTAACAAAAAAAAATATATATTTTTTTACTCAAATTTAATGTTTTTACTATTATAGTAAAATAATTTTATCATTACATCAATGATGATCTTTTTATAAACTTATGCAACACCTAATAAAATTCATTATGTACTAGTAGAAATGGATTACATATGTTATGATTTAGTTGATTTGTTGCTTTATTTATAAAATTTAGTAGTGAAACATAGCATTATTCCAAAAAAGTTTTCAATAAAAATATCGTCGAGCTCTACTCACAGTGACAAAAAGTCAAGTTTAGGCAATCACCGTTGCATTTGTCCTTGAATCTCCTGAATATACACAGCAGGTGAGAAAAGATTTATAGAAAGCCCACGTACGGGTTTGATCGGGCTTATGTGTCCGAGAATGATTGAAAATAAATGCTGTTTTGACTAAAATTAGGCTAAATTGGACTCTAAACAGGGCTCAACCAGCAAATGCAAACATGGGGCCGTGGAAGACTAGCCGAAGTAAGCAACCAACGCAACAAAGGTCCACCGAAGGGTAACATTTATTGGATTGCAATAATCACTTATCCAATCGACGTGCTGCTGGCTACTGCTTACTCTTCCAGCGTGGCACTGGGATATGAAATCATTTAAAACATAAAAAATTTATATTTTGATTATTTTTTTAATATGATTTATTTATAATTTTATATTACATAATAAGGAAAATTTATTTTAAATAAAAATAATATAATAAATTTATATTATATAAAATTATAAATAAATTATATTTATAAATATAATAAATACTTATATCTGTTTTTTTGAGTTATCTCTTCTTCGTGCATGCTCTATTTTAAATCAAGTATGCCCGAATTTATGAGCGCCGTTGATTTTGTGGACTCTATACGCGGGTCCATGGGAGTTCCCAAAATCGACGCTTATGCTTTCAGGCAAGACCGAATTGAGACAGAACAACATTGCTCATTTTTAAATTTACAAGGATGTAATAATAGGCTGAAATCTGGATTAAAAATTTTAGAATGAATTCTCATGCATTTGTTTTTTTTTTTTTTTTGGGTCTAATGCCACGCCTTTTTTTTTCTTTTTTATTTTTTAAATTAACTTCTCGTACCATCAAAAGGGCCCATCTTAGGTCCCATCCAAAGACTAAAAGAGATGCATGCTCCCGAGTCCAAATACATTCAAAATTTCCAGTGACCCACTTAATAATCAATTAATTGACTGAGGTCAGAGTCAAGTAAATAAAGTTTTGGACGCCATTAATATTCTCAGGGTGGGAACCTTTGAATTGACGAGATGCTGTGCAGTTATTAGCAACTTGGCAATGGCTTGGGTGGGGCACCCGCCGTATTGGACGCACACTTGCATCTTTTATTCTACACTACAATTATACCAAAGTGATATGTAATGTAAGACGGGAGCAGCACAGTTGTAACGGACAGATCTCTCTCTCTCTCTCTCTCTCTCTCTAAATCAGACCCATATCACAGGTGTGGTGAGCTGCCATAACGTGATACTGTCAGCTAAAAGAA
This sequence comes from Bruguiera gymnorhiza, assembly GCA_020883675.1. NCBI lineage: Eukaryota > Viridiplantae > Streptophyta > Magnoliopsida > Malpighiales > Rhizophoraceae > Bruguiera > Bruguiera gymnorhiza. The sequence goes on along the minus strand of JAIRCJ010001057.1, from coordinate 3,923,998 downwards.
CGGAATGGACACAGAAACAGAGTCCTGCCGATGACTGTCCCAAAACACAACATGTTCTCGTTGGGGAGAATGCTGGTCCCAATTCTCTCTCACTACTACCCCCTCTCTAATTATGCCACAACACCCCACATTATTGATTTATTATGCATTCTGTATACAGATAGGTATCTTAGCTAGCCACCCAAGATCAGATTTTTTTTCGTATAAAAAAGAAAAAAATAATAATGTGTATCATTTTTAGCTTTTTAAGGGATTCCCCTTGTTGTCACATGCGTCCACGTACAATTCTCTCAATTGACACATCTGGGTCCTCGACTGTAACAGTTCCCTGCACTTAAATTCGTGCTTTTTGGGCTTTGCAATCGGTCCCATATGCCCATTCCATCTACTCCAGGAACCCACCTTGCCATTACTTCGATTATTAGGATAAATCGGCAATTAAAATGACTTTATTCTTTCCTATACTATCATGTTATTTTATCTTTGAAATCTTCGTAAATAGTAAATACTGTTGATAAATTATTATTATCTTGAGCTTTCAAGTATTTTAGCTTTTTATTTTGTCCCAGATTCCATAATTTTATAATGGACCACATCTACCCATTGCACTACCTACTTTGTGATATCCGACGATTTTAAGTAAGTTTTATCTTTCAATTAACGTCCGTTCCAAGTATGTGCCTTTGACGCCAAGCCGTCCTTAATCCTTGCCTCTCTCTCTCTCTCTCTCTCTCTCAAACACACACACACACACACACACACACACACACAGAGCCTTCATAAGACGTGGGATGTGAGAGAATGTCATGCCATCAAACGGTGATAGTCACAGTGCATCACAGTATGCATGCTTGCACATTAATATAAGGCATCTGCCAGAGCCTATATGCGACATGGTTTAACCTCGAACAAATAGCTTTGGCTAATAATTACTGCAACATAAAAAATAATAATAAAAAAAGCCCTATAAAATAGAGATGTGATCGACATCCCATGCAATGTCAAAATGTAATATGTGCATATATAAACAGATTTGATCTGGCTGCGCACTTAAATTAATACCCAGTGTTACGTGCTCACACAAAAACTTATATCTCGAGGACCACAAAAATTCACAAGCACTAGAATTATGCGTGGACCTTTGTGATCTACGATTGACTTATGGAAGTAATAAATCAAATGCCCCACGAGGGCAACCACGAAGAGAGAGGTGTTTCTCTTTAATGAATCAGGTCTTATGACGAATCCTTTTAGCCATAGCTATTTTATATTGTATCCAACATACGTAATATCGATAAGTACTTGTTTGGTGCTCGTATATCCATATGTAATTAGTAATTATTATCCAATTGATGGTTATATATCTATATATATATATATATATATAAGATATAGACCTTTCTGTGTCTCAATAATAGAAATGAATAAGCGTATTTTAATCAGCCACTACTTCAATTGATGCTGACTAAAATATTATGAAAGTCCACATATCTAGATAAAATTGAGTTCAAACCTGTGGCTGCGCATATGATTGATATCGGTGGTAGCAATGAAGACCTTAGACCCTTGTTGATGGTTTGGTATGATCATTCAATAGTCCATTGCTTAAGATAAGTTATTCTAATTACAACTTGTGGCCCCCCATAACCAGAGACTTTCTGCCACGTAATTACTGACGTTCTAAATAAGGTTAACGTGAAATTGAGAACGCTCGGCGGAAAACCAATTAAGTTTTTTTTTTAGGCCCAGTTATTTGAACTTTTAGGAATGGTTAATCATTTAGACACGAAAATTTGAAGTTTTTTTTTTTTTGGGTATTTTAATCAATAGAGTTTAAATTTTTTTGTGAGCTGTTGGCCGCTTTTGTTTTTAAATCCGTGTGTAGTCATTAGTTTTTCCGTGTAAATTAAAATTTAGAAATCGTTTGATTTGGAGAATTCGAAAAGTGGGAGTCTTTCAAGGCAGTACACGCGTGTGGCAGCTAACTGGCTATCCAAGAACATGCTCCCACACCATGTGCTTTCAAAGATTGTCAAGGCCCCGATAGACTTGGACCTGGCTGTATTCATTTTAGTTTCGGGTTCTCAAATTAATGACAAGAAACTAAACATTAGAAAATTTGAGAGAGAAATGCCAAGAGGGGCCAACGGAGACAAGGCAAAGGGGACCAAGCTTTGTAAGTTTTACATATTTTTTATACGCACCTTTGTTTGCTTGAAGCCAGGGGAAGAGGAAGAATAAAGAGATCGCTTGTTCTTTTCATGTTCTTACTCAAACAAACCTTGGAAACAGGAATCTTGTTGCTGGTCAAGGAGTCGGAATGCGCCAAGCTGAACCTCCAGGTTGAAGAAAAAAAGGAATTCTACGATAATGAGCCTAACATGGTGTGTCGTTATTTACTACGTTTGGAAGGAAAAGAAAATACAGGCTCAATGAAGAGAAAAACTCTAGTGTCAGTTGCTTGATACAGTCTCGTGGAGGTTGATAGTGTTAAGAGCATTAAATTATACATTATTAAAGTATAAAGATTTAATATAATTGATAATATCTATAAATTTTTTACCTACAAAAGAAGAAGAATAAGAAAAGAAAAAAAGGAAAAAAGAAAGAACAAAGTAAGAATAGAATAATTGTACAATATGTAAATGAAAAGAAAATCTCTTGATAATTAGAATGCTGTTAAAAGGCCTTTCAAATGCTGTTAAAAGGTCATTTTCATCTTCTTCCGCAGAAACTAAAATGTCATTTTCATGGTAGTCCAATTTTAAACCAACGGTTGCAAAACAGCTGTATTGGTTTTAAAGCATGTACAGTTGCCATTTCATTTTCATTTACCTCCCCATGCAAATTAATGGGAGTTCCCTTCATTAATTAATTTGCACTTCTGCCGCTTAAAATAACAAATCGATTGCAGATCGAGTTCAGCAGGCTCTCAATCCAGCCTGCACTCTGCACGTGTGACTTACCATTTCAATATTGCAGGCATGTATTACTCTCGAAAAAATCATAATTTTTTATCATTTAACAAAATAATTTAATTAATAATTCAATATTTTTTTATTATATTAACTCAATTTTAAATTCTTACATTATAATTTGTTTAAATAAAAATAAATTTAAGTATTTAATAATACAATTTTAATTTTTTTAATATTAAAACTGAAAATAACGATAATAACAATGTAATGTACTTTTTTTGTTGTAAAAAGGAAACACCCATGACTTTTTATAGATTAATCTGCAACAACCATACATTATGATTTTTGTTTAGTATTTTAATCCTTTTAATTAGCAGCTAGATTTGCGAAGATGTGATAAAGGATCCTCAGGACATCTGGCCCCACCATTTGCATGTTGAGGCATCTTCTATTATATTACATTCTGCTCTTAAAACAAATATATGATGGGGCGAATTATTGAGAATCGCAAAGCCAGAATAGAGCGAATGGTAAGGAAAATAAATTACAAAACATTGCACGAGTTGAAATGTTGACTAATGCTTTTGATAAAATAAAAATTTAATTTTGATGGAACGGTGGCGATGCACGAGATTATTCTCATAATCTTAATTGTATCCATTCTACGTACCTGAGTATTATTTTCCTTGGACAAATATCAAGAATCGCGAGGGAAAAATAGAGGAATATATGCAAGAAATTGCAAAATAAAAATTGAAAAGGGTTAGTAGAAAGCCGAAAACACGTACAATAATTTATTCATGCGTGGATCCATGGTCATACATTACATAGTTTGGCAAAAAGTTATAATCGCCCCCTATATTTTATACTTTTTGGACTTAGACCCACAATCTTAAGAAATATATTTTTTTTTATAAAAAAAGATAATGAATTAAAATATAAAAAATCATAAAGATGTCATGGATGGATTTTAATTTTCTTTTTACCTTTATAATTTCCACGTTTCATGTTCTCGCTCTCTCTCTCTCTCTCTCTCTCTCTCTTTAAAATCAAAACGCCCACCACCTCCACCTTCCCCTTCTCTTCGTTTTACTTCTCTCTGTTAAATCTCACTTTCACTCTTGTACTCAGAACCCCTGAGATATATACATATGTAGGAGACTGGGATTTAATTGATCTTGTTAAATTGATAGATACTCCTCAATCTTCAACCAAGAACAGGAAATTGATCATGCTACCGTACGAATCTGCCGCGTCAGCCGGAAACGCCGTCATCAGTTCTTCATCTACCGTCGGCAAACCAGAAATCGATGGCCTTCTCGCCGGCGCCGGCTACAAGGTTCGGTCGTCGGACCTCCGACACGTGGCGCAGCGCCTCGAACGCCTTGAAACCGCCATGCTCAACTCCCCCTCAAACCAGCTTTCCTTTCTTGCTTCCGATACCATTCTCTACAACCCCTCCGATCTCTCTTCCTGGGTCGATTCTCTTCTCTCCGAGTTCAACCAATCGTCCCAGCCCCTCCCTTCTCTGCCGTCAGATCTCTCCGAACTCATCATCCCCAGTCCGACGGCTCTCAATAACTCCCGCATCGATCCGTCTACGCCTCGGCAGCTCCAGAATATTAGTTTTCAACGGCAACAACAAAATCAGGCGGTGGTGGTGACGCCTGTAGAGGAGGATTCCGGGATTCGGCTCGTACACATGCTGATGACGTGTGCGGAGTCGGTTCAGCGTGGCGAGCTCCCGTTGGCTGGCTCTCTAATCGGGGACATGCAGGCCTTGTTGACGCGTGTTAACACTGGATGTGGCATCGGCAAAGTTGCTGGCTACTTCATTGATGCTTTGAGCCGCCGGATTTTTCCTCCGGCGAACCCTTTCGCCCGCGGCTCCTCCACCTGCGCTTATGAAAATGAGATTCTATACCATCATTTTTACGAGGCGTGTCCGTACCTGAAGTTTGCACATTTCACTGCTAATCAGGCGATACTGGAGGCTTTCGACGGCCAGGATTGCGTCCACGTAGTAGATTTTAACCTGATGCACGGACTGCAATGGCCGGCACTCATACAGGCTTTGGCCCTGCGTCCCGGTGGGCCCCCTTTGCTCAAATTAACTGGCATTGGTCCGCCGTCCCCGGACGGCCGCGACTCGCTTCGGGAAATCGGGTTGAGGCTCGCCGAGTTGGCCCGGTCAGTCAACGTCCGCTTTGCTTTCCGTGGCGTGGCGGCTTCGCGGCTCGAGGATGTGAAGCCCTGGATGCTCCAGGTCAATCCCAAAGAAGCCGTGGCGGTCAACTCAATCATGCAGCTACACAGGTTGCTGGGGTCCGACCCGGACCGAAACTCCCCAATTGAGTCGGTCCTCAATTGGATCGGGAACCTATACCCGAAAATCGTGACCGTTGTTGAGCAGGAATCGAATCATAATCAACCGGGTTTTTTGAACCGGTTCACCGAGGCGCTGTACTACTATTCAACAATGGTCGACTCTCTGGAGGCTTGCGCGCTGCAGCCAGAGAAGGCTCTAGCCGGGATGTACATTCAGAGAGAAATATCCAACGTGGTGAGCTGTGAAGGATCAGCTAGGATAGAGCGCCACGAGCCGCTAGCCAAATGGAGAGAGCGGCTTACTGCAGCCGGGTTCAGGCCTTTGCATTTGGGGTCTAATGCTTTCAAGCAAGCGAGTATGCTATTGACTCTGTTCTCGGCTGAAGGTTACAGCGTGCAGGAGAACGAAGGGTGCTTGACCCTTGGCTGGCATAGCCGCCCTCTCATTGCGGCTTCGGCTTGGCAAGCCGTGCCTGACGCTGATGGGAACTCACCCTCGGCGCTTGGGCTGCCCAATGCTACCCGGTAATAATGGCAGCGGGGCTTTGCTGTAAATTTCCTATTTTGTGGGTTACAATTGACAAATTTTCTTGCCTTGTTTTTTCAATGCCATTTTTACTTACGGAGACAGCTATATAATTACAGCCGCAAATCTTCTTTACTTCGTTTTCTTTTAAATTAGAAACTTTTAACCATGTAGACTGTAGATTGGCTTCCATACATTTTATGGGGAGTTGGGGTTCATTCTATGTCAATTAAAATTAGGACATGATGCGGCCTTCCAATAATAAGTTGTAAAAGGAATTTAAATGGGGTCCTAAGTTGGGCCTTTGCCCTTGGGTAAAATGTCATTAGAATGTATCCTCAGACGGAAAACATAAAGCCCTAGGCGAGGCGAGATGTTTGTAGTGCATCCACTTTAATAAACAGGCCATACCCACACATACCATTAATCGAGGGTCACACTTTCGAATAAAAGATATATTAATTCTCCCAGGAATCAAAGCTGAAGTAATTCACTATAATGTTAGAATTTGTATACTTCCACGAGAGAAAATAAGTAACCGGATAACTGGGAAGAAGGCAATTAGGCTGAAAAAGGGGAGCGAAGTCGAAATTCATGTGCTTATGATAGAAGAAATTGCGTCTAAAATTTTTTTATGACTGGCATCCTCTTGCTAAGATATGACTAAGAACCATGCCCCAAGAGCTTGGTAACTGTTTGTGGTTTGGGGCCAAGTTTATCATATGTCGTCTACAAAATTGGTGGGATAACACTTTGTCACCCTTTAAGAACTGATGATCACATATGGTTCGGCACACTTAATCAATAAAGAAATGGTCAATCAACTTATCAAAAAAAAAAAAATAAAGGAACGGACAAAACCATCAAGAGAATATATGTATATATATAATTTTTATTTTTTATTTTTTTTGTGATGCAAACTAATTAAGCCAAGAGTTTCCGATGATGGTTCAAACTAGGTCATTCTCCATGTAAACAATAGCATAAACTACATTCATAAGATAAAAAAAAGATTTTTTTTTCTTTGAAAAAAAAATCAAAAAACAAGGAATACGCTCCTTATATGAAGGAGAGCTGCTTCAAAGAAAGGGGAAATAGAAGAATACAGACAGACGAGGTATGGTCGACCTCCGTGTATTGGCGGGCTCCAGCCCCAGGTAAAAACCCTTTTTTTTTTTTTTTTTTGTCCGAGACTTGAGGGACAATAGGAGAGAAGGTGAGGAGGGGATAAGGGTCCATTAATTTTCTTGAAAAAAAAAAAAGAAGACATAATCAATGTAGTTTAACAAGGTCATAAATTAGCCTTTTGCATTAATCTGTAAATGACCTAATTAATGCACAGGCATATCTCCTGCAAGAATGTAATCAACGGGAGTAAATATTTGTGAACTTTCGTTTGTGGTGTGGACCAACAATACAATTATGAAAACTGAGTTTCGGGCAAACGGGACCCCTGCATGCCCCGTAATAATGAGTCTGGACTAGACGGATGTCACATGGGGAGTCTGTCGAATTTCCAAATTGTGGCTGTCCCTCGCCTGCCTTTCCCGATTCACACATCACTCTCGATCGGTAAACTGACTCTTTGCCTTTGCTAATGATATTGCGGTAACAATTATTTTCTTGCACATTTAGTCAGTTGCTTCCCACCCCCCAAAAAAAAATTCATTATTTCTTGTGAAATGTGACATTTGGAAAGAAAAATGACGTGTAATGAAAGTGAAACTTGGAAATGTTGCTAATATGATATGCATTCGCTATTTTATTTTTACTAAAGGAACAGTGCAATGAATAAGTATATATTAGGTGGATTGATCGAGTTAACCGCATCAGCTATATGAAATTACATTGTTTCTGCAATATAAAATTATGAATTTCATGTTTATATGTTGCATTAAATTTGATTTGCTCATTATATATCAAATTCTTTGGTTATGTGGTACGTATAAATCGATTATGCTCGATAATATTTTTTACGTTCAAAAGTCCATCCATGGGTTGTGGTTTGTGCTACTAATTTGTTCTTCTCTTAGTTGATTAGCTGATTTTAGAGAATAACTCAATGTTACATTATTATTATTATCATGTACTGCTGTTAGTAATTAATGCTATCCTATTTGGCAAGGATTCGCTTTGGGCATTTATTTGTAATAAATAATTAAAAAAAAAAGAGAGAAGTTTGTAAGAAAAAATGAGAAAAGAAAACAGCGAACAGATTTTAAGGTGGGCATTTATTTTCACGTGATTCTCAATTTGGATACCCTGTTAATTAAAGTTGTGAGTAACAGAACACAGCAGTGGGGACCACTTATTCTGCTTTGCTAGCACAAACACGTGTTCACGTGTCAATTCTTCCCACGTGTCGAAAGCGAGATATAACCCTTTAACGTTTTTCCATCAATTTGTTGCGACTGTGACCAGTCGTTTGAAGAAAAAAAGGCATCCAAGGTTTAATCACCGTTGGGTCCCACTCTGATGTGGTCCAAACGAAGTGATTGCATCGTCGTCAGTCATCATCGTGCGGATGGTTTGGCACACAATTTGATGCGCTATAATCACCGTGTGTGATCCTGGAGGTGACCTTACATGATAAAAACCTATTCCCTAAAGAATCATTTTTTTTTTTTTTTGCCTTTTTTTCTTTTTTCCCCTTAATGTTACGAGCAACCCAACATTACCTGTGCTGCTACGGACGGGGCAGATGTAACTTAGGCTTTGTGTGGGCAAGTGCTTCGACCAAAAGCTATAGCTGAAACTAGATATTAGTATGAGAATTTTGAACTATTGTCCAATTAATTTTGGCCCCCCTTCAAAAAATTATTTGCCTACACTAAATTAAAAAATTAAAGATAAAATGAGATTTTCTTTTTCCATAGATATTCAAGATTACTCAAAACATTTTTAGAAGCTCAGTTGACGCCGGTTGGTGCAATCAAAATGGTGAGAGAGATGTCTCCAGACGAATTATATGATCTTGATTTAATTATGTGGGCCTCACTTCAATTTGGATAAACGATTGAAGCCGGTTGACCAAGTGCCTGATTAACAGCAAACATGGAGCAGTTGGTTGAAATTTGACTAATGCTTTTAGCTGTTGACGATTCAATCGCTTGCTTGTCCAATTATTTTGCTTTTGACGAGTAGACATGCAACCAAATCCGAAATGGACATGCAACGTAGATTGAAAAGGCAAGTAGAAAGCTACGATGTCTCCTTATTTTTTCTTTCCATCTCTCGCCCTCCCCTCTCTCTCTCTCTCGTTCATTCTCTTTCTCCCTCTCCCCCCCGTCCTCAATCATATATATATATTTATTATTATTATTTTTAATCACAGTCACAGACATGACATTGATATTAGATGTGAGATTAACGTAACATTAATGATGATATGAAAAGCATCTAATATGTCAAGTGGGTTGGACAACTTGGCGAGAAAATTTTGAGAAGTGGGGTCGAGTTCGGCTTAGGTTTCGCCCGAGTGACGGCCTTTTTGGAATTTTGGGATTATAAAATGGGCCATCTTGTCGGCCTGGATTTCGAAGATCTCTCATTGGTCCTTACTTTACATGTTCTGTCTTTTTACATGAATGTCCGTCCAAAGGTCCGAAGCTCAACGTTGGGCCGGTCGTGTACAGCAAAAATATCTAAATTTTTTCAAAACAATAAAGAGGATATTTACGCAGGCGCGATTACTGTGTGATTTTAATTCCCCATTTGTAATCCATTACAAAAAATAAAACTATCATTTGTATAGTTTCGTTAAAAAAAAAAACAAAAATTGAAATAATCATTTTACGTTTTGATTTTTTAAAAATTGAAAAAAAATAGTGGAGTCAATTTTAAGTATTTGCTATTTAATTAAAATAACTCACCACCAAAAAAGAAAAAAAAAGGGGGGGGGGGAATGGATTTGCCCCTACACCTATTTCTCAGGACTTGATGCAATTAATTTTTACTTTTCTAATTCGAGTTCTAGCAGAGCCCGCATACGGGAGAGGCCAATCGGTAGGAAATAGCCGGTAAAATCGACAGAAGCGTTCTCCGGTGAAGTCGTGGAGGGCGATTGATTTGTAAAAATGACGGTAGACGTTGAAAATTCTATATATGTGGGATGGCTCTCTCACAGCAGCGCCAACGAAGACACTCTTCGCCGGTTATTCGGTTTCTACGGCGCCATCGTCGCCGTCAAGGTCCCCTTTTTCATCACAACCACACCACCGCCACCTCTTTTTCACGCGCACCGTCTTCTTTGTTTCGTATTATTAGGGTTTTGGACTGTTAATTATTTTTTTGTCTCCTTGCTGTGCGAACTTTAAGTTACTTTGATTTCCCTCTTTTTTTGGTTTTTGTTTTGGCTAGTTACGTTTAATTTCTGGTGGAGAAGTACGAAGCGCAGGGGCTGATGCTAGTTCTAGCAGATTATTTTAATTCATTTGATTGAATCGCAGCGAAATGTCGCCGGCTAATTACCTATTTGTGAGAAGGAAATAGACGGTTTGCTTAGTTTGTTAATGGCTTATGGCTTGCAGATTATAAATGATCGTGGGACAAGGGGAAAATGTTACGCATTTGTCACTTTTCGAAACCCTAGATCAGTTACTGAAGCCATAAATGAAATGAATGGCAAGGTAGCTGCCTTACTGATTGTTGGGTTAAGCCTCTAGAACTTCTATGTATTGATAAAAAGCTTCTAGAACCTTGATTTTTGACGTGTGTCTACAGACTATTGATGGGCGAGTTGTGAGAGTAAATGGAGTGAATACTACAGGTGGAAGATCAAATTTTAATCAAGAACGTTTTCAGCATAATCAAGAGAGGGCATCAGATTGGGATAGGGGCAGAGATCGGGAAAGGGCTTATGGTCGAGATAGAGACCGGAATGAGGAACGATTTGGTGATAGGTCTAGAGAGCGTGACCGGTCTTTGGGCCATGGAGAAGATAGAGGAAGAGGATATGGGCGTGGAAATGGTCATGATCAAGCAAGGGATGGTTTCTTAGATGGAGATCAAGCTCGAGACAGAGATCCAGCGGGTAATGAGCAAGAAAAAGGAAGGAACACTGATTGGAACTTGGAAAGCAACGATGATTTTGACTGGAATCATAATAGGGAGATGGGTGGAACCAACGGCAGTCATAACATTGTGGACAAGGACACAGATCAGAATTCAAGGAAACATAGTGGGTAAGATATTTGCAGCTGCATAATTTTGTAGCATTTATCTGTTTTCGTTGAGACTGGGTTCAATAGGTTTCTCTTATCCATTTGAGTTTGATCAACTTGTGGATTTCAGTGTTGTTTCGATGTTAGAATATATAATTGGAGTGATATGTTTATCAATTTTAAATGAAACATCTTGTCCGAAGGTGGCTCGTGACATGTCATTTGCTGGCAAAAGTGATCCATTGTTCCACTAAATTTGGTTGAAAATTACTACTGTGTTTCTTCTTCTTTTTGCAGTTCTACTTATAATAACCGGCATGGCAGGGAAGTTCTTTCAGATTCAAGTGATGATTACAGTAATGGGGTAAGTATTACTCCGTCTGTGAACACATGAGCATACATGTGTAATGTTAATTTTGGGTTTCTTATTTATTCATCATTCATCAATTTGTGTCATGCCAGGTGAAAGAACGGTTGGATAAATCAATGCAGAGGCTAGATGAGCTTAAAGACGAGGTTTGCTTTCTCTTTAGAGTGTTTTGTTCTTTTGGGTATGTTAGAATTTTCTTCTCTTTAGAGATTGAGATAGAGGGGGTTTGTTAATTCTGAATTCAATCAGTAGTATTTATCAGGGATGAAAGCATTCTTGAAAATGTACTTTACACAGGAAAGAAAAATCAGCACAAAATTTAGGGGACAGTTAATGCATTCTACCGTTCCATACTACAAATAAAAGTCATTTTATGCCTTGCACGTGGGGTTATGAAGACCTGCTAAAGTAGATTTTGCAACTTCATAGCCAATACAATGATCTGCAGCCTTTTTTTTTTTATCATTTTGTTTTGAATGCCTTCTCTTTTCCCTTTATTTATTTTCAATTATGTTAGGAAATTTCAAACTAAATTTAATGCCTTGACAGATTGCTCAGATGGATGAAAGGATGGAAAGCAAACAAAATCTTGTTTCAGATTTACAGAACAAAGCTAAGGTCTTTATTGTACTTTTTACAAAGCTAGTATTTTGAGTTCATGAGGCATTCCATTATCTGCTTGTTGCTACTGCAAGCCGTTAACTATTTAATTTATATCTAAGACTTTCTGTGGCCACACTTAGAAATTGATGGTCAGTGCAGAAACTGGAGGATGCATTGATCACTGCAAAGAGGCTCTCTTCGCAGCGGAAGACGCAACTGACCAAGGTAATCACATTGTCATTTATTCGGAAGTTAAAAGTTTTTGGGCCATTGCTTTACCATTTATGATTGCATTCTGTGAACAATCTGCAGCTGCACAAATGTTTTCTGCAAGTGAAAGAGTACACTGATAGACTGAAAAGCTCTGAACATGAACTTCAGGTTAGCCTCCTCCTTAATCTTTTTTGTGTCCCCAACCTTGTTAGTAGAGTATAAATGAATGTCTGTATGGTGGGGTTCCATGCATGGTTTTGTTGGAAATGTTTTGGTTGGTATATGCAAATAGTTATTCTGCCCTCTGCAGTTCCCTCATTATTTCTCCAGTGGTCACTTAATTTGATCTTTGGATTGTGGACTCTTTCGCCATCTGATTGAAATATCTGATGTGCAGTGCCTCGTGGCTTGCATCTTCCAGTAGAATTGACATGGTGGCTAAGATTAAGTTTGACTTTGCCTCTATTTTCATTGGAAAAAACTAGTTGGCTTAACCTTAAGGAGTCGCTGGGGGCCACAAATATAATGTAACCAATCAAAATTTTTCTTTTTTTTCTATTTTCATTGGAAAAAACTAGTTGGCTTAACCTTAAGGAGTCGCTGGGGGCCACAAATATAATGTAACCAATCAAAATTTTTCTTTTTTTATTTTTTTAAATAACCAATCGGAATAACTGAAAAATCTTTGTCCTCAGTTATGTCTCCCTAACTTACACTCACTTAATAGTTCTCATTTTCATTTTGTTCACAGATGCAGGACTTGCTTTCATTTCTAACTAGCATTGTATCTTTTTAATTTGGTCATCTGTTTATGTGGTCAACATGTTTACCGTAGTAACATGTTTATTTTGTTCTTTTGCTAGCTAGTAGTAATGGGTGCAGGTTGGTGCTCTATAAGATAATAAGAAAATAGATGGGTGCATGTGTCATTGCATGTGTATCATTTGTCATGAATTACATGTTCTTTTGCAAGATGTAGCTTTTACTGGTGATGCATTACATTTCTGCAACTTGAATGCATTTATGACTGCTAGAAGCATGTGTATTAGACAGTGCTACAAGCTACCAAAGTGTCAGATAAGCTTTTTTTCTGATACTATCAGTGAAAGTCACTATGGGTTTTAGAAGACAGGAAATGCAACCCAGTAATTGCTTTACTCCTTGAAATTCAATTGTCGTCTTATTTTAAATGAAAACTGTTATCCAAATTTTATCTAACCAGAGAGTCATCAAGATCTTTTAGTGGTTCTGCTGCTGCATGTCAGGATAGGCTAGTTGGGAGCAGCCATTTCCTCACTGAATGTAATGGTAAAAAGCTAAAACAAAAACTTGGGTGTTAGGTCACATCTTTGGTTTCTGCCTTCCTTTTGTGGATTTATTTTTTCTTAGTTTGGATGAGTTTACATAAAATCTACGTTGTGTATATGGAACATAACAGGGCATATTGGTGATGCATACTTGGGTGTGTTGCATAAGTTTCGTACATCTTTGTCTGTGACGTGGGAAGTATGAACTCCATGATAAAGTGTTATGCTATCTCTGAGTGTCTGTTAATCATAAGGCTGCAAGGAAACTTCCACACGGTATTTGTAATTGTAGAGTAGGTTAGAACGCATGGTCTAGGGCTAGGTCAAGCCTCCTAGGAAAATCAAAGGATATATGCTTGTTTGATTGACCATGGTGGAGAGAACCATGGGGTACACTGGGCACTGATGCATAAACCGTTGTTTTGCAGTCTCTGGTTGATTCCGTGATGACAGATAGTGACATGGGCGATGATTTCGGCACACTGGATGGAATTGTGACCAAGGGAATTGCGTGACCCGGCTATCCGCTTTCCCAATGATTGGAAGCTTCTCTCTAAGCTTTTTTTCTCTTTCTACTTGTTTAAGTTGTGGAGATTGAACCTCTCCCATTCACCCTTTGTTTTTAGCATGGAATCATTGATTCCCTCCCGTGGGAGCAGAACATTTGTCGCGTGTATATTTGTTGCTCAAAATGCAGTATCATCTCAAAATTTGCATTCTCGGCCATTTTTCGAAGTCCTGAGGCCGGTTACGCTATCCTACCCACCAATTCTGGTCACACAAGGTTGATTTTTGGAGGAGGCAGAACGGGCCTATTTTATGGCGTTGGATAATGAATGAGGCTTCCTCTGGCTGTCGCTCTGGGGCTGTTGGGAGGGGGCCTTGTAAGGTTGGGCGGTAGTCTCCCCGTAGCCAGACTCTACTTTCCAACCCACCCGCTGGCACGTTGGGGCCTAGCTATTCAACTTCGGAAATAAAACGTCACGGTTAAATTCCAACAACGAAGTAAAAGACTCACCTAATTAAACCGCAATTGAACACATATTTAAACGCCTTCTATTCTTCTAAACTCACAAACAATGTCTTGCTGCCTTAAGGCTACAGAGAGAAATGTTGGAGACATTGACATTGCTCTCTTATATGTTGTTCACCTTAATCAATGGTTAAAACATGGAATGGCTAGCATTAGATGTTTTGTTATTCTAGAAAAAGGAAAAGCCAATCACAAAGGTGGACAAAGCATTTTCAATAAAGATACGTGAAGACTTGAGGCTGGAAAGAAATTAGGCACTAGGCATCCACTTTCGGTATCTTTTCTTCTCGAGTGGTTCTCTCGGGTCTCCTTAAAGCCCTCTACGGACATGTCTCGACAGGTGCTGGTTATTTTGATTCGCTTTTTTGAGTTGAGTTAAAATACTTCACTATGAGAAAATCAATATATATTTTTTAATTTCAATTTTTATTTTCTATATTAAGTTGTTGTGAAACATTAAAAAAAAAAAAGAGTCAAAATAATTTTTTTTTTATCTCGATAAGGACACCTGGGATATTATCCTTGTAATATTTGCAAAATCTTAATGGGCTAAGGTCTTCAGATTAACCACCAAAATGTACAAGTCAAAATCTATCATCATAAAAAGTTACAAAAAAAATAAAATTAAATTAAAAATAACTCAACACAAAAATTATTTATTATTTTTTCTTTGTATTGATTTGCTGTTAATTTTAAATTTTTATTATTATTAATTTTTTTTAACTTTTTATGTTGAATTATTTTGACACACTTATAAAAATGAGTCAAAATAGACTCTCTCCAGCAGGATTATATGCTTATCGTTGTCTATCTTGTGTTATATGGCAGCATCTTTTTTCCCGTGGCATCTAAAGTTAACCTTAAAAATGGAGGATCCGATACTAAAACGAGGGCAAATCTGTCCACCAAAAGCCAAAATACATCCAAGAAAACGCCGAGAATGTTCAATCCTTTTCCCAATTGGACACTAAGCACATGAGGGAAGCAAAACAAACACTCGCTTTCTGTTGTGTTCATTTTAGCCCCCCGCAATAGACAGCTGACATAAGAATATGGAATAGAAAATAATTAAACAAGGGATATAACCAGAAAGTTAATTAGGAACATGCCAATAATCTGATTTCTGACCCTAAGCCTACACCTAATTAATTAATTAATTAGGAGGTCTAAAACCTGAGGGTGATCTCACTTCCATTGCTTTCTTCAGCTTCTTCCCTCAGCGCAGCCAAGCCTTTTCTCTCCCCGCCATTGTCTCCACTCTCAGCCTTCCAGCTACTACTCTCTGATTTCCCATCTTCAATGCTTTCAGACCTCTCTCCGGTGCCCCTCTCATCAGACTCCGGTGTGGTATGAGCCTGTGACACCGCACTGTAAGGATGGAGCAGATGGGGAAGGCTGTGGTGGTGGTGGGGGTGTTGCATCGGGTGGCGAGGCGGCGGCAGTGCTGGTGGCACCGTTGCAGCGTTAGTGTAGAAATCTTGGGGCGGCACTGGCGTCGGTGCAGCACAAAAGTGATGGGGTGGCGATGCATGGGAAACGGCAGCAGGAGGGTGGGTGCTGTAGAGGGCAGGGGACCCACCGTGAGCAGCTGCTGCTGCGTACTCTGGTGGGACCCAGATGCCTCCCAGGACCACAAGCTGGGGTGTGGAGGCACCAGCCGCTTGTGGGCTTGGACTAGGTCGCCTGGTGTGAAGCCTATATTTCTGTGTCCCACAAAATAAAAAATAAAAAACCAAAAATATCATAATGAAATCTGTACTTCAAGTATATTCAAAGTATATGCATCGTGCGGTGCGGCAGACTGTGTGCTGTGCTCTTTGCATGTTGTCGGTCGAAAGAAATTGGACAGCAGAGAGAGAGAGAGAGAGAGAGAGATACCTGGAGATGGCTTTTAACTTCATCGTTGGTCAAACCGTCAACCTTCATAAGCTCTCTTATTTGTTTTGGGGTGGCCACTATTTCATGATCCAAAAAGAAACCAGTCAAACTACTTATTTCAGTACAGAAAGAGACCCAATATAATGATGGGCATATAATGACAAGACAAAGATCATGACGAGGATAGACAGGTAAATAAATAAACTTAATTAACTTTTGTTTTTTTTTTCCCCTTATTGTTAATTATAGAATTTGGTACCTTGAGAGCCCCCAAGCATCTGCAAAGCATTGACAAATCTACGGTGCAAGTCAGGCGACCAACACCTCCTTGCCTTTCTATGAGTTTGAGTATTACTACTAATAGAAATAGCATTGCTGGTGTTGGTTGCTTGTCCATCTGCTGATGAATTACCGGACCCTTTTGCTGGTTCAATTGCCAATACCCCTCCATTTCCCACCTTATTACTTGAATTCTCTCTCTTTGCAAACCCATTCTCAGTTGGAAGATCAGAACATTTCTTTTCTTCCATCTCCTTTTCTGTAGAAGAAAGGGCCAAGGTTGGGCTTGGACACAGGTTTCTTTCTCTTGTGAATGGGAGGAAAGCTCCTCCATTTCTTTGTTTAGTGTCCAATAAGGCCAGCTTGGGACAAACATTGAGACCAATCTCAGTTTCTTTAGGAGATGTTAAGGTGGGTAATTGAGGTTTGGTTTCAATGCTAGCTTGGCTCCAGAGTTGTGCTGTTGTCATCCAGTTTGCCTTATCAGACATGTTTGAGGCCGTCTTATCTGGGGTTTCAGAGGTGGAGTTTTTAAGGGGTATGAACTCTTCAAGAACTGGTCCTGACCCTTGATGATTTGCTCTATAGGCTTGTAATTGCTGTTTTGAAGTCTCCACAGCTGAAAGACAAACAAAAAAAAAAAGGTTGGGACAAAGAGTTCTAAAGATGTGTGAACAACTAGGCTGCTTTAAAAGCCAGAGAATGAGCTTAACAACAAAAGTCTCACAGACAAAAAGCTATAACTCAAACTTCTATAAATGAAAAGGGACAAAAGAAAAAGCTTTAGGATTTAAAGAGCCAAAAATGTTTTTGAGACAAAAAAAATGTAAATATCCACCATTGATAGGCAGAGTAAGCTTTTTTTTTCCTTTGATTTGCGTATTGAATATGCAGAATCAAGCATGATTCCGTTAATTAGTTAGTTGAATCATTTGGTTCCATAGTAGATAGGCCGATAGCAAGCATGAAAATTTTTCCAAGGTGTAAAATAGTTAATGCATAATCAAGAAATACAAGACGAGACATTTATGATACCATGGGAGAGAAGCTGCATGCAAAGGGGTAACTCGCGCTTGAAAGCGTCAATCTTGAGCCTCTCTTCTTCAAGGCAAGTTAGAAACTCTTCAAGCTTTTGGGTCTGATCACTTTGGTGGTCTCCAAAAGATTTCAGCAGCAGAGAATAGCTGTAAGGTTTGCAATCCAAGCTAGGTTCCGACGGAGATGCCATTTTTGTTTTTTCCTTGTCTTTTTTCACGTAAAAGCAGCAAGAAACACACAAATTCTCTCTACTCAACTGTCACTCGGATGTGCTTGACTTTCATGCTAAGCCTAAAACAAGAACAGTAGTTTATGTAGAAACAAACAACGAAAAAAGGCGGTGTCTGGCCTCTCTTGCTTGTTTTCTAGTTTTGAGTTGCAAGTAGGTTAGAAAGAGAGAAAGTTAGGAGCTGTTGTTTGTGGACACAAGGAGGATCGAGGCAGGATCGACTTCTTTTTAGAGGCGAGTTCAAGAAGGAATAAAGTGGGTTTCAAGAGAGAGAATGGAAAAGGAAATGCTTTGGGGCTAAAGAGACATGGTAACTTCTTGCAAAGAGCAAAGGCCAAAAAAAAAAAGCTAAAAAAACGAGAGAGAGGTGATCTTTCTGAAAGAAGGAATCAGGGACTCTGACACTGCAGTGGGGTCATGTGATTAGAGCCCTCTTTGGTTGCACTATATACCCTTCTAGGATAGGAGTTTATCTTTGTAAGAATTCAAATCATCGCTTCGAAAAGATGATTCTTCTTCTTACTGTTATCCCTTTTTCCCTTTATCTCTCTCTTCTTTTCCTTTTTCATTTTTACGAGCTTCCTGCTAAACCATGTCCATGATTCTTCTGCTTTTAATCAAACCCCATTAACGGGTTGTAATTTTCCAAAGTTTCTGCGTAAAGTCTCATTTGGTTTTAAGCTAAAGTCATATGGAAATTTGCTTTCAATTGCCACATCCAGAATAATACGAGAAAAAAAAAAAAGTCTCTGATTATGTGGCATAACCACATCAATCCATAATTTCAATCGAAGTCCAACATTTAAGTCTATCCGAGGTTTTAAATTGCAATATACTGGGGGTGATATATCGCGGTTGTAATTAATTATGGTAATTGAAGTTTATATGACTATAATTAATTTGGTCCCTCATAATCTTTAAGTTTGATGGTTAGATTCTTAACAATTGAGGCATCTGTTGCTTTTAGAACGAACTATAATAATAATAATTAATTCAATGTTGCATTAACAACTATTACGATATTGCGATCGCAATTGCAATCACGAATATCATTAATGAAAACATTGGTAAGGATCAGATTTAGTACCGCCTTTGGGTCTTGATTCGACACATTTCCGCTTCCACTGTGGTGTCCAATGTTGGTGTCACTACTAGCTAGCCAAGAAAGTCGAAAAGATCGAATTGGTGTGTTAAAGTCTACAGTTAGAAACCTAGGATCAACCTGCTCGGCCTGATCATGATCATCTAAGGTTTCAATAACAAGCACAAGTACTGGATGCTGGCACGTATACGACAAGTAGTACTTGGGAGCGTCCTGAACCAATTATCGCATCTCCAATACGACCATAGAATTATAATGATTCTACCTGATTAGTTTAATAGAAATGGAATTAAATGATCATATTGGAGAATCATAAAAAATAATAATAACAGGAAGCAGTAGAAGGACCATATACACCAATCAATTTAAAGATATTTACCTCCTTGTTGGGGGGATGGAGAGAGAGGACATATTCAAAAGCATGCATGCAGAATCAATCCACCATGCAGCTTTCTTTTAGGTTTCAAAAGTTGCATATTTGTTCTTAAATTGAGTGCATTACATGAGAGGAAAGTAGAGGAGAATATCTAATCCAAGATGAAAATTCATCATAAAGAATATAATATCTGCCTCTAAGGAAGGAATATCTTAATTCCAATTCTACGACTCTAAATTAAGGGAACGCAACCAACAAAGCTTAAAGCCAAAATCCACCCCAAAAGAATAATAAAGGAGTAAGGAGCCCTAAGAGCGGGAATCTTCTTCTGCTACTAACTTTAATGAAGTGGGTACGAAGGTAAGAAGATTCTCTTTAAATTTAGAACAATTTTCGTGGGGTTTGTCAACTTTCCATTTTTCACATCGGTAATTGTGAAATAATGACTTAAAGAATTAAACTAATGGATAGTGCAACTCATAAATATTATAACTCGAGTTAAGTTTTTCTATTTTATTGATTTGAAATGTATACTTTTAGCACATACCTTCGGAATGCGCTAGGATTGACACAAGTACGGGGCACAATGTGATTTGAACTAAATAACGTATCGGCCGCATGCACTAGGCCCTGGTAATATATACTGGGCTGAAGTCATTCAAAACAAGAAAGTGTGTGCAATTTCTTTTGGCCAGAGATTTGTTCGTTTTTTCCCCTTGTAATGGAGTGTTTCGTTTATAGAATTTACCCAAAAGAATGTTACTAAACGGGCACAGCGCGAGGAATTTATTATGATAATTTTGATCTTGAACTGGGATTAGCCCGCTCAAATTAATGGGTCATGCCTTGTTATGACACTAGCCAGTAATTCATTATGCAAAACGCATCGCATTGTTAGTAAAAGAGAGTGTATTGATAGAGGGATATTACTGCACTCACTACATTACGTTTATGTACCATAGACTAAAAGCTGGCATTGGAAATATATAAATTTTTTGAGTTAGCGCGACAGCTAACCCATTTTTGCAGCCGGATAAAAGGTGGATGGTGTGATAGCTAGCAGCAGGAAATGCCTTTTGTTCCGAAGCATGGATGATGGATTATATATGGAAGATGATATATAAAGGTAAAAAGACGTTTGCCCCTTGTGTGTGTGTGTGTGTGTGTGTGTGTGTGTTGTAGAGCAACTGCATCGAATTAATCTTTATTACCTTGGGAGCACACAGAGCGGAGAAAAACAAGGTGAGAGAAAGGGAGGAGGGAATGCGTAAAATAATGATGGTTGGTCGCTTTCTAAAATCAGTCTTACAGAACAAGACTCCAACCCATGCCTTTTGTGTAGATTCTCTTTTTATTCTTTTCTTTCCCCACTCCTCTCTTGGCTAATGGCTTGCATGCAATTCCGTTCTTTCTGTGTTTCTTTCTCTCTCTCTCTCTCTCTCTCTCTCACACACACACACACACAACATAGGGAAAAAAGAAGGAATATTCCCTCATTTTATTTTGGCATCAGACAAAAGGGATATTCATATACGCACGATATGGACGAATACCAGGCCACCAGTCACCACGAGAATCTCTCTCTCTCTCTCTCTCTCTCCCCCCCCCCTCTCCCGTCTGTCTCCTCTTTTGGATTGAAACTGTGAAGATTCGAGACCGAGAATTGTTGCCAAATTCCAAGGGCTAGGACCAAACTTACGTAGCAAAGATACATGTACATATTTGTTGTGAAAAATAAAAGGCTCATTTGTGGATCTCTATAAATAATAATAATAATAATCACAACATCCTTTTTCCGAAAATAATAATCACAAAAAAACTTCCGTTTTGTACAGTATTTAATTTGATACTGGCTGAAGGTCCCATATATGGGTGAGAGATGGGGGGGGGGCATCCAGCAAACTTTTACCAGCCTATGGCACACTCTTTATTCTTTATTATTGTATATGAAAAGCCAGCTAATAAAACCACTGTTCTTCTAATTCGGGTTTCCTTAAATGTTCTCATTTGAACGTGCGTGTATGTTTCCAAAATGGCTGTACTCACCATATTCGCTAAACAACAACTCTGCAATTTACTATTTGTTGATGATGCACCTGTAACAACTCTAACCTTTGTTAGACGATACTTAGCTAGTTGCTAACTCACAGTTGAATTGGGGGAGGAGATTCAACTATGAGTTTGCTCTGAGGTTTAGTAGCCACAAGACTAAACTTAATGATAACTGAAATTTAACTCTTGTCATGTACAAGTACAATCTCTAGTGGCATCACCAATATGCATATTTCTCCAAATAGTAACTATTTTGGTCTAATTAAGGAAGGTCCAAGCAGGGGAGAAGAAAAAGAAAAAAAAGCAGAATTAAAAACTTCAATTAGTTGTCTTTTCTAAGTAATCTATCCTGAGTATTCAAAACCGCATACGTATAGGAGAAGATACAGAGACAATGCAACGTATATTAATGCTTCTTGTCAAAGGTGTAGATGCTTAGAATAATCAGCAAAGTCTTGAAAAATGAAAAGAAATTGAAGATCCTATTCGCCTGAATCCATTTATCTGCCAATAATCTCTTCAATTGGGAGATTTTAAAGAGATCAAGAATTCAAAATTCGCAATTCTATTCAAGTCGGTTCAAAGGAGAATGGAATGAATAAAACGGAAAAGAATGGCCTTTATGTTTTGCATTACATGAAATATTCTTAAGCTTTACGGAAAGCCAACGATGGATACATTTACGGGCGTAATGGTTTCTCGGGAAGAATCATTAGTTGGATGTTTTTTATATCAATGAAAAACTGATTGTGCTATCTAGATTCCCCAGATAATTCATCTGGGATAGATTCCGCTCCGCTCCTCAGCAGTTTTTTCATTGATGATTTCTAGCTGTCCGGATTTTGAATCATTTTGGATTGTTCGTGTGCGTGCTTATCAATTCATTCTTCTTCTTTTGCTTTTAAGTGCAGAGGAAGCAAACAGCCACAACTCAAATTTTTTCTTCTATTAAGAAATCAATTCATCTAAAAAATTAAATTGTCAAGTGCTAGTAATCATATATTATACTTTAGTACCTTTAAAAGCAAATTACTCTGTTTTTGGTATTGATTGAAACAAAATAATTGGACCATTTGTTCCCCCGTTATAGATATACGGGCATTTTTTAATTGATTCTTCCTTTCTTTCTTCATGTACATGCTTTCTCGATTAAGTTCTGAATATTATTATTATTAATTTTTTTATGATGAGGAACATGGAATGCGTCGTGCATCTAACCTACACATCTCAAACTCGCACTTATCACTAAGTTAACTATGAGTAATTGATTAAGTTCTGGTCAGTTAATTGATCCCAGTTACGTGGTTTCATTTTCCTCTCTCTGTACGCTCAGTTGTCAGGCATGTTTCCGTGATATTGTGGAAATAAATTACGATTTTTTTATTTTTTTTTATTTAAAAAAAAAGTCTTCGTACACAAATTTAAACATTCTTTCCCCGAAAAACTTTGACCACGCAGATAATTAAGAATAGAGTGCATATGGCATCCGAGGGATGGAGAGAGTGGAGGATGGAATTAGAATCAGTTTATGTCGGCCTCTTAGCAAAATATAGACTTGCTGTGCAAAAGTTGCATTTTAGAGTGACGCTGACGACAGGAATTTTTTTGGAAATAGTGAATAGTTTTCGGCTACATACATTGTTTGACCTGCTTCTACCGTGCAAAAATGTCATGAGAAAGTTCAATATCGAGTACATATATTCGACACGAATAGGGCCACTTTATGCTAAGCAGTATCTCTTACAAGCTTTAATTGGCTGCTCGAACATCTTCCCTTCATGGGGCATGATGACATGTTTATCAAGCCAAAGTCTTGATGAAACAACGACACATTCGTGGGACTATGCGCCACATTATAGATGTCGATTACGTTTAGATTGAATTTGCATTTAGACTATTATGGATGTATATGATTTTAATGGTTCATAAAAGAGAGTGCCTTCTTTTTAGGTATCATAAGAGGAAACAGTGGGGAAATAGAAACCCCCAAAAAAAAAAAAACGAAGGGACAAAAGGATCCAAGCCGCTACATCAAAATCCACACCTCGTCAGACCCAGGTGACGCCCACTTTGTTGACTCGTTCCAGTTTTTTTTTTTTTTTTTTTTTTAATTTAGCTTTAGGTGTTCTTCTTTTTTTGGGGGGGTCTATAGAGGAAATGGTTTTACCATCATTTTGAGAGGGGGAGGGGTGAGGTGAGGGGCAGTGATTCAAACACCCGCCCTGCAGGTTAGAGGCACCGCTGCGGGCAAACCGTGCCCTAGTTATAGGTGTTCTAGTTCATTTTCTTTTTCTTTATTATTATTATTATTATTTTCACTTGGTTAATTACAAAGATCCTTCTGAATTTTGATTATTCTTGTTCCAGGGCTTAAGGGCCCAACCAACCCTGTATATCTGGCCCATAAATAGGCAAACCTAGGGTTAAACTTTTTTTGATTTGGGGGGGGGGGAGGGGGCGTGGGCGGGGGCGGGTTAAACTTTCTTTATTTTGGTCCGAGTTGCTCTGTCCCCACAACATACTTCGGGCCCAACTTGAGAATGGCAGAATAAACTAAAGTATTAATAAATGATCCATTTGATCAATGTGAGCGTTTGTAGTCCAACGGTTAGGATAATTGCCTTCCAAGCAATAGACCCGGGTTCGACTCCCGGCAAACGCAGGCAAACATTTCCTTTTGACTGTTCATGTTGCTAGCTTTCAAAATTTTTTGTTTTCCTTTTCATCAATGAATTTTTTTCCAGGACAAAAATGCGTTGGAATCAGTTGATGTACGATAATTCATTTGCCACAACCATTTCTCCGGCTTCAAACGCACCAAACCCATGTCCCGAAGCCTCAGCTTGAACCTTAAAGCCCCCCAAGATGTGTACAAATTCTGCTTCCACAACGTTGTCGCCACCATGCAAACGTGGCCAAATTCGAGAAGCTTTAACGCTGCTCAACCAGAAGGAATCAATTAGTCTTCTGCTTGGACCCGAAATCTACATCGAGCTGCTTCGGGGATGCATGTACAAGCGAGCGCTTGAATTATCAAAAGCGGTGATTTATATGCGCGAAACGAGTATTTGGCGACAAAATTGCCGATCTTTTATGTAGAGATTGCGGTTTTGGCGGTTTCGCAGATTACAGGTAAAGAACGGGTTTTCTTGGGCTGTTATTGTCCGATTGCACTGTAGAGTGGCCTTTGATGAAGAAGCTTTAATGGGCTTTTGTGAGATGAGCTTTAATGGCATTTTAGTTGACATTGGGGTGCATTGCGATGGATTGGATATGGGAGGGCGATTCATGGGTACTCTATGAAGATGCAAGGAAAATGATTGATAATATGCATGGAATTCAATGACCGTTAGTAATATGCGAAATAGATTCCGTGGGGAAGCAATTAGGGTATTTCTTGATTTCGATTGGAAGTTGCTGAGCCCAGTCGAGTTATTTTTATCTGGCTTTCTTTCCGCTTCAGTTACTTTAGATGCAGTTGAAGAAAGCGAGCAAGGGCATGCAATGGCGTTTTAGGTGGATTTGAATTGGACAATATATTGGGCAGTTCAATTTTAAACTTTTATTGTAAGATTGGATTGATTGACGACAGCCAGTTGGTGGTAGGCTGAATCCGGATGCTGCTTTCAGCTTAAAGCCTTAAACTGTTGTAAGATAGATGAGGCTTGAGATTTGACCTCAAAGATGTCCAAAAACCTTAATATTTGGAACTGGATATTGCAAGAACATTTCTTAGAATTTAAAATGCAGATTCAGCTGCATCAGAGTATCGTGACATTTTGAGACAAATCATAAAAGGGTACAAAGAAGCATTCTTGATGCAGCTGAGTTTATCTTCCAAGTGTTAGTTTGCATAGATGAATCACCGAGAATTTGTGCAAAACTATCCGACATTGGTTTTGACTGAGAACTTAAATGCGACTCATGAGAAATTTCTTCCGCAACAAACAAGGTTGCAGTAGATAACTGTAACTAAAGTTCTTTCGATGGCTCTATGACTGAAAATTCAGCCTAAGCAAAAATAAGACTGCACGTCGGGAGTGCTTCAATGGAACTTTTTTGATAAGCCCACGAAATGCTCGTAGAAAGAATGTCTATCCTGGACCTTAAGATGAAAGAGCAAGCTTTGGGTTAAAGAGTTATTAGCCCCTTATATTTTGGCACTCTGGACACTGTTAGGTACGAGATTCTCACTCAAAGGCTACATTGCATTATTTTGCTGACATTCTGGAGACTGTTAGTTTATTTGTTGCCCTGGCTCCAATTATTTTTAGCTTTTTACATACATGAAAAGTCGTGATATCGAGTTGGGCAAATTACTGGGACCAATTTTCTTGTGGTTGTAATTTCTCTATTCTAAAAGGATAAAGAAGAGTAAGTTGTAGAAACGAAAAACAAATGAGAAATGCAAATGATTGTGAGTTTGTGACGACTTCGCTGTGACCTAGATCAATCTAGTCATTTTCCAGTGACTCTAGTTGAAAGGTTAAGATCATTTACGTAAAGAAATACCCATAAAAAAAACATGATAATAAACTTATTTGGTGAACTACACTGCTGCTCATGCCATGCCATAGAGATGGTAACCCAATATGATTTTTTTAAAAAAAATTTTCTGCAGGGTTCCCCATTCGTCCATGAATATGAGATTGCACATGGAAAAAGGTGATGGGTGAGCACCACCATGCGGCACACCTTGTTTCAGGTGCATAAAAGCAACATCTAACAGAAAAAAAAAAAAAAAGTCCTCTTCTCAAAATTCACACCAAGTTGTTTTATAAATCAAGACATTAAAGAGAAGACAGCAGTCTCTGTTCTTCTATGTACTCACATTGCCATGGAAGCCAAAACAGTTCATTCTTTCCCCGAGGAGATCACTTCGTTGATTGCTTCTTTTTTTTTGGCTAAAGTTAATTGCTTATTTTAACGGCAGAGGAATAGATGCTTGTCGCTGCGAATTATCAGCCCAATGCTTCGAGACCCGACTCGATGAATTACCCAACCCAAATAACCCGACTAGATGCTTCTTGTGTGCATTGGGTTTTGGGTCTCGAGTAATTCAGATTGTTTCTTTAACTCCTTTATTTATTCTTTTTTGCGGGTTTTTCTGGAGGCGTTTAGTCAGAAAAGAGGGAATGGGGAGATTGGAATTGGAACTTAGCATGCCCCCTGGCTTTTAGGCCAGGCAGGCACTCGGACAGCACCAAATGGGTTTTAACTGCCTTTTTTAATGGCCGAGAAATTGACAAGTTATGGTAACGGGGCCAACCGACGGACATTTCAAATTGTGGGGGGGCCTTTATTGACCAGAAGGTATCATAATTTCGAGAAGGATTAAATGAAGCGTACAAGAAAAAGCAAAATGAATTACATTACAATCCTAATGATTTATGTCCAGTTAGGCACCTTATTGCCTTGGAGTGCGACAGCATCCAACGCCAACATAGTGTCCGCCCAAATGACTTTTGCTTGATTTTGACATGAAATTAGATCATCTGCTTAATTTGAGTTAGGAAACACCTTTGCCCGTGACTGTCCGGGATACCGTAATAATTCGACTAATAAGTAGCCAATGGGATAAGGTGCTTTCTCACTGTGATTGTACCATTACCCATCTTTTTCTTGTCCACCCAATCATTTATAGTATGGTCATCTAGCATACAACACGTCAACAAACAACATAAAATAGCTTGTATTTACGGGTGATTAAGCTTCAGTCAGAACTTCAATATCTAGCATCCCTATTGAGAAACGTGTGATAAAAGCAGAGCTTAGTAGATGATGCACCCACTTATATAACGTAATAAGCTATCATAAAATGTCCCTTTAGCTTGATTTTTCAGGTCATTTAGAGGGTTGACAAAATCAAGTGGACTGCAGGATAGCGAAGCTTTTTTGAAAAAGGCCACACGAGTAAAAGCCTCATTTGGTGGAGTAATGAACATATCGTACGAAAAATGGATAAAATTACCCTATAACCATAAACGATACGGAGTAGTGGACAAAAGTGCGACGGGACAAGAGCGAGTCCCGACAGTAAAGTTTTCATAGTGTCATCATCTTTCGGTGCGCTAAAACCACGAAAAGTGCTTACCCCATTAAAGGCACGTGCCCCAATGGCGTCCCAGTAAAGCTTGTCTCTATTTTGAGAGGGGTCTTTTTGTCATTCAACACGCAATATAGCAGCCCGTCGTCTTCATCCCAACAGCAACAACTACCCCCAAAACAAAAATCAGAAGTAAAGAGAGATAGATTTCCTTTTAATTAATCGCGGTGCTTGAAGAGCGAGGCAAAGGCAATTGGGTCCGTAAAGGAGTCAAAAGAGACAAAGCCGGCCAGCTTGTTCTCCACTGGCTTACTTCAATAGCGACATAAACGGACAAAATGCTTCTACAAGCCAACCGCTATCATCTCTCACCACGTGGTAATTCGCCATCAGTTACTTGGCCCGCACGATTTAATTATACAAGTCAAATAAGCAGAAACAAGGGCAAACATCAAGAGAGGTGAAGTGGCCTGGCATTTCAAACTTGGAGCTTTCTTTTTCGGCTGCATCGTAACGACCAGAAATAAAATTACGATTAGCACGTAGCTACGCATGAAAATGAACAAAAGTGACACCTACTATAATATACACGTAAAATAGTCTAGGAGTATAACGTAATAACAGGAAAAAAAAAAAAAGAATTTAATGAAAGCTCAACTAATTCCACCAGACGGTCAGTTCCAACCGGTTCGTGGAACTCCCGCAACCTTTTCAAGGAAACAATTCAAATCCTGAAATTCCCAGCCGTAAAAATCAAAGAAAAAAAAAAGAAAGTAAATGACTGACAAATTAAGAAAAAAATGAACCTTAAAATAGAGAATGGAAAAAAAAAAAAAAACACAGAATGGGATTGGCGGACCCTAAACCCCTCAAATCGAAATGGGCACTTGACCACACGAACTTACGCGCCGTGTGCACATTTTAATTGGAGCTTCTTTACATTTCTAGGGTGTGACGCCACTGGTTGGGGTCCTGGATGCAGGGGGAGTATGGCCGCCTGATCCCCTGGATGGATCATCGGACGACTGGTGTAACCCGTCATCGTTCCCTCCCCTATTGATATCCTCAATCATCCGGACCACCTCTTGCATTGGTGGTCTCTGATCAGGGACAGTTGAGACACAAGCCATGGCTATTTGCAACAACTGAACCATCTCTTCCTCAATGTTATGGTACCTCATCAACTCCACGTCAAACACCTCAGCCGTCCATTCCTCCCGAACCACCGACTGGACCCACCTAGGCAAGTCAATCCCTTCCTCTCCCAGTGACGCTTGATTGGGAGCCTTGCCGGTCAAAAGCTCAAGGAGCAATACTCCGAAACTGTACACATCGGATTTGAAGGTGGCCTTGCGGGTTTCGACCACTTCCGGGGCTCGATAGCCTCCAACGCGGCTGGAAGGAATAGAGGTGCCAAAAAGCGGGTTGAGCCCGAAGTCCGAAATGCAGGAGTCGTGGTCGGGTCGGAGTAGGATGTTGGAGGATTTGATGTTGCCGTGAACCACTTTGCCTGCCACGTGGAGGTGGGCCAGGCCTCTTGCCGTGCTCAGTGCTATTCTCATCCGGTTGTCCCAATCCAGAGGTGTTCGGCCTGAACCTCTACTACCTGCAACATTGTCACCGCAAGTTCTGGTTACATAGTGGCAAATAATATTTTTCCCATTCATCAAAATAATAATATATATATATATACTGTTTTTCACCGCCCCAAGAAATTGAGTACAAGCTTGGCCTACGGGCTAAAAGCACAACAACTAACGAAAATTAAATGATAATAAGAAAGGAAAAAGGGGCATCCACGCCACATGGGGGGAGGGGCCCTCGGTGAATGGTCAAAATGCCGTTCAAATGAATGGCCGAAGGTCACATGCCCTTACAAATTGCTAGCCAATCACAAACTCACAATAGCATATTAACGAGCGTGCCGGACTCTGACTTGGCTGCAGAAAACTCAGTAATTGTGGCACGAAATGTATCATAATTACAATACAAAGAATTCTTGTTAGGCGTAAAAATTGCTGCACATGACTGGGGGGGTATGTACAGTGCACATAATGAAAGTCAAAATTTAGAAACAATGTGGGAATTGAAAACAAGAATCTCGTTACCGAATCATATTCTCCACCATTTTTCTGTGTACAAAAATTTGCCCAGAATGATGGTCCGTGGCTGACTTGTTGGGTGATGCAAATGATGAGTGTCTAAAAATAAAATTGTTGGGCCTCGTAATTATAAAACATACCGGACAACAGGAAAAAAGAGAGAGGGGAACCAAAAAGGAGACGGCCAATGCACGCGCAGGCAACCAAAGCCTTGCTGGCACCCTACGAATGTGTGCGAGGGTATGCAGCATAGAACCGAGGATGGTCCTCTCTTTTTTTCACTCTTTTTTTTTTAAAATTTTTTTTTATTATTTTACAATAAAGAGTAGAATCGGTGCACCCACTCACCGCAAGTTTAGGGAAGTATTATGTTTTTCCCGGCCGTCTCTGATTAATTTACGGGAATATCCAAAACAAATATTCCAGTAGAAATGCAGTATTTTTATTCCGAATTTAAATTCTCTAAGCAAACACTTTCCCCGAATATAATATGAAAAAAAAAAATCCCAGAAACAGCTGGAGAACCATTATAGTCAACATGTGATAGGATTAATTATAATTTAAAAAAAAAAAAACCCCACAATTGAATTGGCAAGCCAACGAGATTAGGTGAGAACATTGTTTTGGAGCACATGCACAGGCATAGCTCTGATTTTGAAAGAAAAATTCAAATTCGGACTCCGGAGCAAGAAAAAATGAAAACCGGCACAAAAATTACCCAATTTCCTGGAAAACAAGAGAACAACAGAACCAAAAAAAAGAAAGAAAAGAAAGGAAAAGAAAGGCAGAAAAAAATAGCTTGAGAAGAAGAGTAACATAAACAATGAACAGATCGGTAAATATTGAAACCATACCGTGAAGAAGAGCAGACAAGCTACCAGCAGCCATGTAATCATAAACGAGCAATTTCTCATCCTTAGAGTAATAAAAGGCCCTCAAGGGAACCACATTGTGGTGCTTAATTTTGCCCAGGACCTCCATTTGCAACTCGAACTCTCTTTTTGTGACGACGACGTCCTTGAGCCTCTTCACCACCACCGTCGTGCCTTCCTCGAGCACCGCCTTGTAAGAAGTCCCCACGCTTCCTTTCCCCAACACCTCCGCAGAGGCCCTCAACAAGTCCTCCAAATCGAAGCTGTAGACCCCTCCTTCGAAAAACACTAGTTTGTTCCTTTCCGCCTCCGTGGACCCACCCGTGATGTCGTCCTTCGACGAGGATGTCCCCGCCTCCGCCTGCACCGCGCGTACCCCAGCGGGAAGTTTTGGGGTTTTTGCTGGCTGCCTTCGGCGTTTCCTCCGGAGACAAAACAGCAACAGAAGCAAGAGTAAAAGCGCGGCCAAAGCGGAACCAACTGCAATTAAAACAATGGCCACATTGGAAAGCTTCTTGGACTTCTTGCCGGCTGGGACCGGAGGTAAGACTTCTGAAGGGGATGCAGCCGGAGAAGGGGAAAATGGGCTGCAAGGCGGCAATGGACCACCGCAGAGGGCTAAATTTCCGGTAAACGATGACGCGGGGAAGCTGGATAGCACTTTGGGAATTGAGCCATTGAGATTATTGTTCGACACATTGAAGTCTGCCAAATTTGGAGGGCTTATACTGGGCAAATCACCGGAGAAATGGTTGTTCTCCAAGAAAAGGCCCGTTAGATGTGTCAAATTGTTAACAGCAAATGGGATTGGGCCCGTGAAGTTGTTTGAGGAGAGATCTAAACGGGCTAATCGAGTCAAACCAATCACACTCGCCGGGAAATTGCCCGAAAACTCGTTGTTTTGAAGATAGAGGCTCCGGAGGAACGTTAAATTGGAGAAATCGGAGGGGATCTCACCGGAGAGACGGTTAAAGCGGAGACTTAAAACACGGAGCTGACTCAGCTTGCCGAGCGTGTTGGGAGGTATAGGACCGAGGAGGCCGACTGCTGGAAGCCGCAGAGTGTACACGAATGACTGCTTGGCATCGCAGCCGACACCGACCCAGCTGCACGCCGACTGGGACGCATTCCATTGGAGCCGATTGGCGTGAGGAACTTGAGAAAGAAAAGCAAGAAGGGCTGGTCGGTCCTGTACCGGCTCCGATTCTACTCGCCACCCCTGACTAAGTAACAGCGGTAGCAAAACGAAGAAAACAGCCACGAAATCCAAATTCGCCGCCATTAAGAGGACAATTCTGTTGTCTTGAGCCACTATAACATTAGCAAAAATTGTTTTTACTTTTATGCCGGTTTCGGCTGGCGTTTTTCCGACCAGGCTCCGTCGGAGGGCGGGGGAGGGGGAAGAGAGACACAGAGAGAGTAATGAGTGCGAGGGACTCGGCATACATAAAGTGAGCGAAGCGAGGCTTTGTTTGTAGAAGGCATCCCATTCACAGGCTCACCCCCCCCCAAAAAAAAAAAAAAACTTATATTAAAACGGAACAATTGTCTCCCCCGCACTTGAAAGTAAAAAACGTTTTTTTTTTTCTTCTTTTTTTTTTCTGTTTTCTACGTTTTAGTTACAGTCGTAAAGAGTCCCAAAGACACAACTGCACTCTCAGATTTCTTGCAGTCGCGATTGAAGCGCGTGCAATTCGTTCAGCTGAAGTTTAAAAAGATGCATTGGGGAGTAACAATGTTTTCTGCGTGCAGTTTGTATTAAAATAAAGGAAAAAAAAAGTTAAGCAGCACACTTTGTTGAATACATGATAGATTAAAAAAATATAAATTAATTGTATTTTTTATTAATATAAATATATAAAATTAAGAGTAAAAAAATTATTTTAATATTTTCTTATAATTATTATATGTCTTATTAAATACGATTACATAGGAGTGCTTTTAAATAAAACTTTTTGGTTGTTTTCGTATTCCAATTTTTTTTTTCTTTTTTTAATCTAAGAACAAATGAATTTTTGCTTGATTTGGTGCAAACATGGGTTTCGATTTGGCAAGTGAACAAAGGGTAGACTTTTTTATGTCGTTGGCGGCTAAGGAAAAAGACGGGCCCGGGTTTTATGAGAGGGTCCCAGTTAATTGGCATCCAAGTCACCAAATAAACCGTCCCGCATTGACTCGGTGCATGTACGTCAGTTATACCAGCTGATACACTGTAAAGAAGGCCGGCTGCGTCA
Source organism: Bruguiera gymnorhiza (assembly GCA_020883675.1). Lineage (NCBI taxonomy): Eukaryota > Viridiplantae > Streptophyta > Magnoliopsida > Malpighiales > Rhizophoraceae > Bruguiera > Bruguiera gymnorhiza. The sequence continues at coordinate 3,891,330 of JAIRCJ010001057.1, read as the reverse complement.
CGGTCTGCAGCTCACAAGGCACGAAGTGCCTCGGCGAACACGCATGCGGGAGGGACACAACTGGCAACCTTTGCTTGAGAGCGGGGGGGGGGGAGCCGGGACTTGTCTAGGTTACTTGTATTCTGCGCATGTTAATCGAAAGGAAAACGCAGAGTCCTATACATCTATAGAACGCAGAGGTTAATACGAAATTTGTAGTAAACATTTTATGCCAATGTCTCATCGGCTCTCAAAAACCATGTTATAAATAAACCATAGTGAACGCAGAAATGCATTAATTTAAGGGAAATGTTCTGAGGAAGCTGCAGACCCCACCGGGCAGTGACTGTGCTAGAGTAATATTGTACGTCATGGTTTGTTGTCCACCGTTTTATTAATTTCGGTAAGAAGAATTTCCTCGAACGCCAATTTTCTCTATTATCCAGATCTTCAAAGTGGCGGTGCAATTATTCTATAATTTTTTTATGACCTCACTTTATGCGTACAAATTTTGTTCCGTCCTTTAATTAAAATAAAAAAAGTGTCAGTTACTTGCCAATTTCCTGCAACTTAAGGTCACCAAAATTATGTTTTTCTGCCACAACTTGCGGAGGTACTTGAAAAGGCTCATAACTTCGAGCCTCCGTGACATTTAAAAGTCAACAGAAATGCAAGATAAGTGAGAAACTGCTGTTGATATTTAAGCCCTGTTTGAAGTGGCTTCAAGGCAAGAAGCATGTTTGTAGCCGGGTATTAATTTTGCTTTTGCTATCCAGTACACCCACTGATCCTTTAAAGGTTTTTTTTTGTGTTCTTTATTTATTTTTTAGTACTTCTAATATTCTTATTTATTTCTCAACGTTTTCCATTTATTCTCTATAAATCTTACTTAATTCATCTTTTCCTGTAAAATCAACTTAGTATCGCGCAGATTAGTACAAATGAGGTCAAATTCTGTGACAGGATAGGTGAGCCGGCAAATAGGATGGCAAGGACCCAATCCATCTACTGAAGTGAAAGGGTCGCGGACGCTCCTCGTTTTGTTTCCCGCCATATGCCCATGGCAGAAATCATGCGGCTACGTTGTCCCAAGAAAGATAAAAAAGAATCATTCGGTTATGCCTTAGCTGTCACCACCACTTTCGACCCAAAAAGAATACGAAAGAAAAAATAAAAAAAAAAAAGGTATATCGAAAGAAACGCGAGGAGATGATGAAGAGGGTGAGCTCTTTCTTTGGGTTGGGTTGCACGAACACTGGAACAGGGCAGTCAGTAGATAGGATTTGATAATGCAATCGAGCGGAGGACTCATACATTATATTAATTTACCAATTATTGTCGAGATTTTTCAAATTTAAATTATATAATTAAAAAATTTTATATTAAAAATTTTAAAGATAATTCATAAATAAAGATTACATAAACTTAATATTTTTTTTTTTGAATTTAAGTGTAATATCGAATTTATAAATTAATTGATTATGGACTCTCGCGTTTTTGCCACGAGACCGAATAATTTTACTTGCCGGGTTGGCAACATAAGCATATGATTGCAAATAATAGCAATTTAGTAATGTAGGACCTTTATGGCATTCTTTTTTATGGGAAAAGTTTTGTATAAGCACATACTGTACTAGAAACCTATGTATTCAAAGTTCAAGTCTTGTTGGCTCCATTATTATAGATATTGGTCTTTAATTTCCATTGTACCAAAAAAAAAAAAAAAAAAACAGTGTTATGGGACACACTTAGTACAACAAGTTGGTTAAAATCGTGTCCAAACATAAATTATTTTATTTTATTTTGTTCCTGCAGTATATTGGAACTAAACGGAATTTCTTCACTTCGTCTTTTTTTTTTTTTTAATTTCTTCTATGCTTCTATTAAAAAAAAAAAAGAAAAAACGGGTGATAAAGAAGAAAGTCTACAACGTACAGCAGGTGAGCCGCTCCGTTCCCTAATTACTAAGAGGAGAGGGAATACTTGTCATTTGCAAAGATATACTCTTACGTTCACCAAAATAGGTTTTTATTGTTGAAAATGGCTAACCATATAGGATTACTAGATTATTGAACATGTGAAATAGTACAATCTTCTTTTTTAATATAATAAATCGATGAATTCGAACGAAAAGTTACTATGAAAATCGAATAATGGGCAAAGTAATCATTTCACGCACCTTTCATGAATTTTTTTTTTCTTTTTCAAATAAAAGTTTCATGGAAGTGTCGCGTCTGGACGAACCAAAAGACCCCACATGAACATTTTCACCCAATAAATCCTTGTTATGAAAATTTCTAGTTGAATATTTCTGCAATAATTTTTAGATTTTGTTGATTGAAGCACTCTTTCTGTCTTGCAATCACATGTTCTATTCAATGGAATGCTCTTTTTAAAAATAAAAAAAAATTATCTTCTTTTTGACTATTTTTCTTTCCAACCCAGTGTGAAATACTCCATATTATCTACTGCTGTTTCTTACTAATAATTTGATTTTATGTTCATTATTTTCAGGATTTGAGTTTTCTTATCCGAGGCCAAATTAAGTGACTTGACTCTTTGGTGCATGATCAATTGCTTGCACATTGTTGAGGCAGGTTAACATGTTGACTGCTTAATGTAGGAACTTCGAGTTTTGTGCAAGGCTGCTACAGATGTATATGGGGATGTTCCCAGTAGAAGACCTAGTGGGATGAGCCATTAGGAAAGGATAATTGAGACTTTGACAACTCTTTTCCCTGTCTGGGTGTGTATTTCTAGTTTTTTAGTTCAGCTCAACTTTTGAGCATGGCCCTTTAACTACATGTTGCGGAGAATAATTGAGTTTAGGCTTTATGTGTTTAATTGTGAAGCTTTGCATACTTGCAAACAGTTTATTTGCAACAGGTCATAGTGGGCACCATTGTTGGGATCTGCAAAACAGCTGCAGTAAGATATAAGCCTTGTTTCACTACTTTGACAGCAGAAAAATTAACTGGTTGCTTAATCAATTGCTGTTGACATTCCCTACAGGTTATATGGTTGGAGACAGACCTCTTTACTCTAGTCCTGGGTTTCCTCACGCTTTCAATGGGATTGACTTTAACGTTTGCAGATTTTAGACGGTGCTTAAGAAATCCAGGGACAGTAAGAGACAGCTCTTTTTGTATTAAGGACGATTGGTGAGCGAAGGGAGATAATTTTTTCATCTCTCTAAAGCTTTTTCCTGATGCAGTTCTATATTTAACCGGTGCAAGTGGGTGTAGGATTTTTTGCTCTGTACTTAATTAAACCATTTTTGGGCTTCATTATGGCAATGGTAATTGCTCAACATTTTTTTCAGCATAGGACACCTTTGCAAAAGTTGGTTGGTTTAATTCCTGATCCTATAATTGCTTTCATGGGCATGCCTGATTGTGTTTCAAAAACAATGCTAACATTTAGTTCGCCACCAATAATAATGTTTTTCGTAAACACTCGATAAACTTTTGGAAATTGGCAACATTTATTTGATAGTGCTTTTGTGGGCTCCAAAGACACGAAAACACTCAATTGGTTTAATATTGTAATGTGTTCGCATCAGACAATGATTTTATCCAAGTGTTTAAAGTGAGATTTCAGTGTTTTGTCACAATTTTAAGGTGTCTGTGGTCTGTCAGTATTTTCCTTTTTCATTTGCGCCAAACTTTTCTTGCCATGGAATTCCAGTTTGCGTCTTCTTGTTGACATGCCATTTTATGTTCTTGCCCTTATGTGCTATGTATTTTGTTGTGGTAGGCATGCCAAGGGTCATGAATAGGCTGTGAGGGAATACAAATTAACTTTTATACTCTGTTCAATTGTAATTCAAGTTTCACCCTTACAGTTGACTTTTAGGATGCTCGTGGAATGGAAGTGATGTGCACAATCCTTTAGGCTGTTTTATTGTGAAAATAGCATGTTAGTGTGCTGCTGTGCACCCTGATTTGAATTGTAATTCTGTTCTTCGTGATTTCAGACTCTGAAATTGTCAGCACCCCTTGCAACTGGTCCTATTTTGGTCTCTTGTTACCCCAGAGGTCAGGCATCTAATGTCACAACCTATCTATTGAAAGGGAACGTAGCACTTCAGTTCTTATGACAACGTAATTGCAATGTATATCAGCATGCAAATTCTGTTTGGATAATCAAATCTCTTTAGTTTTAGTTCACTGTTTTGTGTTTATGCTCATTGCTTTCTAATAATATACCAAGGTACTGAAACTGGTATGACAGCCATTGAGTGTCGCTGTCCCAGAAAGTTTAATAAACAGAATTAGTTATTCAAAATCCTAACAGGTGGTGCTAACCTATAACATAACTGCTAGATTCATTTGCTGTTTTTCAACTTATGTTTTTGTTGTTTATTTTGTTTCCCAATTTGTCTGTGGCTTTTATAGATGTTCAACTATTGGAGCAATTATCATGACACCAATTCTTACTAAGCTCCTTCCTGGCCAGCTTGTTCCATTTGATGGTGTGGTAAGTTAGACTTGTTTACGGCAACTTGACGAACCATTAGTCCTGTACAAGAGAGTAGCAGTACCTGTTTATGTGGTTTTCCTTTTAGATCTTGGAGAGTCTTTTGCAAACACTGCCAAATGTTGAGGGTAACATATGGGGTCAGTGAACCAATTGGCAGTCTTCTGTTCTAAAATCTGTTAACTAAGTGATCCTTACTATATTTTTGCAACGTAGATGAATCAATGGCACCTAAGAAACACATATGGCCGTAACATAGTTCTGTATGATTGACAAACCCTTGTTTTCTCATATCTTTTCAGGGTTTGGTTATCAGCACTTTTCAGTTTGTTCTAGTGCCAACTATCGTTGGAGGTATCTTAAATTTCTAAAATCATTTTGTGCATCACAGTTGGCCTAACTAGAGTTTGCCATTGTCATGATGGTTTAGAAAGAAGGGTTTTGCATATAAACAAGCAATGATTTCTTCCCTAAATTCACTTCGAAGATAATCACGGTAACACCTTTGAGCAGAGTTATTCTCACAACATTACTCTGTGTGGGCCCTGTAAGTTTCAAAAACAAAATTATGGCATTCTTTCCTTTTCCACGATAAATTATGACATCAATATTCACTTTGTCTTAAGATTGGACAAGTGTCAGAAGTCCTGAAAGCCCAAGGTACACAATTGATAATGCCAGTGGCTCTCCTACATGGGGCCACATTTGCTCTTGGTTGCTTGATGTCAAGAGCATCTTTTGGTGAATCAACTTCGCATACCATATCCACAGAATGTGGCATGCAGGTAAATATAATCAGTTTTATGAGGTCCCTTATATTGTCCAATGAGAAGGGAATAATTTAATTTAGTTTGTTTAGCTGTTTTATTAATCCTTTACTATGCATCTGTAGGGCTTTGCTCTTGGATTTTTACTTGCCCAGAAACATTTTACAAAACCCCTTGTGGCTGTGCCTTCAGCTGTTAGCGTTGTTTTCATGGCGGTAAGACTTCTGGCTACATCTATCAGAGTTCCAGGTGCTCTATTTTCTATTCATACAGTAACCTAGGCTTGTTTTGTATCATGGAGGACCATTTGAATCTTTTTTCCTTGCATAACTGCCTTGCAGCTTGACGGGAGTGCCTTTGCTGTATTTTGGAGGAACAGGCCAATTCCAGTTGATGACAAAGATGACTTCAAGGAACAAAATACAAAGACTTGCCATACTTTTCACCAGTATCAGACTTTTTGAACAATCGTTAGTATTGGAAATTCATCTTTCAGTTGAGTTGTGTTGTTTACTTCTATGGCTAGTACATTTTTTCTTACCAATCTTTTGGGGAAGTAGAAGTTTTTGATTAATGCAGGCCATGGGAATAACAACGGAACCTTTGCAAACTAAATTTCATATTCTAAGATGAGAAATAGAGAAAATTGCGATGGTTGAATGACTCACGCATTCCATTATTGGAGCATGTTAAGATTTGCTTTTTGTTGATTGGTTTTTTCTGCTTCTGACTTGCCTTCGGTTCGTGTAGTCCTTCTTATTTTTGGCAATTGCTGAACTGATGGATGAAGAGGCCCAGTTTTGTTGTTTGATAATGGAGGTTTATCGTGCCCAACTGCCTTGCACTCGGGCATGGATTTGACCGCCACCCAGAAGAGGGACGCCCGGCTAAAGTTCAATCCTTTACTGCTTGAGCCTATTGGGGATGCCTGCACGCTCGTGGATCTGTTTATCATCATGGGTTCGAGGAGTGAAAGTGAACTTCAAGGCCCATCGATCTCCATCAATAATAACATTGTGCATTAAGGTTCTTTTTTGATTTAAGATCAGTTTTCCGTTTTGATTATCAAAGACATTTTAGCAGACATGGTGACATTGCCTTGCACGGGTCAAATTCAAATGGCATTGTAACTTTATTTTATTTTATTTTTTGTATAAAAAAAAAGGGTAAAAATGGGGATGATTGAACAAGAAACACCAAGTATACGAACAACAGACACCAAGTATACGAACAACAGACTCTGCAAATTAGTCGTATTCAATTATTAGCGTAGCGACAAAAGCATCGCTTTCTCTGGTCAACTATAAGACCCGAATCACTGTTGCCATTGCTCTTAACAGTTATCCGTAACTAATGCACAGTATTTTAAATTGTCTTACAAAAGCAAAAAATAAAAAATAAAAAAGTATAATTATGTGAACAAACAGAAAATCTTATGTGTCTTCATTTATTGTTTCTCATTCTTCGACAATTTTTACTGTTCAGAATTTCACAAATTTTCTCGAGTTAAATTTCTTGAGGGGATCGGAATTCGTATTTATTGAGAGGCCGAACTTCGAAGGCAAAATCAAATATGGTGTAAATTAAACTGCAAATTTCTGTGTGTTTTCTTCCGCGCCAAAACATAAAAGGTAAACTGTTTATTTGCGTTGCGTTGAGTTAACGAATGAGAGAGAGTTCCATTTAACCTAAAAGAGAAAAAAAAACAAAAGAATATGAGAGAAAGAGAGAGAAAGGGAAAGAGCGGATTAGCGTACATCGAATCAAATTTCAATTCGTGGGGGTCATTTTTTTCTTCTTTTAAATATCTTAATTTGCCCCTATCTCCTTTTTTTTTCTTTTGTGGGAAAAGTGAATTTAACTTTCTTGATTTGTATGAAATCTCTGTGTGGCAGTTTAGTTGATTTGAGTGTTAACTTTTGCTTTAAAAAATTATAAAATTTTTTCCGAGAAATGCCATGAGAAAAAAAAAAAAATGTAAAGACGATCTCCTGGTTACGTTTTTATCCTTCTCGTTGACGAACATGAACATGACGCGGTATAAGTCGGCTCACTGATCTTAAAAATTCAAAAATCAATTTAACAAACTGAAAAAAATAGGAGAGGGGGGTGGGGTAGGGGCACGCAAGGACACGTCGACGCGAAGAAACGGAAAAATGAAAAAAAAAAAAGAAAAGAAAAGAAAAGGGGAATTACATGCGGAGATTACGCGATGTTTAATTAATTAAGAAAGAGATGTGAAAGCAATTGGGCATGTTAGTGTTATAAATTGAAGACAGAGCCTCCAAAGGAAGTGCATGCCGTACGGAACAATCGAAGAGTCATGTCTCAGCCTCAGAGCAACTGGGAAGCTGATAAAATGTGAGATTTTACTCTCTTTGGCCGTCTTCTTTTCTCTCGTCGCGTCCTTTTCTTGTTATTGTTCTTTTTTTTGTTGTTGTTTTTTTGGGCTTTCGGGCTATTTGGTTGTTCTTGACTTGTGTTTTATAGAGTCTAGGGTTTTCCATTTTCTTCTGTGTTTCTTGGATGCATGTAGTTGGAATTTTTGTTTTCATGGGTTCTTGCTTTGCTCGTGTTCTTTCGCCAATATCTCCCCTAACTTGAATTCATTCGCCTTGCGTGCGCAGCGTCCGTGTTCGATTTTGTATGTGTCTTTGTAATATCGGATCTTTTTAAGGGTTCGGAGTTTCCCAATCGTTGATTTCTTTAATGAAAGTTCATGTTTTTCTGCTCGGTTTAGGGGTTAGGGTTTTGATGTTACGTTTTCTTGATTGACTTCTACATAAACTTTCATTCTTTCTGATATATTATGCATGCGCTTCCCGTTCTCTCTCTCTCTCTCTGAACCTTCTTCTGTTTTATCGAGTCTTTGATGGGATTTAATGATTCATACTTAGATTTCTGACACAGTCTGCAACCAGACTGATCGCCTGTCTTCTGTTTAACGGATAAAAGTAAATGGTTGATATGGGATGGATTTCAAGAATCTGCCAATGAGTGGTTTCTGGTGGATTATTGGCCGGAGAAGGCTGGACTCTCAGAATGTGGGAAAGGTTGCGACAGAAAATTTTGTTGGTTAAATTGGGGCTGCAAAAAATTTACTTCGAGTGAAATGCTGTGATGACAAAGATTCTTGGGCCTTAGATAAAAGGGAAAGCAGTCGGGAGAATATAGGCAAACATGCATTTCACAAATCACTAAACCAAAAGAACCCTTCTATTTTGTTGGTGAAATGTCTGCCTTCTCTTCCCAATTAACAGCTCTACTGCTTGTCATTAAGGAAGTCTGATGAGATTTTACATATGTTTCCCAAAATATCAAAACAAAGATTACATGACGATTACTCTGAATTTTACATTATTTTTGCTGCATTAGCAGTGTAGTTTCTACTGTCAACTGGGTAGCTTGCTTAATCCAGAAGATGACAATTTTGCTTTGCTAAGCTTCTTAGTTATGTTAAATCAGTTCAGTGCCTGGTTAACAGACCAGATGTTTGGACTCTGAAACTTTGCGCTAGTTCTTTATATTTGTTGTCTACATTTTGTAGCACCTAAGAGGGCTTTCTGTTTTCTGTTCTCATTCTGCTTTCCATTCTATTACTTGAGTCTGGTTTGTGCAGGTTCTTTCATAATTTTGAATTTATGATTGTTGTCGTATTCCATTCAATTCATGCAATAGGTTGGATGTTTACATATATGATTACCTTATGAAGAGGAAACTTCATGCTTCTGCGAAGGCATTTCAAGCTGAAGGAAAAGTATCTACAGATCCTGTAGGTAAGACTATTTAAAAGAGTTGGAGAATGGTGACAGAAAAAAAAAAAAAGAGGGAAAATGTAAAGCAAGTGGGATTGTTCCATGTTTTTCATCATTCTTCGCATAGATTGATGAAATGCTGATTCTGCAATTACTTTTTCCTAGCTATCGATGCACCCGGGGGTTTTCTCTTTGAGTGGTGGTCTGTCTTTTGGGACATCTTCATTGCTAAGACAAATGAGAAACACTCAGAAGCTGCTGCATCTTATATTGAGGTTGGTTTATGGGATTTTTATATAATTTCACTGGATTTTTTCAAACATTAGTTCAACACAAATAACATTTTGACTCATGATCATTTTCTTCAGTTTAAGTTCATATAGCAGCTTCATAGCCATCATTAAAGACTTCACTTTTTATTAGGTATTCTCTTCAGGGATCCATTATCTGACTGTCTTGTTATAAGGGTATTTGACAATTTTTTAGAATATACATTTTGGAAATGGCAGAATCAGTTTGCTAAGGCCCGGGAATTACAGCAACAGCAACAGCAACAGCATCAGATTCCAAAGCCTCAGCAGCATCAGCAGATGCAGATGCAGCACCTAATAATGCAGAGGCATGCTCAACAGCAACAACAGCAGCAGCAAAGAAGAGATGGGAACCAGCATTTGAATGGTAGTGGCTCTGTGTCTGCTACTAATGATGCCGCAAGACATAGCTCAGCAACTGCAAGTGCTTTGGCAACAAAAATGTACGAGGATAGATTAAAGCTTCCACTTCAGAGAGATTCCTTGGATGATGCAGCTATTAAGGTGCTAAGTTTTGCAAGAGATCTAAGTGATTGATTTCTTTTCAAATTTCTAAGGTTGCAGCTCTAACATTAGGTTATTGTACAGCAAAGATTAAGTGATAACACAGGCCAGCTTCTCGATCCTAATCCGGCTCCGTTGTTGAAAGCAGCTGGATTGGGCGGTCAACCTCCAGGGTACTCATTCAGTATCTTATTTTTGTTCCTGTGATGGTGGGATGTCTCTGTGTTTGGTTCAGCTTCTGTCTCTGGCCTGTCAAGCCAGTAAGCCTTTACTTTCTTTGGCAGGCAAACATTGCATGGTACACCTGGAGGTTCGGGAAATCTTCAGCATGTTCAAAATCGGAATCAGCAACTTCCTGTGTCTACCCAGGTTAACTTGCATCTTGGGAATTTTTTTATAGAACTATTATGTTATGTATGTTCAATGTACCTCTATACAACAGGACATAAAGAGTGAGATGAATGCAATGATAAGTCCCAGACACGCTGGTTCAGACGGAACTTTGATTGGAGTTCATGGTACTAATTCGTTTGATCAATTACTATTTTCAAACTGAGAAGTTTGCTTTAGCTATTTTCGATCTAAATATTAGGTTGAATATGAAAATTTGAGCAACAGGATTGATTTTTCTGAAAATGGCTTTGTTGGTGAGTATGTCTTGGGATTTGTGCTTGTTAATTGATGTTGCTTTTGTACTGCAAATTATGTGGTGATTGGAACCTTCACCTGACATGAAATGATTTGAACATAAGCCTTAAAGTTATAATTTGTTCTTTTTTTTTTTTCAAGATGGAAGAAATTTTATCATTACTGTTTAAAGCCATTTCTAATATTGTAGATATGAGTGCATAGCTAAATATGTAAACAAAGATGACTTTACTGGATACGATAAAACTACATGCACAATAAAGGTTCATGTTTTCTGACCTCACATTTCCTTTGAAAACCTTCATTGATAGAATCTTTTGAACATAACACAGTGGAATGGAAAGGAACCATATGATATACTTGTTTCAGTAGAGCAGTCAAAATGTTTATATTTGTGCACTAGCAATGCTTACAAATTTTTACCAGTATATCAATGCCAGAGGAATTATAGCATTTATATCTGTTTGTGAATTTCATGATTAGGTGAGGCCTTTGGTTTTAATTTTGTGACTTGGGCTCCTTGGCTTGAGATCCACGATTGCTCATTTATCCATGATTCATTCCAATAGCATTGTTTAATTATTTTGATCATTGGAACTAAATTCATCTGATATTTTTATAGGATCAAATCAAATGGGAAACAATTTGACTTTGAAGGGATGGCCTTTGACAGTAAGCTCTTTAACTTAATATTTGTTGGTGCTTGGCCTTATTGGGATTGCTTAACAGTTGCTTAGAGCAATATGTAACATTATTAAGCATGCAATGTTATAGTGTTGCATTAAGTTACATTTTAAATTAAGCTAATCTAACCTGGATGCTTTGTTAGGGACTGGATCAGCTTGGGCTCCTTCAGCATCAAAGGTTAATGCAAGCCCCTCAGCCCCTGAACAAATTTCAGCTACAACAGCAGTTGATCCTTCAAGCACAGCAAGGCTTGGCATCACCATCTGCCAGTGATTTGGAACGTAGAAAACTGAGTATGCTTCTCAATAACCAGAATATGGCTCTTGGGAAGGATGGATCATTTAATTCTGGTGATGTCCTTGGTAATATTGGCTCACCAATGCAAGTTGGTTCTCCTGTACTACCTCGTACAGAGACAGATATGCTAATTAAGGTACTTTTGTGAATACCACTAGTAGAAAAGAACCATGTTCATTAGATTGCCAAAACAAGATCATAATCTTTGTCCCTTTCCCATTAGTTTTTAGTAATATTGATATCGCCTATTATGCACTTGGAAGGATACATCCTGCAATCTTTGCTATTTCCTTCAGATTTATGGGGCCTTACTTCCCTCTAGGCATTCACTTATTTTCTTAAGTTCTAAAAGTTGCAACAGCAACAATTGCAGAGCAACAGTCAACGGCAGCGACAGTACCCTCAGCATCCTCTTTCAAGTCAGCAGTCACAGAATTCAAGTCAACACATCCAGCAACAGGAGAAAATGATTGGTTCTGGTGGTATTACTATGGATGGCAGCATGTCAAACGTCTTTCAAGGAAACGACCAGGCACACTATCTGCCAGTTTCCAATTTCATAAATTTTAACAGCTAAAGCCTGAATCTGTTATTTTGTGGATAATTTCCCTTTTTACCTTTTGTCAAAAATATTATTTTCCAAACATTAGACTGACATTGAGGTTTATCTTTTATTTGCCTCATCAATCTATCACAATTACTCATTACTGGTGAAAAGTGAAGTGCCTCATGAGTATATTTATCTGGTGGAGGCTTGATTCAAATTTGCAGATATTAAATTCTGTGTTTCTTTTTTGTGACTCTTTTAATCATCTTTGTCTGAGAAGTTATTTTTGCATCTCTTTCTCTCTCTCTCTCTCTCTCTCTCTCTCGCTCTCTCTCTTTCTTTCCCTCTAATTTTATATCTCATTATATTTTAGTCTCTGAAGTTTCATGGTTTGATCAGTCTTCCAACTCTATATTTGTACATTAGCTTTTGACTAAGTGCCTGTTTATGAATTTGATCGGTCTTTTCAAATCTGTATTCCTACATTAGTTTTTTAACTAAAGTTCCTGTTTATGAGTTTGATCTATCTTTTCATAGCTATATTCTCATATTAATTTTTAATTACCTTCATGTTTATTAAAGGCTTCAAAAGGCCAAATTGGGCGGAAGAGAAAGCAGCCAGGAACATCTTCTGGTCCTGCTAACAGCTCAGGGACTGCAAACACCACAGGACCATCTCCAAGCTCTCCATCAACACCTTCTACTCACACACCAGGAGATGCAATGTCTATGCCCGCTTTGTCACACAATGGCGGTTCCTCAAAGCCTTTGCTTATGTTTGGCTCTGATGGTTTGGGCTCCCTTGCATCAGCTCAAAATGAATTGGTGAGCAGATTTTTCTTAATTTTCCACTTTCTTATTTAGGATGATGTCACATGGAAAATTTCCCATTAGACAAAGCTTTCCAACCATTTAGGTTGCCTATGTGGACTGGAATCATTTTTTTTTCTTTTTTATTCCATAAAGAAATTTTGTCAAAAGGAAGGAATTAGAAAATATGAGGCACATGTACTTGAGCAAAATGTATATTTTGATGCAAAGCAGAACAACCAAGCACAAAGAATTTTCCTAACAGTGCATTGTACAAAGAGTTCAAATGTTAAATGCTACCTTTGTTTCTTTTACTGGAATATCTGCTAGATCATTCTCTTCTTCAGTAGTTAGATTTTGTTTCCATGGCCTCCTCAATGAGTACACAATATAAGTTTCCAGGAAGCACCAGAGATTTGATCAAATTTCTAAGAGATTTTGTCTTCGTGGCCTCCACAATGAGTGCACAATGTAAGTTTTGATGAAGTACCAGAGATTTGATCAAATTTCTTAGTCATCTAGAAGAAAATGCCAGTGGAGTGAATAGAACTCTTGGCTTTTGATTTGTTTACAAGCCATTTGTGGCTGAATTACCATACTATCTTGTTCTGTGTTTGTATTGTTCTTCCTGTAATTTTGTTATTTGATTGATTGCCATCTGAGAGTTATTGGCTATAGAAGGTCTTGGAAGCTTTGTTATTTTGATGATTCATTGCAGGCTGACATGGACCGGTTTGTGGATGATAGAACACTGGATGACAATGTGGACTCTTTCTTTTCACATGATGCTGCAGATCCTAGAGATCAAGTTGGTCAATCTGGAGATGGCAGCAAAGGTACAACTGACACTACTAACATAAACAAGCAGTTGCTCACACCTGAAGGGAGAGGAGAGGAGATGGATGTTTCTGTTTTTTTATGGTCTAATGTAAATTGACCTAAATGATTTGCATTTTATTAATAACATAGGTTTCACATTTTTGGAGTTCCGGCTTATTCCAGCCAGTACAAATAAAGTGGAATGTTGCCACTTCTCGTCAGATGGAAAATTGCTTGCAACTGGTGGGCATGATAAGAAAGTGAGTTCTTTGATTGCAAGTTTTCTGTAAACTTCAGAAATATGTTCTACAAACAATGATCCTAGAAGTTTGAAACTTTCTAATGCTGCTTAACATGAACCCATATGGCTGGAAGTTTGTCAACCTGTCTGCTCTTTTGCATCTGCTGCAGGTTACCATGTGGTGTACAGAGTCTTTTACTGTGAAGTCCGGTCTTGAGGAACATTCTCAATGGATTACTGATGTTCGATTCAGCACAAGCATGTCAAGGGTTGCTACATCTTCAGCTGACAAAACTGTGAGGGTTTGGGATGTTGATAATGTTAGTAAAGATTCTGTTACTTACTTAATAGTTGATATCAAGTCTTTGTTTGGCACCACTAACAAAAGAAACTCTAATCAGATCCATTTAAACTGAAAATATTTTATATTTTGCATACTGTTGTATTGTGGCTTCTTGCTTTAGGAGCCATAACCATGATGGGATTGAATTAATGAAGCAATTTGGATGAGTTCTTGTGCTCCAACTGTTTGCCTGGATACTTTCATTCTGATGGCTACATAATGCCAATTTGCAGCCGGGCTATTCACTTCGAACATTTATGGGACATTCTACGACTGTTATGTCTGTGGACTTCCACCCCAGTAAAGAGGATCTGATATGCTCTTGTGATAACAATGGTGAGATGCGCTACTGGAGTATAAAAAATGGTAGTTGTGCTGGAGTGTCCAAGGTATAGAATGTAGTTCCTACATATCCTTGAGAGAAATCATATTCAAAATCTATCAGGTCATTTTTATTTTCTTGCATCTGGATTATAACAAGATTCAGTTATGATTTTTCTCTTTGAATATTCCATTCAGAATGGGGCTACCCAGATGAGGTTTCAACCTCGTATTGGCAGGATCCTTGCAGCTGCTGCAGAGAATTTGGTATCCATTATTGATGTTGAGACCCAAGTTAGCCGGCAGAAATTGCAGGTAGCCATCTTTTTAGTATTGACCATCAAATAAACTAGGGCATTTTTGGCTGATTGTGGCTCCTGTTCTTAAAAGCTAGCACCTATTATGATGGTCGGCAAATGGTTTATATTATTTACACGTGGAAATGCATGTGTACCAGCATCTCTGCATTCTGTTATGCATACACCTCCTTGATTATGGTTGGGTGAACAAATTTTATTAGCTTTGCCTTGTGATTTTACAAGCTCTTTGACTCTAGGCAATGGATTGCTTATCTATCTTTGTCGTGGGTTTTCCTGTGAAATTGAAGATTTGTCTGCAGTCCTAGATAATTGTCTCCAAATTTGTGGAATTAGGTACATTTGCTGAATGCTTTTTCTGTACTTCTGTGCATTAATATCTTTCCTTCCCAGAAGTTTCTTTTATCTATTTCCCATCTAGTTTTTGTTTTCTTCTGAAGAAGGCCATGGAAAAGATTGTGAATCATCAATAGCTGGATTATTGTGTACATGTGCTTGCTCTTCTGGTGTAGTATAGCCTTAGAATGTGCATTTAAATTTCTGGTTTAGAAAATTCAATTGTTTGAAAGGAATTAGTAAGGACACTAGTATGCAAGATAGGCTTTGCAACACAGTTGTTAAAGGCACCACTAGGTGCAAGGCCCCAAGCCACTGCACACATTTCTTCTTACAAAGGTATGAGTGGGCCAAGCAAATTGAAAATATAGCATCTTCATTGTTCTGCCCAAAGTTCTGGCCTTCAGTTGTAGCATGCATTCGGGTTGCTCTATCTATTTATTAAGTGGACCCTCTCTACGTTGTGCCAAAAAAGAAAAGTGGATGCTCTACAAATAATTATCTGCTTGTATTTATCTATTTATTTGTTTGGATGTAAGATCCCCTTTTGTCTCAGTGTTCTTTAATGTATAACATCCAATGATTATAGGGCCATAAGAACATTGTTCATTCTGTGTGCTGGGAACCTTCTGGAGAATATCTGGCATCTGTGAGTGATGATTCAGTTAGAGTGTGGAAAGTTGGCTCTGGGAGCAAAGGGGATTTGATCCATGAGTTGAGCTGCACTGGCAACAAGTTTCAGACTTGTGTTTTCCATCCTGCATATCCTTCGCTATTGGTCATTGGCTGTTATGAGGTAAGCCATCACTGCTTTGCATTACCACAATGTTTTATTTAAGCTGCTCACCCTCAATGGAAGTTCATTGGACAATTGCCCGATTACAAGCTTGCTTGATTGCAAGTTTGAAATGCAAAGCCTTCCGACATCTTGTTGTCATGTAGAGTGCAGGCTTAATAGGTTGGAAATGGCATTTGCTAATGAAAATGTTTTGAATGATATTTTGTTCTGATTTTTATCCCCTCACCGCTCATACTCAACGTGCTGACATAAATCTTTAAAATGTTTTTGCGCCCAGAGTCTGGAGCTTTGGGACATGACAGAAAACAAGACAATGACTGTAAATGCACATGAGAAACTAGTATCTGCCTTGGCGGCATCAAATGCTTCTGGTTTGGTGGCTTCGGCTAGTCATGACATGTGTGTGAAGCTCTGGAAGTGATTCCATTGCTTTTTGGTTCCTCCTCCTCCTCATCATTAAAGCACAAAGCTTCTTCAGATGAAGTACATCTTCTGGTTACAGGTTTTGTACAGATGCTTTTGATATTAGAACTTGAAAATGGTTACAGCCTGTCCGGTAGGAAAAACGGGCATCTAGTGTTTGTCTTCTTTGTATTCCACTCTAACAGACTCCCTCATAATCCAGGAATTCAAGTTTTGTGTCAAAGCTAACAATGATTTGGCAAGGAAAAGCTTGTTGAAAATGTCAAATAGGATTACAGGGTGACATAGGCAAGTTTCCAAAGTGCAAATACAATATATGCAATACGTGAATATCGCAAGGGAAGTGTAATATTTTAATATCACGTTGTCGTAAACTTCCACCGCTTCCCAGCATGTTATCTGTGAATAAGGACAGACATTTGTTTCCAACCACATTTCTTGGTGATCCCTTCAAGTGAGCCAATGTGCCGCCCACGTAAGAGTTCTACATTTGCAGTAAATCTCCAGACTATCAGACACCGAATGGAAGAAACCATAAAACTACAGTGGCTTCAATTGTTGGGGTCACCGAGTTGTGATACGCTGAAGTGCTAACTGTGTTCTGTGTTTATGCTCTTTTTCTTTCAAGAGGCGCGTTGCTCTTTTTTCAAGCTTAATCGACCAATCTGAGAATTTTGCTGTTGTTTTCATTTGGATCCTTTTTTATGGGGAGGGGGGTTGTGAACACAAACAATGCAGCTACCCAGCATCTCGTAGAACGTTAATGTAAAATGAAATCAACAGCTCTATTATTTAATACGAATTCCAGGATAATTCATGCTTTAGCTGTTTAGTACTTGGTCGAGCTAGATAATTCGTGCTTGATACTCAACGCTTTATTCCGCGGGCCCCAAGTTATGGTCTGCTAGTTGAGTACATTAAGCCGGCGGTTTGCATTTCCGGCGTTTCTAATCACCTCTAAGGCCTTGGTATAATGTTTTGCCTTGGCGTCAACATATTCTTTCCAAGTGATTGGGTGGTACAGTAGAGGATGATCATGGTCAACCAACTTCATCGACGGTGATAGTTCGACATTCTGTGTTGGGCCATAGAAGTATGCAACTGATATCCGATGGCTTGTGTTGTTCACGACCGCTCGATGCAGAACACTCTTGAACCGGCCGTTAGTAACGATGTGCATCAGGTCGCCAATGTTGACTACAAGTGCACTGTTGATCGGGTGCACGGTTGCCCACCCAACACTCTCTCTGTGAACTTGGAGGCCGCTGGTGCTGCTTGGGTACAGTATGGTGATTAATGATGAGTCTGTGTGAGGAGCCAAGCCCATAGAATGGCGCGGGTCAGGGCATACTGGATATGAGTTCAGCTGAAGCGGACACTGGGAAGGTTTGTTCTCAGCTTTGGACTCAAGCCATTTAGCTTCTTCAAGGTTCAAGCCCAATGACTCCAACATAAGCCCAATCATTCTCTCACTCAGTTCCTGCATTGCGTTTTGATACTCCTCCACGATATAACTGCAAGGAAGCAACAAGAATTCAATGCTACGATAACTATACACTAAATGGTTGTTGTGGACAAATAATTAAGCAGGCACAGACGCTCCAAGAAGAGACAGGAAGGAATACTAGAGAGACAGAGAAAATATTAGACCCGAATTAACCAACAATTAGTCAGACCCTCTTTCTGTCTTTAGGTGAGAGTGAGTACACATTTCAGGAAGGATTTTTAATTCACATTTTTTTATATATATCTTTGAGGTGGCTCGAAATATCGTCTGGGGTTTACATGGCAAGTACCTTTATCACCATCCAATAAGTAAACTAACGAAGTCTCTCTCAAATTGAAGATTTCAAGTTTTGAGCCATCAACTTATAACTAAAGTTAAATTGATAAAAAAAATTGAATATACAAAAATTACAATTGACCTTTTTTATATTAATTAAAAATTAACAAAGACAAGTATGCAACTTGCAATTTGCTTGAGTATTTTTTATTTTCTCGTAAACTCCAAAACGCTAGGGGTTATCGGCTCATGATTTGGACAAGCTTCTGCTTCTCATAATTTCTTTTATTTTGAGAATTAACTTAGTTGGCACATTAAAATTTCAAAAAATGCCTGATTGGACCCCTAAATTCGAACATACCGGACAACAGGGGATATTTAATAAATTAAAAGCGGAAAGGGCATTTATCGAGAGTAGTGCAACAAGGGACATTCAATCACCCTTTGTTGCAAGGCCGGCTGGTTAGCATGAATGACATTCAATCGTTCAATACTAAAGAAGTCTACATTAATTTTATAAAAATAAAAAATTATAAAAAATGGAAGTTAATTTTCAAAATTTCTTAAAAGTTAGAAATTAATTTTAAAAAATAGGAATGAATTCTAAATTAATTTTAAAAAATATAAAAAAAATAGCCTGATACTAATTTTGTCCTGGCGTTGTGGGAGGAGGAGTAGAGTGTGTTTGCTAAGTTGGCGATGATAGGTCGAACGTTGGAAATTTTTAAAATTTATTTTTATTTGTTAGAATTGTTGTAAAATTAATATCTATTTTTCAGTATTATTCAAAGTAATTTTCAGATTTTTTCATAAGTTTTTAATATTAAATTTTTAGAATTTTTTCTATTCATCAAAATTAATTTCTAATTTTCATAAATTTTTTTCTATTTTAAGAATTTTTTAAGGATCCTATTTAGTTTTTTAAAATTAATTTTTATTTTTTAAAATTTAATTTTAAAATAATTTATTATCACGTTTAGTACAAAATTATTGAAGTGGCCTCTAACATAATCAAATTGGAATGACGTGAGGTTACGAGAATTGCCATGTGACATCAATGACAAAAGATTAACGGCTATAGATTAAAAAAGGAGACGGAGTAAGTGTAAAGAGTGAAAATAAAAAATGATAGTTGACAAAAAATACAAAGCGGCATAAAATTGTGTAGAAAATCTCGTTGTTGTTGTTGTTTTTTTTTTTTTTTTAATTTTTTATGCCCAAAAATTAACGAGTGTTGAATTAACAAAATTGTGTGAATAAATGGAACAATTTGTATGTAAAGAAAATTTTTTTCCCGATCAAATGTGACGGTAGTCAGAGTCACGTACCAGAAATTGGCGTGGTCATCCGGCCAGAGTTTGGCCGCGTGTTGCTTAGGAGACCCCATGATGGTGAACCCCTCATGCCACATTAACTTATTGTAGAAGCGGGAGATGCGAGCCAAGCCATACCCAGTGGTGTCGCCGGGGGACCGGAGAACCAAGAGCTTTTGGTCAGCCGGCAATGCGAATAATCGTTTGGTCTGGCATTCGATCTCCTCAAGGAGATTAGCAGGAACTCCGTGGTTTATAACCTGAAAGGCACCCCATTTTTCGCTAGCTTGTCTTATGAGAGTAAGTGCATGTGCATGTGGGTGCAGGCCGAGGTCTATTGCGGGCAAGGTCACCTCGTTGGTCGATTCTGATTGGTCTATGGAAATGAGGTCCGAGTCAGTCTCTGAGAGACACGGACTCCATTTGTGGGAATCGGGTAGCTCGGGAGTGTTCTTGAAGTCTATAGGGGTTATTTTGTTCAGGTTGATGGGATTGTCTTTCCAGGCTTCTGTGATTGAATTCGTGTTGGCCGTTTGATCCATGTGCTGAAGATTGAGAGAGGGAAAGAGATCTATACCAGAGGTGCAGAGATAATGGTCTTGCGCTATTGGCTCTTATGGAAAGAAGCAATGGTGATAGATAACCAAGGAACACTGGCTCTTCATGCTTGCATGGAGAACAGATGTAAGAAACAGAATCCTCTTTGATTCCACTTGTAAAGTTTTATTTCCTTTTTGTTAAAATTTGGATTTCAGAATACCTGCCTTTACTTATTCAGGCACCAGTCTTTGATGCACCTAACCAAATACAGATTGCGCAATAAATGCTAAATATCCTAGAATGAGGAAAGTTTTTTTTTTTTTATTAAACGGACCTCCGTCTGTGTTCAATAACATTTTTATTTTTTTTTTATTTTTTGTGTTGTACGAATTTAAAAAAGGAATTAACATAAAATAATTATAAAATTAACAAAAAAATAACAATTTTTTATGACTATATTTTTTTATATGAAAAAGTTACATAGAGACAGTAAATTGACGGCAAATTTATATATTATATTATCTTAATAATTAATATTAATATATGGTATAATACGTGTAATACAATCTATATTTAAAATATATCCAGTTAAAT
This sequence comes from Bruguiera gymnorhiza, assembly GCA_020883675.1. NCBI lineage: Eukaryota > Viridiplantae > Streptophyta > Magnoliopsida > Malpighiales > Rhizophoraceae > Bruguiera > Bruguiera gymnorhiza. Next base: position 3,870,717 of record JAIRCJ010001057.1, on the reverse strand, counting down.
ACCTATATGTAATAAAACTCTCATGTATATTGATATCTTGGGTTAACTTTCAGTTGCTAAGTTTGTGGCATATCATACAAGTTCATCTATCAACCGAAATAGTTCTACTTATCAAATAAAAAAAAAAGAAAAAAGAAAGAAACTGAAATAATTCTGTTCCACTTTTAGTTATGTTCGACCATTCTCATAAGGTAACATTGGAGGGTAAGAGCATTCGATACAATATAAAATTAAATTAAGGGTATCTTAGAAGGTGAGCCGAGAGCACTATAATTTGAATAAAATATAAGAAATTAACGATGTCTTTGCAATTAAAGGGGCCAGCCAATCAACATGACCGTTGGCCGTTCATTTTGTCCGCATTAGGTATTATCAATGCTTTAGAGCCAGCCGATTCAAACTAAGAATCCAAAAGGAGTCTAAATTTTCAGTCACGACTTTAGTCTCTCTAAAAATGTCACGAAGGGAAATTTTCTTCAGAGCCACTCAAAATCAACTCTTTCATACCAGCTCCTTAGCTCGAAGTCTAGTGTTTGAATCCTAATCCCTAAAACCTTTTTTTTTTTTTTTTTTTTGAGAAATAAATCAACTCTTGCATGCATCCAAAATTTCCTTGGATGCTTCGCGCTGATGCCCAACCTAGAATTAATGGCTAATGCAGCTCTAACTTTGCCCTGATGCGGTAATAATGGATGCATGGCAAGTAATCCGAGATAGACACAGAAGTTGACAGAAGTGAAACTTACAACCTTTTTATGCTTATCGATACAACTTTTGCAAATTACACAGCATTAACACTGCATGTGTATGTGCCACTATTATTGTTTCACGCTTACAAATAATAATAATAATAATAATAATAATAATTGTCGTGCACTGTTGTCTTCTCTCCAGAATGAACCTATTATTAACGTGATCCAGAATTTCATGTCGACAGCCAGATATGCTGGCTTTGGATAAGGGCACTGGACAAGTTTTTCAATTGGAACAAGAGATCCATCTTGTCATCTCCTCTGAAAATTGAAGGATTTTATTGCAAAAGCAAAAATGACTGCAAAGAACACGCAGAAACCAACCACCATGATACCAGCTATACCCAAGAAATCATGCCTATAGCCAAGCACTTCCCTGAGCACCTGCCGTACAGGGAGCAAACGACCCCCGTCCGACAGCTTCATGGGTCCATTGTCATTGCCATACTGTGAAGTCAAGAGGCCATACAGAGACCAAGCTATGGGGTTTGCCCAGTAATACCATCTCCACCATATGGGGATTCTCTGTTAGAGAGATTAAACAGATGTATGCAGTCAGACACAGCGAGCAAAAGGAAGGCTCTGCCTGTCTCTCTATAGACTAAACTCATGTAATATATCTCTATAAACATTCACTTACCTTGTAAGGAATCATAAAGCCGCTGAACAAGTTCCAAAGCATATAAAACGGAGCAGCAATGATTGCAGCGACATTATGGTTTGGTGTCAAGGCAGTCGTCATCATTCCGTAAAGGGTGAAATATAGCATTGTAAAATACATGAAGAATATGTACCAAATGAACTTCAAAGTTGTCCACTCAAACGAAGCCATGGAATAGAAAATTGAGCAGTAAATAATTGTCTGTGTAAATACGTAAGGGAGCTCAATAACAACCTGCATACAAGAAGTAATCACGGTTACTGACCTTTAAAGATTTAATTTTGTATTTTGCAAATCACAATAAGTTCGGTAGTGTACTTGAGCAAATGCAAATGGTAAAGCTGAGTACATCCCGGCAGCTCTCTCTCGATATGAGACAAATCTTTCAACAGAAACAACAGGTTGAACGGCACTTCCGTTTGTAACACCAATGAACAGGACTGCCGCATACATTGACCCCATAGCATTGAACAATTCTTGCACATTCTCCCTGCAAGAACACAAACAAATAAAGACAATCCAACGTGTATAATATATCTAGCTATATCATAAACAAAGAGGAAAATTTCCGAAAGGCAGAGGCCACAAGGGTAATGAAAGAGAAATCGGCATTTAAATGACCTATGAAATTCCTGTCAGTTCCAACACTAAACAAATGAAAATATGCCAGTCCATTGTCGAGTCACTTTCCCAACAACCTTGAACTACATATCTATTAGAGGCCCATAACTGAAGCATCTTTAGCTTAATGCATATCTCATCAATTTGCTGTGATCACAGGCTATAATGGACACTATTTACCTAAAAATTGACCTGGTTTTCTTGCCCTATCTAAAAGAGATAGACAGAGATATTTCCCACACGGTTTACTAATCAGAAACTCAAAAGGATGAAAAAGGGATTTCAAACCTGTAGCCAGTAAAATGTTCCTGAAGCTATTAGCCATATACTGGGCTGATAAAATAATTGTACTTAAAAGAGTGATACTGCTCGTGCAAAGTGGACCATTATACAACAAAATAGTACGGGGGCAATGGCAGAGTGCTAATGCCAAAAATATATAAAGAATTAAAGGTGCCTGGAAGAGAAAAGTTTCGAGTGAGTACCTTTTCGAACCAAATCTCCAACATATTGTCCCGAGCATTAATGATATTATGACAGTGTAGAAGAAACGAACTGCTGTGTATTGTGGATTTCGCCAATATGATACATTTTGCTTCCAAAGACAGCCTAAAAACTGTTGAAAAAATGACTGTGAATACTTGGTTGGAAAGTTCAGCTCTTTTATATTGCTGCTTGGCTTGCTCAGACTTTCCACCAGCTCTCTATTACGTCTGAAAGAAAAGTGACAGCAAAATTACACCAAGCAGAAAAAAGAGAGGTACAAAAATAGCAGGTAATCCCATGCAATAACAGAACAAATGGCGAGAACTCCAAAAGGTTTAACATACATAAACAGATTTGATCTTCTGTAGATATCAGCAAAGTCCACATCTAGACGGTTTTCTTCAGATGAAGAAGTAACCTCAAGCATCCATGCAGCAGGGTTATAACCTGGCCTTATTTTTGTCACACCTTCGATTGCCTAAAAAACAAAAAGGAATAGCATCTTAATAAATGGCTAGAGTTTGAACCCAATTTGACCACAAACTTAGTATCAAATGGAAGGATGTGAAACAAATCTGACCTCAAAATATTTGATGAGCTCACATGACTTTGGGCCAATTGGACCAGCATATATAAGCTCACCTCCACGCTTCATAAACAAAAGCTGCACCAGAACAATAGGAGGATCAGTAAACGAAGCATTGAAAAAGAAAATATACCGATTAAGCTGCTTCTACACTCTATCCCCATCTAAAGGTAGCACAGAATATATCCACAATAAGTGAACTATTTGCAGCACCAGACTTGCCACTGGGTTGGCGGTTGAAAGAGATGTTGCCCAATATCTAATTTCAGGCTAATTAGCTTCCGAGGAAAGAACTCAGTTTAAGAACCTATTGTCCCTATAAGGATCGAATACCTCGTCAAAAGATTCAAAAATGTCTATGCTAGGCTGATGAATTGTGCAAACAATTGTCCGCCCAGTGTTCACAATATTTCTCACAGTCCTCATCACAATGGCTGCAGCCCTTGCATCCAAACCCGTGGTTGGCTCATCCATGAACACTATGGATGGGTTGGCAACTAATTCAACTGCAATTGTTAGCCTTTTCCTTTGTCCGGTTGACAGACCATCAACACCAGGAAGTCCTACCAATGCCCCACTTAATGAAGTAAGCTCAACAAGCTCCATCACTTCCTCAACAAATGCCTGAAAATTCAACCCTCACAAAGTCAGATTATATCCAGGCCAGGAAACATAGTAGACAATGTATACTAGCCTGTTGTGTCTCCATCTCCACTTCTGATGGCAACCGGAGACGAGCAGAGAAAATAAGTGATTCAAGGACAGTCAGGCCAGGAGAATGAATATCATTTTGTTCACAGTAACCAGAAATTCTTGCAAAAGTTTCTTGCTTTTTAGGATACCCAGATATATTTATACTGCCTTCTATAATCCCTCCAGTTTTTCTACCAGCTAATACATCCATCAGGGTTGTTTTGCCAGCACCACTAACTCCAACAAGTGCTGTAAGCACACCAGGTCTAAAGGCTCCAGTCACATTAACTAGCAACTGCAGCCTATCTTCCACAATCCCTTGTTGCTTTAACTCCTGCAAAAACAACACAGTGGTCAATCAAGTTCTCTTTATATTTCAAATGTTGTATTACAATTGCAGGGATAGATTTTTGTAGATACAATGGGGACATCCACGTAGTAATTGATATTGCTGAAAGACATGGAAAGTGGTTGAAATGGAAGAACCATGCCTCTCTGCCTGAAATATTTTCCTGCCAAAATGTCACGATGAATGAAAGTATTAACCTTAATTACCAATTTGATTTGCACTACCATTTTAAAGAAATAAAAAGCCAGTATGGAAAGACTTTACTAACCATTTAATGAGCCAGAGTGTTGAAAGTACTCTCTCAGCTCAATGACAACACTTTCACCTTTTCTTCTCTTTTCTCTCTCTTGCAGCTCTTCCTTGGAGATGACAGCTTGTTGCCTGCCCCAAGCTGTAGAGACAATGACCAAAACCATATCATCAGTGTGATGGTGATTTCATTTATTGTCTCAAACAGATGTGAGTTTATAAGCTGTAGGAAATGTTTCAGTAGCTTACGATTAAGGTAACTGAGAAAGAATGTGAACATGACATTGAATAATATTGTGTATCCAAGCAAGGCACCAACACCGATCCAATACCAGTAGCTCTCTGTAAACAAACCGCGTTCTTTCAGCACTGCCTCACCCAACGAAAGTTTAGTTCCATTCACAGCTCTCTGCAAAGGAGAGTGACAGAGGTATGGTATAATATAAGCTAGAGTGTTACAAGAGGAACTCATTAAGACAATAAAAAATTAGAACTACAGGATGCTAAACCAAAGACAGACCCTTGATGGAATGGATCTATAGCTTCAAAATATAGGCATCCTCAAGGTACAGGAGATTGTTAGCATTGGCTAGATCCAACATGTCAATTTTACCTTCCAACCCATAGAATTCTGTATCATGAGGGTCAACTAAATTATATTTCTATAGCCAGGTCCAGTTGCCTGCAGATTTGAGCTCTTTCCAGCCACCTCATTACCATACTTAGTGCAGGACAGAGAAAAAGAATTGAAGCTGTTGACCCCAACTAGTTTGGTACTAAGGCTTAATTAAGCAGGGTGCATGGCCATAAAAGATAAACAGAAATCTCAATAGCTACTCAACAGCTACAAAGTAAAACAGCACAGATAACCATATAACTACAACCTTTGACCATGAATGCCCAAGAAGTTCATTTACTGAAGCGGCATTTTGAGCATACATCAAAGGAGAAATCCAAAAGCCCCATATCCACCAGCTTGGAATGCAATCTGTGACAATCAATGAACAAGTGAGACAAGGGATAAAACAAGCCACCGCAAGATCATCACTGTTGTTACCTCTTGAAATGATGTATCCTCCAAGAGCCATGACAACCAACATAGCAAAAGATCCAAAGGTGTTAGAAACTATCATATTACGGCCCAAGGATCCAATTACACGAAAGAGAGATAAGGACATCTGGTGCAGAAAGAAAAACAACAAGAACTGCCGAAAAAATCTGCAACATAAAGAATTAAAATTACATAATCCATGCCAAGTCAAAACAGAAGTCATGCAAACTGTGTTAAAGGTTTATTTTACCTGGTAACATTAGGATCATATCCAATTACATAGTACGTAACTGCCACCCAAAGTCCAGACTCCATGAATGATGTTGGAGTGCTTAGGATCCAAGAAGGAACTGTATAAACCCAGCTTGGATAGAAATGCAAATCCCGGTGCTTGTAAAGGACTGGAAGCTTGGCAACCAACATTGAAACTTCTGTAAAGCCATTAAAAAGAATAATGACCATTGAAAAGTATATGGCCCCAACATACAAGCCTCCATCATAAACTGCATCATGATGCAATGTTGTGCGGAAAAATACGCTCATCGTGATCAAGGCAACCAAAAAAAGCTGCAAAACAGTTCACAATTCTTGTATGAATTAGCAACATAACCCACCTCCATTTACTTATTGAAAATGACAAAGAAAAAAAAAAAAGCACATAGAGAGGGAAAATGTGAGCAAGGGATGGGGGGGGGGAGAGAGAGAGACAGAGTTAATCACCACGAGTATTACTAGAAGAAAAGGAATTGAACTTCAAAGTAAATAGATTAACATCAAGCTTTTTTCATAAATAAATTTACATGCTCTACTTTGGTTTTTCACTCAAAAGTAGCTTGGAATAATGAAAGATAGCCTGGATGGCAGTACCTGAATGAATTTGAAAATGTAGATAAATGCATTCCGTTTCATAAGTAGCTTCTGCCAAATAAAGCTTGTCTTTAAAAGTTCACTTTGCTTCATACCATAGCGAGAAGTAGACAATGCAGCTGGATGGCTGTAACGTCTATCAAAGGGCACTTTCATTTCCTCAGACAAACTTTTACCAGCTCCGTATGAACGAAAAGCTTCAACAAATTTCCTTGGTGGTATATATTGATAAGGGCGAAAAGGAGCATACCAATACTGCTCTTGGTCCTTCTTTGATGTCACCTGTAAAACAAAAGTTAGAACAAACATAATAGCTGATAGAGCATAAATTCACATCTGAGTCTCTCACCACTTACTTCTTGCAAGAAGTCTGCTACGTTCTTTCTTTCAGGACACCTAAATCCCATGTAAGAAAAGAAATCAAGAACAGTATCACGGGGTCCCTGGTACACAATCTGGCCCTCGCACAAAAGTATGATATCATCAAATAGCTCATAGGTCTCCGGTGCAGGTTGCAACAGAGAAATTACGGTGGTCGCATCAAGTGCACAGGTTGAGTGCTTAAGATATTTGATGATTTTATAAGTTGTTGAACTATCAAGCCCATTTGAGATCTCATCCATGAACAGAACTCTAGCTGGACCAACCAGTATTTCCCCTGAGAATCAAACCTATATTAGAAAACCAACATTAAGCAGGTGAATGAGGACAAGAAAAGCATTCTAATATACAAACCAGTCGTAAGCCGCTTCTTCTGTCCACCTGAGATCCCTTTCAGCATTTCATCACCCACTAACGTGTCAGCACAGATGTCCAACCCTAAAATCTTTATCAGATATATTAGAATTGTGTATTATATTCAGTTCAGTGATGAGGTTCAGCAATTAATTCTGGAATACATTTGTCACAAGTGAAATTGGCATTGACACTCAATGCCGATGACGAACGTTCTCTAAAACGCTCAAGTCTTAAATATTCCAGCTTGTAGAAAGCCATTCCTTGCAATGATTGGGTCCCAATCTCATCCCCCAAAGGGAATGTCTTCCGGATTCCAGACCCAAACAGAGAAAGAGCAAGTTATTTTGTTCTTCTTTGTTGATGATAAGTTGTATTTTAAGTCCACATAGAATTCCAATTGACATCTTGTAATGGTAGTCTTTTAAGGCAGGAAGAGAATTTTCAACACTCGAGCGGGGCATTCTTCCAAATTTTTATTTATGTAAAGTAAAGATGTTAAGGAGCCCTACAAATAATACAGGGAGAATTGGATTGCAAGATCTGAAATATTGAAGTTGCAATTTGATATATCTTTTTTATGAATAGTGGCCAATTGCAACCAATAATTGAAATTGGAAATTAACTGCAATCAAACGGCTCAAAATTTGTGTACCCAATCCCCATGTCCGATTTGCGTGGCAACGGAATTGGTTGGGCTTTACTGAAATATTCAACAAAACGGATAATAAATAAAAATTGGGCGTTTTATGTGGTAGACTAGACTAGTGAATCAGTTATATCAGCACACAAATAAACCCATGTAAATTGTCATACACTGTAGATTAGTGCAAAATAATGGCGGATGGGAGCAGATTTAGAGCTGGAAGATAGGGTTATTATGCATTTCACAAAGTCTTTTAGGGACTAAACTGATGTGGGCTAAACATATGCAGATGGAACAACTAGAATGTAGAGAATACCTTCATGATGTACTCAACCACTAAGCTTGTCTCTTTTCCCCCCAAAGCCAATGACTAGATAAAACAGATTATGGCTTAGATTCTTCCAGTGAAAATTAGTTAGGCAAGAAAATTGTATCTGAGCAAAAAGTTCACAGATGCAAGTACCTTCATGAATATATCAAGATCCTCATCGGGCTTTATCCCAGTAATCTTCTCTCTTCTTGCCAGTTCCATAAGCATGTCTGGCATAAGCATTAATTGTCAATTAGCATCTAGATAAGTATGCTCTGAGTCCTTAGCTCAGATGCTCCATAGGTGACATCAATTTGGTGTAGGTCTTATGCTTGAAGGAAAATAGAGATCCGATAGATAGGATGTGGCTTTCTATAGCGTACCAAATTTGAATCCAACACCTTGACAGCGTCCAGCAAACTCTAGAGTTTCTCTTACAGTCATCTCGGCCACATGCCAATCCAGTTGACTGACATAAGCTGACGTTCTTGGAGCAACGAACTCGTTTAGGCTGTGCCCATTATATGTAATTTCCCCTGAAACCTTTAAGGCGGATGCGATGGATAAGTAAGCACCAAATGAGTAATTGGATCAGTGCCACTGAGTAATAATTTGCCATCACATTAAGTCATTTAACTAAAATGCACATCACCCCAGAGCTGCAAGATACTTCAGAAAATGAAATGGTTACAACCTGGTACCTTACGGAAAGGATGATACGTACATTAGAACTATTCCTATAAGAAGCAGTGCATGATCAATCGTCCCTATACCTGCAAATTACGTCCAAGGCGTCCAGCAAGAGCCAAGAGCAAGGTCGTCTTTCCGCAGCTTGGAGGACCCAACAGCAGAGTCAATCTATTGAACACACGACGGTACATATAAACAGCTTTAGATCAAAAACAAATATGAAATCAATATTCGCTACACATTTGCCACACTTGAAAGCATACCTTGAAGGTCTGATAATTGCGCTGATATTGTCTAATATTGTCAGCTTGGATCTGTTACCTCCGTAGATATGCAACTGCCTTAACAGTGCCTTTTTCAACAATAAATAAATAACTAATTAAAATCGTTGAAGCTTGAACTTAAGGAAGCAAACTTGATAAAAATTGAAGCGTCAGGTTAAAGGATTTTTACCTCAGTCGTATCAAAAATGAAGTTGGGAATGGTTGGAAGTGCTCTACTTCCAAGGTGGACAAACGATTCAACAGTCAGATTTTTAACTCGAACCTCTGTCTTTGGGAATTCTAAATCCACTCTGTAAAAAATTAACACGCACGCACGCACACGCACACACAAAATGGTTTAGAGCAAAAACTCAAAAATATTTTATGATCATAATGCAAAAATAAACTTCCCAGATTATAAGAAAACGTGAAACATTAATCCAAGTAATAATTTAAAACTTAAAAACTCCTGAAATCTTTATCGAGAGAAAAGAGTACTAATCCAATTCGAAGTCCAAAAGTAATTACGCGTCGAAACGTTTCCGAACGCGGTCGAAGAAGCGCTCCGAATCGTCGTCGACGGAGTTCACCAGGCGGTCGAGCACGAGCTTCTGTTCCTGAGCCTCGAGCTCGCTGACGTCGATCTCTCTGTGCTCGCCAACCACGTTCTTAAAAATGCCTCTCCGAACTCGCGCGTAGGTCGGCAGCCTCTCCAGCGCGGCCCACCGCAACGACTCCTCGTCCTCTCCATCCTCCCGGAACGACGGCGTTCTGGCGATCGGATTCTCCGCAGAGTTCCACATCAGATCAGCCTCCTTCAGATCTCACAAGAAGAACAAAACGCTCTTCACCCCTTTACACGCGTACACACATTACAATGAAACAAGCGATTTAGTTGCCGTGTTTCTCGTGTGTGTGAGTGTGTGTGCGCTTTGTAGTGGAGCTCTGGTCGTCCTTACGATTAGTAGTTGAGCTTTGCATTAATGTTTCTCTCTATCCCCGTACTGCCTTGAACTGTTGCCGAAGAGGCTCATTAATAGCCGCGGGAAACTCCAATTTAGCGTGGCTTTGTCTACACTTCCACTCGCTCGCCTGTAAAATTATATTAACTCGCCAGCACGTGTCCTGGTGTTGGCTATTTTAACCAATTAACTGGCGAAGCCAGGGGCGCGCGCGCGTGGTGAATCATTCGGCATTCTTCAATTTAGAGTTTTTATTTCAAACGGTTGGGAAATGAGTGCGCGTACCTTTGTTCGGGTTGTTGATTGGCAGTTAACAAAAAAAAAAAAAAAAAAGACAAAAGTGGGGGGCTGGTCACGGTGAAATTGCCCGTATGGGCCAAAAAGCCCAATAATTGGGAGAGAAAAGTAAGGCTTTTTTTTTATTTTTTTTATTTTCCGAGTCCGTAACTCGTGCCTTTTTGGGATGAAATTTTCCCCACCGCTGGTGAGGCTTGTGTAAGGCGCTTGAAAATGGCTTCCCACTTTTCTTTTTTTATTTTGTCTGCTTTCGTTTGCTTCCCCAGTAGTTTTTTTTGTTTTCTTCCCTGTTTGGTGGTTAGAATGTAGACCTAAGAAACGGTACATTTCCCCTCGTTGAAATGAACAAGTATTTTCCGCTTTGACTGTGTGTACCTCTTGATAGTCAAATAAGTAGTGAATGGTTTCTAGATGCCTGCCTTCTTTTAATTTCAGCGCCATGTCATGGTGGTGGCTATTAATAGGGTGTCGGTTCAGAAATCATTGCTACGTGCTCTTCCCCGAAAAAAAAAAACAAGAAGAAGAAAAAAAAAAAAGAAATGAAAAAAGCTTAATAATTTTACTAGAAATATGCTTGCCAGCTTTGCCGTACTTACGTTTCTAAAAAGTAACCTCAATTTCGGCTTTTAATGCTTCAAAATATATAGCGAGGTTATCACTTCCATTCGTGGTTATCTGGGCAATTCGGTTCCAGACGCAATCATTCTATGTATTGCGACGTTAGAATATAGGGTGTGCATCAATTCCAAATGTCCAGAATAAAAGCGCCACATCTCGCCTTCAGCTAATCGTGCATCAAGTTTGCAAGGTGCGCAAATGGGGAAAATTTAACAGAATAAGGGTGTTTGATTGAAAAAGATTGAAAATAAACTTCCATGGAGAGAGACTCCGAGAACTTTTTCAGCATGTGCGCCATGGGTTCCCATTTGCATATATTTCTACATATTAGAGGAAGATAATAGGTAACCTTTTCCTTTCGTGAGTTCTACGCCGCTATTTTTGGTCAACCACCAGGACCCAATATGCAAATTCTGTGCGTTGGCATTTAACAAACTGGTATTTGCTTGTGGCTGTGAATTAGTTGGATTGGCGTTGGCCATATTAATTGCCACAAAAATTTGAAAAACTGTACGGTCCATTTATTCTTCGGCTGTGAAGTCAATTGGCCGGCGATTTCTTCGTCCCTAATAAATCTTCCAACTGGTCAACTACCACTCCAAATTCTCACTAACATGGTCTTCTGCTTGGTAACTTTTGAGTACAACAACGTCTACTGACATAGCTACCGCGCTATTATAAAGTAAAATGGATATCATTTTCACACCAACCGCATAAAAATGGGGGAAAGAAAGAGAGAGAGAGAGGCTGAGGGAGGCAGAGACCGTGAAAGTGCATTCCACTCCTTCGACTATAAACTGGAAAGACGGCAACAATCAAATGAATTGGATGTCTCTCTAGATTGATGCTCAAGCTGAACCAAGAAGCTCGCCAAGAACTCATCTGTTCCAAAGTCTGAACTTGGTATTGATTACAATAATTATGGGGTCAACATCAGTCGTCTGATTAATTCAGGGAACAAAATTACATTCGCATTCGCATCCAATAAACGTATTCGAAGCCTGGCAAGTTCCTTGCCCGCACTCGACTGAAGCACAAACGTCACCTACGCGAGACAATAATTGTGAGCTGCTAGCTAGTTAGCGATCATGTCGAAAGTCCCTAGCCCTCACCCGCTGTTGGAATCAAATCGGTTTCTGGGGGCAATGGGCTGTGGCAAAAAATGCCGAGCAAGAAAAAGAAGAATGACTTTGGAGAAAATGCTTTAAAAGATCCATTTTTTTAAGACTGAAATTTATGGCGTCAATTCAGCGTGAAAATGAGGGATTAAACGTAGTGTTGTATTATGTTACCAAAAATATATAGTGCATGCAAGCAACCAAATTGTTTTATTTATTTATTTATTTATTTTATTATATTATATTGAAGCGTCGTAGCATTATTGGTCGATTATTTTCTCCAATACGTCAAGGCAAAAGCGATGGTGTCGATGCCTCAGATGCGAAAAGCTGTTTGTTTGCCAATCTTCGTTCGGCTGCAAACGAAACATTCCGGCGTCATTTCAGTACGTAACCCAAACAGCGTCTGACTCCTCGGTCCTCTAGTTTGTTGGTGCTGTTGGTGGTTAAGGACGCCTACTCAAAGTGGACGGGTTGCAGACGCATTACGTCAGTCGGGTCAGGCCGTCAGGCACATTTTAACTGGAAATTTTTTTTTTTTATTTTGAAATAAAATATAGAGTCTACTTTTTCTTTTTCTTTTTACAGTACAGAATATTTTTTAAAAGTACAATAATATCACTTCAAATACAATAAAATTTAATTTTTTAATAAAAATTTTAAAATAAATTATTGCAGTGGACACAGGCAACGCGCACCCAGCATTCGGTGTTCAAAGAGATTGGAATTTAAGTTATTATATTTGGATATAAGTTGCCACCCAGAAATGATTTTAGGTATGAAATTAAAAAACAATTAAATAAATTCACCTATATCTCGATTAACATAAATCTTAATAGAATCATACCCAAAAATTAGTTATTGGTGTGAAAAAGCATAGAATCGTATAAACCCCACGACAGAAGCTCATATTTTCAAAGTAAAAATTAAGTCTCATATTTTGAAATTAAGATTATAATCCTTTGTCACTAAAATGTGGGTTCTCGACGTTGACTGTTGAAAAAGAGGAATTCAGATTTTGAGCAGAGATCAAGTTAATTTCTGATATCTCCGTCTCCCTCTTTCCTGTTTTCTCCCTCTCTCTCTCTCTCTCTCTGAATTTTCTTTTTTTTTTTTAATTTTTTGGTAAGTAACTTCTTGTTTCTTTCGCACAGGTTGGTTCGAGAAACGATAAAGTATTTGATAGATGAGTGTGAAGGCGTTCCTGTTAGACAAAGCAATCTTTTTTCCGTCGTCTTAATTCATCGCTGTCCATTTCTTGTTAGGAAACATGTTGGAGAGGGCTTGCCTAGTCCTTGTACCGTAGCCAAAAGCATAAGAAACCAACCATTCATATGCCTTTCACCTAAATTTTATTATATTATATTGTGTCCTTTGATTAAAAAATATTATGCCCTTGAAACAAACCAAGCATGAGCAGGGCGGGCTGGTGAGAATGGGCCTAGAGCACTATCAAACTTACACGGAGGAAGGAAGTCTGCCTTACTTATAAAACAAAGGTTGAATCTTTATATTCAACTTGGGCCAAAGATCCAACCCAGAAATTTTAAAAACAAGACCCAAACTCGATCAAACCGTTGTTCGGCATACACATTTTCTCTCATTGAGCCAATTAAAAGGGCGATCTCTCTTTATATATATATATAAAAGCTATATGACCTTTTTTTTTTTTTCAAACTCAAAAAAAAAAAAAAGTGTGAAGAGATGTTTTGGTACCAAGTGTGAAAAAGCAAGGAACTTGACAAAGAAGCAGAATACTGCACATGCAAAGAAGTCGCAAAGTGATAAAATTGTTTACAAATTGAGAGACAAAAAAGGAAGGCTAGAGAAGCCTTTTGTCGATCACTTTCACGCGTGAAACTTGCCGAGGAAGGTGAGATTAAGATGCCTCTTTCCGTTGATAGTAGACTTATGGTCGGACAGTGAGGTAATCCAACTTTATGGTAGGAATTAAGAAATGATGAGGCAGGGCACGCCGGGTGACCATATGATTGCGTTATATCTAAAAATTCCAATTTTAGAAAGTAAGCCTAAACCGTGATTCGTGGCCCAACCTTACGTAACGAGAGAGGGGTGCAAAACGAAGAAGTTGGGGCAAATTCTTCGGAGTTTACGATTGCCTCCCAGTACAGTAAGTGATATCAATTTGTTCAGAGTCTATCCTAATTACCCAGCAAGTCATATTGCAACTGGCAAAGAATTATGATTGCGCGATAAGCCAAATTACTGACGATCTTAAGGTCACAAGAAAGTTCCATAGAGCATGGCAACGTTGTTGTACTGAAGCAAGTAAGGCTGGGCTAAAAAGGCCCTTGGCTGGCTTTCCATATCAGGAATTTGGGTGTGTTGAGTAATCGCTTATATAGAATACCCCTGGTTGTATAACTTCCACAATCTTCTATAGCTTCATAGCTCTCGCTCCATTTACAACAAGATATAGCTGGACTGGGAGATAATTATAACTGCTCTTTAAGGAACAAACATGTAAATGCACAAAAACAAACAGACCTTCGGATAGCCACAGATGAGGTGTTGTCCTTACAAAAACTTGCAAGCCTGGGGGCCTTTTAAGCTCAATGCCCCCGAGTGTTAAACAAAACCTTCAAGACAGTAGCTTCACCACTTAAAAACACAATTACAATACATCTTAGCAGACACAAACCCATACGCATCCCAAACTCCTACCCATTTCAAGGATCAAGCTTTTAATACTGCGGTCAGAGCTGCTGCTACGCATTCTCTCTCTCTCTTTTTCTGTTTTTTTTTTTTTTTTCTCTGGTGGAGTTGATTGAGAAGTTAGCAGGCAACAGAACAAATTATTGGGTTTACAGGAGCTAAAATATTACCAGCTGCAGGTTGGAAACTAGCAGCACTTTCCAGGCGTTCCCAAGTTAATCTTCGTTTCTCGGCTAACATGCTCGACGTCAGATTTTCCTCCTCCAACTTACATTGGCAGGCTGATACTAGCTCTTCATCCATCTCAGAAAACAATTTTCTGACATTCTGTGTTAAGTTAAGTACAGCTCGGTTCCAGTGATTCTGGGTATTCCTCTCCAGGGCTGGGAAGACTAGAGGCACAATCACATCACGGTTATGTGCAATGAGACTAAGGACATGCTCATTGTTCCACAGCAAGTGTGCTCGTTCTGCCACCTGCATAGGTGATGATAGGCTCAATATTTCTCCCATCACAGTTACAGAACTGAAAGCAGATCCCTCAAGGACAAGAATGAGATTAACAAAGTGGCGTTTACCTGGTAATGGGAGCTATTGAGGCAACATCCTATACGCCGGAATAATGGAACCATGATCTTTTGAAACTCATCCATGCCAGTCATTTCCAAGATCTCTTCTAGCTCACTTATAAACATTAACTCCTTCTGGCTGTTTGTCACTGGCCAGTACTTTAATATTCCCTTAATCACAGCACCAGACAACTTTGGATCCTTCTCTATAAACTGTACAACACAGTATGTTAACTGCTGATGATAAATTCCCACTGATTTTGGCTTGTGTAGAGGAATCAAAGCCCTCCACAGAAACATCTTATGTTCCTCTTTCAACGGCAAGGCAAAACCACTAATAATACTTCCAAAAATCTCCAGTAGTTCAGCAATTCCATTGTGGCGTTCAGTTTCAAAAACAAAATGATAGATGATATTGCTAACCGATTTCCGGATAAATGGCCGGTGTACCATGAACTTTCCATACATCCTATGTAGAATTGTTTTCAAACAGTCTCTTTCTCGAGGGTCCTCGGAGTCAAAGAGATCGAGTAATCTCAAAATGAAAGTATGATCTATGTGCTTCTTTGCTGCCTTTGGATCAACAGAAGTGATGAACCTGAGGAGCAAATCATAGACAATTTGCAAATGTGACCAAGCAGGATCAAACATTGGTTCTTCATCATCTGTTTCCCCAACTGTGCTATTGGAACGATACTTGGGTGGGAAAACTCTAAACAGGTTAACTGAACACATCTTGCACATTGCAGCAATTGCGGGTTCAGTAAACTTTGCGGATCCAGAAGAAACATAGTCAAGAAGCTCTACCAGCATTTGATGTTTAAGATCTTGCTGTGCAGCATTTTCATCTGGATCACCGAGATCGGAAGCCTCACAAAACAGATTTAACTTACTGACAAAGAGGCTCTGCTTCTGCAGATTTGAAACATCTTTGAAGGACAGGTGGGGCTCCACTGCCTCCAGTCCAGCCATGATGCCAGCAGGAAAAACTGCAGAAGATACCCGTTTAACAACATTAAGTCGACTAGACAGAGAATTCCCACTATTTGTAGAAGGGATTTCATTAACCGAGTTGACCGTATTATTGGTGGAATCACCCCCTTTAGAATCCAATATGCCATACTTGGGGGATTTCCGTGGGATTTTGCTTAGAATTTGCTTGAGCATGGTGGCAATGCAGCAATTTTTGGCAGGCCACGCGCCTAGATCACAGTTAGGCTATAGCATTAGGTAAAGCAATAAGTTAGCAATAAAACTTCCTAAATCATTCCTAAAAGAAGCTGAAGAAAAGTAATGTGCTGTGGTGCAGCAGCATAGGGGTTTACATTGAAAATCTTCGCATCATTAGAATGCACAATTTGAGCGTCTGATAAGAATCAGAGCGCAAAAAGTAGCCAGAGATCAGTTGATTAATTGACCGTTGCAAACCCAGTACCCCAAAGCAACAACAACCATCCATCAATTGGAATGCATGATAGCGATAGCAAATTCTTTGTTAATAAAGTGAATTATAAGAATATATCTCAAGCTGCGCCTTGCAAATTTCAGCGAACAGGAAGACCACCCAGATCAACGTTACCAAAATGCATTTTTGCACCGGAAATATTCAAAGAGGAGTTATCCAAGCTAATCGACAAACATCAAAAGGTGAAACAATGGCCTTCCATTTGCAATCATGTAGGGAACGAAAATATTGAATTAGCACATTGAATTCGTACACTCCATGAAAAAGTGGAAAACAAAACCATAGATCTGTAACTGGCATGACGGCAGGCCAACGGATGTCTAAAAGATCTACACAAAAGTCACATATATCAAAGAAAACCCAGATTTTACTTAAAATCATGGACTTCAATAGACTAAAAATAAGCTTCACAAGACAATAAACAATTCATCATCAAAATGCAAATCTGTGCTTAACCCAAACAACCGAAACTTTATGCAGCCAGGCACACGAGCACACAACTCACAGAGAGAGAGAGAGAGAGAGAGAGAGAGAGAGAGGGAGAGTGGAACCTGAGTTTTACGTTTAAAGATGTAAGAGTGAGACCAGAGTGGGTAGAGAGATAAAGAGACGTTTTAAGCAAAAACTTAGAAATGCTAGTGAACAAAAAGAAATCAACGTTGTTGATAAATGGAGAGGATATCTGTTTTTTTTTTTTTTTTTAATGATAATGGATTTCTGGGTATGATTGGATCGCCATGTATGATGAGGCAACGGGGCACCTCCTCGATTAAAGAGAATAAGAGATTGGCCATTTTCTGAGAACTGCAGGTATCAGTGGCAAGTATCAATCACCAACTTGATAGGTGTAATACAAAAATTAATTATAATTATTTACATTTATTACTTATATTGTAATGGTTAAGTAATGAGGAGGGTTTAATAACTCAATGTGCTTTGTTTACAAATAATGAGATGGGTGTGGTTAAAGAAAACTGTGGGTCCCGCTGATAGCCAGTAATATGAATAATATTCGGAACATTAATCATAACGCGGGACAAGTAATGTTTCGGTTAGCCTGTTCTAGGTTTTTATGTCAAACTCAAAGATTGGAATCTTCATTTTTGTTGGTTGATTAAGCTTCCGAAGTTCCCTAGTTTAAACTTTAAATGCGACCGCTCCACTAACATTATATTTCACACATCATCTTATGCGCACAGCCTTTTAACCCTCTGGGAACTAGATTTTGTGTACCCAAGACTTAACTGGAAATCATTGCCCAAAATAAAGAGTTTTTGCAAATTGTTTTTCCATAAGAAACATGATTTGTGTCATTCATGTTCCCGGATTCTATTATTGGGTGCGAATCCAATGCCTTGTTTTAGATTTGCATGCATTTTACTTTTTGTCTTTGAATTGAAGTTAGTAAGAGAAGTAAAAAAAAAAACTAAAGAGAAATATAAATACGGAAATCCAACTACGGCTTCTGCGTAGGTGAAGAGATTTGAAAACTGTGCTGTAGCTTTGTTGCTGCGTTAGTTAAACAATGAAGATATGCTGCGTATTTTGCCATTTGGCTATGTAAATTTAAAACCTTACCAGGTTGTTTCACGCCACCTGACAGCTTGCTTGGACCGTTCAACATTCCACCTCCAAGGTTGGCTGGCGAGTTTTATATATACCAGCAACCGAACTAAACTAGTTGTTTATCCCATATACGATTTTTGTCCCCTCAAATACGTTTCCCTTGGCGATGTCTCCTAATTAAATTAGGTTAAAATAAGAAGAAGTATCGGAGAGATCTACTTTTCGTGCATGGGAATAAGCTTGTCATTATTGCGAACACATCTTTTACTTTTCGGGACAGATTTTTTTTTATTCAATAACAAAGGGTGCTACAGAGTTTATAAAAAAAAAATAAAGTTATTTTATTATATAATTTATAATTTAAAAAATTAATTTTATTATATAACTTATAGTTTAATAAATGTTTTAATTAAAAAAATATTAGAAATTAATTCGGACTTCAGACTTCTTCTTTTAAGTTGAAATTGCACCGGATTTGCAACGTTGAACATTCCTTTTAGTGGCGCCTCAAAACTCAAAAGTTATATATCTATGTGATGTAGTGTTAGGGGTAGAGTTCTTTGGACTCAAAACCTAAACCTAGTCCTTCCATAAAATTTTTTTTTTAAAAAAAAAAAATATATATATATATATATATATATATATATATAAAAGAAGATACTTTAGATCATGTCCTACGTTATTAAATCAAATTATATGCTCTATTATTTACCTGTCCTTATTCAGCACCGACAAGAAAAGGCGGAGAGATAAAGGAACAGGAAGATATTCCTACTCATTTTCTCTCCCTCGTGTTATTTCCCATATCTACCGTACGAGGAGAATGTTCAAATCGACTGAATTTTCTTTCTTCTTTCAACTTTCCTTCCACCAATCGTTTAATTTTTCTCATTAAAAAACTTATTAAATTATAAACTACACAATAAAAATATTTATCTCTACTCCTATAAACTTTTCATCTCTTATTCAAAATTAAAATCTAAGACTCAGATATCCACTATTTTTATTTCATGATGGGGTAAAGTTAAGAGATGGGGGACGTATCGGCTCATTATATTATTGCAACTAGGATCCTCCTACGCTTCCGCAGGAAGGCGGGGATTCTCGATTCAAGACCCCGTGTCAGAGTCCAATTTTTAGGATGCAATGAACTTGTAAGTAGCCATTAAGAGAGGGGCCGTGAATCTGAAAAATAATTTTTCTTTTTCACTAGAAAACCTGAACCAAAGCCACAAAAGCTTCAGCAGGCGGCACTGGTAAGTTTATGCACGTTCAGTCCAGTAAACGAAAAAGGCCATACACGTTAAGACTGATAAGCTGGAGACAGATTGAAACAGAACTTGAGTTGTCGTTTTATGAGGAGTGCATATTTTGGTGCATTATTAAGCCCACATGGGATAGGTAAGCCTACACGCGGCACACCATTGCAAGAGCAATAATTTATGCTACGCAGATCATTGGCTTATCCGTGCCAGAGGAAAAAAACCCTAAGCGATACAGCAATGCAACTTCTATCCACAACCAGATGCAGGGAGAAATAAAAACAAGAAGAAATGCCGGAGCAAATTAAATGCTCGCCAACCATACACGGCCATAATAAAGCTGAATTGTACAGACAACAATAAACGGGTGCCTGAGATGAATTTGGGCCCACGTAATTGAATAAGCAGTTGGTCGGTAAAAGGGCACTTCCCCCCTTGAACATTTGTCCCTTCAAGTTCTAAATGCCAACCACCACACAATTCAGAGCACAATTTCAGTTTCATGGGGGCAGAAATGGGAAAACATGGGTACGCAAGAACTACTCGCAATGGATTTATAACTTTCTTTTCATCAAGATATCAAATGGTTGAGGACAAAAATATGCATATATAAGAAGAAGCCACGCATTTTAATTGCAAGAACACAGAACACAAGCAAATAATTCTACAATGCCACAACGGGGTGAGCTCGATCTCTAAGCACTTTAAGCCGGAATGCCCCCCATATTAACAAAGTTGTTTAGCATATTTGGGCCTCCACTCGGTCCTTCCTCTCACAACCTCAGCTCCGTCCTCAAGTCGAAGCAAATGTTGGCACTCAACCTCGCCAACATTTCCTAAATTTCCAATTCCAGCACCAGAAACGGCAGACAGGGACTGCAGCACATTGTCCCTTCCACACTCCCTCCGATACTCCAAAGTTAAAGCTGAAAGCTCATGACTCTCCAGAATAGGCTGTGGAGCACTCTGTAACAATCCATTACCAGAAGGATGTCAACTTTTCAAGGGAAAAAAAGAGGCATTTGAGGGGGAGGAAAAAGCAAAGGTCTTAGGGCAATCATGCAACTGGTACCAGAAAATTCCTTTCCCATCAACAAGCCTAGATAAGATATTATGAGTTGACAGCTTATATGGCCAAGACATGCATTAATAGAAACAAAAAATCATTAACCTTGAACAACACTAAACTGGTCTTGGCAAGTCAAGCTGTTAAACACCTAAATGTATCAAGCAATTAATGCTTGCTGGAGATATCAAAAAAGGAGGGTGGAAAGGCTTCTATTCTCAACACACATACAGAATAGAAACAAGTTTGCGGGTGTGCCCCCACACTTTCCTCCCATAACATACAATGCTTTGCATGGGTGACCATGACCATAGCTGGGAATTTTAAAGTCAGAATGATGTCTTGAGAAAATCATATAACATGGGTCTATAATACTTTGGCATAACTAGCAACTACAGAAGAAGCAGATGAAAAACCATGTCAATCTAGACACAATCCCAATCTAAAAGTCATGACAGACAGGATTTGCCTTATGATTGGTTATTCTTATAGACACTAAATGTTATGGTGATGCATGGTAAAGGTAGTGAAGGGGGAGGGGGAAGAAAACATGATGGCTTCATATCCCAAAGAAAGAGACTAAAAAGAAAGAGCTTGGGGAGCAACAATGGTTAAGAATAAAAACTGCAATTTCCTAGGTTAAAACATACCTCAAGGATCCAGCCAACGTACTTCACATTGTTTACATGCTGGTTGACATCTAAATCATTCCATCGAGGCTGCAACTCAAAGAGGTTGTACCACATGTTCAAACATCATATGACAATATTATTATCAGCAACTTCAAAAGTGCTGTAAGGTTTACTTACTGTTAAACCCTTGCAAACATGGTCTGCCGTGTTGTCATCAAGTTTTGGCAGCTTTCGGCCATCCTCAGCTACAACAGGATCAGAATTCACGAAATAAGGCTCTATTTCCCCTCGAACGTCCTCTGGAATTTTAGATAACCTCCTTGTCATTTTATTCATCATCACCCACACACTGCATTTTATCCACAAAAAAGA
Source organism: Bruguiera gymnorhiza (assembly GCA_020883675.1). Classification (NCBI taxonomy): domain Eukaryota; kingdom Viridiplantae; phylum Streptophyta; class Magnoliopsida; order Malpighiales; family Rhizophoraceae; genus Bruguiera; species Bruguiera gymnorhiza. The sequence goes on along the minus strand of JAIRCJ010001057.1, from coordinate 3,849,155 downwards.
TTCCAATCAACTGTCATCACATCAAGAGAACATTGGAAAAAGGATCTCTAAGACCATGAAACTTAACCTGGAAGCTCGAGTCAGAGTTTCACCCGTTTTATTATTGCGGACACGCCAATCACGGCGCATGCCATTCTTCCCTGAGGCACTCACCCAGGTATCTACTTCAACAATATCACCCCTGCAAGATAGAAATAAGAACTCGCATAAAACTATGGCCATCTTTTCCATGACCTTCCAAAAACATTTTGCACTGCATCAAAAGATTCACCTGGAAACAACACACTAACCTCATACTATACACAAAGTTCATGTCAAAAGCAAGATAAAGAGTATACGTATGTATGCAATTATTACAAACATAAAGTTAAAAGTGTCTGCACAAATTTATGGATATCTAAACAACCACCAAAAAGAAATAATTGACCACACAAGATATAAATTCAACTCTAGAGATTAAACCAAGGTGCATAAAGTACAGAAAATCAGATGTAACTGGACTTCAAGTGACAAATGGAAAAAACTCAGCAATGTCTTAAAATCAAGACAAAATGGAGAAATTTCAAATCAGAAGGTATGTTTACAAAATATTATAACAAATTTCCTCAACAACTGACAAAGAAATTGTTACACCATTACGACCTACCATGTGGGATAGTGATCTACCAGAACCTGCATCCGAGTGACTACCCATATCAGGTTTTTTTTGGCCATCTCTGGTGTTGAACCAAATCCATCTTGAAGAAGCCCAGCACTTTTTGCATGATTGAGGGCTGTTTCCTACAATCAAGGAGAACACATTCAGCCCATTAGGATCCTTTTCCTTGCATATATTAGGTAGCAATAAAATTTATCATAACTTGTAAAGTTGCATGGTCAAGTACAATAACAAAATTCAGTGGATGACCATACTTGTAAATGATTCATTAAGGTTTCTATAGACGCTGTACGGTCCGCACCAATTTCATAAGATCTAATCAAGAAGTTCTGCCGGAACACAAAACCATCCTGAACAATTTTCCCTATGCCGAAGGGGTCAACAAGCATATCAGGTCGCCTTGGTTTCCAATCAAGCATCATCCACTGCTTCTCTGCCGCCAAGAACATAGTTGTAATAGCAGCAAGCAGCATACTCCAGTCAGGCAACTGGTTGATAAAAGTTCTTGGGGGTGGTGATGGCACATCATTTTCAGTCTTCATATTTTCCAAGCCTACCGAGGATCCATTTATCTTGGGAGGGGCCTGAGCATTTGCCTTGATCTGCTTGCCCCCAGAAGATGCAGATTTCGACTTGATTCCTCCAAAACTCGCAGATCCACTACCAAGCTTGTTCGACTTGATATCCGCAGACGGGGAAGGAACCGGAAAGAATGAAGAAGTAGCAGCAGTTGCAACCATTATGCAATGTGAAAACGGCCAATCAGCACCTTGTTGATTAACGATCAACAAAGAGGACAAGCAAATAGGGGAATCTTCTGTGATACCACCTTTACTGCAACCTGTTTCTGCGGAACATAACAACCAATCAGAAGCATTTCCTGCTTGAACGAATCACACGAATTAAAGGCTAACAAATAGAGTCTGTTGGATTAACACAAAACAATGGATTTCAGAGGCTGTTGTTTTCATGAATTTTCTTCTTTTTTTTTTTTTGTTTTTGTCCCCCCAAAATAATAAAAGCCCATTGCTGCTTCAGAGACAGGCTCCCTTTAAATTTCCCATTTATCAATTTCCAAAATCATCCAAAAGCACTTTTGACATACAGGCAGAAACTGGGGACATTTGAATACTAAAGCAAGCTAGAACCTTAAGCCTCCATATCATTTGCCTTCCCTGCCACGTCTAAGTGTTAGGAGGAAAAAAAGGGGAGAATAATTTTTAAAAAAGGAGGAAAAGAAGAAAAAGAATGACGTCCCATTTCTGGAAATATAACAAGTCCCACCACAAAAAAATAAAAATAAATAAAAAAAGAAGCAAAGCAATAAGATAACTTTTAGCAGATTCCAGAAAGAAACACGCAATGTCAGCAAAACAATTGAAAAAAAAGGTCAAATACACCGGAAACGAAAATGGAGGGAATAAAGGGAAGACCCCCAAAACAAAAAAAGGAAAGAAAAGACAAGAAAACGAGGAATAGACCAGATCTGACCATCTAATCCCAAATTCCAAAGAAGTACAAAAATGACAGTGGTCTCACGAGAACAGAAAATTGTGGAAAAAATTCAAAGAAAACACACACACACCCACACACCCACACACCCAGAGCTTCTCTATGGCGCCTTTGGTTGACATAAAATGAATAGGAATGAAGAAACACTTAAAAAAGAAAGAAAGAAAGAAAAAAGAAAAAAGGGAAAAGAAATCTCAGATCTCCGTCATCAACCTTGCCAAAAGGCCCAAAACCCAGGCAATTTGTGGGACAACGCTCAGGACTCCAGCTTTCCATTCTTTCTTCAACATTTCAGAAAAACCTTATTTGAAATGGAACGAGAAAACAACAGTCTCATTATCCAAAAAAGAAGATCGACTTTTTCAGAATCCAAGCACGAGGTTGAAACCGGTTACCAGATCAAACGACAAACACTCGAGGAAACGGAAGAAAACGAAAGAAAAAGAACCTCCGAGACAGTGCCTCACCCAGCCATCCGGAGACAGAAAAGTAGCTGAGCGAACGCAAGAAAATTTCGGAAATACGCGATAAAAGGGAACTGAAGAAGGGCTATTGAGTCATTTCGATCTCCAAGCCCTGCTCTTTTCTTTGCTTTTTTTTTTTTTTGTTATTTCTCGTATCTTCGAGGGGTGTGCGATCTCTCGCTCCTCCTTTTTACTATATTTTCCTTTTTCTGTGCTCTCTCTCTCTCTCTTTCCCCTTTTTTTGCGTTAAGCTTTGCTTTTAGCTGCTCAGAGAGAAATTAGGGCCAGCCGCTTTGTGGTGATAGGGAATGAGAGAGTCCAACGACTCATATTTATAGTGTCCATCTGGAACGGACCACCCCGCCAGCCTCCTCGTTCAAAGAACCCTTTCCCTTAACTTCTTCTTCTTCTTTTTTTTTTTCTTTTTTTTAAACATAATTTTTTAGTTCTATTAAAAGGTTAATTAGTTCTCATCAAATTTGTTCAACATAAGTGCATATTCATTTTTTTTAATTTTATTAAAAAATTAATTGAATAATAAATTATATAATAAAATAATTTTTTATAGGAATATTATATTTTCTTGAATAAAAATTTAAGAGATTTAAATTTTTAATTGTTGAATCCTTCTTGAAAAGTAAATTTTATTAAAACAACACAATTTCAATTTATTTTATTGTATCCATCTATGTCACTGTTTTGCTGTGACCAACTAAAACTTACTATAGATTTTGTTTTAGAGACTCTGGTCCAGATGCCTGAAACCCCAATTTTGAAGCTTATGACCCCTTACTGCAATAAGAACCGCTAATATATAATTTGTTATGGCAGGAAATTGGTTTTTACGTGCAGCGATGTATTTAGACTCGGGAGGGGAACTAATTTTTTACCTGCATTTTTGGACTTTGGTCACCGACTCAGAAGGTATTTATGAATCGCCGTAATGGAAAAGCTTAAAGAAGGGATAAATAGGTGGAGTGTGGTCACCAATCCTAGCACATCATTAATGTGGAATGGAGGGGTGTCTACGTTGGGCTCACAAATTTGTGTTTCACACTTGCCCTGGAGTATGAGGGCCCCTCTTCTTTGCTTGGCGACTGACATGAATTGTTCGCAATGTGAATTGGGAAAAAGTAAACCCATTCTGCTGTCTGGCCTAAAAAAGAGATATATACATCTCCTCAGGCTTTATTCCAAAATTTGACTGCGTTTGGTGGTAAACGCATGGAAAAGTTTTTTTCTTTTTTTCTTCCTTCTTTTGGGTTGTTTAATCAGCGGATGTTTGTACCCGTACAGATTTTCAGTTTATGTAGCATCTTCTCGGTTGGTGTTAACATATGCAATCCTTTGTCTTGATTATAGCGGCTTTGTGTCAAATGAAAACAATGATTTGTTTTTATCAGTAAATGAAAATAAAGACATGAAGCCTCTATCTTGTAGGTAGGAGTTAAATTCATTTTATATGGACGACAATAAATGATAAATGAAAGGACAGAAAATAAGTGAACCGAACTTTTTTTTCTCTTTTTTGAGGTTGTGAAACGAACTTAATTAGCCGAAGTTTCTCCGTTTCTCTACGTACGTATATCTGGTTTTTGATAGCAACCCTTCTTCCTTTTTCGTGGTTTATATGGTTTTGACTCGTCAAGTTTGTTCGTATTTTGGAATCGAAGTTTTTTTTTTTTTTTTTTGATAGATCGGATCTTTTAATTATATTATCATATGTCTGGTCATGACTTCCGACTGTTTCTTTCTTCGTTTATTTCTTTGTTCTCGTGAAAATGAAATACACTGGGAATTTATTACCAGCTGTCATATATTTGATTGTCATATATCTTGCACTAAAAATGAAAATAAGAGATAACAGCATTATTTTAATACTAAATTAATTGATAATTTAATATATTTTATTCTACAATAATTAGAAATTGAGTTATTTTATTAATATTTATCATAAAAAAATTAAAATTTATGTTAATGCTTTTGACTTAGCTGACAAAAAAATATTTCTAGGTGTTTCTGAAGACCAAAGCTTATATAAGAAGCATGCACTCAACTGATAGCAATTTTTATTATTAAAAATGGAAAAATCTATCGTAAAAAGGGAAAATCAGCATTGCTGTGCGATAAAATAAAGTTACGTAACCCGGTTAGTCAACGGCCAAAGCGGTTAATTGGGTGACTTAATATTGACTCAAACCGATTTTTTAAATTAGTGTTTTTAATTATTTTAAAATTTTATATCATAATATATTATCACATAATTAGTATTGTTACACATAATTTTTGTTAAATTTAATATACACTATCAAAAAAATATTTTTATTAATAAATTACCGAACGAGAGATCTTATTAGTTTGGTGGGGTCACAGGGAGGACCGTTAGGCGCTAGTCCGTTACTTTAATGCCAGCTACCCGTCCGCCTCCCTTGCGTAAGTGTCACGCAGGGAGCCAATTTTGCAAATTTTTTGCCCACCTACTCCGTAAATAGCCTTAATTATTGGACATCTCGATTAGAATACTAGCTCACCATATGTGCCATTCGATTATTTTTTAATTTAAGTATATTTTTATCATTAATTTTAATTTTAATGAATTTAAAATTAATATTATATATTTGATATAAATTTTTATTTTATATTTAAAGATATGAGAGAGTAAAAAAAATTTTTTAAAAAAAAATCATCAATCAGCAACGAGAAGATTGCCTCACGTAGTCATCCGATGATTTTGATAAATTCACTAATTTGAACTTAAATTTAACACATGGTTGTAGATTTCGTAAAATTGTATGTATGTATGTTCCAACCAATTGTAGTCGCTTGAGAATCGTATTCCTTTTTGAGTCAACATACGTTTGCTTTTTTAGCATCTTGTAATTGTAATTTTTTAGCCTCTTGCCAATACGCATTAATTATCGACTGAATATGGTGCTGCACGGGTAGCGCGGCAACTGCAAACGTCCTATATTTTTTCTCCTTAAGACTAAACACAGTTTCTGAACTCATTTTAAGTGTAGCTGCCAAACGCTTAAGTGGGAATTTGGAAAGGAAATGAAATAAGTGCTGATAAAATTCGATTTGATTGCGGAAAATTCTCTTATTTTTGACAGGATACGTGTACTGTTTGGGCTTTACCGTTGGTTTCCTACTAGATGAAGGCATTAATGGTCATTTTCTCAAGGTGTTTGTTAAATATGACAAAAAGGGGAAACAGACGCCTTCTGGGGGTGATTACTATGGCAAGGCTAAGTCTGTAATTATTTTCCTTAATTAAATTCGGTCAATGAACTAATCTCTTGCTTACCCAAAAGGGAAAAAGAAACCCATTTGCTCGCTTCTTCGCTCTGAGCTAGCTACACTAAGACATTCATATATTGACATATAGATGATGCGGAGTAGCCATGTGCTTAATTTCTCTATGACTCATTTCACTATTATAGTTTAAAAGAAAGAACGGAGACATCTAACGAGCAAGCAAGTCAAGACATATAATACAACACAAAACAAACAGAATCGCCCCGTTATCGATTCCCGGCATTTTAATCACTTACAGGCTTGTTGGCTAGATCGTTGCTATTTTTCTATATTACACGGTGTTTGGCTAGGCAAAATATGCAGCCAGAGCAAGCTTCCGAGTAGCATCTGGCGTGCGAATATTTTAACGAAGCAACAGATGTCTGAAATTAAAGACCTATCGGCATTGAAACTTAACTTACTTAAGGAATAATTAATGAAGGATCAAAGCTCTAATTTTTTGTTTGTTAGAATTAACCAAGGTCTCCAGCATCCTCCCTTGATCTCATTCGCATCTACCCTCTGTTGAAATTCAATTTGACGACTAGATGTTATCGGATGGCGTGTTTTTAATGAAATGCAAAAGTTTAAACGTTGACTAAAACCCAAATTTGGTTTGCATCTATAACAACAATCTTGATTTACACGAAAGATTGCCTATGCTTCCTCGTCCTTTTGGTGAAGCATTAATTATTGGGTTCCTGGGTAAGACTCCCGTTGCCCAATTTTTGCTCGAAACAAGGGCAAGTCACCTAACATCTTTTTCCTTAAAAAAAAAAAAAACTTCGCTACTTCGGGTCAGTGTGTACTTTAAATTCAAAGCTTTACCGACTTGTCCCAAAATCGACTAAACAATATACCATTGTCACGTCAATTTGGAGTGCCCGCTTTGTATAAACCAATTTCCTACTGTAGTACCTTAATATTCAACTGACAGGATGTTTGATGTGCCCCTTTACACTGTGGGAGTCAAGGACTAATTTTAGCAAGCAAGAATTGGAAGCGAAAGACGATAAAAATACAACTAAAAGGGGGTAGAACTGGTAGTCAAGATTTGCCTTTTTAACCCTTCAAAATGACGAAAGTGTAGAACCATTGAATTTGGATAAGGGAGAAATAGGTAAGAGTCGCAGGGGATCTAATTTGACTCGTATTTTCCGCGGACAGCTGATAGCTTGTCAAGCTGTTCTTCAGTGTAGCCTTGTTTTTTAGGTCGTGGTTGGTTGCATTAAATCAAGCGGTTGGGATGATATAGAACGCATTATATTATATGTGTGTGTCACATCAAAAAAAGGGGTAGCTCAGAGCAACAACCAACACGGCTTCTCATTGAATGTTTCTCTGCGATCCCTATGTCCAAAAGGCTAAAGACAAGAAGATGGTTCTCTGGCTAGCTAGTCCAGTACATTGGGGGTTAGTTGGAGAAAAATGGGATATGGGTTAGGTTAGAGTTTGTTGAAGTTTGTTGCACGAGTCATTAAAAGCCTACATTGCTTCTCTTGTTGGGGCGTGGCTATCGCGTGGTTCAATTGTCCTCTCTTTTTCCCGCCGACTTTATGCCTGCCAAGTTCCCGATTCGAAGGGATCGGACGGTGTCCGCTGGGTATAACGAGAAATTATTGTGCTTGTTTCTTATTAACAACAAACCAGAAAAGGAGCTTGGTCATTCCACTTCTTGTGCATTTCTTGAACAGCAAAACGCGGAAGAGAAATTTTGGATGCATTTTAATTTCACCAAAACATGAATCAAATGCCTTCGAGACATTACGCAGCAAACGTGCGATTCTATATCTATCAGGGCCACGTAAACGCAATTGTCCCACAAGAAAATGTGGAGGTAATGCGTGACATGTTCCAAAGTCTCTACTTCCATAATGAGAGCAATGTTGAATTTAACCGTGCTGATAATCATTTATATCGGTACGCCAAGTCGATTGTGAAAGTTGACTTCGTTGATGCGGTCGATCGAATAGTTAATTCGATGTGCTGGTCAGCCAATCCATGCAAATCTATGATCAAGCGACACGTAAATATTGCCAGAGCAAGAGCATCCAATTTATTTAGTAAGGCGCTGTGCTTACTCACTCGGTCAAATTTTAGATTATTGATCCGTCAACTCGGTATCTTTGTGCATGTTTTGATTAGATCCATACCCTTGAGATTGCTAACTTTAAGTGAGTTGTTGATTATTAGAGCTCAACAATTAATACATGATTAATTTTTAAACTTCAATTAACCACGTAAAGTTTTAAATTAAATAAATTTTTAATATAAAATAAAAATTTTAATGATCAAGCGATTATAAATATAAATTCTCACACATTAAATATAAAGTTATAAGTCATTTTTATAGATTAATGTTGATTAATTTTTTGAAATGATTGATTTATTATTATTATTATTATTATTATTATTATTAGTATTAACTCAAATATCAACACTCGGGCTTTTAAGTTTTGAAATAATTATCGTACCTTAATTGATCAAAAGTGATGACATATCTAATAACGATTTAAATTTTGAAAATGTTAAGTATCACGAATGGGGACGATCCAAAACTCGCGGATTGAGATTCTCACGACTATTTATTTATTTATTCGGTTGCTTTACCCGCTTATTATGGGCACATTAAACTAAGCCACATTCGGATGGATGCAGGCACTTTACGAGTAGAATGAGCCTCTGATAGATGTAGGACCGTCTTGTATACGGTGTCTAATTCCTACATTGATATCTGGGTTGGCAATGTTACTATTTTAAGTTCAACCGCAAATTCGGCTCTACACATAATTATGCAGACTGGAGAATTATACAGCATTATTTGCCCTCCCTTTGCCGTGAAAAGGTCAAAAGCCCAAAAAAAAAAAAAAAAAAAAAGAAGTAGAAATCTTATCTTACAATGTGGCCTAAAACTTTTAAATAACAACAATAACAAATTCTTAATTTAAAATTCAATTATAGTGAGTTATATGAAATTTTTGTTATTTTTGTATTCTGTAATATATTAAATTAGATATCAAAATTTAATTATTTTAATTTTTTTAATTAAATATTAACAAGTCAATCTAAGTATTACTCTTTCTTTCTTCTTATTATCTACTTAAATTTAATGATCCTCTTAATTAAAATATTTTTTAGTTTATAATAAATATATTCAACACAAATATCATTATCTTAATTTATCTTCAATAAGTACAACACCAGCTTTCTTAACATTATTTTCATTACTAAATTTGGCCTAAAATTTTTGCGAATAATCTTTATAATTGGAATATTAATTACTCATTTCAAAAGTAATATTTGAAATTTTGATATAAGAGGAGTCTAAGTTTACTGAAAGTTACACCAACCTTTACCCCTCAAAAAATAAAAATCGCATCGTAGAGGGAGACAATTGGACAAGGAATAGCCCGCCGAAGAACAACCCGCTGGCCCTAGGCCACCGCGTGGATCATCAAGCTGAGTTCAGGTAGTTTTGTTTGGAGAGACATCAATGGAGTCCAGTCGGATTACGGTTGGTTAACCCAATAAGAAGAAATGGACTCGGGATCGCTGGGCTCTGGCCTTGGATCGCTTTAACCAAATTTGGTTCACTTTATTTTCCTGGTAAATTGATGTGATAATTGTTGCAACAGGACAGAAAACACGCTTTTTATTTCTCACGCTCAAAATGCGGAAAACGCGGAAGGAACCTAGAAAATTAGAAATTCTAATTATGCCATTTTCTTTCCTGGAAGTTTCTTTTCTGGGTATTTTTCCAGGATCCAAAAATATAACATAAAAAGGCATCGCGGCCTTTGGGATTCAACCTCACCACCCCACTGTCGTCGCCCTCAGAATCAACGGAATACAGAAACCCCCAGGCCCAAAGTCCTCCCGTTTAGTTCCTTCTTTCACGTGCTTTCAGGAACGGAGCTGCCACGTCGAAGTCGTACGTCTTCTTGAATTTGAAGTCACGAATTATTTGGTTAGCAAGTCTCTGTTTCTTTTTCGTTTCTAAATGAATCTTTCTGTATAGGATCCAGAGCTATTTTTGTTTTATTTGTGGGGTGATGTCAACTAGTGCAGTATACGTGTCATCACTAGATTGGTTCAAGAAGTAAGACAAAATGGGTTATCTTCGTTGTAATCGTAGAGATGGACTTGGATTTTCTCTCTAGCCTTCTCTCTCTATGTTCACTCTCATTCTTTTCTTTTCCATCCTCCTACTTTCTTTCCTGCCAAACAGGCCCCTTACACTTTATCTGAATACAAACGAGAGCTAATTTGCCGTCTTCAAAAGACTATTTTGGTGTAGTTGGTAGTTTTTATGAGCTGTTTGGCATAAATTAATCGGCTGTAAAAGCTGGATATTTTTCTCGTTCTATTTTCTTGGACTAGACGATTCTTTTGAAGAACTTCTTTTTTTTTTCTCAAATTTATGATCCACAAAAAATAAAATCCTTAGGAAATAATTTGACGTTAACAAGAAGAAGAAAAATCCTTTGTCATTTGCCGGCTAAAACTCCACCGAGAGCCGCCACATTCTTCCGCCGGCCGCCGAACGCAACCGCTTCTCCTCCGCTTCCAGCTCCCTAGCAATCTCCCCGTCGCCATCTCAACATCTTCCCCAGCGAACTATCATTAGGTCAGTCTTGTATCCCCTGATTAGACGCGCTTTGTCCTCTCCGCCTCCCCCATCTCGCCGCCCACCACTGCATAAAAGAACAGCCAAGCCTTTGTTTCCCAGCAACAATCCAGAAGCAAGACACGTCTTCTTTTCCGTTTCAATAAGCCATCTACTTTTGCAAGGCTGCTCCAATTCTTTCAATTTCTCCGTTCTAAGCTCGCGGTTCGTACCTCCGAGTTAAATGCCTTGATCTTCCAGTTCTTTTTCGTTTAACCAATTTGTATTAATTTTTGTTCTAGGTATGTTTAACTTTTATTTTCAATCTTTAAGCTTTTTTGTTTTTTTTCGGAGCAAAATCTTTAAGGTATTGTTGCTACTGTTGCCCTATGATTGTTATACGGCAATCTTCTTTGGAGCCAATTCAAGATTGGGAAGTGCGTTGGAATAATTTTAAACCCTACGGCTTCAATAGTTCGTTTGTTGTTGCTTGGTAGTTTCTTTGCAATCAAAGCTTAAAAGCAATTTAAAAGATGCCCATTTCGGTTTTAAAGAACTAAAGCCTTTACTAACGGGTAAGGTTGACCTTTTTTGGCAGAAAATTATTGAAAGATAATTTATTGGTTCAGATAGTTCAATGGAGTCAATATACTGCGTTCAATAAGCATTGGATTCAAATGATAGAGGTTTAAGTCATCAAGAAACACTGCTGTTTCCAAAATTCAAATTCAAGAAAAATATGCTTCAACAATTTGATTACTGCCCAGCACCACCTCCCCTGCTCTTTGTTCTTGTTAGTGTGGCTCCTGATGTACAACATTATATATTAGCTCGTGTCTCTGGATGCTTAACAATTTGGGTAGATATTGCCCAAGCTTAATTTTGTACATGTTATGGTTTATTAATGTACTGGTGTATTTGTTCGAGTACTCAATATTTGCAACTATGTGCAGATACTTCACAAGCTCATTTTTGTAAATGGATGCTCACTGGGTTAGGCACAAAGGCATTAAGCTCTTGATATTGTGCTATAATTATTCTTCATTTGTTGTTTCTTTCCAGGATTGAATGAATATTAGATTTTGCAAAATAAGAGAAATTTGCTGCTGAGGATAAAGACTTGACTGATTTATATATGTTCGTTTGGCCTAAATGACAGGAAATACAGTTATGCAGCAGTCACCAGAGGACCATGAGAATCCTGACCATGTCATCAACATTTCCCATGGTGGTGGTGTTTTGTCATCACAATCCTCAAATGTAAATCCTTTAAATGGCTTGGAATCACCACATCATGAGAATGCGAGAGTTAGTAATGGCCAGGCATCTGTAGCGCAAAATTCCCGGTCATTTTCAGATGGATCAGATGTTGACACCCTGTCTCTTTATAAAACGTTGCTTTCTATCATGATAGCATATAAAATAATCCTGATTATCTCATCAATAGTTGTGCTGGTTGAGTCTAGGCATGAAAAGCCACGATATCCATTATTTGCATGGATTGCAAGTTATGCAGCTGGATGTGCTTTAAGTATCCCCGTCACCTGCCGGCTTTATTTTCTTCCACATCCCAGGTAAATGATTGCTTCCTTTTCCCAGAGTGTTTTCATCTTTGTCCAACCCGTCCAAGTATTTGTTTCTTGGATATATTTCCAGCCTTAGGAATGGGTTAGAACAATTAAATCTCATAACAAACTTAATCTATAATAGAGTGGAATGACAGGAAAATATTTGTGTATCTAACTCTAATTAAGTGTGAGATTAAGGCTTTGTTGTTGTTGTTGTTATCTACTCTCATGGTCTTGTTTGCTTGGCTATTTTTTATGTTGACTTGGTCTAACCTCTAAATTAAGATGTAAAATACAGTTTTTGTGTCTAATAATCACGTTCCTTTTGTTATATTGGTTGTGACCGTGTGTTTTGCATACAAGCAAATGCACATGCAGAGACACAGATTAGGAGTGATTCATTGTGCATACTGGTTTGTTGTTACATTGTTGAAAAGGTGTGCATGTTTAAGTGCACTGTGGCATCTTCCACAGCAATGCTAACTACGTCTTCCTAATTCACCAGGGGTTCCATTACATTTTCTTGATTGGTATTTTTTGAGTTAAGATTGATAGTTTTATTGTTCTCTTGCAGCATACAAGAATGAACTTTCTTTTAATAGCATTATGAGTTAACAATGTGTTTCACTTAATATTGGCAGGCTAAGGAGGCTATTAGACCATCTTAATTGGCTATTGGAATTCTTCTTTGTCTTTTGGCTTGTATTGGGCAATTTTTGGGTTTTTGGAGAAAAATCTCCTCATGAGGCCTACACTCTGTACAGGTAGTAATCTCAGTATGCTGTTCTCTTTTGCTTGCATTCTGAAGTACAATCAAGCTTTTTTCTTGGTTTTTTGCAGGTTCAGTCTGATGCTGCTCATTGTGAATTATGTCAGATATGGTTGGCCCTTCATTCTGCAGGCAATGCTACTATGCTGTTGGAGACGGCTAACTCAAATAGGTGGGGCCTCCGCAGAATCAATTAATGCTCTGCCAACCTACAGGTTTAAGTTGCAGAATAATGGAAGCGAAGGCGGTGAGTTTGATGGAAATGTAAAGGAATTTGGGATTGTGGCAGTGGGAACAGAAAAAGAGCGTGCTCTCTCAAGTAATGACGCTGTAAGTTTGGGATGCTCTCATATGGAGTTTTATTCCTTAACTACCGACAAGCTCATGGTCAAAACATTTTTCACAAGTTTCCTGGACATTATATTTATACTGTTCCTGCTTCTAACAGATTTGCTGCATTTGCTTGGCAAGTTATGATGACAATGATGAGCTGAAGGAGCTGCCTTGTTCCCATTTATTCCATGCCAGTTGTGTGGATAAATGGCTTAAGATCAAGGCATTCTGTCCACTTTGTAGACGCTGTGTTGGCAAGGATGTGAAGGAGTCATCATCAGCGCTGAACTCTGGTTAGCCACTTTGAAATTTGTAGCTGCTGGAACGTGATAATCCTGGATAGCAACTTCGAAATGCTGTTGGAACATGATAGGAATTTGAACTGTATATACAAAACACGGAGAGCTACAATTGAGTAGCAGTTGACAGACACGGAGCTACTTCCCTAAGAAGGCTCGTTACTATCCTTAACCCCCCTTTTTTATAGTTTCCATACATAATACATTGGTACATAGTCTTTTTCTTCTTTATGGATGCTTGTAGGCTTCACTTCCCCCCTTTTTGGGTCCATACATCTGTACATGGCTGACTAGGCTGAGCATGCCTTTTGCGATTGATAGATTGCATAGTGTATGTATTTTAGCCCAAGGCACTGTACTGACAGATGGAGTGGACAACGCGAGTTTTTCTCGGTAGAGAAAAAAATAATAATAAACTTGAATGATGGGATGAGCCATTCATATTTCTCTCTGAACGGACAGACGTTTATGTGCATTTTGTTTGGAATCTAATCTCGTGGATGCTTGACCCTTCTGTCCTAGATCAGTTGTAGTGCTGTCCCGTTTCCTGACCATATTATATATATATATATATATATGGTTTAGAGATTTATATTTTCTGTTAATGACTCGAGGGATGTTTTCCTTTCTGGGTTTTTTTTTGTTTTTTTTTTATATCAGTAATGATCATTTAAATGGTTGTTAAGGTTGTTACTTGTTAAGCGGAAGGGATTCCAAATTAAAACGCGTGGCAACTGGTTAGAGTGTCATTAAGCTTGTTAGTGAATTCCGTGTCCGGTTTGTTAACGGCGTTATTGGTTCAGGCACGTGTCTGTAAATACTGTAACTACGAAACAAAATGAATTAAAAAGAAAAACGATTAAACTTCACTTTCGTCTCTACAAATCTTCTCTCACCAAGCCGTGAAAATCTTTTATTCTCCTCCATCTCAATTTTCTGTTGGTCAGCAAACCCTTAACGTTTCATTTTTCTTCGGTCCAGAAGGAGATACAAGAAATTCTCTTCAATTTTCCAACGTGCCAAAAAAAAAAAATCAATTTATTTGATGTCATAATTGCCTATCTTTTCCTAAGATAACAATAGGGTTATGGATAAAACAGTTCTGCAGCGGGCACCAGAGGACCGTGAGAATCCTAACAAAGCCATCGGCACCTCCCAGAATAGTGGTGTTTCTTCAACGAGACAACGTGGGAATGCAAGAGTTAGAATTAGGAATGACCGGTCATCTGTAGGTCAAAATTCCCTGTCGGTTTCTTCTGATGGATCGGATGATGAATCGGTGCCCCCCATTGCGTGGGCAATTAAAATGGTCCCGATTATCTCGTCAATGTTTGTGCATGAAACTCCACGATATCCATTGTTTGCACGGATCGCAACTTATGTAGCTGGATGTGCTGCAAGTCTCCCCATCACCTGGGGACTTTGTTCTGTTCCACGTCCCAGGTGAATCACGGTTGTTTCCTTTTCCCAGGGTGTCTTTTTCTTTGTCCAATGCATCCACGTATTCGTTTATTGGATATATTTCTGGCGCTAAGAATGATTTAAAATAGTTAAATTTCACGTCAAACTTAGTTCATAATAGAATGAAGCAACCAACCCCGGATAAATTTGAGATTTAGGTTTTATTGTTGTTGTTATCTACTCTCAATGGTGTTATCTGCTCGGTTTCTTTGAGATGTTTATTTGGTCAAAATTATAAATCAAGGTGTAAAATACAGTTTATTGCGTCTAATATACATGTTTCTTTTGTTGCGGAATTGCTTGTGACCATGTTTCTTTAATGAGAATACACAAGCACTTGGGCTTACTGCCCTTCACCTTTTGAGTGTCCTGGCAGCATTTTGGGGTTGGCTTCTTAGCAGTGCCACTCACAAAGGGGATGCAAGCCGCAAGGTTTTCGAACTGATCCGCACATTCCTTCTCATCATCCTGGATGGTAGCCATTGATGCCATGGCCAATGATGCCATTACAACGCAAAGCACTGCCATCTTTGTGTGTCTTCCCATTCTTTTGCCTTTTCCCTCCCAATGTATGTGCTTTTCGTAAGTTACCAGCTCGTGGGCGGTGCCTCTCTCTTCCCCACTTTCCCTTACTGTTTTCTTGTTCTTTGTTGGCTCGTGGGTTTGGGTTTTATAGGGTTCAAATGTAATGGGTATTTATGGACTTGGTCCCTCGTCTCTTAGTAAGTTGTTCTCTCGTTGGTTTTGTATCTTTAAAAATTTTAAGGTAGTTAATAATTAAAAATTTAAAATTTTTAATAAAAAAATTATTTTTAATATATTACTTATATTTTTCTATAAAAAATAAATAAAATAAAATTTTTTTATAAATACTAAATTTTTAATGGTTTATAATTTTATAATAAAAATACAAATAACGGTAAAATATATCATTTAAAATTATATTAAGAGAAAAATTATAAAAGTGAATTTTATATAATAATTTTAATTTTTTTTGTGCAAGATACCTTATTAAGTAACTAAATATAATAACGGTATACTTAAAAGAATTAACAATTATTTGACATGGTGTCCATATTCGAAGGAAGACTAAATTCCCTGGGATTCCCAATGATATCACTTCTGCAACTGGCTAAATTTTTACCTAATAATTTATCCTGAAGCAGTTTGTGACAACCGTCCCCTGGAGATAACACATGATAGATTAATCTCTCAAGTTGAGAAAAGGCAGAACTTTCTACAAATTGAGCATTAATAGCACAATCAATCTGGCATATCGATATGTTCGAGGACCATGTTTTTGCCTTCCCTGCGGAACAAAATTGCAGTCTTTCAGATGGTCACAAGTGGAAAATGAAGAACCACAGGCCAAGCTTCCACACAGACAATAAGCCTATTCCTCAAGTGAGACAAAGGATCTACAAACATTTAATTTCTGGCATTGCCCTTGGTTAATCTATGAAGAATGATGCAAAATAGATAGTTTTAAGCAACATATGTATTGTTCAAGTGACTTTGAACAAAGAAAAATCACTGGAGCAAATGCAAAGCCAGGAAAATGAGGTAAATCAAAAATCAAGACGAAGCCATCACTGGTGCAGAGTTATCGAAAGTCGTTCCTACATGTTGAATGATAAAGCCATAGATCTTTCCCTTTAGCTTCTCTATCTTTTCTGTTAGATGTTCATCCCCCTTGGATACTACATGATCCAACCAATCATTTACTCGCTTCAAGTGAGATAAGACTGCTGCAATCGAGGCAGAGTTGACAGGCAATGCTTTAGCCCCCTTAGACACTTCCAAGACCCGAAAACCCACATCCAAGGACTCCTCAATAAACCTTAGAAACCACCCTTGCATTTCAAATTGCAACTTCATTGCAAGTTCTACTGTTTCCTTCATTCCGTTGCCTCTTGACCAAACCCCAAAAGTAGGATTGGACGCCAGTGACAGACTAGCGTTCACGAATTGTCTTTTAGACAAACTTTTTGGCACAGACACAGGAGGTTCAGTGTTCTGACTGTTTAAAAGAGAAACAATCTCAAGATCAGTAGCCAGAGCAGCTTCAACCCATAGAGAAGCCAACTTTGATTGTTCTGTTGGCAAAGTGTCATGGTCGGAATAATGGCTAGTGGCAACTGATTCAGCAATTGCAGTATGCCTCTCAACTTCATCATATATCGACCAAAACCCATCTATGGTGGGAAGAGGATTCCCAGCCTTTGATGCAGAACAAAGTTCTGAAAACATGCTGCAATTGGTTGAAGGGAGAATAAGATTATGCTTACATCCATCATTGATTGTTGCAGAGGAAAAGAATGGTTAAATCCATTATTCTCTAAGCATCTTGATAATGTCCCAAGAAATTGAGAAACTGAAGACAAATTACTTGACATTGACTATGCATCTGTCCGTGTGTGATAAAGGAAGATTTGGAAGGTTGCCCAATTGTAGCAAATGTTCCATTACCTTAAACTCCTAGCAATAGACTCTGTAGCAATAGCCTCCTCCAATGCTTCAACTGCAGCTGTAGAAGCAAGAACTCTCCTTTGCATAGCCTCCTACAAGTGAACAACTATCCATATTCACTCACCATGTGAAAAATGCACATGTTGTAGTTCTTTTGTAAATAAGTAATTTTGCTCTCATTATGCAATTCTCGTAATGTTGATAATTCGTTAAGAGGTGAAAACTTCTCAATGCCAAGTTTAAACATATTTTCCAATATAGTAACGAAGGAACGAAACAATTGACCCTAAATTCCTTTATACCTTTCCAAGTCTTGCAAGGTCTGCAGAGACTGCATCCAATGAAACGCTGCCATCAGTCCATTTCTTTTCATGTACAGAGAATCCTGGAGATGCACAAGATGGTCTCTCCTTATCCACACCAACTTCTGGTGGTGAATTGGGCTTTGTTCTATCCCTGGTGAAAGAATCATCACTTAGCCGTCTAGTCATGGCAGCCTGGAAAACAGAGAAGGCCACATTTTGAAAGTAAATTATGCAAAGTACCTCACAAAGTCTACAAGGGCTGTAGGCAAAGTCAAACAGAGTACAGAAGACACGATTTGCAGATGAACAAAGGCCTAAGCATGCTACAGTAAGGTTTCAGCCCCGGATTTTGATGAAATTATATTCGGCCAAAAAGAAAATTAAATTGGGCGAAAATTCAATATTAGTTTCAAGGGAAGTCCTTTCTTGCTTAAATGTATCAACCACAAGTATGTAGAACTATCACAGCTCGTAGATCTTATGAAATGACCGAAATTAAAGGAAGAAAGAAACCACCTGAGTCCGCAAAATTGCTTGGAGGTCAGGCCTTTTTTTGTTATCACCCTTTTCTTTCTGCTCCCTGGAGCTGGCTACTGGCGGTGTTTCATCCCAGCTCTTCCTACCGTTCTCTGTAGACCCCACAAGTGCCTCTGAAACTTTCGATATCCCCGCTGCAATGGCTGCTATCTTCTTCTTCCCAGCAGAATCGACCACAGCAGGCGACAACTTCACTCCTCCGGACAGCCTTCGTCCCGGAGAAAGTGAAGTCCTTCGTGAATTTGGGGACGCCTGCCTCCTCCCATTAGGAGATGGCTGCCTGTACCTTGATGGCACAACTATTGCTGGCTCTCTTGTCACTTTCCTGTTCTCCTCCCGTGCAGCCACCAAGCTCGGCACCTCACATTTTGACGGCGCGGGGGATGCCGACCTCTTCTCTTTCCCCGCAGGAGATGGATCCCTCTTCTTTGCAACCGAATTTTTCTTCCCCACCGATGCAGATCTCTTAGCTCCAGCAGGTGAAGAAAACCTCTGTGGCACCTTCTCCGAACCCTTAATTTCATCCAAATCCCCAACATTGTCATCCCTCGGAACGAGTGCTCGCCTTCTTACTTTCCTGTTCTTTTCAGTTTTATCATTTTCATTTCTCAATTGCTTGTTCTCGTCGTCCTCGCACTTCTTGTTCGCTAAGTAAACTGCAATAGGATCAACCGAGTACTCCGAATCTGCAACAGGTTGAATCAAGAATTCCTTCTTGGAAGCCAAAATACGCGCAATGAGCGGCTCTGGGGTCCCCACGAAGGCATGTCGGCCAGCCATCGGGCGGATCCCGCAAACCCTGGGCACCGGAGAATCGAACTCAAAGCGGTCTACGTAAACAAATTGGCCGAGCTGGAGGCGGTTGGAGAGGATGAGGTCAACGTCACGGTCGGAGAGGGAGACGTAGGTAGAGTTGAGAGAGTCGGAGAGCTGGACGTAGAAGCCGTGGTTGGGCCAGAGATCGGATCCGGCGAGGGCGGGGACAATGCCGATGACTTGGAGGAGAGCAGAACGGTGGTCGCCGGTGACGCGGGCTGTGGAATTCATGGATTGTAGGAGTTTCAGGAGGATTCCCGGAGCGAGAGAGGCCATTTTGTTTTGCGTGCCGGCTTACGCACGGTGGTTGCGGCGGTGTTTTGGAAGAGCTCAGGGAATGGAATATGATTGTTGCCGACCGTTACGAATTCAAATTCGAATTCCCGCTTTAATTTTCTTTTCAATCTCGGTGGGACAACAAAACCCGTGTCACGAGACAAACCGGGGGGGTGCAAATAGCGATTACGGTGTCGCT
The DNA here is from genome assembly GCA_020883675.1 of Bruguiera gymnorhiza. Lineage (NCBI taxonomy): Eukaryota > Viridiplantae > Streptophyta > Magnoliopsida > Malpighiales > Rhizophoraceae > Bruguiera > Bruguiera gymnorhiza. The sequence goes on along the minus strand of JAIRCJ010001057.1, from coordinate 3,829,586 downwards.
CCGTTTCCAGATGTCAACTTCACTTGCCCAAGCAGGTTGGAAATTTAACGTTACTGCTAGCATGAGCATTAGACCGTGAACGTCCCACGATCACGCCGCGTGGCAATGGGTTTACCTTTCGTTTTTTCAAATTATTAGTTACGTCTTTAGATGCTGACCACAATTTTAATATCCATGGAAGCCAAGGTAATCAAGATGTCTCGGGGGGGGGGGGAAGAAAAAAAAAGGAGCTTCAAGAAGTGTTCCGAAAAACATTTTGATCACCCCCACTTCCCAAGTCCCCGTATTCAACACAAACACTCGATGGGAAATTCCTATCTTAAGTGCTTTAATTCTAATTTTTTGAGCTTTTTCAATAAAAATTATAACCTCTAGTGTATCTCAACCTTGGCGGTAGGCTCTTAAAAATTTAATGAGCTTTCATGCTTTAATCATTCTTTAGCAGGGTACCTTGCTGCAAAATTGCTCTCTACCTCTCTCCACCGTGTGTGTGGAAAACAAACTGTATCGTGTAATCTTAAAAATTCCCCGCATCTTAAAAGGAGGGGGAAATTTTGTGATCTGTGGATTGGAGAACATCTGCAGGATTCAACAGCACCTGCTACAATCAATATATTGATTAGTTATACTTATCGAAAAACCAAAAAAAAAAGCTTGACAAATGGATGGATTATGAGCAACGTGTGCGGCAACGGCTATGCAGATCATTTCCACTTAGAACCACGGTCCAACCAACCCCGTGAAAGAACAGAATTACCATTAAAGTTGCTGGTCACAGGGGAACTTGAAGAATCAGAAGGCTAGTCAAGTTGATCGCCATGAGTTGTGTGGATCAACGATACCTAGAGTTGTCTCCAAAACTACAAATTCCAAGATAGAACTATAGAACCCTTGTCTTGTCAGAGCCGATTGATCACCCAAAAAAAGGAAAAGAATGAACCGGATAATCTCACTTCATTCAAATGGGCATGTTTTAATCAGATGCATTACAGCAACAAAATTAGCCATGAGGCCGTGGCCCATTTTACTGCTTAAAATCGACATGAAGCAAAATGAGACCTGGAATCCATTCAACATGAAAACATGTGATAATGCACTTGTATATTAAGCCCATTACAGTGATGGTTATCCTTACTGCAAACGGAGTCAAAATTGTGCACATTTCCATCCTATAAGTACAAACACAGTTTTTATACATTCTTAATCTCAAAGGAAGAATGGGGAAAACCGTGGGGACAGAAAAAATGAAAAGGGAAAAAGAAATATTCTTTCGTAATCCATTATCTTGTATATTCTTATGCCACAAAAACCAGGAAAATCATGAGGAATACCATCATCACAAAGAATATCTTGATCATCAGCCATCGGTTGGATGAAATACTGTTGAGATACTTGACAAGTTGGCCCTGTGCTCCTTCTACGTTTGACAGCGTCTCATCCATGTTCTCGTCAATCCTGCAAGCCACAATGGTGTCTCCTTGGACGAGTTAAAACCAATTCTCATTCCAATCACTGGTGATGGATTTAAATAGTTCATCCTTTTCTCTTCTAAATTCAGTTTGACTTTACGATCTTGTTGAATTTTTGGGTGCATGAACTCCCATACTAATCTCTAAGCATGTGATGCAGTCACAGAAAGGTTTGTCACTTCACCAAATGCAGAGGGGCAATTTTGGCAGTCCTCTTTCAGTGAAAGACAGCTGAGTCTCAATGACAATAAAAAATCTGTTCCGTTGATGCATGTAAGGTAGTCATTGAAGCAAATATGTACTTGATCATAAATATGTACTTGATCATACTCTTGCCTTTTATATCTTCAGGCATAAAAGGCAATGGCGACGAAGAATGTACCTAATCGCAAGCTCTCCTTGCTGCGAAACCATGGTTGCTAGTTGAGTAAAAATGTTGCTCAGTTCATGAATTGTTGACTCCACATTATGCAAAGCCTCAGCTCTACTCTGCATATAAGTATCTTGTAGTGGAACCATCTGCTGTTGCTGTTGACGCCGCTGCTGCAAAAGTGGCTGAGACTCCACATCTGCCTGCTTACTGGAAAGAAGATATTCATTTTAAATGATGAATTGCACAGCAAATCCAATAAGAATCTCAGATTCTCAATCATGCAATCCTCATCCAGAGTTTTTGCGCTCAAAATCAGAAAAACAAATCATGAACTTGTCATTCATACTGAGGCTCCAGAAAAATGAGAAAAGTAGGTCAGAGAATAAGTTCTTAATATGCCCTTTCTAAAAGCAATGGATGCTGTCATTCTACCTGCCAAACAGCTGGGATGAGGATGCAGAACCATTGGCCCATGGAGGAGGCGAAGCCAGTGATGCATCAGTGCTGCTGTGCTGATCAACAAAAGGGTTTGTAGCATCTTTTGAAGCAGCTGAAGAAAACAACTGCCTTCTGCTCTTGTGAACTTTTAGATTCTGCACAAATACATAAAACTCAAAACTCAACAATACTAAAACAATGATGATGAAGTCAATTAAAGCCCTTTAAGCCACAAGTTGTGTTGAAAATGTTAATCGCACCTCTGTCCTCATTGTGAGGACTTCCTTAAACTCCTTTGTGGCACTCATCAAGTGGTTCTTTAGGTTATCTACAATGGTTGTTGAATGGGTAGTGGTATCACTTGAAATGTTTCCGCTTTCATTTTGGGAATTGCAAAGGAGCTGCAGGTCTACCACAGCTGCATTAAGCGCAGTGATGTCTTGCTTTATAATTGCTGTCAGCTCTTGGATCTCCATAGTTGGATCATCAAAAACTGATGTTCTCTTTGCCACTGATAAACATTAAAACAGTTAGAACACGAAAAAGGCGACATCAAGATCATTTACACTAGCTATCATCCACTTTACAGTGTTGTTACGGAAGTCTACAGCTTACCTACTGAAAAGTGCAGAAGCAATAATCTTAAGAGTGAGTAATGCCTAACGATGTCTGTGCCGACTACTGCACAGGTAACTCAATGACCTAGAGTACAAACGACAACTTATAGCACAAGCATAATCATTGCTACCACCTTGCACCCATATCTTAGAATGAATCCCAGATATAGACCGTGTATGCCTTAAACCATTTAGCTAATCATGCTCGGTTCAGGGCCTATGGACACCGAGGCCTTTTATGACATTCAAAAATATTAACCAACTCAAAATTAACCAAAAAATTAAAAATAAATAAATAAATAACTTGCAAGCAATCAAATCTAAACAAAACCGAAAGAACAATGACTCGCATTTAGTGAGCTTAGCCAGTTTCTGCGACGTCTGATGAATCCCGTAGCCGATCTTGGACGCACGCTTGTTGAACTCCGATTGAATTGAGACGTCAGATCGTGTTGCATCAGACTTGGCGTTATAACTGCCGTTGCTACTAGTGCTAGCCGATGCCGCATTGCTGGCCGACGAGAATGACTTCTTTAGCCTTTCCGCCGCGCTCACAAACTCCTGCGTCCGATCCCGGTACGACACTTTCCCCGAAATCGCCACCGACATCTCCTCCGATTGTATCAACAATTACGTTAAAGACAATATAAAGAAATATGTGTGTATAATTGAAACCAGAAGTCAGATTCTAAAGAGAGGCCGTGTCCAGGCGCGGACGTCTAAACGCATATTGCGCGCAATTGCCGACGATTTGATTTGTTTACTGAATCTGAAAACCCAGATAATTTTTTTTGGGGGGGGGGGAAGTTCAAGCCTTCAAAGGCGCTTTTGGCGGACGAAACGATACCGCATTGATTGCGGTCATCGTCGGAAGTAAGACGGGGACGTTACCGTAAATAAGAGGTGATAGCGCGGGCAGAATTGGGTAGAAGACGTTGGAGCTCGAACTGGAGAGGGAGGGCAGGAGGACTGGAGGGAGATCCAGTCCCGATCTAAAGGTCTGCTGACCAGATTCGTTTTAGAAACTTACGTTTTCGACGGGTAGACAGTTGAGGTTTTAGTCGGGAGAAAAAATTAAGGAGTAACGTAAAACAACGTCGTACTAATAAAAAATAAATATGTAAGTTAATAATTATATATTTATATAAAAATTATTATATTATTTTTTATTATTCACATATGCAGTGATTTTTTTTGGGGGGGTTAAATTATTCACGATTAACACCGATAAAATCAACTCAATATAAATCAAATTGTTAAAAATAAATTGATGCAGATCGTAATTTAAAAAAATATATATATAATTATTAATTTAATTTTATATTTACAATTAATTTTTATATGATATGATGTGTTTTATATTTTTATTAGGTATATTATTATAATTTTTACATCACACTATATATTATAATTTTGAATTGTATACGTGTTTTTTTTTATTTTATAATTTTTACTTGTATAAAATTATTATTTTCTATATATATTTGTGTGTTTGTATATGGCCAAATTATCAATCTGCACAAAATTACCAAACCAACTAACTCAAACCATAATTATTAATTAAATCGCATTAATTAATTTACAATTTTAAAATTAATCAAACCGTTGTTGGCGGGCACCGTTTTGGTTGATCTGTCACCACTTTGGTTGGTGTAAAGGCAACATTGTTGTGGGGACATGTAAAGAACTAATAAATAATATTAACATTCTTTTTAGCAAGCACTCGATGGCGTAAAAGGTGGACTGCATGCCCGAGAAGCCCCGCCGAGGGGCCACCAGCACACTCATCAATCATCAGCGACCTTTTTCTTCTGAACATCAATCATCGCCCACCTCGTGTTCTAAACTTTAAAGCGTTTGAGCACTTGAATCAATTTTTATCTGGTCAGGTTCTATTAGGTAAACAAGAAATTGCGTAGCGTAGCGTAGCAGCTTTTGATACCACCTTGAAGTGATATCTTGGTTTACGATCATCTAATGCAATTCTTTCCGCATTAGTTTGAGCCCGAATAAGAAGTCAATTTTATAAAAAAAAATTATAAGAAGATAACAAAAAATAATTTTCAATTTCAGGCCTCAGGTGCAATTAACTTTGAACATATCAAATTAAATTACTAAACAAAGAAAATCATCTTAGAAATGTCATTTCATGCTTTACTTTTAAATAAATACATTTTTTAAAGCTCAATCCTCGTGATGGTTTACTTTTAAATAAATAAATTTCTTCTTGGCCCACCAGTAATTCTTTGTTCTCTATTTTCTGATGTCGCTCGGTCTTGGCTACCCTCCGCATTCTGGAAGCAGCAGACAGCCAATACGAAGCCAAGTTGTTGGACCGGGGCCAACCTCATCCTAGATTGCGCAGACAAGGATTTACGTCTTCGAGTGGTAGTACTTATCCAAGAGATTCTCAGAATATTCTCCAAATGTGAGAGAAGCGTTAGCTAACTTGAGCTGAAAGCAACCAGGAAGCGAAAAACAAGAAAGTCACACCATCAGTGATGCTGTTATATGTTTCAACAGGCACGAAATTGGAAAATTTAAAGTCAGAAATATTCCTCTTTATTTGCTTATGTTCTGCGGCGCTACTCAACTGAACTTTTTCGTTCTGAACAACCACCCGACTAAACTTGTTCTAAAAGCATTTTTCTAACTAGATGCGACTTCTTGTCAGGCATTAATAATAGAATATGTAGCTAGTAGGTATGATGCATGGAAATAACTATGATATGAGCACGGCACAGCAAGGACACAATAATAAATCCTTCAATGGGAATAGCAACTACGTTGGTTTTCTAATTTCTTTGCCTTTTCCCTATGCTCCTAAGGGGGAAAAAAACATCTCTGGCTGAATGGATCTTTAATATTCATGAAGTTTAAGTCATATGTATTCAATACAAGTCAACAAGCATGGTTCTAGTCTGGTAAACAAGCATGCCCTTTATTCATATGTCAGTACTTGGGCAACATACAAACCTCTTTGTGAATGTGCATCCCCGCTGGAAAGTTAAGCTTTTCATCCCTACAAAGTACCAAGATAAAAGAAAATGCATCTCTCTTATGCCGTTCAAATATTGAAATAAATGAATGTCTATAACACAAACAATTCAATTAATCCTAGTGTAATAATAGCACATAAGAGTGGGCATCTTAGGCTCTAATCGGATCACCCTTTTTTCTCTACTATTGTGTGTCAAAGTTAAGATAAAACTAGCAACCATTGAAAACTGTTCAAGCAAAAACATATAAAACAGGAGGAAAAGATTGTCAATCTATGGGTGGTGAAGCTACATTTTAGTAAGAAGCTTCATCATTAGTCTTGTAGTGCTTAAAGATAAAACTGTAAAAATCATGGCATGGACATAATTCATTACTCATATTTCTTGATAAACTTACCAATCAGGTTGCATAAATAATGCAAATGTTGACCGGTCAACACCAGAAGCATCGTCTCCTTTAGGTGCCTAAGAAGCAAACAATAAACCAAGAAGAATTTAATCACTTCAAATTATTAAAATAGGACTAAATATTCAGGAAAATGAAAAACGTAATTAATGATCTGAACTAATAAATATATTGCACTTAGCCTGGGTGACAGGTGTAAGGTCTCAAATGTATTTCAGCTCTACTTCTATTCACTAGTTATGTACAACAGCTAAAACAAGGTAGAAAGTCGTGGGACCCCAAACTCAACGTGCAATAAATATGGCTACTTTGTATGACAATGCACATGCTTTCTTGGCAAACACAATAGGACCACTGCCCTTTCCTGAGACTGCAATCCTATTATCAGCAAAATTGAAGAACAGAACCGTAACCCCCAAGAATATACCACACATTAAAAACAGCATCTTAGGAATAAATTGAATCACTAGATACATGTGTATACATGTATATTGATGTATATACATGAGAGATTTCATCAAACTATTTAGGACTACTAAAAGCTTATAGCTTCTTTCTGAACTTGTCATGCAAACATGTGAGTGAACTACCAAATAAGTAGTCTGGTGTTCAGATCCCACAGCATATCATCATTCTGCCTATAAGAATGTTTCTATAAATTTTGAGTGCTCTTACAAGGTTTGAAACAACATTGAGGAAGTGTCTCAGATCTCAAGGGAAAAAGGCAAACAGGCATAGTCACATGGTTAAGAATTTAAAAATCATCAAGATATATAAAGCTTGACAGCTCCTTGTGCAAAAAAATCATATGTTTGAAATATTTCCTTTCACATTTGCACTCCAATAGCTTCCATTAGAACAAGTTGTATCTATGTAAGATGTCATTATTATTGTCACCTAGAAGAACAACACATGAAGGCCATGTAGTAACACCAGACAATACTGTGAGATCAAATTATAGAATGTACCTGGACACTATGAGGTGTTGCACAGAGTAAGCCACTTGACAGTATCTCTGTTGTTTCACCAACTTGGTATGCTATTTCATCTTCTCCAAAGACAACCTACATCTCAAGAGAACTATCCATGAAAAACTCAGACAATTCAGAATGAAGTCAGACCAAGAGGGCAAAAGTTGCTATGATATAGAACCTATAAATCATGCATTTCTCAGTTAAAATCCATTCTACAAGGTGCACATTTAACCTTGTTTTCTTCACTGAGGTTTGTTCATTCATGCCAAAGGAATCCCTTGTTCCCTTTTCCACCTTTTCTGTGGTGAAGTTGCTATAATTTCAGATTCAAGCTCACAAATGTCAGGCAATAAACACTTTCCTGGAGTTTCATACTACATGTAACAGCTATGGTTGTACACATCCTATCAAATATATAATTGAGTTAGCTTTTCCAATAACTTGACAGAAATCAGGGATGAACTGAGAGCTTGATTTCTAAATTGCTTCTATGACACACAATGAACAAATTCTCAAGTTTCATTTCACAGTTATATGATAAGTAAGCAACATTTTTGAGGTCACTTCAACAAAATTGCAATTGGCAGCGCTACATGGGCACTAAACACAGAGCATTAGTTATTTGACTGTGACTTTGAAGAGTGGAAGGACTTCAATAGGAATAATTAAAGCAGGGAGATTCAAATAGAGCATTAGTTGGGGATAAATGGAACCATTATCCCTTACAGAAACTCATCTCATAGGACAAAACGAAACTGTATCAGAAAAGATAACAAATGGCATGCCCAATGATATTAGAAAACAGAGTCTAAAACAAATACTTGCATTCTTTAAATACAGGCAACATGAAATCAAGAACAACTGAAGTAAACATTATCTGATGCTCATTATAATAGGTAGCACTTTGTGTTTGTGAAATTTCAATGACAAGGAAGTATACTTTTACAATTTGATCAGTTCGTGTTTTAATATATAGTCCAGCAGCACTATCAGGGCAAGGTATTTCTACACCATCTCTCCTAAACATTGCACAGGTGAGACCTACATATTGAACCAAAAGAGAAATTAGACACAAAAAGAAGGAAAACTTCACATTACAAGAAACAATACTGTATTTAATCCATCTTCCAATGTTGTCCCACTAGTGGAACAAGCCAGGGAATAAAGGCAAAAATCTGAGGGTTTTTTTTTTCTTTGTGTGGGGGAGAGGGGGAGCGGGGGTAAACATTTGAGTGAGGAACAATAAAATTACAAATCCTGAAAAGATAAGCTTCACAACCTGTTAGTGAACCATGATCTGTGTGCCATCCACACCAAGAAGACATGGAGTCATCATCTTGGACATGATAACTGGAAATCATTTCAGCTGTCAAATTATCTCAAGAAGGCCAAACAAATTTTGATCTTTAAGAAAAGCATTCCAAAATAAATTTACAATTTCAATTACAGAAATTGGATTTCATGACTCATAATAGTAATGCATTGAGCACAGTGACTTAGTCATGTGCATACCCAAGGCTCTTATTAAAAAAAGCCAGATACCAGATAGAGAATCAGCAAGCCAGAAAGAACTGGGAAGTGGAATAGAACTCGTAACAGTGCTAAAAATATTCAGCAACGGAAAACTCCCAATGAGTGAATGGGAGAAAAAGTAAATCACCTTTTCTGTGCTGGAAAATAATAGAGCAGCCGACCTTTGTGACACCGAGAGCGAAGAAGTCTCTGTTCAAGGCCTTCAAGTTCATTCACTTGAATGCCTTTGGAAACTAATTCAAGACCTCATAAAAAAAGGTAAATGAGTAACTTATGCCCAGTTCAAAAATCAGAATATATGCAAGAAAAGAATACCCAGTAGCCTATAAAATATAGGCCCAAAAGGATGAATAGAGATAATGGAGAAGGCATCAAGAAAAATAATATCTTGTATCCTATATAGGTAGGCAATCTTCTTCACAGTTCTGTCCCTTAGTCTAGTGTATATAATCCTGGACTGGGCTGAGCATGAACCTCAATTCAAAACCAGATATGCAACCATGTCTGGACATTTTGGGCAAAATTATAGTGCCACAAGCACTAAAATGTTGATTAAGCATTCATTAGTTCCCATACATAAGATTATACCCTGTGGAAACTCTCATCCCATCGGGGAAACTATTAATCACAAACTGCACAAAGGGAAGTTTATTCCTGGGTATGCGTCCCTACATGCATGGATCGATATGGGTACCCTGGACCCATACACATATCAGTTGGCAGAACAAAATGATGAATTCATTGATAAAGACCACCACATGAACCTAGATACATGAATATTTGATTTATTTTGTTCCTTAGAGATAAATGTGTGGACATAGGAATAAGGTTATTCCTGTAAAGTTGATGAATTTACTTCCATACGTATTCCTGTAAAACCAAAAATAAAGGCATAAAACATTTTACCATATTGATCACAGTGATAGGCTACCATCAATCCCACATCAAGGATCAGCTTTCCAAGTGCTTTGAAAGCTACACATAGTTAACTCCCAGTCAGCACTGCTATGACTGGTTGATTCAATGTTAAAATCTGCAAACTAGAAGATACTATTGTCAATCTTCTATCATACCTGGTTGCAAATCTGGCAAAGCTCCTTGAGGCCATATGTTTGACCCACAATATGATGGATACCTACAACACAGTAAATGGAAGAAAAATATCCAAACAATCACAATCATGTTCTCTCTACACAATTTGTGCAAATAATGTATACTTCGGCAGTATCAGGAAGGCAGTAATGTGAAACAGAAGTCAAGTATGATTTATGTCAACAAGCTGCATAAAAAGCCTAGGCAGGTGCTGAAAACAAGAAGCATTTAGAACCTGAATCTCATCTCCATCTTATACCTTTCTATCAAATAGGCATCAGTTGTAGGCATATCAAATACAGGATTCGCATAGAAGGAGCCTTTCAACATGTCTGCTCAAAACATGGGAAGCAATTTATAAAACATCCAACTTAAATAATTTAGCATCTAGTTATCAACATAAATTGAATAATAATCAAATTGCTTTGGTTATCAAAATGAATGTTCAAAAACATATTCCCATTGTCTCTATTCTGGGATGCCAAAGAAAACTATGTCCCTATTCTTGTTTTTGGTGACATCAATATGCTCCACATTATCTTTCAATTAGCATTGAAACTCAATAAAATGTCAGCATCCTTGGCTCAAATGTTTATCAAGCTTAATCAATCTAACTTATGAGATAGTTTACCAGGCTTCCCAGATTTGAACTTCTCTTTTCCATGGCTCCATCCAAAGTTATACCTACATGTAGATGATGGATTAACGAAATTGAATGTCGACTTCCTTCTGAATGTTATCACCACAAAGACCAACACAAACAAGTACTAAATGGCATTGCAATTGATTAAAAGAAAGTTTTTTGTATCCAAAGTACAACAAACTAGAGGGGAAAATGTACTGTGCATGCAGCTTTGTATCCTAAAAAACCATTTTGCAGTGAAGGTTCTTAGCTAACACACATAATATCTCAACAGGAGAAAAAGAAATCAAGAACAAAAGAACCGGATCAGATGTTTGCCTACAATGCCAAAAAAAAAGGCTCCAAGGATAATATCCTTGTACACATAGGTATATGGTTGCTGCAAACATATTCAAAATTGTACACATCTTCCAAATGCTTTGATTGTAAAAAATTGCTCAAAGTGGATCAAAAAAGGGGAAAAGTGAATAATGGCTGCAGAAAAGTTAATGGAGTTACAAAACTTAAGTAGTGAAAAAGATTACCTACTACCTGGATCTTCAAGATCTTTCTTAACCTCTTCATGAAGGTTGGCTAACCTGAAAAAGAGAATGAGAGACCTCATAGGTGATTGAAACATAAACTTCATTAAGTTGCCTTCTTGGATGTCAATAACATTATATCAACAGCAAGGAAAAAGTATTGGGGTTGGAATGTAGACCTTGGTGAAAGATTCAGAAGATTCCGACGCAGAAAAGAAAATCCAGGGACCTATAATGATAGGACACTAGCCTCAAACAACCAGTCAACAAAATGAACAAACTGAAGGAAATTTTACATCCAATAAATGAAAGACAGCATCATGACCGTGCAGCTCAGAGAGAAAGTCACATTTGTAACGCAGAGATAAGAAAATAACCAGAATACCAAAGTCTAATCATCTGGACAATAATGCATGGTTGATACAGGAGCAACGACAGTTACTGGCACATTTTTGCTTTTCTTGTCTCAGTTTTTGCTCCATCGGGTCAGTATTACGTAAGGTTCCCTTTACACCCATCTTACTTCTCATTGTTGGTGTATATGATGTGTCCATTTAGTAAAGTTTACAACTCATGGAGGAATTGTCTAAAGGTTTGTTAACGATCTCACTAATTTTCTCCGCCATGCATCTCAATTATGATCACAACGGCAAACCCCATAAGTTTCTTTTGGTTGCAGATCAAATTCATATTACACATTCATAATACACCAGCAATACTGCATGTTATAAAAACAAAGCTGGGCCGATCATCTTTGACAAATGAAGCTAAATATCTCCCAAGAGAAAGATGAACAAGAAAGTCGACATTATGAGACGGCACAAGCATAATATTTCTAATCAAGAATCCTTCGTACATCAGTAATCGAAAGAATTCCCAGCGCGTTCGGACCGAAGCCTTCCTCAATCTTCAACGACAAATCAGCATTCCTGTCCTGTTTCTTATATTAAAGAAAAGAAATAAAAATGCGTAGAAAAGAAATATCCATACATGTAACCTCAACTCGACTTTAAAAATAAAA